>OZ022331.1:42305043-43555043 GCA_963989225.1 Dromius quadrimaculatus | reverse complement strand
TAACTCGAAAACGGTGCTTCGTAAGGAAAAAAGTATTCATACCTCTCTTATAGAGAATTTCACGATCTACAAACTCTCATCCGGTAGCTCTCATCATTTCAGAGATATACGCAAAATATGAAAATTTGTGACCTCTGACCTGGAATGAAAACAACGCGAGCGGGATCGATGGGGACTATTGACATAGCAATTGTAATGACGTATTTAAGACCCATACAAAAATCCAGATTGTAGAGAATTAATGCAAACTGGAATGTTTTTTTTTTGTCTAGACTAAAATTTATTTGATATCTGCAAATTTTATGGAGTGTTTATAATGAAATACGTTGATATATGGAAGCGGATATTGTGCGTAATTATATTTAAGCATAAACGACGCAGTGTGAAACTATTGTGAAAATTATATTTTTGTGTGGTACTTGGGGTATACAAGAACGAGAAGTGATAATCTGATGCATAAGGAATGTTATATTAGATAGAATGTGGTTCAAATAGTGAAAATAAGTACATAAGATTGGTTTGGATATATATGAGGTAGAATTAAAGGGCAACCGATTGCGTGGACGTCCGGTGTATGGCTGAATGCTAAATAGTTATAGATAATAGTATATTATGCTATTAAGAAGGAATAGCAAGCAGTATTTTTGTGTTGAACTTATGTAGACACTTGCAGCAGGCGGTATGCAAATTGAGCAAAACGCAAAAGAGCGTTCTACTCCAAATACCACATACTATTTTGGACCAAGTTTAGTAAATTAAAACTTCTGCAAGAACAGACGTTGTACTGCTGAATTATTCAGCTTTATAGACATTATATGGAACAGCACAATGAATTTTCAGTCGTAGACAATATGACCGATAGTTAGGCAAGTCAAACACATAGGTATGGTTGCTATCTTTGGCTTCATACAATAATTATTTTGTCAATAAACTAGTAACTCCATAATTATACCAGTGATATAATAGCTTTGTCGATGTATTTTTTAGACCAGTAGGCGAAAGTTTCCTCCCATTATTCTTATCTTCAATATTAGAGAAGTTATTCCATGATTAGATAAAATTGATGAAGCTGACTGGATGAGTGAATTTGAGTGAATAAAAAATCTTGGGAATTCAGTCAATATTTCTGTTTTAATTTCTTTTCTACTTCACAGTTTCGGCTGTACCTCAGCTATCTTCAGAAGCGCTGCAATTTAATTATTTTTTATCACTAATTATTTATGCTAATTTTATCGGAAATACTTACAGAAGAACTTTATTGTGAAAAATTTAAAATGTACATTGAAATGTGATATCGAGTTTGATAAAATAGCGGAAAAGATTTTTTCCATTTGTCAAATGCCACAACCTACATCTGTGGAAGACGTTGACTAAGTGCGAGTAAAAATCGTGCGTGCACGCATTGTAGAGAAATTACAAATTATCACAGGTAGAAATAAGTTAGTTATAGTGTCAAACAATTAAAAATAGATGCAAGCTTGTGCATCACGTAAGGTGTCAAAAATATAAACAAAAATTAGGAAAAGTAGCATAGATATTAAAGAATATTGTTGTATATAGTGCTAAGTGCTATAGTATCTGTTTTTTCATTAATATTTTGTTTGTCTTGTTTTATATACAACATTTCTAATGTAAGTCTTTCGTTTAAGTTGATTTCGTTATGGATAATACTAGTTTCATCAAAATTGAAAGTATGTCCTGAATCTACGCAATGAGTGACTAGAGCACATTTTGGCGTATTTTTATTCAATTTTTTACTGTTTCGTTTATGTTCATCAAGCCTTGTTTTTAAATATCTTTTGGTTGGTCCTGTGTACTGTGCTCCACAATCATTGCATGGGATTTTATAAATTAAATTAGATCTTAAGTTTTTATCTGTTTTATTTTTTATTTTGAAGAATAAATTACCTACTGTCTTGTACTGTTTGAAATAAATTTCAATTCCCTCTTTACTTTTAAAAACTTGTTTAATTTTGTAGCTAACGCTATCTATGTACCATTTATGATGCCAAGTGGGTATTTATTTGAACGAAATAAATTAGTTACTATGCTGCTAGCATCGTTATGATACCTTTCTGATGTCAATTTAAGTGCTCTGCTAAACATATTTCTAGCAACATTGAGAAGTTGACTTTTTGGATGATTCGACTGAAAATTTAGATACCTCGTACTTGCTGAAGGCTTTTTATACCATTTGGTGGTAATTTTGCCAAATTCTTCTTTAATCAGTAACATGTCAAGGAAAGGTAGGATGTTATTAACCTCTGTTTCCACTGTGAATTGAATATGGGCATTAAAGTTATTGAAAATTGTTACAATCTCATTTATTTTAGATCTTGGCACTGCTGTAATCAAATCATCCACGTACTTTTTTATGAACGGAACCGTAAATAACAACTTTGCAACAACTTCTTTCAGAACCAAATCGATAACCAAATTTGTCACTAATGGAGACATCGAATTCCCCATTGCTGCGCCAAACACTTGTCGATAAAGCTCACCATTAAATTTGAAGAAACAACTTTCAAAACAAAATGTAATTAAATTTAGTAATTCATCGAGTGGTATGTCTGTCCGTTTCGATATGATATCATATTTTTGTTCGACAGCTTGAAGCACTAGGTCTATTGGAATATTAGTGTATAAAGAGACCACATCTAATGAAATAAGAACATAATCATTATCTAAAGTTATTTGAGTGACAAACTCCTGGAGTTCGAATTAATTTCTGATATAATACTCATCTTCATATAAGTTCCTCAGTACTTGACTTAAATACTTTGATAGTTTATCAGTTGGTGAATTTGTTCCAGATACGATAGGGATTGCATTATTGGATGTTAGACTTTTCTTTATGCTGGGGCCACATTTATGTCTAATGTCATTAATTGAGGCGTTATTCAATAATGAGCACATTGTCAATGACAATATGTCAATTATCACATAACGCCTTACTCAACGGCATTAGACGTAAGTGTGGCCCCTGCATTAGTGTTACATCAATGTATTGTTTGTCAAATAAATTTTTGACCAATTTATTGTTTGTATTTTGAATTTTTGTTGTGAGATCTTTATTTATTTTAATATATGTTCCACTATCCTTTAATAGGTCGTCCATTTTACTGATGTATTCATTTTTAACTATAGCAACAAATAGATTTGATTTGTCTGCTTTGATGATAAGAAGGTCTGCATTTTGTTTTAGAAATTGTTTTGTTTCATTATATTTTTTAATTATATCATTGTTTGTTTTATTCTGGTGATTTTTATGTTTATAATTGGTCATTATGTTGGTAATTTGCGCTCTGTATTGCTTCTCAATTTCAGTGTCATCAATTTGACAGATAATATACTCCACATCTGCAATTAATTGAAAAAGAGGTAATTGATTGAATTCAATAGAACGCTGTTTTATTAATATAATGAAAATTTTTACTCACTTGTTCCATGATACTCATTTCGATGAAATATCCCAAATACTGAAATCTACTTGCATTCTGTATTCTTTTAATAATGATTAACATGATAAATAGGTCATCAAAGTTGATAATAATCTCTAAAATTAATATAATGCATGAGAATTCGTGATCTTGCCCCAAATAATTCCGAATTTTATATTTAGATTTCACCCTTCGCATTTATCACCAACCAATCCGGCCTTGGAGTTCTAAGTTTGTCCTGACTCTTAATACACATTAAAGACCATAAAATAATGATCCCTCCATCATTATTGATCAATTGATTTTTGTTTCCACTTTGGGAACATGAACCTCTTCCAAACAACAAAAGTACTGATGAAATCTGTAAATAATTTACACCAAACCTTGGAATGGTTCTGTAAATTTAATTCATTTCAGCAGTATTCAGTTCTGAAACAACACAACTGATTGTGTCAGTCAATTAAACGTGCTGGAATTTTGTAGGGTGTTTTTGTAACAAGAAGACAAGTGAAGGTAACTACCAGAGCTGAAATTTGGACATCTGTTGACAGGATAACAAGTTTGTAATTCCATTCATTAAATAGAACATTTGATGAAGTTTGATGTGATTAGCACAAAATTCCATATACTATTATTTATTTTTTGCAGAATATTATGCAATCCTGTTTTACAATCACTCCTCCTAAACAAATCGTCGCATCTCATAGATATTTCAGTTACATTCAACTATCATGTTGCCAATTTATGGTGGCATCTTTATAACATTTTGTGGGCTGGCAGCTAATCGCAGTAAAAACAAAAAATGAAAATTGATGGATTTCTAGACTAGAGCTCTTTACACAATTACATGGCCTGCGCCCAAGCTGCTTATGTTGTTGCTGCGCGCAATAGCTCTCAGACTAGATTTCAGTTGTCTAGGGCTCAAGTTTAGTCTTACAGGCACGCGCAGTGCAATTCAATACTATTCAGAGATATTTTCCAATAGTGCGAACGTATTGAGCTAACCTACAATTTTATCGAAAAAAAAAAAAAAAAGAAGTTTATTTGGAGCTCAAAATTAATAAGATTAGGTTACACCTATTTATTCCATTTTCACTTAAAGATACATCACAAAACTATGTAGCCGCCATTTTTTACGATCAGCTCTCTAGCTCTCAGACTAAATTTTAAATTGAAATAGAACTGACATACACAGGTCTCAGAATATTGTTAAAATGAATCACGTGTTCAAGGCAAATTAATTATGTCACATTTTGAGTGAAGAAGAATAATTACCTTTTCGCTGTATGAATATGTATTCGAAATGAAGCAAGAAAAATACATTTCAGCTGTGTCAACTCATGTCCACGAATTAAAGCAAAAAACTCACCTGAAAAGAAAAGAAAACTGTTATTAATATTATGACAAGAACATAGCAACTATTATTCTATCAATTTTTCTTGAAAATACTGGCTTAGGCATACTAATTAAAAAAGAAAATATTTTTGAGGTATTCCCCAATATTCCTTGAAAATGTCATTCTGATAATGGTTTGATGGGAATTATATCTATTGAGTTCAAAACTTTTTTTTGTTCATGTACATATTCGACCAACAGTCAAGGTACAATAAAAAAAAGTATATCCAACTTTATTTTTAAAGTATGTATCTAAATTATGAGAGATTAATCGAAGCTAAATTTGAGCAATGAATCCCGCGCTGAGCTCAAAACTCCGAAAATTCAACAATTAAGCAGATGAATAGCGTCATTATTCTAGCAAACAGGAAACAAATGAAGACAATAAAACTGCGCCATATATGAATCGATTGCAAAGTTTTCGCGTGCCGAAATGCATTTACAGGGCGGAAAAGGTCTCATGCAACACATTGGCGTCCGCAAGAAGGACAGATTTGGGTAGTACAAAATATCGATAGAATTTATGTAGCAAATATATTCAGTTCTAAAAATATTTGCGATAATTATATGTGAAAATCGTTTGATGACTATATGCGCTTTGCTATAAATATTGTTTAATGTTATGATTTGTTTGATATTTGCTCAATTATTCTAAATTATTGGAAATACAGGATTTGTGGGATATTCGAGTTTTGCATATATTAATTACATATTAGTTATATGCCCTCGCTCCGCTACAGCTTCATAGATCAAGTACCAATCTATTGTATATTATTATGTGGTTCAGCTCGACTTAAGCGTCAGCTTTGAAAAATGGATATATAATTTGAATAAAGCCCGTGCCAAACGTACATTCAAAAATATCAAATCTATCTTACTATTTATTTTACTTTCTTCTTCAATTCTCAAAATTTAATCTGAAAAATTTGATGTGGAGATTACATATGACTGAATAATTGACAGTTGACACTGATATTGACATTGACATAAAGCAAAATCGATTACAACCAAAGTTGAGGTGATCATTTGGATGCTACAATTCATTAAAACGCTGTAGCTATCTCAAATACTAAATTTTATAATTCTTCGCCCAAGTTTCAAATTTATGCGAAGAATTGAAAAATATCGTCAAATGAAGTTTACTTCCGACCCAGAAGATTGCTATGAAAATATAAAGCTATGATTTGAATGGTACAATTGCTTTAAATACTAAATTTCATGATTCTACAGCTGATTGTTCTGGATTAATGCGAGAAATTAAATCTTGAAACTGTTTAGTAAATTGCACTTCCGGTTCAGACGATCTCAATCATAATGCGAGGTGAACAACTAGATATTATAGAAGTGTTTAAAACAAAACTTGGATTTTCTACGCCTGATTGCTTTGAATTCAGGCGATTGATACAAAAATAGAAGATAACCATTATGATGCTACAGTAATTACAAATACTGAATTTTAACATCCTACGACTAACCATTTTGGATTTATACGAACAATTCAAAAAAAAGTTCAAATAGAGTGCATTTCCTGTGCAGATTGCAACCATAATGCGAGGTGTACAGCTAGACCTTAGAATAGTCTTTAATACAGCTTTTCAACATAATACGGTTGACGGATTTTGAGATTTGCGAGTGACGTACATACGTACGTACCGACGTCAAGCCGAAAATAGTTGAAATGCATTCAAGGATGCTCAGAACGGATATTTCCATCAAAATCTCGTAATGTGAATTTTGTCGGTTTCACATTTAAATTTTCATGTGAACCGCAAATTGTTTTATTTCGACGTTTAAACTATGTCAGAAATGGACTTCTACTTTGAAATGAAATTTTGATATTTCGTTGATTTTTTTATTTGTTACGTGCTCAGTATTCTTCTCATAATAATCCTAACTGACTACTTCTTCTTGAGTATAATCCTTTGCAAAGTCAATTCAAAAATGCAAGCATCATGTCTTTAGGACTTATTTTAGTACAGATCTATTGATCGGATCGCTTAATAAATTAATACAATTGGATGGATTGAAGACCAAACCAAATAGAATATCTTTTAGATATTCTTCATCCCAATAATTTTTTATAATTATATAGGGTGTAACTGAACCTTTGTAACAAAATTTGATGGTATATACTATTGGACGTACTGATCATGAATCAAAAAGATTTTCGCTGAAATTCGAAAATTGGGAAATGGCTTCAATCAAATGAACAGTTTTGGGCCACTGGATTAATAATTTATTTTAGAATTACAACATTACTCGTAACCATTACCCAACAACTAATCACAAATTAAATAGATATTGCATAATACATAAATGAATCAAATAATTTTCTATTAATTTCTGTCTGCAAAATTTACAAGTTTGTAACGTGAAACAGTGTACGATGCTATAGTTATTGAATTAAAAAAAAAAAAAAAACAAAAAAAAAAAAATGGAAATGGATATTGTATTTAGTAATTTAGAACTAACTGATATGATGATAGTATACGTAGAAGTGGGGCAAAACGGGGGAGCAGCGCAGCGTTTGTATGCAGAACGATATCCTGACAGACGGCATCTCAGTCATCGAATGTTTGGAAGACTACTATAGCGTCTTCGTGATACAGGATCACTTCGACCTAATCCTGGTAGAGATGGAGAACATCAAAGATACCGACAAAATTTTGAAAATGTTTTATCGGGTATAATTGATGTTGATCCTACAATTAGTATTCGCCAAATTTCACGCAGCTTGGGACAAGAAGTTTCTCATATGACTGTGTGCAGAATTCTTCCATCCGTTCCATTACCAAAGAGTTCAAAATCTGATGCAACGTGACCACCTCGAGCGAGTAGATTTCTGCCAATGGCTTCTTCACTAATATGCTCAAGACCAAAATTTCACATTAAATGTGATTTTTTCCGATGAGTCCTTGTTCACTCGAGATGGTATTTATAATTTCCACAATTCACATTACTGGTCACGAGAAAACCCACATGTTATTAGAAGAAGTAATTTCCAGCATCGATTCTCTTTCGACGTTTGGGCTGGAAGGTACTCTACTTGGTCCATACATTTTACCTGCGCGTATGAATGGTAACGATTACTTAGAGTTAGAACTGTTAGAGGACATTCCGCTGGATGTTCGGCAGCATGCATGGTTTTTCCATGAAGGTGCACCTCCGCACTACAGCAGATTTGTGAAAGAGCATTTAGATATTGCATACGAAGGACGTTGGATAGTGCGTGGTGGTCCTGTACCATGACCTCCGAGATCACCAGATCTTAATCCTCTTGATTTTTATTTTTGGGGTCATTTGAATTCATTAGTTTATGATAACCAAGATGAACTGCAAAGTATTGAATAACTCCAACAGCGTATTGAAAATAGCGCAGAAATAATAAAAGAACACAATTACCTCCGTCAAGCTTGTACCGTTAACCTCATTCAACGTGCTGCATTGTGTGTTGCTGTGAACGGCGACAATTTTGAGCAATTTTCATAAATTTATAATCTTCCAATTATTTTCTTCAGATTTATGTAATATATTGTGTACTTCAAATTTTATTTAATCTGCAGTTGAGAAAAATATTCTTATTTAATTAATTTAATTGCTTTACTGGTAGTAAGTTACGCATGTGAATATTGTGTAACATAGTTTTTTATTTATTTTGTATAGGAGTACCTATGACAACCAGTGGTACCCAAAATGCTATATTTTTGCAAACTACTGCTGTATTTACGAATTACAGCAAAAAAAATTTTGATTCATGATCAGAACATCGAATACTATATACTAGTGGTGGGAACCGGTATCGGTACTATTCGATACCGGTTTTTGTAAGAACCGGGTACCCGGTTATTTGAATATGCAACTAACCGGTTCTCGGTTCCGAGTCCGGTTCCGATTCCAGAACCGGTCTTCGATTCCGATTCCAGAATCGGTTTTCGATTCCGATTCCTTCGATTCCGATTCCTTCGATTCCAGAATCGGTTTTCAGCTCCAATTCCAGAATCGGTTTCCGATTCTGTTTTCGATTCCCAGTTCACTTCGACTCGATCCCAGAACCGAGAAGAGAAATTCCGATTTTAGACAGTTATTTTCAGTATCCATTGAAAAATAATGTGTTCTGTACCTAACCGATGCACTGTTTCGAATTAGTAGATTCGAAACGAACCGAAAAAAGGCATTTTTTCTTTTTTTTTTCACATATAATTAATTTGCGTGACGCAAATTAATTATAGGTGACCTATACTGGTTTTATGTTATGAAGACTAATTTTAGCCTTTCGAATCAGTCATTGAACATATGAACTATCAGTATTCAGTATGTGTGAAATATTTCAACATCTTAAACAAAAATATATAGTGTATAATGTAGTTATTTAATTTTATAATCGACGACAAAGTGTGATGAAAATTTAGAGATATTATGACAATAATAATTGAGTGTATTGACAAAATCAGGTAGTTTTAGTATCAAAGACTACCCATGATGCCGCTTGCTATTTCTAGTTTTGGGTAAGATTAATTTTATGGCCGGATTATGAGCAGATGGCATACTACCATTTTTAGCCTCTTTCAGTTCATTTCAATGTAATTGTTTTGCTCAATAAACTAATAGAAAGATAGGATCTCTTAGAAAATAGTAATATTTGATATTCGGGATAATTTGCAATCCTCTTTGATGTTCAGAACTTTACGTTCATTCATGTTTCAAAGTCTGCAATGTCACCGATAGGAGTAAAGTAGAAATAAGTAAATGTAGTTATGTGTGGCAACTATAATGTACAAAATATAATTCTTAAAAATTCTAAATGTTCTGTTTGTTCTGGGACGAGTCAGTATAATAAAATAAAACGCTCAACTAAAAGCCCAGAAGGTATTTGTAACTTAAACGCAGTAGAGAAATGATATTTGCCAAGAAAGGTTTTCGGTATTAAGAACCGGAATCGAGATTCGAATCGGAACCCAGATTCGGATCAAAATCGAGATTCGAACCGAAATAGAGACTCGAACCGGAATCGAGATTCGGACCGGAATCGAGATTCGAACCGGAATCGAGATTCGAACCGGAATCGAGATTCGGACCGGAATCGAGACTCGAATCGGAATCGAATTTGGACTCGATAACCGGGTACCCGGGTACCCGGTTAGTTTTGGAACCGTGGAACCGGTTCCATTTTATTCCGGTTTTTAACAGCACTACTATATACCATCAAATTTTGTTACAAAGGTGCAGTTACACCCTGTATATTAAGAAAGGGACAAAATTAAACAATATAAAAATCAATAGTACTATTTTGACTTTGAAACAGTATTTGGAAATAATTAATTAATGAGGTACGGATAGCAAAATAGTCCATATTTTTTGAAAATATTGTCAGATGAGTGCTTGAAGAATTCACTAAGTTACATAATATAGATATCACAAAATAACTTTTTAATACAAATTTAATGCAAAAAATATAAGGAAGAACTTGAAATATTCTAAGACAGTGGTTTCCAAGCTGCAATGAGAAATTCTTCCCCTTCAAATCACACATCTCTTGGCATTTTATTTTCGTTTATAATAGATATTACATTATGATTCTTCTGTTTTTAATTCGACCAACATTTATCACCTATTCAGAACTAGTGTTATAAAAATAATGAAATTAGTTTATAAATAAACTCAAGAAATACCCTATTGGAACAGCCTTACAAATATTTGTAATGTTATTTGAAAAAAAAGGAACTGCACTTTATAGTTTGAGGACTAAAATATGGTTATTTTTGTTTCTAGATTGCGAAATGTCACTTTTGCATCCGAGAGAATGAAATTTTTTTCCATGAACGTAGCGATCAAATATAAACATTAGAGAATGCAAAAGAATTACACAACCGAGTATTAAACAACGTTTTGCTGAAAGCCATGTCTCAAAATTTTGACATTTCGAATCAATCAATGTGATATTCAATCTTTCTGTGATTGCAGGAGTTTATTTCATTGCCGATTGCGAAAAATTTACATCCTGGATGCAAATCATTTCGTATCCTGCGGGCAAAAAACAATAATTTCACTTGTTTCTAGTTGGCATATAAATGCTCACTTTTAATGAGAGTTTTCAAAATTATCATGCTACAAGGACCGAACGGCCGTCATTATTGTCCAAAATAAAGATGACTGCACTCGCTGAGAGCGAGGGCAAAGCACGAGGCCAAGACGAGGGCAAGCCCCAAGGCGCAGCTTCGTGCAGCCAACTTCATCCGTGATAATATTGACAATCGTTCAGTGTCCGTACTGCATGCGGTACATTTTGTTATAACGACGTACTCCATTACTGAGCTTTTTAAATAAACTTATAGAACTATCTTATCGATTTTACAAACAATTTTTTGCAATTGTGATCACATTTATAGTAATATAATATGACGAAACATAATTTACATGATTAATTTTATTGATTGACATTACATTATATTTTTCACATTTTCTGTGTTAACATGTTTACAACAAATGCAAACATAACGAACACATCCAATAATACAATTTTTTTTTCTAAATGTCAATTTTATAATTATTTTTCTCTCCGGAGGTAATTAATATTCATTAATTCCCTGTTGCAGGAAATTAATGAAAATTGTTTGCATGGTTTGGAATCGAATACTTTCGAAGTAAAATTCAGTTCAGTAATAGAGTACTTTCGATGCACGTTTCACAAAGAAATATTTTTTCCACAGAATCGATGTTCTTTTAGCCTTTTGCGCTCAAGTTCTCTTTGATTCTTCATTCCTTCATTCAAAAGAAATTATTCTACTACCACACGCACCAATAAAAGCTTAACAATAAAGCATCTCAAGCTTAGTTGACGCCAAACAATTTCTAGTTCGATTTGGACTATATTACATCACATTTAAGTTTAATTTCCACAACAAGATCAGTTAAATGATGCAACAAAAATCATAGTTTATGAAATTTAGCTACATTTTATAGGACACATCCGAGTTCCTCCATGAAGCCTCAGGTAGCTATAATCCAAGCTCACTAGTAAAATTGAAGCTTTGCCAGTGGCACTAAAACAGTGGTTTTATTTACAACCGGCGGTGCTTCGCACTGAACAAAAGGGCGGGCTTCCCTCGCTCTGGCCGAGTTGAATATGAGGAATCTAGCGTGCGCTAAAGATCTCTTCATTTTGTCCTTTATATTTGTTTGTTTGAGAGCTACTGCTAGCCCTGCTAACAGCTGAAAATGTGAAGATGGAGGAACTCGACTATGAGATCATCGTTCCAACGTTACAGTCGCGGATTAAAACAGGCAAAAGTGGAGGAATTCGGACGCGCCAATTTTGGACCCTATATGTGGAATGACACTTTGTTGAACTTCCAAGAAAAGGAATTCTACAAAAAGATCTAGGTCAGACAATTAGGATGAATCCGCATTTATTAATAAGGGTCGCAGCGTCGCAGGTGATAATTTTCAGCCAGCACGATTCTGATCTTTGGTAGAATCAGCACGTTGTGAATTAGACGCTAGTGGAAGCTTATGTAGGCCGATTTATTATAAAACTAGTTTTAATTCTTCATCTCTCAACTCGTAAATACGATAGTATGAAAGGTAAGATCAAGGCGAAAATAATTATAATTTATTAATCGACAGAAAGCACATACCTTAGCTTAGACACACTTATCATGAAATTAGCCTCAACTTTTCAACTCTCTATCCTTCAATCCTTAGATACGGTAGCATAAAAACTTAGAAAGTTAAAATTACACTGTTTAAAAGCTTATGTCCTGAAATAATAAAGGACAATAATAAATCTAACGCAGAAAGAAAACTTATGCAATACCATATTATGAAAGTTTTAATCTCCTAGCTCTTGAATGCGATAGCATAAAAACTGAAATTTGGAAAATTATCATAGATATCCACAGTTTTACGCACTCGATTGCAGCACTGTGCTCTTCAAAATTTTTGTTTCACGAAATGAATTCCTATGCATGCACTAATTCAATTAGAACACCTTGACTCATTAAAAATTGGAGAACAACTCGATTTGACAACTGTTTACTCAGGAGTATTAAAGTGTGAATGTGAAATCAGACGTCACATTCGCAATTAGTCTATCCATTTCTTTCAAAGAGTACGTCCCTTTAGGCAACGTATCGCCCATTATCGTTCCACAAGACAATTGTGGTCGTTGTGATAGAAATCAGAATGTCATAAATCGAAACCGTTTCATGCCGCGGACGAGAGCAGTTCGAAGTGATCGTTGCAGAAATCAACAAGAAATCTGAATTAATTGAAACGATGTCTTTAGAATTTGTCCTTTCGATTCCAAATTATGTTAACTGATTCAAGATTTTATTATTTTTCAATATGACAGATAATATCACTGACTCTCATCATTATTATTTTATTATTCATTGGAGATTAATTCACACAGACCTATTGGATTCATTCTTTTTGTTACAGATTAGTTTCATATCATAATTAATTCGCTTCTCAATTTTAACCTCGATTTAACAATTCATTTGACATTCAACAGTCACTCTCATCGCTTGACTTGAAATTTGATTCAATCCATAATTTGGATTAGTTAATTCTAGTAGTATTCCCTACCAAAAATTCATACTAAGTGAACAATTAGTTGAAAATAATGCTTCAATATTAGTGAATAGAATATAGGTAAACTTCTTGGTATTATCTTGCGTACGCCTCTGGCAAGAAGTTGACGTGACGTCGAATGGTATTCAGTGTAGACTCATGTCTGGAAAACCTTTGATTTATAGAAACAAAACGCTTTTGTTCTAATTTATGTTTGGTGGTAAATTTGGTGCTAGATTTATTAAAGATCCTCCATCAGGAAACAAATGTAGTGCGAATTTTATGCACCACTTTAATTCTAATTTCAGAATGAAATGAAGACACAAACATTTAAAATACAGATTTATACTATTGTCTTAAAAATGCTTGATTTGGTCAGGATGTACTGAAATTGTTATTAATTCTAATCAAGTAAATAGAAAAAATAAATTTATCTAAAAAAGTTGTTTATATCCATTCAAAATTTAGATTTTTCGAACATAAATAACCAATCTTTCATTATGAAACGTATGAAACATATTCTAATATATTTATTTAATGAAGAATATTATTAATGACACTGCTATACACAGATCACATCTGTGCGATACTATAGCTATGCGTCTTCATAATAATGACGCACTAAAAATAAAAACAGCATGCACAAAAAAGGAATCCGTTGGTGTTGAATGCAGTCGAGTGTATTTTAATTAACGAAGCTCTCAGATATATTCACCGTTTTATAATTAAACTTCTTGAAAGAGTTTTTGCGCTAGTTAGTAAATAAAAGTTGATAAAATATTCATAGAGTCGTTTTGAGGAAAAAATAGAAAGAAAATCAATAGGGGTAGTATATGCCCATCTACCATTGAAAGTGTCATTAACTTTAAAAGAATATTCCTTCTTATGTGCTTCTAGGAAATAAAAAGTTGAATAGATATCAATCACGCCTTTCAGTCATTTCCAGATGCAGCACACATAGATCACATATTGTACGAATAAAAAATAATATGTTCATGTAAATGCAATTACCAGTCTACCAAGTATAGGTACCCAAGGATCTAATAAAAGAGAGCCACAGAAGAGATTTTGAGTTTTAAAAATTGATTTATGATCTTTGGATCTATCTGGGATTGAGCCCAGTTTCCTCAGGTCGCCAAACAGAAGTCAAGCGCTCGCTTATTCATTTTATAATACTCTTGTGGTCGATGTATCTGAAAAGTTTAACATTTTATGTATTTTACCGATAGTATTTGAATGTAAAATTAGTTTGTGCTATAATTATTATATTGATATTTTGGGGGATGATTTTTTGGCTATGGAATTAGTATGAAAAAATAACTTTAGATGAGAATAATAGATGTTGGGAGACGTTAATTATTAAAAATGTAATAGGTATAGTTTAACCATCGAATGAAAGTTGACTCTCAAATTATTTTATAGATGTGGTTTTCTCTCAGAACACTTAGCTATTATTCGAATCTCAAAGAAAACTAAACTTTATGACGGATTGGTTAGCAAAGACTAGAATTCAGGCCGTGAGAATTTTTGCAATCTCCCATTCAAATACTGGATTAGGAATTCCCGTAAATACATTAGTATAACTTGCTTGAAATAGATGGATGACTGATATTTACACTATCCTACTAGAGAGCACGACAGGGGTGCATTAAACAAATTTTTTATAATTTATTTTGATTCTAACAAAATACGTTGTATATATCTTGTAGAAATGGTTCAAGGGAGGTTCACTTCTATTGGAATCACCAGAGATATTTTGAAAATTGTCATCGTAGTTATCTATCTGCCTGATACTTTGGTAATAAGACAAATGAGTCGTAATACATCCCTGAAACCCTGTTGCTAAGATCATTTTCAATGTCTCCAGTAACCCAGTGGTATTAAGAACATTCATGTTGATATATTTCTGCAGATTCCTAGTCCAGTATTTCAGTGGATACTTGTAAAGGTCAGTTTTATTTACAATTCGAGTAATAACTAAATTTTTGAACGAAAACCACATCTATAAAATGATTTAGGAGTCAACTTTCATTCGATGGTTGAACTATACTGCCGCTTATTAAAAAAAAAGTTGAAATAAATAGAATTCTCTTTCACTTTGGTAATTGAATTTCTTCCTCGTTCCCACCTCGTTACCAGGGATAATAATTCCACTTTTCATGAAATTAACCAGAGAAAAAGGTTTAAATGTGTATTTCGCCTTCTTTGGCCAAAATTTACTACTGTTATATAAAAAGTTCAAAGAGAAGAGAGAGAAACAAAAAAAAAAAACAATTCTTGCCGAATATTCTTCGATAATTGATAAAAACCTATATTTTTTTTCTTATGCATGTTGCCTTCAGATTTCTCGTAATTTTCAATGACCCAAAGATATTACAGTTAGGATCATTATCGAATCATTATTTTTATTGTTTTAAAAAATATTCAAGTGCGTTTGAGTGTGAGGAGAGTTTAAATTCAATTTTTAGTGAACAAGAGCCGTCTTTGGTCATAATGAAAAATTCGGAAGAGGGAGGAATTCTATTCAGCATCATAAATGAATAGAGAGGCTTTCTAACACCGCTAAGATTGAATTCTCAGGTTCTCACCTATTCAAAGAAATCATACATGATTTCAAAAGAAGTTATTAGTCGATGAGTGTTACATTTGCATTCTGTTTTTCAGAAAGCAATAGAGCAGCATCCCAGGTCCGCCAGATATTTCTTATTTTCTGAGAAACAAAATGTGTGAAATAAAGTAATGTTAGCAAATACTTTCATCGTATGCATAATTGCTAGCTTGGGCCGACGGCCAATTCAGAGATATCAGGTGCTAGAGGCACGTTAAAACATTACTCACTTTTCTCAAAGTCTAAGTGCTGATTTTCAAGTATATTTTAGAGAATATTGTAAAAAATTGATAATCAACACTGCCAAACACTTTCCATTTTAAAGCTTGCAAAAAATAACGTATAATCACACTTATAGTCTGAGTCCTAGTTTCTATTTATGTTACTCGGGGAATAATTTTAATGCTTTCTGTGAACAGCCAGACCAATCGTAGAAACCAAACATCCTCCAGACAAAATTAGAATGTTGCTGTGAGTGTATGAACGCGAAGTCATTATTTGATATCTATGATCTTTTGATTATGCCTGGAAAATGTTTGGACGATACAATTGGTCTGACTGTTCAAAAAAAATATTGAAATTATTCCCCGAATATCATACATGGAAACTGGAAGTCAGACTATAAGTAAGATTACGTTATTTTTTGCAAGCTTTAAAGCGTCTAGCAGGAGTTATCGCTGATTGGAAGTGTCTGGCAGTGTTACTTTTCAATTTTCTACAATATTCTCTAAGACGTACATGAAAACCAACACTAAGAATCTGAAAAAAGTGAGTAATGTTTTAACGCACCCTAGCACCTGGTATCTCTAAATTGGCCATCGGCTCAAGCTAGCAAGTATGCATACGATGAAAGTACATACTAACACTACTCTATTCCATACACTTTGTTTTTCAGGAAATAATTAACGTCTGACGGGCCTGGGATCTTGGACTACAGAGTATTAGTCCGTGAGACAGGGCATAAATTTTTCGTTGATTGCCAATCACTTGAAACTTCGTGAGTGACTTTATTGTGATGAGTCCGACAGCTTTTACATTTGACGAAACTCTTGATTTGGGGGCGTTTTTCAGCAAGAGCTAATTGAACATGTCAATTTCATGAAGTCTTGAAAATGTATTACCGTCATATTGCTGTTTACACTAATCGAAAGATTTTTTGATTATAAAATGAAAAATTATATTGTCCGACATGAATATTGGGGGCCAGCGGTGAGTCCGACAAGCCGCACTTGTCACAAGTACGTTGGTATGAAAACGGATTACCGCTAGTCTGAGACTTTGAGGACGTGTTCGATTATTTTTTTCTAAAATTTGGTCATTTTGTCCGACAAATTTTCGGGGGTGTTTTCTCAGTCCGACATTGAAAACGTATCAGGATTATAACAGTTCCCTCATGAACTACCGCTTATCCCTATGTTTTTTATTTTAGATTCAAATAGTGTCTAGAACATTACTGTATACATGTCCGACAATCTAAGTGGGGCAATACTTCGGAAAAAGCAAAAATATGTGGTATGAATGCGGTTACGTTCATAGGCATATACGTATATGAAATGCTTATCAAGTCAGTATGATTATTGATTATAAATAATAAAAAATGGCTTGTGCACCAATATATTAATATTATTTTGGGATCAAATGTGTAATATAAAGTCAGTATACTGTGATAATCACCTCAAATATCATTCAAATTTACCTTCATTGTGATATCTATATATAATTACGTCAAGAGCAAACTTTCGTTCTCTTTGTAAGCATATTGCATGCACGGAGGTGTGTGAGATTTGGCATACTAAAAATTTATATGGAGACGATGTGCAGAAAGCGAAAATTATATACAGGTGTCCCATTTTAATCTATATATTAATACGTGAAGAGGAAGCTTTGTATCCATTTTCAAGCATATTGCACGAACGAAAAAATTTGTTATTTGGCATACTTGAAGTTTATATGATCGAGTGCAGAAAGCTGAAAGTATATACAGGTGTCTGATTTTAATTTTACGACGTGAAGAGAAAACTTTGTACCGCGTACACGAGGTGATGTGAAACTTGGTTTACTGGAAGTCTGTGTGGAAAATGTGAGATATGGCATATTTGAAGTATATTTGGGGAAATATGCACCGAATGGGAAAATGGTTGAAAAAAATTTCAGAGATTTCTCTTATCCTCCTGTAGTCGGGGGAGAAGGTCACTTTAAAATCTTGAATGGAAACCACTAATTCTAATTTTAGATTCGGATGGACCATCGAATACAAATTTAATTCTACTTGGAACCCCCGAGGATGGAAAATTAAAATGAGTAACGTTCTAACTTAGCGACATAATAATATATTTCTTGTTCTATTTTCTACTTTACTTTTTTTCAATTATTTTCTTAATGAATTATTCATTATTATGTAGCTTATAAACAATGTCCATTACTTATCTCTTGATATTAAATACGTCAAAAACTGAGTTATATATGTGCGAGCGTTTTCTTGTCGGACTGACGATAAGAACCAATATTCCTGTCGGACAATATGTTTCTTGGACAGATAATATGTTTTCAAATTATGACTGTTTTGGTTCGACAAGCGATCATTGATGAGGGAGCTGTTATAATCCTGACACGTTTTCAGTGCCCCCGAAAATTTGTCGGGCAAAATGACCAAATTTTAGTAAAAAAAAATAATTGAACACGTCCTCAAAGTCTCAGACTAGCGGTAATCCGTTATCATATTAACGTATTTGTGGCAAGTGCGGCTTGTCGGACTCACCGCTGGCCCCCAATATTCATGTCGCACAATATTATTTTTCATTTTGGAACAAAAAATCTTTCGATTAATGTAAACATCAATATGACGGTAATACATTTTTAAGGCTTCATGAAATTGACATGTTCAATTAGCCCTCGCTGAAAAACGCCTCCAAATCAAGAATTTCGTCAAATGTGAAAGCTGTCGAATTCATCACAATGAAGTCACTCACGAAGTTTCAAGTGAGTGGTAATCAACAAAAAATTTATGCTCTGTCTCACGGACTATATGTGACGGAACTTATACGCGTTTACGACGCTCCTACATCTCAGAAGAGTTGTGTATAGACTAATGGGGGATGGGAAAACTCTAACGATAATCAAGAGTCAAGAGAAAAGGTAATTTATGCATATTCTGCAGAAGTACGGGGTTGATAAATGCAGTTAAGCTGGTAGACAAGAAAGTTATTACTAAATTCATGCTTAATAGTTTATTGAAAAATATGTACCTGAAATTCTCAAAAGAATAACAGAGGAAGAGATTATGCTGGATTATGATATTGAGTTTTTGTGTATGTTTTGTGCAACACTTGGGTTTTTGACTGAATATTTTTTTTTTAGTAGAACATCATCCGCCATTCTTATATGGACTGTTACTACAATTCATCATTATTTCAAAGAAATGGGATAGAAGAATGGTCAGATGTATCATTATACAAGAAAATTGTTTTGAACATATTCAAAATAAAATCCTTAATAATATGAGCCATGTTTTTTTCATAATAATGGGCTATTCCATTACTATCAATATTTGACGAGCTTTCATGGAAATAAGAAAGTATATGATAAATAATTAATATAAGCAACGAGAATGGAATTGAATATTGTTCTATTTTAATTAAAAAGACGATTTAATAAAACCATCACGTCTTGATGACTTGTGAATGCCTTTTTTGTCTTTCAAACAATGGATTTTATACGAGTACAAAGTTCTAGAAGATTTTATCTTAATTATAAAAAATATTGTTGCATTATCAATTGGCGTACTTACGAATTGATAGGAATGTATCGAAAAAATTGAAATAAATGATAAGTATTTCTATTTTTCGATTGTAATTCAAAAATATTTTGAGTCTTCAAGTTACACAGACATGGGCATGTGAAAGAAATTCAGCTAAGCAAGTAAGACACTAACGTCACCTATTTCACTTTATACAATATTCCCAAAACATTTGAACGATAGGGTGATAAAATCATATATTAAAAAAAAATTACACTTTCTTCTCAATTCATAAGTATAAATCCACTGTTTGAGTCACACAATAGAATTTCGCAAATTAAAGAAAGTTTATACATTTAAAAAAAAAATATCTGTAAAGTGCTGGAATTTTTATTCTTTTTATTTTCCCGAATACTTTTTTTTAACCCTGTCAGAAAATAGAATTTAAAATAACATCCCATTATTATTTTCGACACACTTTACTCTACAACAGATGTAGATACAGAAAAAGTTGTAAGAAAGTTGAGGAAAATTGTACTGTCGTCAGCAAGTGTTCCACAAAATGTAAAATACATCTTTCTGTTCACAGATTACTGTAAAAATCAACTTTTCGCAGAGGAATCTACTAAATTATACAAAATGCAGCAAAAAATCTGCCGGACTCCAAAAGTCAGCAGATTGTAACGAAAAAAACGTATCAAGCAAATATATTGATATCTAAAACTATGATATATTCGATTGCAAAAATTCCACATTATTGGGCGGGAAAATCAAACATCAGGAGATGTAAACTACTCAGTACCGGTGCGTAATCAAACGAAAACCTTGCAAATTTATTTCTGTTAAAAGGATGGACCACTCATAAAACGAGAAGACTAATAGAAGTTCTGAGAAAACTGTTTCCATAGTATTTTTTTTATTGTGTGTAAACCGTATATCACTGATTTGATATAGCACAAAAGGTACAAGAACTGCCGTTGGAAAGAGATCTGAAATTTTCTCAACCAATTCCACGAGAACGGAAAGTATGATACTATTTCTTCAATATTTTTCAATTATCATATTAGTTGAATTTACATCCATATTATTAGGTTGGCTTGAAAAGTACCAGGAAAAATGAAAAGTATTGAATATTTTGGATAAAATATTTTGTATTTACATGTTCTCTTCTTCTTCTCATAAACTCTGTCCAAATCTATTCTAGTTTGTTTATCCTTTTCAAATAATAAGATCGGTACAATCCCTCGTTTGAGTGAAATCTATTCCCCGCTAACTATTTTCTTATATTGGGGAACAGGTAGTATTCTAAGAGATTAATTCTGAAGAGAAACGGGCATACAGTACAAGTCGAGGTCCTGATTTCATCAATTTCGTGATTACTACTCCAGAGAAGAGGACTGGTGCTTTGCAGCGATGAAAAAGGATATTTTGGTGGATCAATCGTAGATGTTTTTCTTGCAGCTCGGTTTTCAAGTTATTGAATAACGATGCACGATATGCACCTCCATAGCTACATTCACAACCACATTAAATTACGCAGAGTTAAAATTCGTGGCATTCACTACCACTTTTAACATTACTTGAAATTTAGTAATACCATCTATAAAAACAAGCACAAAATACTTTATTCTTCTCTTCTTCTAAAAAAAAATATATTTTCAAATTCAACGTCCAATTATATTTGAGTAATGAAGAGTGGTTGTTAGTTGGGCTTCTATTTGATTTTAAATGTCAAAAACACTTGTTGAATAAATACATCAGCGCGAGTTTCCTCAGCGAGAAAAGTACGTGATATGCAATGCGCATGACAATTTACTGGACCTGAAATGAAAGCTTGCACATTGCAAGCATTGCAATTTAACCTAAAGTGTGCGGACTATAAATTTTGGTTGTTTATGGTTACTACTGAGCTCATATCCTTGACTTTGAATTTTAAGCTAGCACGAAATTGTGCCATATTCAAATTCGGTTATGATTGTACCTTAAGACTTCTATCATTCTCCAAATAGACGACTGAAAATAAGCTGGATACGCTCAAGTGGTATCATCTCTGAAATTCCATGAATTTCTCAAATCAGGCTCGTAATGAATGTAAATCACGAGATATGTCTAATACATTCTTGAAGCGTTTAATTAGAACGGCGAGGTTTAATTTTAATAACGACTGTAATTAGATTAATTTTTGTTGAAGAACAAATATCTTCCTTATGTAGCCAATTAGTGCTGCTATAATTTTCAACTCTCAAAAACAATTACAGAACACAGCCAAACTCACTTCAAATAAGACCACAGCATCCATTTATTTGGCGTTAAGTGGAGTGAAAAGATTACGTCCTTAAGATGAGAATTAAAACAGCAGAATGCGTCGTAAGCCAGGAAATTAGCTTGTGTAAAATAATGCAGAGCTAAAATCACAACAATCGGTATTTAATATAAAGTTCTCCTACATCCCTGAAGCAATGTTTTCCAAATGTTTTTAGTCTCTAAAGATATTTCACGAATTATTCGTACACCAAGGTTAAAAAAATGTCCATTATAGGCAAATTTAAGAGTAGTATTTAGAATCCTTGAATGAGATATTAGTTGTAGATCTGCTGACTTACAAATTAAAAACAATCGCCGTCTGGAGACTCTCCGAGATGTTCTACAGAGTTTTCTTCCAGATTTTCTTGTAGATTGTCATCTTAATTGTCTCTTTGAAGTTAGTTTAGTGTTTATTTAGTTTGTAAATAGTTTCGTCCGTAAACAGCTTTAATAACACTCCAGTAAATTTGAATTCAATTTTTGAATTAAATTGAAGTTTGCCAAATTATTATTATCTTATCGAACCGAATTAAATACCCAATCGGCTACTCTTGCGGAACTTCGTTGATAATCATCACAAAATGCTTTGTACCAGAGTGCTCGGAACGTTCTTTGCACTACATGTGCGTGAGATCGTTTAATTTTCAATAAATGCCTTCGTTTATTTCGTGATGAATTGATGAATACATATTCCTTTCATTATTATCTTAGCTAACCTTATATTGAAAAGACAATGTGATATAAAATAACCATTTTGAGCTTCCTGCTTCGGCCTGCAAACAAATTTGAATGTTCAAGGTCAGCAAACCAGAGTGCTGTAAATCAAAAGCGCCGACAGGGAGTGTCGCTTTTGGATCTGTGACAGTACTATACGAATAAATTAAGTACGAAATATTCGCAGAAAATATACATTCTGAAATCACTGAAGCTTTTTACAGTAATTCAACTGGCTGGAAATTTTTTTTTTTGAATGAAATCAAATGTTACTAAACTAAATATTTATTCTATCATATTTTGAATCTAATGAATTAAATATGTGTGTATAAAGTTCCAATTCTCCTAAAAAAGCACTCAGCAATCTCTACTCATATCATTCATTATATCTACAAGAAACAAAAACCATGGAACAATGGATGACCTGAATTCAACTTTGCAAAAACTGTGGTCTAGAAACTGCCCACGCCAAATACAATCAAAATATAAAAAGATATTTTTCTGCGTTGCTTGTAATACAATAAACGTAATAAATAAATGTAAAAAATGTCAGAAGCTTTGTACTCATGAAATAACAATTATAATCGCATTTTAAACTGTAGTACGATAAGAATGAGTAAAGAATCACGACTGGTATTTATTAGACATAGACGTGCGCAATGGTTTTTAATGTACTATGCATTATTCGAGTGGCAACAAATAGAGTACAAGAGGTTATTACAGGCTGAAAATATACAAAAAAAAATATGACGTTAAAATCACGTGACTTACTTGTACATCATTTGATATATATACACAAATTTATTCAATAAAGTCTTCTGTCACTTCAGATTTATAATTTTAATAATATTTTGACATGTACAATGTCAAACAAAATCACAAAATTGACAACAGATTATCATTGCCTATCTTATCATTTCAATTAAATGATTGTTTTATACGACAAATTCTGAATGTCTGTTATATATATAAACTGCACTTCCGGCTCAGCCAATTGATACAAAAATAGTAAATAACTATTTTGATGCTGCAACAAGTTCAAACACTAAATTTCAATATGCTATGGCTGATCATTCTAGATTTATGCGAAAAATTTAAAAAAAGTTTCAAGTAAAGTGCACTTCTGGCTTGGCTGATTCATACAAAAATAGCAGATAACCATTCTGATACAACATCAAGTTCAAATACTGAAGTTCAACATCTTACGGTTGATCATTATGGATTGATTAGAAAAATTCGAAAAACGTTTCAAGTAAAGTGCACTTCCGGCACAGACGCTTGGAACCATAATGCGAGGTGCACTAGACCCTATACCAGTCTTAAATACAAAATTTCAACATTATACGTTCAACCAGTTTTCGGATTTGCAAGTTGGAAACGAACGAACGCACATACGTTCCAACATCAAGCCGAAAATAGTCAAAATGGATTCAGGGATGCTCAAAACGGATATTTCCATCAAAATCTCGATATGGGAATTTTGTCGGTTTCACAATATTTTCTTGTACTCAGTACAAGTAAAAATGGGAACTGAACTTTCCCAAATGATATCTTCCTCAATTTTATTTAAAATGTTCTGAATTTTTAGATAACATTATCAATTTTAAAGAATGTAGTTTCGAAAAAAGTAGCTTGAAAGAGTTGATTGTTTTATATTCTGTAATAATAGTGAAACTCTAACACTGGCACTGAAAATGAATTTGAAAAAATTAATTAATGTCCAGTACACATTCCAAATTCAAGTTGAAAATTGATAACATAAGAGATCTAAAAGTTTCCATGTTCTATTTCTCTTAAACTCATTTCTCCTTGTAATTTATTTCTTTAAAGTATCTACTCCGATTCAGTTCCAAATTGTGAGAATATTGCCCCAAATTACAACCTCACAGTAACTAATGTGTACATAAGATGGCAATAAATTTTACATTCTATAGATTCCACTAACACAACTATTCTTAATGTGAAATTGAGCGAACAAAAAAATGATAAAATACAAAATGCAGAACACAGTAGAAACTGATTATAACAGAGCTTATTTATCTATTCAATAATACATTTTCAATTTTTCCTGGATTAAATTCTTAATGGATTTTTTCAGGGAGTATGTTAAGCTGTTTATCGACAGAAAAATACTTCCAATTCTATCCTTTCACACGTTATAATCTCTTGTTATTTTCATATTGTTCGATACTGATCTACTAGTAGACTTACTTGTACATTAATGGATATATTTTTTGCATATAATAATATGATAATCAGACACAAGATTCCATCGTTCCACGACAAATCGTCTTGGATTCATCCAAAAAATTCTAAAAATCTGTTAAGCAAACTGCGCTTTCGGACCAGATTATAAATATGTACCACTTACCTTCTGGCCCATATTTTTCGTTCTTGTACACATTTCTCAACAAGAGTTAGTCCAAATGATCAGCAATATTCTAGTACACATTAGTAACATAAATTTCGCACATTTAGTCAAAAGTTTCCCAAAATTTTAACACAAAACACTCAAAAAATAATGAACACATAACACAATATCACCATATTGACTTCATACTAACTTAAATATAATATTTCGTATATTAGTTGGATCGGACTTGTTCGTAATGACACGAGAAGGAATCTAATGGATAGAATAAAACATTGTATGTTCATATGATAATAATAAATGATTTTAAATAGTTTGTAATAAGAATAAATAAGGTAATTATTCCATTATACATATAATCACTTTTATTTTACTTGAATATTTATTTCAACTAAAATAAACAAAATCTGGATTCGACAAACGATACTATGTTAACTTTTTTTAATAACTTTTTATTAGCAAAGAATCAATTTAATAAGAAATACATGGATGATGCCTCGAAGTTGACTCTCCTGGAAAATTAGCAGCAAAAAGGGATTTTTTTCAGAAGTCCAGCAAGATTTTTTGCAGAGAATTAGCTTTTGGGTTATTTGTTAAGGTATCAATGTCTCAACCAGAATTTGAGAGGTGTACCATGGTTATATTCGCGTTTTCAAGCGATTTATCATTTATCGCGTTTTTCAGCAAATAATCCAAATTATCTCGGAAACAATCAATTCTATCAAGAAAAAACTATATAGAAAAGGTTTCGTAATTAAATTGCCCACAAATGCATAGTTCTTGGAATATAATTGATTTTTGTAAGATTTTTATATTTGGGTATAATTATTTCTCATTAATTGAGGAGAATCAATATCGTACAATAGATAATTTCGCAAGCAATTCTATTATTAAAATTTTTCTTTGAAATTTTTTGATAAAATAAATAGCTTTTAAGATATATTCGATTTTTTACCATAAAATACGAGAAATTGCGTAAAAACGCGAATATAACCGCCGTGAAGCACCCTCCAAATTGGAACATAGATACATTAAAAAGTACACCAAAACTAACTTCCTGCGAATAATCTTGCTAACTTCTGGCGAAGAAACCTTTTTTTGCTAATTTCATTGGACCAAAAGTGGTGCTACATTTCTAGGGTGGACAATGAGATTTGAAGGGTACGCACAAGTAAGTAAGAATAATGATGAGTTAATGAAAAACTACGTTGTATACAAAAAAAGTATAAGTTCATATTTCGACAAAAATATGAACAGCTTAGTTGTAAGAAGAGTTTAAACAAATTCCATAATTCCCTTGCGATCGGCTGAACTGGAAGTGCAGTTACTGAGCAGTTTTCCTAATTTTTGCATAAATACATAACGATTAGCTGTAGAATCTTTAAATATGGTATTTAAAGCAATTGTAGCATTCAAATGATAGCTTTATATTTTAATATAGCAATGTACTAAACTAAAAGTAAACTTTATTTGACAATCTTTTTTAATTTTTCGCATATATTCGAAGTTATTGGCCGTAGACTGATAAATCAGTATTTGAGGCTGCTATAGCGTTTTAATGATCATCTTCTATTTTCATAGCAATCGAATGAGCCAGAAGTGCATTTTACTTGACAGTTTTTCATTATTTTTCACATAGATCCAAAATAATTAGTCGTAGAATTATATATTATCATATTATTAAGTCAAAAGGCGTTCAATTAAGTCATGTGGTGATAAAATCATTTATCGAAAGGATTTAGAATAGGAATATATCAAAAAATCTTCAAGAATCAAGTACAAATGAAAAAGAATACCGCCTACAAAATGAGCAAGTGTAGTGCATGAATTCTTTCAGAGAAGCGCGTTCCTAAAAGATGAAAATAGGAACCAAAAATAGACAAGAGATGTGTAAATCTCTAGAACCTTCTAGTTAATGCTGGACTTGAGAAACTTAAGACACGAAAAATAAAAAAAAAAAAAACAGAAATATGCATCTGCACTTATGCTGTGATGTATAAATATATAAGTTATTTCAGTGATTGTAAAGCTAAGGTCACATAGCTTATGTCATGTTATGTCTGTGTTATGTTTGTATGTTGTGCTATGTCAACAGACACAAAGACTTGAAGCCATCATGTGTAGGATTCCAGAACTACATATTTTCAATAACGAGATTATTTATAATTTTATAAACGCTCTCACGTATTTTCTCTCTCACAACATGTTTATAATTCTTATAATTGTTATAATAATATATAAGATCCAGTATTACTTTCTACTAATGTAATTAATAAATTTTCCTCTATCTTTTGAGGTTATATGAAATGTCAAAAAATGATAACCGTCAACTGCGCCGGCGCAGACATAACAAAGCGTTCGAAAGTTGAGTTGAAATCAACTGCTGTGTTATGTCAAATGACATTACGAACATGACATAACCTATGTGACATGTTTCATAAGTTTTAATAGATCTCAACATAATGACATAACAGTGACATAACATAGCATAAGCTATGTGACCGAACCTTAAAAAAAATGCAGTTTTAATGTATTTAACCTCCACCATAACTATTACCAGAGCCACCTGTGAGTTGTTGCCAGCGTAGTGTATCATTTCCTATACCTCAAACGTATTCCAAATGCCTAGCGCTATATATTATGCCACGTTGTTGTATAAAATCGCACTTTTTTGGAAAGTATACTAAATTATTACCAGACTTTTGTAATTTATCAGCGTCTGCTCTGAGCTTAACCCGAAATGATCGCTAATATGATCAAGCGATCCATGTTCTGTGCTGTGCTAACTGCCAGCCGTTACGAGGGCAGCACAAGGTGTCTACGAGACTAATATCAATTGATTTTGTCTTATTTCTTCCTTGCAATTATGTACGTCCTATGGATGCGACAAATTTTCGCAGTTTAATCGAGGAAGTTTCGTTGTCGAAAGACCAGCATTATGGTGTGTATGTGCGTTCGTAACCTATCAAACGTATAATGTTGGAATTTTGTATTTCGGGTCTAGTTGTGTACCTCGCATTATAGTTGAAGTGCACTTTACTTGAAACATTTTTTGAATTTTCCACATAAATCCAAAACGATTGAATGTAGAATATTAGAATTCAGTATTTGAGATGATAGTACTGTCTAGATGCTTGTATCTTATTTTCATTGAGTTCGACTAAGCCGGAAGTGCATTTTACTCGACAGTCATTTGGAATTTTTCGTATAAATTTGAAACGATCGGCTGTAGAGAACTGAAATTCAATATTTCGATCTGCTGTAGCACTTATGTAATTGCCTACTGTGCTCATAACAATTGACTGAACCGGAAGTGCACTTTAACCCTAGAAGAGGCAGTGACTTGCGCGGTTCTAAGTGAACCCTTTACGTCTGGCCAGACCTTTACCGAGTATTATTGCTGTATAGCTTGTAAAAAAATTTCTATGGCTTGACAGGTGTATTTGAGTGTTGATTAATTCACTAAATGATGGAATATACTGTGTGGGTGGCAATGGATGTGTATGTGTGCGGGTGTAAGGAAGAAAAAAAAACTCAAAATCAGCTTGATTGACTTGGCACAGGGAATACACCATAGGTATTTACTAAGGTCAATTTTAACTTATCGATTTGAAAAAAGCAGAACTACAATATATATGAGCCTATTGAATACAACCATGATTGCATAAATAACATGTATAATTGATTTCAGAATGTGCAGCACAGGCTCACGATAGCTATTACACAAATATCGGATTTTCCTTTGCCTTGTATCGAATATTCGATCAATAAGGCTTGGATCTGAATAACATTTGCAATTATCTCATTGGAATACACCTATTATGGTGTAACATTACGATATACATCACAATGACACACTTAGTGATGACATGAATGAATATCAAACAGAAATATATAACAACCACTAAAAAATAGATCAAATTGATGATTCAATGTTTCTCTCATGAATATTCATGAATTAAACAATACTGCCGAGCAAAACAGTTGCTTCTTCAAATATAAGTATCTGCCGTTGCCTATAACAACACCAGATACAAGTCTGTCATGTTTGAAAATGTCAGAATTCATCAAGGTCTGCTCAGACCTCATACGTCAATTTAAGATAAAGCACACTAAAATTATTTTTTTTCGGTGAGAATATGTCTGAATCGCTTTGAAGATGGTCTCATCGGATTCTACGAGTCGAGTTTATGAAAGTCAAAGAGTCTTAGTTTTCAATTATTGTTGAGAAAATAATAATTGAGCATTGAACTTCAAATAGGTCTGGCCAGACCTCATTGCCCCTCCTAAGATTAATTGCATAATTTTTTTAATTTTGTGCATAAATTTAGAACTGCTATCCGTAGAATTTTGAAAATCAGTATTTAGGAATGTTGTAGCATAAGAATGATGACCTACTGTTTCCAAAGTAACCGACTAAGCCGAAAACGCCCTCCACTTGACAGATTTTCAGAATTTTTTGGATAAATCTAGATCGATTAGCCGTGGAACGATGGAATTTTGCGTTTGATTATTGTAACTGCACGCAAAAAATATATCCGATGATGTACAAGTACGTCACGTGATGTCCACGTCAGATTTTTTCATTCACCCTTAAAATAGATTCAGTTGGATTATACCTCAAGATTGATTTTTTGCAGAAAAGCCTCTATACAATCTGTCTCAAAAGCAAGCGACTGTACGTAATTCAGCTAATAATTTTTGCAACGTGCAATCAAAAATTTAAAGCCCATCTGTAATAAAAATGAGCTTCGTCACGAATAAGTAATTAATTATCTTTGAAACGACCATTGATAGAACAGTCATGAATTTATATGTCGTTTGTTTGCTTTGATATGGTTTCTGTATCTTCAATTGTATTTGTGAGCCCTAAAAATGATCATTATTTTTTTAACTGAATTTTATTTTTAGTTTTGTACCCTCTTTGATATTTTCTAAATAATTGATAAATGATGGCCGATTACTGCACAGCAGTAACAGTAACAGTAAAATTTTGATAGTAATTTTAAGCAATTAACTAGAATAGTCAATAAAATCTATTATTATACATATTCGATGATTTCAATAACCATACCATATATCTCTCATGTAATTCTATTTAGCTTTGATCTCATTCCAAAGGCATCATTATTTTCTGTATGTGATGCTGATGATGAATGATAATAATAATCATCCGGAACATCCCATGAACACTGTTTTAATGTTTATTTAATAACATGCCTTGTTTAATCGATCCTTAATAAACCTTTCCTAAAATAACAATGACATAAGTATCCATGGATTGACAAATATTTTGTTTTTCATTTATTACTGACACGAAATTTAAACACGCGCGCCTATGGAACCACAGGTGACTGACCGCACCTTACATGAGTAGAGCAAGGACGGAAAATATCACAGGTGATTCACTACTCACAATCACAGCGTAAGAAAGAGAGAAGAGAATCGTATTGGAAAACAATGGGATTTTATTATTTTATCACTATCTATTAGATTCTAGCAAGTTTCACATTCGGTGGGCAATCTTGTGGAATGGCATTGAATAAATGATAATACAAAGATTTAAAAATCACAAGCTTCGATTCGTATACCGATAAACCGATAATAGTGCTATTATTTTTTGTTTTAAAAAAATAAATATTATTTAATCCATGTACAACAAAAAGTGTCACCGCACTCAGGATTATTTTTCATTGAACGTTTAAAATACTCCCTCAATATACAAAGCATGTTCCAAATTCAATTAACTACATCACTATTCAATCATTTAACGCTTAAACAAATGGACAAAATCAACAACGACTAAAAAACTATGAACTATCAGCACTTCACGCACAATAAATCGTGCATGCATTGGTATAGTTTTTTACAGCTTTTTTCTAGAGATATTTAGCATCTGTGTATTCTCTGCGGGATCGAGTACATTTACAACGTTGTTCACTTAAAATCTGAATAATTTAATGGGATTTCGAGAGAGAATTTAGTCTTCAAGAGGAAAATTTGAAAATATGGTCTCAATCTTAGTAGCTGTTAAAATTCTTTAAAATATGCATTTTGTTAACTCCTGATCTAGGTTGGATTATTTTACGATGGACGTTATTTCAAAAAACTGTGTTCATGGATTTGAACTTTTTTTTTTGTATTTGTTCATAGATGCATCGAATATTTTATTTAATATCTAATTTCTGTGACGTAGAAATAGTAGAAATATCCATGCAAGAGATTGGCTATGAATTGACAATCATCACGTGACAACATGGTTCTCGATTGTTTCCGCTTGTTCTACGACGCAATTGAGGGAGTTTAAATACAATTTTTGATTTTCATGCAATGTAAATTGAGATGTATTATTATGGATTTTCTATTAATAGTTCGTCTATTTGAAACCCTGAATACAATAATTTGGATGCTATTATCGACATGAATTTTAAGCCTGTAATAAGCTATAATTTCAATTGTTTCCGCCAAAGCTCCAATAGCAAATACCTCATATCATTGTTCAGCTCAACAATAGGTAATGTGATTAATTAACCTAATATTGTCTATTTGTGAAGGATTCTTAGTTTAATCTCGGTGAGGATAGTTTATTAATATTAAAAGGAAGAAAAAATATTGATTATGATTATTTAGGCTCGATCAAATTTCATTGAGGCAGCCCAAAATATTTCAATACATATTTTTAAGATTTTGAATTTGCTATAGAAGTTTGAAGCCGTAACTCCATAAGGCTAGTAATTGAATCAAGATTTATATTAGAAGTACGTCTACACCCACCGTCGGATCAGGTTTACGTAAAGTTAAGTAAGTTACGATTTTCTGTACTATATTTTCTCAATAATTGTAATTTTTGGTGCTCCATCTATAAGAATAATCGGATTGAAATTTCAGATATCATCACACCTATTAATTTCAGGACAAGAATGAAGGAATAGCAATTTGTTCACGAACTAGATTCCAACTGTGAATCGTACTTTATTATTATGTAAAAGCATATCTGTATATCAAAGAAACAAATAAATCTATTGAAGCATAAGATTGCCATGCTGACCCCTGGCTACTTTGATAATATTCCGCTACTGCACTCTTTTCTGAGCTTTTTCTTCCCAGTTTTTAATTTTCATCTGCTCAATATCATTTAGCACTTCAATCTTCCACTTTTTTTTTGCCTACCCGTACTCACTTCCTAACACTGTTTTTGTTGCTATGTCTGCCGTCAGTCTCGTTCCATGCCCTAACCATCTTAATCTTTGAGTTCTAATCACTTCTATGATGCCCGGTTCACCAAATGAGTCCATCACTTCCTTATTAGTCCTTCTAAACCATTTATCTTCAACTTTTATGCCTTCTAAAAGGTTCCTTAAAATTTTCCTCTCTCAAATCATGAGGTTGTTGTTCAAAACCCACAATTCTGAACCATATGTAACTATTGGTCTCACATTATTTTATATATTACTTCCCCGACCTATAATATGATAGGAATAATATTGTGATCGTGATTTTTTGTCAGTTCGAGATTGAACCCGAAAAACATAATTTTTAAAAAAGTCGGTTTTTCTGAAAGCACGATAAACTTGAGAACGCGTACGAATTATCGACTGAAATTTTATAATTGAGATTTTCATCAAAAATCTAGGCTCGAGTTCGTAGATGAGCTTTATTCAACCAGTGGTACCAAAACTTTATGAATGGAACTGTTTAGTTTTATGAGTTTTATTTTATAAACGGTAGTATTTATCATGAAATATGATAACTAAAACTAATCCTTGAATGATTTGGCATAACATTCACGAGAAACATCCTTCAAAATTATCAGCGGTTCATTAGTTATCAAAATTTAAATTATTATAAAATTAGTTATATATTTCTGAGCCAAAGAAATAAAAAGAGTCATAATGTGGAGTCACTCATATTTTGACATCACATGCGAACGTTCGTCAATGGTTCTTTTGAAATAAGTAATTTGACTCTTGCGTGTTTGGTATTAAACTATAGCTCTTGTAGAGATAATTCTAGTAGAAGTAATTGAAACACAGTAATTGACCTTATCTTCACAGATTTATTTAAATACTAATGTACATTTCGATAACTTGACAATTTGTACAATTTATCTAGTAGAAGTGTCAATTGTTTCTTTCACAAATCATTTAAATGTCTAGTTTGGTATTAATTCCAAGCTCTCGTGGAGATAAGCTTAGTAGATATCAAAAATGACTAATCAAGTAGTGAAATCCACGTTACCATTTTCAAATTACACTTCCAGCGATCAAATTAACCCTTCAACCGTGTGGTGGAAAAAAGTTGCAAGAACTGTGTGGTGGGGTATGACATACCCCAGCAATAAAAACAAGATAATAGATTCTTCTGATGATTCTTTTAACTTGGTATATATTGAACACAACAAAATATATATAATCTTCTTGAGGAGTAGAAACAATAAATGGTAGAGAAAATTGTCAAAATTCATAATTGACCGTTTTTAAAAAATATATTTCATTCATCCTCATCTCACAACTTGAATGTTAGATGGAAATTAACTTATTCTTTATGGAATAAACACTTAACTATCGGTAGAAGAACAGAGAAATTTTGATACAAAAATATTGTAACACAAAAAAGTTATGAACTCTCAATTCTACATCAATTTGAGCATGAAAAAATGGCATGTTCTAAACAAACAGCCTTATTACATTTGTTGCAAACATAAAGGCCCGTAGTCAGAACGCGGTTTAAACCCAGGCCTGTGTCTATTTTATATATAACCATGACGACGTAACACTGTTTTGACATATTGTCATGGTTATGCATAAGCCAGACCTAGAACCGGGTTTAAAACTGTGTCCTGACTACGGGCCTAAATGTCTTACGTTCTTTCGTTCTAGTACAAATGTTACACCTTTTCGAAGTACTCTAACGATTAGACGGTCTTCCTAGAGGTATATTTGCTTAACTATAATCTGAACTTATACCACATTAATTTGTTACACTAACTGTGTGGTGGGGTATGTGATACCCCGAACAACTTTGAAACGCTATAACTCGATAACAGCAGAAAATATAATGACGAACCTACCACTAAAATATTTTGTAACGCAAGTAAGACAGCTACTGACCTCTTTGAGACAGTAATCCATCAAATAATGAAGAGACGAACATGAGTAGCATCTATGGGGTATGACATACCCCACCACACGACTGAAGGGTTAAAGACCCTGAAAGTCTAGAAAAGAATTCTCCATTTTCAGAAATACTAATTTTATGTGAGAACTAAAAAATAACCGCCGTCTGACACTTTAACAATGACAGCTGTCACTTTAACAATGACAGCTGTCCCTTTAACAATGACAGCTGTCACTTTAACAACGAGAGTTGCCACTCTGATAATGACAGTTGTCACTCTGACAATGACAACTGTCACTTCAAATATGCAATTGATTGATGCGACACTCTAAATTTCTGAGACAGCGATAATACTGGCCATGAAATTTATGGTCGAGGAAGTTCTGTGTGGCCACAGTGGATTTTTTTTAGTTTGGCACCATGGGATATATTTTTGTTTGCAAATATATAATGCAGTTTCCCTACGTATCTTGATATTTTTACTAGCCTCCAGTCTATTTTTTCCTTTTCGTTATTATTATTTGTCACCGTTACATACAAATAGATGAAGCTCTTTATTTTATCGAAATGACACCTTTATCTTGTTCTGTTACAATTTATAGTTTGCCCTCTCTATTATTGTTGGCACCTCTCAAAACCAAATATTTAGTTTTCTATTCATTTACTGCTAATCCCATAATTTTCGCAGCTTCCTGTAACTTTTTGAAAATTTCCTTTATTTCTCTTTAAACTCTGGTAATAATGAAAATATCGTCAGCTTACACCAACATTTGGAGTACGTTCCACTAGATGACCGCAACGCTCACGCTCACGACCGCGATTTTTGCTGTTCCACTAACTCATGGTTGATATGGCTGGTGCTTCATGTGGAACGATGCAAGTGTCTTTTAAATGTCAAATAAACTGTCAATTTGTGATTAGAATCGAAAAGTAAATCATTAATAAGATTAAACTAACCTGTAGCAAAAAGGATATACGAATGGAATGAATCCAATATGCCTGTGTAAATTAATCGCTCTTGAATAATAAATAATGATGAAGAGAAACCATGAAATTATCTGTCATATTGACAAATGGAAAATCTTGAATCAATTGGCATAATTTAGAATCGAAAATATATATTGGATAGGCATCTTCTCATTTAATTTTAACTTCATGGCGATTTCTGCAAAAATTAACGCAACGACCGCTTCGACCCACCTCTTAATCGCAGGCGTTGTGAGCTTGAGGTGGTCAAGATCAATGACGTCATCTATGACGTATTTATAATGAACGTCAAGACCGCGATCGTCTTGTGGAACGATTATCGAGGCGACATGAGCGTTGCGGTCGACTAGTGGAACGTACTCTTGGTGTCTTGTGGTGGAATACCGTTTCTATAAAACCCACTGTTTCTCATAATCCATTCTAGATTGAATAGAATCGGTGACATAGGGTCACCCTATCTTACTCCTCTCGTCACTATGAAACTATTCGACACCGATTCATCAATCAGTACTTTGGCTTTCGTCATTAACTAAATCTATCATTTCTTCCGGTATCTTGAAAGCATACATTATATTGCCCAGTTTTTCTTTATTTATTGGATCATAATATGGCTGTTTAAAGTCAATGAAGAATATGTGTAAGGCCAAATTGTGCTCATAATTGTTTTCCATCACTAGTTTCAAAGTGAATACTTGATCCATCGTGGATCTGTTTGATAATCATCCAAGTTTATTTCTATTACCTCTTTTGACCTATCTCTCAAACAAACTGCCAGCACTTTGTACGCTACATTCAACAATGCTATAGCTCTATAATTACTACAAAGTGATTTGTCACCTTTCTTCAGTCAGGGGTAAATCAAGGACTCACTCCAACTCTTCGGCATCTCTTCTTATTTTCCAAACTTCTTTTATTATCTTATGTACCAACTGTTGCATCTTTATTTTATGAATTTCTGCTATTGGTCTACTTTCTCCAGGGCTTTTTCCGTTCTCTACTTTTTAAATTATATCTGTAACTTCTTCCACAGCTGTTCATCGTAGCTGTGTTTATTGTCATATTCGAATCTTCTTCTGTCGATACACTCTCTGTATTTATTTTTCCATTGTGGAGTGTGGAGACACTCTCTTCATTCAGTACCTGTTTGAAATACTCCGCCCATCTCTCTATTTTCTTTTCTCCTGTAACTCTCCCTTATTTTTGCAATTAATTCGTTTTTGAATGTAACCATTTTCCAGATTTTTTTTCAGTTTCTTGATAAAAATTCTTCATCTCTTTATTTCAGAGATTTTGCTGTATATCTATCAGATTTTCCTTCAATGCATTCCTCTCATTTCCCCTACAATATTGACTTTGTTTTCTTCTTTTCATTTGAATATATTTTCCTGGTTTGCTTATTTGAATTCTCAAGAAAGTACAGTCTTGCTATTATATTTCTTTTTGCTATGTCTTCTTCTCACTGTTTGTCAAACCATGTTTTCTTACCTTATCTATTTTTATCACTCAACATTTTTCTAGAAAATCTCTGTATTCCCATTTTTATCTATATCTCGTACTCATTCTACTTCACTCAATTTTATCTTCATTAGGCTTCTGTATTGTATTCTCATTATTCCTAAGAAATCTTTGTTCGATTTTAATTTCCACCGTAGAATTCGATATGAACAATTTAAGATTCCAGTTGTCTGTACCACAGTATCATCGATGTGTTTTTCATTTCAATATCTGGTAGCACCTCCTCGTGATTGTACGATTGCTTTGCATCTTGTTGCATGCTGAAAACACTCACAAATTTTATTGTGATAAATTCATTATAGCCGGGTTACACTGCAAATATTTATTTTTCAAACGCTTAGAATGACAAAATCGCTCACACTTACTCTTACTGAATGATTGCTCTCCCGGTAGCTCACGTGCCTTATATACCCTACTCCAACAATAAGCCAACATTCAAATGTCTGACAGTTGAACAACAATAAACCAGCATTCAATAGTAACCATAAACTGTCAATCATGTCCGACAATTGAACACCGACTAGATTGTCGGTCAATGCTAACTAGGATTGCAATTACAATAAATTATTGAGTAAACAGCGAATTCAAATAAATAATAATGTGAATTAATGACTCAAGATATTTCACATTTATGACGATACAATCATCAATATGTTGCTGTATTATTTCCCTTACAGTTTGGGCAATTCTTTTGCCTTGGGGTTGTGTCGTGGGAAACATGGTCATCTAACTTTCTCTATTGGGTTCAGTACTTTTCTTGCTCGATCATTCAAAAACATACAATTTTGAAGTCCAATGAGGTCGCGACTGTTTATAACATTCGCAGAGGATCACATTTCTATGATAGTGTCCAGTGAGTGTGACTCTGCCATCAAACACATACAGGTCCGTATGCCAGCCTAAACAGATATGTCACCACACCATAGCACCTCTACCTTCAAATGAAACCACCGGCTGAATATACTATAGCAGTGATCGATGCCTTGTACTTCTATATAATCGACGTCAGTTGTCATTATAAACACAAAATCTAGATTCATCTGTGAACAGTACTTATTCCCAAGACGTATTGTTTTTGAGTTGCTGGTTAGCCCACTCCACTCTTTGACGTCGGTAAGCAAGAGTTCTTGAGTCGATCTTAATGATTGGTACAAAGTCAAACCAGCCGCCCACAATCAGTTTCGCATTATGTCGCCAAGACCCCTGTGGCATTATGAAGATCTTGCTGCAATTGCTGCACCATTGCAAAAGACTGTCTTACACTGTGGTAATGCGACTGGATCCACTACCAGGCTTTCTGTGCCGACAAATTAGTCTCGAAATCATACTTTCAGATAAATTGAAATTTGCGGCCAAGTCGACCTCTCGATCACTTCGCTGATGAATTTGGAAGACCAAATCAACATATTCTCTTGAGAGGTGATTTTTCTGCATTTCTTCATTCAATAAAAATACTACAGTTTTTGACTAAACATCACAAGTGTTCCTGAAGAGTATTTAATCAGAACATTTCTCTTAGTTCCTGGTTAGGAAATTTTCAATAGCTTCAATACAAATTTCCTGTTTTACTATCCAACGGCATACATTTTCGATGGCATTCTGTATATTATAATAAACAAAACACAGCAGACTGTTTATGTAACCATATGTAAATAATTAAAGTAATATACGCTATTCAGATAATGTACTCTCTTCATTTAGAATAGTAAATTAGAGTTATGGGTTTACCATGCTATTCACTTTATTGCATTACCAGTTTCATGCAAAATATTATTAATGCGCGGGAAAGCATACAAACTTGGATTCTGTGTTTGACCCTTGGAGACTTGGATTCAACTAGAGAATAAAATCTCGAAATGCAGACATTAAAAAAAAAACATATATAGATTTTAAAGTTTAGAAGTATTGGAGTTGATATTAGTCTGTATAACAAGGAAATATGTGTTAGGAAATCAAATTTTCGGGGTAGTACTTCAATGAATTCATATTACTCTCCATGAGAAATCTGAGTAAGACTTAAATTAGATAGCAGAAAATGTTGACGAATATTCACGCTATTATATAGGACAATGACAGTTATTGCTGTTACTTGTATAATAATTTATGGAATGGTTATAAAAATTAACAGTCAAATAACACTTTCAAATATTCTGAGAACTTCTACAAATTCGATTCACGCTGAATTTCTATAAGATATCACAATTCATTACAGAAATCAAAGGAAACCATTCAAACCTAAATAAAATTCATTAAACGCCTGAAACTGCCTTTCAAGAAAATGTATTATTAATATGTAAGATAATCTATTCAGGATTTCATTTCCATATTTAATTACTAGCCTTTATAATAAATCAACTATATTTCGGAATCGCGATTGAATAACTCAAGAAACAATGGTGAGATCAGTAAATCATCTTTCTTTTTGTCTTACACCGCATATGGAAATGGTTGATAATTTCTTTCTTCTACTCTACAGTTTCGGTCTTAACTGGACCATGCTCAGGAGTAAAAAGAACAATTGTGTGTATAAAATTGAACAGAATATGTTTAATACTGCTTCAAAGTCATATTAGGTTTATCTACCTATCTTTATATTAATATGTCAAGAGAAAACTTTCGATCCCTTTTTTTGCATATTGCATGCACGGAAGAATGTGAGATTTGAAATACTTGAAGATTATATAGTGAAGGAGTGCAAAAAGCTGAAAGTATATACAGGTGTTTCATTTTAAAAGAGAAAACTTTGTACCGCGCGCACGAATACGAAGTACTTTGAGACTTGGCATACTTGCAGTTTGTGTGGAAAAGGAAATGCAGCAAGCTAAAATCATATACAGGTGTTCCATTTTAACTTTAAATGAAGAGAAAACTTTGTCCTTTTTTACATTATTTCTTTCCGCTTCCGAGAGATGGGGAGAAAAAGTCACTTCGAAATCTTGAATAGGAACCACTATTCTTAATTTTAGATGCGGATGGAACGTTGAATACCAAGTTAATTTTACCTGAAACCTCCGGGGATGGGAGTTTGAATTCAGTAACGTTCCAATTTAGCAACATATTCACGGTCGAAATTCGACTACTGGGTAACCACTAGTTTCAATAAAAACAACATAATTTCTTAAGTGAATAAAATTATCGACCGTTCTGGAAATCCAAGACTGAGTGACTAATGCAAATTTCAGCTCATCTCATTCGTAGCTGATACATTTATTCATGTCATGACATCGTATAATAATAACCGCGTTAAGCGCTCGATTAATTGAATAGCGCATGATATGTCTGTTACTTACAAAACAGTTCTATAAATGTGAAATAATATCATTTATGATGCCCAAAGAATGAAATATAAAATTACAGTCATACAATACTTGTTTTTGGAAAAACTAATAAAAATTCCAATAAAAGCTGTAATTTACCCCATTATCATAAAATATTCTGTTCTTCCACGTCACGCCACAAGAATTACCGAAAATTACTTCCGAAAATATCAATAGAACTCGGAAGCTTCATTGTGTTGAAATAATTTGATATGAACCTAATCCACTTATGAGAAAAATAAGTTGCTAAGAGAATAAGCTGCTTAAAAGTATTTTAAAATTGAATAAATTACATTTTAGGGATGAAATTATGCAGAGCGGGAATAGGATGATAATATGAGCCATTTATCGATTTTCTCACAAAAATATTTTTAATGATTATGTATCTAATAGAATAATAATTTTTGGGGTCTTTATAGGTGTCCTTTACCCATCGCTAATTTCTCAGAAATTTGAGTTCGTCTAGTTTTGGGAGCTCTGGATCAAAAATTGTGTTGTCATTTTCAAATTTCTATTTTTTTCAAAGCAATATCTCTGCGTTGGTTTTTGAAGTGGCAAGGAATTAAATATGAGCCGTAAAATGTGAATGATTGAACTTAAGACAAATGGAAATGTCGCCTAATCGTATTATATTTATTTCTATTTCTCAAAATATGTATTTGATGAGCTTTTCTTTGGGCCAAGCTTTTGTGTGAAAATGCCAGTAAATCACTCACAGTATCAGATAAAATTATCATTAAATTAACCTCTGGCCAACTTCTGCAGAGATACCATCTCCCAAAAATCATAAACTACCCTTGTACTTTATTATTCAACTCCTCACTGAATTAGTATTCAAATGATGTAATCTTTCCCAACATCTGTTAAAGATAAGTTTACAGTGAAATTTATGCTCTCTGACGAATTTATTTCCTATCTCTTGTTCTGCTTTTTGCTGTTTTGACGTTCGTCCATTCCTGTTTTGTTTTTTGGAAGTTTTTGTACAACGCGTGCAACTGTCCTGATGGGAAATTAAATTTTTTGAAGACTTTTTGTTGACGATAGAAGAGTTTTTAAACCGTGGAGTTCAATTTTAGAATTAAAATTTTTTTGTCAATTAAGAGATGAATTTTCTAGAGTTCTTTGTAGCTGAATAAATATTAATTGTCTTTTATCCAGTGATGGACTCGGTAATTGCATGGCAAACTGAATTTATTGTGAGTTTTAGTAGGCAAAGAGCAAATATCAACTTACATGTAATTGAATATTTATGAACAGCATATTAATCCTTTCTTTATTTTTTTTCTAGTGCGTACACTGTTCAAATTCACTTAATTCTCTCCCAAGTTCTCAATATCGTTTCATTTGATGTCAAATTGTTAAGGCCACGGCGTAGGTCTTTCATACGTATCTACAATTTATTTAATAACACCATTCTAGCAAATCTTCACTTTGCTCGATTTGCTCGACTTGGCGGCAAAACTTCAGAACGGAAAATTAAATGGCAAGCCCTTCTCTAAGCTGATTGGCAGCTGACAATTAAACGATCGTTATTTTCTTCTCAATGTGTAATAGCTTCACGTGAGGATTCTAATTTAGAGCTCGAAAGAAACAAATAGGAAAAATTGAAGCATGATTCCGCCAATTCAACTCCCGACACTGATACATAAAAAGCTGATACAAATTTAAAAATATCTTATTCGAGTGTCTGACAATTTTGGCAAGTACATAATCATATCTACCATTCAAATGACACGGATAAAGTCTTCATACATAGAATATAACAAGTAGTGATGTCCCCTATAATTGAATTTAATTGTCGATAATAATATAAACACTTGTGTAGCTTTGGTGGCGCCGCTCTATCGGTCAAATTTTGCATGTTTGAGATATCACGTCAAACTTCAGTTTAGCACACGTTATATTTTCCCTAAACATTTTTTACTGAAAAATAATATGTTGCATTCTAAAGAAGGATTCAATAACTCGTGAGAGCATTTTCAACGTTTGTCAGAAGATAACTATGGGAAATAACGGAAATAGATATTACAGTAATTCGACGTAAGTGGATATTATGATGATGACTCATAAAATTCATGAGGTTTCGCGAATTCTTACTATACAATGTCTTTGAGAGTTTAGGAAGTAAAATAATCGTTCAAAAAGTAACATTAAGATTTGACAGATTGTGATTCTGTTCTTTAATTGATGTAAGATAATTTGCAATAAATTATTACTTGGGAACGAAAAAAAATTAGTTGATTGTAATAATTCTAATTTTTTGAGGATATCACTACTTCTGCAACCATTAGACCTAAGATGGAACATCACCCGAAATAACTATTTTAGCGCGAAATTTGAAATGAAGAATCTTGTAGCAATATATTTGATGAATATTTTCTTATGATTATTTCACTCATGTCAATTATACTGACAAATTTTGCGTAGTTACAATGACAATTATAATAATAAATTCCTAGATAAATTCCCGTTGGCAAGCGATTTATTGCGATAAATTGTCTTTGTCATGGAGAAACAATACACAGTTCTAATATAAACAAACAATCAGTTCTCGGAAATGTCAAAATTTAGTCGTTTTGGAAATGCATTTTTCGCCGAAAGTAATGAAATTGAAAACAAAAAGTCTAAAAATACAAGAGTATATGGAGACAATGTAATGCATTTTTCAATAAAAAAGGTTAATAGTTGCAACTAACATTATTTAATAGGTACTTATAGTAGCAATTTCATTCGAGAAATATGCTCCACAAATACCACTCACGACTTTAATTTTATCATAAATTTTTCTTTCAAAACATTTAAGCAACATCCTTCGAGTCATCTGCTCAGATGAAATCCCTCGAGCTACGCTCTCGTGATTTAATCGGACAGATGACTCTCACGATGTTGCTAGGTAATCAATGTTTTCAAGAAAAATTTATTGATGAAATTACAGTCCCTTGTGATATTATATACGATAATTCCACTCCAATATGAAGTAAGCCATATATAAATAACAATTTTATTGTTTTGACAGCGGATAAAAAGGAAGGTTACTTTTTGCAAGTGATAAAACGTTATTTACCTTTCTCCTAGCAACCAAATCAAAACACTCACTAAATTTATGTCATTTGCATAATTTGTCAATTTGTCCATGCTTAAACTGCAATGAACTGCAAAATAAGCAGAATTTGGGAAATTTCCGAAGAAAATATTGAGTAAAGTGAGTCTATAAATACAAAAAAAACAATAAATCATGTATCTGGAGACAATTCATCGTATTTTATGAAAACCAGAATTATGTATTAGAAAGAGGTACAACGGTATGTCAAATTTCAAATATTTTGCTAGATTGGACTTAAATTATGCGAAGAATTGATGGAGAAAATTATAAAGAGTACGTAGTAGTGGAGTATGTCAACTGAAACGAATTATGATAATTGTACTCTCAATAATTGCTCATTTAAATAAACTTTTTCATAAATAAAATGTCGTTAAATTATCTCGCCGAATTACACTCTAGCATTTTATTTTTCTTGGGATAAATTTCAGTTTGACTACTCAACCTTGTAACCTGACAGCAATTTGACTCGAAAACTTACTTCAGTATCGTTGCTCGAAAACTGTTCAAAAAATAAAATCACTCCACCTACGGTGTCGTGATTTTATTAGAACAGTTTTCTAGTCAAATTGCTAGGTAACAAGGTTTCGTGAAAACAGAAATTTATCCAGCAAAATAAAAAGCTCTTGTGTAATTACTGTTGATAAATTAACAAAGTTTGTAGTGGTGTGTATATCAGAAATTTGATAATTTGTCAAAGTTTCATCATGTCTCCTAAAATCTCGACATTTTGGATACTTCCCTGATGTCCTTTTACATTTTTTTTATTCTTATTGAAATTTACAAGTTCAATTTTGACAAAAGTAACAATATTCTGTGGCCAAATATTTCATGGAGATAATTTTTTTTTAAGAGTAGTGAAAATTATAGTTTTCCAGAAATTGATGTTTTTTTGGTTCAAATCATAGATTTTGTTACAAAGATACATTAAATGGACAAAAAAATATATATTTATGGTATTTAAAAATTTTGAGCAAATATTACCCGCAGTTACAGAGGCAGTAAATTCCAAAATAATAATTTAGGAAAATATTTCTCAATTTCTTCTAGTGGTGTGAATATGACTTTCTTACTAGTAGATTTGTTCTGTTGCGCTATCTAGTATCGGCATGTTGTATTACACGACAGCTGTCAATGACTTGTTAACCTAAATAAGTTAATTTTATCATTTATTTATTTATTAGATGACAAATAGCCTATGGCTGATTTTAGTAACAGAAACTATTTTGAATTTCTGATTCTAGCTGTGTTTGATAAAATTTCATCTATATGTATGATATTTTGGTACTGTATTTGGCTTCACATATTCAAATATCAATCTTTCAAGAACCGAAAAAATTGGTTTCAATTGTAGTTTTACCGATCTTATCATACTGGTAAGAAAAATGATTCGGATGACTTACAATGTTACAGTAAGTTCATTGAATAAATACATTGAAAATTGAATTTGAATATGATTTTGTAAAACTTATCTATTTTAAATTTTAAATGCTACTATAGCTGAAAGTGTACAGATGAGAATTCAAAGTTATCAATATCATAGTTCTTAAGTTGCAAAAAGCAACAAATTATTTTATTTATGTCCATAAATCATTATTTGGATCTGTCATTCTACAAATAATAATAATCGATTCGAATCTGCATTACTCTCAATTTTTAGCGATGACGCTCATTTTAATCTTGATGACTTTGTTAATCGTGAGAATTGTCGCATTTGGGGTTCAGAAAATCCACGAATTATTGTTGAGAAACAAATGCATTCACAGCGTGTCACTATTTGGTGAAGATTTTGGGTTGCTTCTTCGAAGAAACGTCTGATCAGACAAGAATGTTTAATGGCGCTCGCTATTGCGACATGATAATCCAGTATTTTGTGTCTACATTGAAAGGTATGGATGTGAACGACATATAATTTTGAAAATTCTATACATAACCCTTGTACTATACACTTTATGATTCAATATAAAATTCATTATTTCTAATTTGAAATTAGTCCTTGTGTGAGTTTTGGGACATTTTCATTTCATAATTTCATATTATCATTATTGAATAATTCCATTAAAATTTATATCTCTGACACTTATTCTGTATGCGAGCATTAATTTAAGTGTTTGAATGTTTTCCTTCTGAAATGTCAAATTTAAATTCTTGTCTATCCTGCCGTAATCACTGACCTTCCGTAAGTCTGTTTTACTCCAAAACAAAATAAGTCTAGACAAAAACAACTAGTTCCGTTTCACCTTAAGCTTTTGATGTCAAGTTTGGTATTATGTACGCGAAATTAAACATCAATTGTGGGCTTTTTGTTTGTTAGTGAAACAGCACTACAGTTTTGCATGTATTCAAAAGTTCTTTATGAGAAATAATGTGCAATAGCCATAGTTTTGCTAAGTAAATTTTCTTCCGTCGTCTTTCATTTCGCTATTCAAAATATTCTGTAATGAATTTTTCCAGAAAAAATACGGAGATTTCTAGATTTTCTGATATTTTCCAGTTTTCCAGGTTTTCCAGGTTTGGTATACACCCTGCTAGTTGAAAAGAACTATAGAACCATTTGAAAAGTATTAAGATAGTTCAGCAAACCAGCTACAGCTGATAGAAAAGTCTTCGGAACTATCTGTATTTCGAGAGCTAATATCAATTTCCAGAAGCTCATGATTTACATGTAAATGTGTGAAAAAGTTGTAGGTTTAGAGTCAGGAATTTCAAGAACAGAATTACATTCACATGACCGAGAAACCAAACACCGATTTTTCGCGAACACAATTTATGTTTTACTATTAGAGGCAAATGTATAAAGCCCAAGCGCTGTCCCATGTCCTCGAGCTCACTACCACCATAAGCTAACAGAGCGAGCAATCTGTTCGGTTTACGTCACAAAGTACATTTGACTGCATGCTATTATATTTTTATTCACAGGAGTTGAAGCGTGCTACAAACGATTTAATAATGAATTGTTTTCAGGAACTGAGCTTTGAAAATTCAAACAAGCTAACTAGCTGGGAGATGATTGAAATTTTAATTACAAGATTACAGGCAAACAGACTGACAAGAAAGCGAATTGATATTAGATTGTAATACTGTGTTGAGCTATATTTGAAGCTTCAAGTCTCTCAGGAGTTGATAGAAACGTACTGAAATAATAGAAATTTCTATAATAACCAGTCTCGAAAAAATATTATCAATATTTCAATTATCATAGAAAGGATTATCAACTACTATGACTAACAAACCACTATGGTAAAATTCATCCAAAAGGATTGGAACATCAAACCCTAGACACATATTTGAATTCAAGAATGACCATTTGTTAATCAACGTAAAAGAAAAAAAAATACTTTCCTTTCCCATTTAGCTTTCCTACCGCTAAACAAATACTGAGCAGATTGCGTTATTCTCCACTATTGATCACACAGGTCATATTTTTTTCACGCCAGTGGATTTTGACGGATTATCCGATAGCCAACGACCAACAGAAAAGAATAACTGCCGCGCATATTTCACCGGAAATACACACTAACAGAAAAACATATCGTAAACTACGGGTATATTGTATACACTGACTTATGACCGCAAGTTTGGCGAGTGTACAGGAGCTGACTCTGGTGAAATGTATCTCATGCGAAATAATTTCTGAAGTGTATAACTTTATGTTGCTTTATCTCACTAGCTCAATATATTTATTACATTCGTCAAGAGCATGCCAAAATTATCATTTATTATACCATAAGTAGTTTAAGTATTATCGATTATTTTTGTGGTGCTATCACGAATGTTTATTGTGCTTGCGTTTGAATACCACGAGTGTGCAGCACGAGTGGTATTCACAAGCACAATAAACATGAGTGATTGCACCACGAAAATAGTCTATAATACTTTAACTACAAATGGTATATGGAGGACTATTCCAGGAGTCAAACCATATTTTCAAATTAGTTTTCTATGAATCTAGTAACAAGTCACGCAATTTTCATAGGAACGAGTAAACAAACTTCTGTCAAACTGAAAAATTAGAATTTATAGCATTTTCTTTGACGAATAATAAAGAAATAAATTGCGTTTTGATATGGAAACTAGTTCAAAAAGGTTTGGTGATAGATCAGAAGATAAAATTGATGAAGATATTCAGAAAAATATTCCATTGAATACGAAGAAAGCACAAATTGGAGGTATCCACATCTTAGAGTAAAATACTCACTCTGACCACTAGTGTAATACCCGATGGTATTTCTACACGTCCAAATACTCATTGATATGCACCGTTTCTATGGCGATTTAGCATTGTTAATCTTGTTATAAATACTACGAATGGAATAGTCAATTATAGTTATTTTCACGTTTTAACATTATTATTAACAAAAGGAAAAGTTGCCAAAAATTTCAAGTCAAACATTTTACTGCCTACAATCGAGTATCGATTCTACTACTCGAGTTCTCACGGTTCTCAATACCCAAAATCGATCACCGATTGGCGATTATACCATCTGTAATCGATATTTAGGATCGGACCTGTTCAATTATATGGCAATTGGATATTCAAGTATCCGGCTCCAGAATTAGCCGAATACCCAGTTTCAATTTCCTTCAATTCTTGAGAATATTATTATAATTTTATTTATATTATGGGTGCTGTTACTGTCTAGTTCACTGAAGTATAAATAAAATATTTCCAAGAACCACTGCTGTGAAATATTTCCTCAAATATTGAATGACTTCTCGGAGTTTTCATGCAGATTATTCACGTCCGCATGTAGTGAACAAGGAACAACCCTTAGTTCCGTCCTTCAAGATACGATGGTACAAAAAGAGAGATTTGGGAGTTATAAAACTAACTTTACGAATTATATTAAATTATCTTTGAAAACTACGAGTTAACTAGCGACGTGAGTGTAGGTAAAACATGATAGTCAAGATAACTTGATCTATTAATTAATACTGTAATAAATTTATAAATCACTTGTAGAAGATGTTTCTGTACTTAAAGCAAAGAATATCCTGACATCAAAAAATATCAAACTGAGGTGAACAATACGGTGGCTACCTTACTACGTACCTACAAATGGATACCCATTGGGCATCATTATTGTGATACAGATTGAAATCAACAACAATTTGTGTAATAGTAGTGCGACACACAACAAAGCACCTTTGACAGAAAAATAGTCCACTATTCGCTACATAGATGGAGCTGTGATAATTCCTGTAATTTTGAAGAGACACGTACCCTAGATAATAAAACTAACTCAAATGGAAGATTGACACTAGGAATGTAATACATATAGAACAAGATAATAGTGATATTAGTGAAAAAATTGACACCTTGACCCTAAGCATTATATTATTTGAAATGATTTTTGATGTTTTATTTCGGGACATGTGGCCGGTTTCGTTTTTGATATTTTGTGATTATTTTCTATTGGTTGACATCATCAATTGACCGTTTACGTGTGCGATTCCGCAATTTTTCGATATGCGTGCACGCACAATATTAATCAAGTACTTATTTTTAGACCTCAATAACGGTTCATCGTTATAAATATTGTATAAACATTTCTTCCACGACTTGAAAAATTTTCTAGTTTTATTAAAATAAATCTGATGTGGTTATAAATCAGTACTGAACATATGGATAACAGAAATGGCGCCTGATGTACCAGCCATCAGTTCGATCATCGCCTAGTGTTTTGTTATGTGAGGTCATTACAATGATGACACCTGAGATATTTTCTAAAGTAAAGCGATAATGGTCATTAATGTACATCAAGTATCCACCACATGATCTGTTATTGAAAGCATGCATTAAAAATTTCAACGGTATTTGAGTTCATAATGTGGCTTTTCCAATCCACATACATTTAAAGTACATTAGCTGCGGGCTGTGGTTACAAAAATTGAACAAATCCTATCATGAAATTGTGTCCAGGCTCATTGACTAAAGTGCATAATTTAATTATGGAGCGTCTATATAATATTTATGAGATAGGTACGGAAGAAATTAACAAAAATGAATGATGATCAAGGCTGCCATGTCAGTTTCGGTTATTTATCCTCAAATCTTGTAAGCCCTTTATTCATCTTAAATATTGAAAATATGATACAATTATCAGAAAAGTGTAGATGAGAAATGAAAGGCTACTTCATTTACGCAAGATATACGATAAATATGTTTAATCTTTGGTCGTCTTAATTTTCGTAACACAATTCTTTTTCTTCTGTGAATGTCACTTCGACAGCTACTATTAGTAACAAATAAATCGATATTATTGAGTCGATAAATGCTCTTGGAAATTTAAATCGAAATATTAAGTTTAAAATGTATAAAAAAGATTTTAGAGTCGTGGATGAGTTTCAAAATACCCCCCAGATGTTACTGATGGACTCTCTCACTTAGGTCGTGAATTAAAATAGTGCAATGAAACTTTGACTGCACAGTTTTCCATAAATACCTTAGTTTGACTTTTCGTGCAATTGTAGATAAAATATTTTTGTAATGAGTATTCTTAAAATCGACTCATTGCCTGAGACAATAGATATTTGTTCCATAGATCGGAAGTCTTGATAACTAACACAGATTTCATTGCAGTGATAAAATGATGCCAACAGTTTGGCCTTACTGTAATATGTTATGATACTAAATTTAGATAAAGAATGTAAAAGACGTGCATTCATTTCCCTCTTTTAACACCCACATATATTATTTTGAAGATGTGCTATTAACTAATGATTTTGATCGGCTCTTCTCTTATTTACGTTCTTCAACTGCTCTAAAGAGTATAAAATAATTTTGTGAGCAACCTAAAACTGAAAAGAGGAGGTGCATCCAGTGGTCGAAATTCGACTGTGAATCATTATATGCTCCTCAGTTGAAACGTTACTGAATTTGACCTTCAATCCCCAAGGATCCCAGTCCAGATAAAATTAACTTGGTATTCGACGCTCTATGCGAATCTGAAATTGAAAATAGTGGTTCCCATTCAAGATTTTAAAATGGCTTTCTCGCCCCAACACTCGGAAAGAGAAAGAGATCATCAAATTTTTTCTTCGGCCATTTTCCCATTCGGTAAATATTTCTCTATTTACTCCAGAAAAAAATAATATCGCAAAATTAAAATTGAACACTCTGTATATAATTAAGGCTTTCTACACTCCTTCTCCACATGAACTTCAAGTATGTCAAATATCACATTCTTTCGTGCGCACAGTACAAATATTTCTCTACCCATATAATTAAAATAGGGCATCCTGTATATAATTTTAGCTTCCAGCACTTCTTCAAATAAATTTCAAGTATGCCAAAACTCACATTCCTTCGTGCGCGTTACAATTTTTTTTTTTCACATAAAATCATATTTAATTTGAGCATTCTGCACTCCTCCTCCAGATGAACATCATGCCATATTTCACATTCCTTCGTGCGCGTAACTGAAACCATAAGCTGACAAAGCGCGCAACCTGCTTGCTATACGACACTTAGTCCATCTACCAGCGTGCTATTATATTTAGATTCACAAGAGTTGAAGCGTACTACAAACGATTGAATAATGTATTGTCTTCAGGAATTGAGCTTCTCTAAAAGTTTGAACGCGCTAGCTAGCTGAAAAGTGAGTGAAATTTCGATTACAAGATTACAAACAGACTACATATATTTTGCAGGAATTAGCACTGATGACGGTATAGCTCAAGGCTGACGGTGACGGGACGGCTGTACATGACATTCGACACCAGCGATCGCAGTACGGACAGTCGCAGACGGCGAGAGACTTTAAAACAATAATCGTGAAGCGATTTTCCAAACGGTGGATTAATTTTAAAAACTTATCTTCAACGTTTGTGAAATCAAACTGGTTTCCAAGTAGTGACTCCACGTTAAACTTGCTCAACGCTGTGAAGCCAACAATAATCTTCTCAACGGTGATTCTACGTTAGAACAATCTAACGCTGCGAAATCGCGAAAACTTCGTCAGCGGCGGTGCTATGTTAAGTTCATATAATACTGTGAAATCAACAAAAACTTCTCCAGCTGTGATGCTACGTCAATCTATCTAACACTGCTACATCACGACGACTTCTCCAGCGATGGCTCTATGTTAAATCAATTCAACACTGTGAAATCAACAAAGACCCCTTCAGCGGTGACGCTACTTTATTTCCAAACAAAAATAGCTCTAAGTTGAAACAGCAACAAGCAAAATAATTCAAAGTTCAAAACAGCAAAAGCAGACAAATCCAAGTTCCTTTTACAGACTTATAAAAAAAACAATCGGACTTACAGATCGTGTCTCAGCACACAACTCCAGTTGGACGGTAAACACTTCGAAGATGACGCTAGGAATAGGAATTAGAAGCGCACTTTAGAACAGATACTCAGAAAACTGAACTTTAAAAGAAGTGACCCAAATCGGCTGCAAGGCCTTATTCATACTCAAGGTTTAAAGAACAATACTTAACTTGTATCTTTCAAATTACTTTCAATTTAGCGCTGTCAGAATAATGTGAAGAAGAGATACTTTACAAAGAAGAAGAAATCAATGTCACGGTAAACAAAATCAGGAACAATAGTATATTGTGTGGCTAGGGACGAAACAAGACGATTTCAGCTGAGAGTGAGCGTTGCTTGCCCGAGCGAAGCGAGGGCCGGCATCACCCTCGGCTGAAATCGTGTTTTGTCCCGTGCCACACACTGTATTTTTCATACTACCTGCATTGAAACTTTCCACATTACAAATTTATCATAACAAAGTAAATATTTTTCTTTTGATTTTGCAGGTAACAAGTCGAGAGTAGCTGCTTGTGCTTTATCAATAAGAGGTTGTGGTGTACTTAAAATTGTCGTATTAATACTTTTTTTCTTGAAACTAATCGTCTTTTTAATTTAATTTGCAGTTCCGAGTACAACAACTGTCAAATTAACTAAGGTTATATGATTTTCATTTAGAGATTGACAATGAACAAATGCGACTCTGCCAGGGATAAAACGATGTAAAAAATTAATTCAGCGGACAGAAACAAGCTTGTTTCTCCCCTCGGGCAAAAACAAGCCTGTTCCTGCCCGGCTACACTCGCATTTGTCTGCAATTGTCTTGTTTCGACTGACAAAACAGGCGTTGAAACGCGTTGTTTCAATGCAGGTATTATGAAAAATATTTTACAGAACAATGGTCAGATACATTTACGGTGAGTACATAACATAAACACAGATCGTACAGTTACAGAGGTGTATTTCAGGAGATTTACAAATCATAACCTAAATCAACCACATGTGAAATATTGAAAAATATTCAATAAATGGTTGGGGACGTTACGGTTAGTGGTTGTGCAGTGTTTAAACAGAATTACGGTTCATTAAAATTTACAGGGCAAGCAAGATATGAAAAATAGATCTAATTAACTTCAAAATGTAAGACGGTAGTGGAAGGCTTTAGAATGTGGAAATGTGGCGGAGCTTTGAAGGAAAAAACTCGTCACATACTAAATGATCACAAATTAAAACCCCATTTCAATGTAAAATGATGAGCAAAAATTTTATATATTTCTGTTCTATTAAAGCAAATGACTCCATATTAAATCATTGTTAACTCAAAAATAGTAAACGACCACCAAAATTTCCACCACAATTCAATTTAAAATGTCATCCAAGTATTAAACATCTCGTTATTTACTTTAAAAGTGAATTACTCTAGATAAATAATTGTTTAGGCTTGCACGGTACGCTAGTGCGGATTCGAAAAACATTCCTGAATATTACAGAATTGCATTGCGCGCGACTGTGGGACAGAACTTGAGCCCGAAACAGCCGAGAAGGATATACTGAACTCCTAATGTTAGGCCGAAATCTAGAATTGCGCAGCGCGATTTGGTGATCATTTACTACATTGAGTCCTTCGATTTTTTGGGTGTTTAGTATTTTTTTGGTAGGAGAGCTAAGGGTCTCAAGTATTTTTTGGTGGTTATAATATTCGATTCCAATTTATTTTGCGTATTGTCCTTTCAAAAACAGGTTCATCATCGATCGATATTTGATTTTACTAAATTAAGAATTTAGGTTGATCAATGTTTGTGTACCTATTGACTAAATAACAAACTATCATCCACAGCAATCGTATTAACCTTTGCTAATTGAAAATGGTTCAGATTAATTATTTAACAATATTCCCTCATACATTATTCAAGGATTAGTGTGACTATTCAGACTTTCGAATTATTTTCAGTTCTCCTGAATTATTTATCGGTATTCCAAATAATCATTCAATAAGTCCAAATTCAGCTTTAATGTGAAAAGGACATTATAAACTCTTCAGTGCGCAGTCTTTTTTCCGCAAGCTCAACAGAATACATTTTTCAATATTTGCGCGTCAGGCAAAACAAATGATAAAAAGGAACCGATAAATCTAACTCTGATATCTGTCAAAAGTAGAATTCTTAAAAATAGATATCAGAAGCAGATATTTTGTTGGCAGGAAAGTATTTTAATCCGCTGTTCAAGAAAAATTCTGCTTCGTTGAAACTTAGTTATTGGTTTTTATAAATACAAACTCAAATAAGAAAGAGTTTTATTCTGCTCGGCACTTTGAAAGAACATGTATTCCACAATCGAATGTGATTTATGGAGATTTTTGAAAATATTTTCAAACTCAAATTATTTGATAAATAATTTACATAAGTAAGTGATTATAATTAAATCTTTGAGATTGTTTTTCATTACTCTCAAGTAGCTGTCTTTATGAATTAGAATTGAATCTTAGACCTTTACCAACATCAAGTCATGCTTAAAATGATCTAAAAATGGCTTGGGACTTCAAATGTTATTAATCGCCTACAAAGCAGTTCTTAAATGTCATTTTATTAACGGTTGTTGAAAAACGACTTCAGGAACTTTATAGGTATATTATATGTGGTTCCATTTAATAAAATGTTTGAGAGCACTGACTTTAATTAAATTAGGTATCACACCTTGTCTGTTCTTACTGAGAAAAAAATTCGAATGACCTTATACCCAAAAGCAAAATTAGTTCCTCCCTCAAAAAAAACGTAGCGCGTAAATTGAACTACTGGTAACCAGAAAAGAGTAGTTGAAATATTGTGTATACCCTAGGGAAATATCAAAAATGTCAAAAACACGACATGTAGAAATTTTAAGAACCTCTGACAGAGATTATTGGAGCGAACCAAATTCCTTTCCTAACAAATAATGAAATACTAGGTAAGTTAGTAAGTTCAGATTTATTGAGCTGGTGCTACTGTCATTACTTTACCGGTCCATTTTTCCATGACAAATATAGTATACGCGGATAACGGAGTAACGAGTCCCCAAGGACGCACTAGAGGCAGGACAAAGAGGGCGTTTCCCCAAAGTAATATAATAGTGGAGCAAAATAATATGCTTGTGTATGTTATGGACACAATCTAATGTCGTTAATTCCCTCAAGGTTATATTGTCAATATTAAGTTAAGGAATTAAGGTAAGTGGGTGTTTTTTTTTTATTTCCTAAATATATAATGTATAGTGACATTTTCAGGGATATATAACCAAACAAAAAGTTAATTGTTTTTCTTTCGATCCTTTATTTACCCGTGTGTGTTTAAACAAATTATTTCAGACTTTAGGTTTTCGGTATTCAAAACGGTCAAGAACAAATTATATAATACATATTTCCCGATCAATTTTTCATTTAAAGAACAGTTAATTTATTCTTTATTACCTCGAATATTCGTGGAGATGGCGATGATTTAATTTACAAGCGATAAAACTCAGTTCTTTACAACACGAACCGGCATTTAAATTAAAGTTCAGAATTTTAAGTTGATAAAGCAGGCAAAACATTTGCTCAAATTAAAAACAAAATTCGTTACCTGCTTTGTAATAACAAAAGTTCAAAAAACGAGGGACTAGGTAACATAATTTTTTGCACCAGGTAAATTTAAATAATTCGTAATTAAAAGTTTTGTCTCTTCGTTGAACGACTAATTAAAAAATTCTAGAATGTATTTTTACCGCGAAAAAGATGAGACACAACCAACATTATCATCTTTTTGTACGCACTACAGGGCTGTAATGAAATAATCTACTCTTTTAATTTCTAGTCGAAATATATTTGACTCGAATTATTTTACAAAATGGTGAATCAAAAAGCTATATCAAGAGTTGACTGCTCGTGAAATTATTCAAGTTTGAACTTGAGGCTTTGGATATCACTTAAATAATTGAAATGCGTATAAATTGCTCCTCGCTCATTCAAATTAATCTTGAATAACTTACTCATGAGGTAGCTCAGTTGAGAAGTTGTTAAGGTCCAAATGGTACTTACCTGAAATAGAAAAAAAGGATTATAATGCGAAGGATATGTTATACATTTATAGCTCCAAAAAGTGATATTAATTTAATAAAATCCATTAAAATATATTTAGATTCCACTGTTCAAACAAAAATGTGTTATCGCAATTTTCCATTTATAGTTTATAAATATTGTGTTGACAGTATACAAACAAAAATAGACATTAATGTCAAATTGAAAACAAATATTTTCATTTAGGCAATGTTTTTTTACTGCATTCGTATTTAATAGTACATTTTCATGAATAGCACCCAAAAAGCTCAAATCAGAATTAATTCATTTTTGTTATGTCTTGCGACGCGAGTGTGAACAGTCTTCAATTTCTTTTGGTAGGTATTCATACTGTCAAAACTTGAAAATGACGTGCCAGTTCATGAAAAATTACACACTCTTATACGGAATACCCAATATTGCTAGAAGTTTCTTCAGTCAACGTCTAGAATATTCAAGATAAATCTAGCAGTCTCTCGAAATGCGGTAGAACACTTCCAGACCACCACAGGTAGTAAACAAAGGAGACTCCTTCCTTATATGAAGGATCAAATAACCTAGTCAAGGGAAGAGAGTCAATCGAATAGTCGGAGAGTAAACAAGTCGGGGGTAAATATAAATTTGGTACTACATAAATATAGTCCGTGAGACAGGGCATACATTTTTCGTTGATTACTGCTCACTTGAAACTTTGTGAGTGGCTTCATTGTGATGAGTCCAACAACTTTTTCAATTGAAAAATTCTAGATTTGGAGGCGTTTTTCAGCGAGGGCTAATTAATTTCAAGAATATTACTATCTTATTGATCTTTACACTGATAGAGAGATTTTTTGATTATAAAATGAAAAAAAATATTGTCCGACATGAATATTGGGGCTAACGGTGAGTCCGACAAGCCGCACTTGTCGTAAGTACCAACATACTTACCATAAGTACCAACATACTTATGACAAGTGCGGCTAGTCGGATTCACCGCTAACCCCAATATTCATGTTGGACAATATTTTTTTTCATTTTATAATCAAAAAATCTCTCGATTAGTGCAAAGATCAATAGAACGGTAATATTTTCCAATTAATTAGCCCTCGATGAAAAACGTACCCAAATCTAGAATTTTGCAGAATGAAAAAGTTGCCGGACTCATCACAATGAAGCCACTCACAAAGTTTCAAATGAGCGGTAATGAACGAAAAATGTATGCGCTGTCTCACGGACTAATATTCTAGAAAAATAAATATGAGTTACAAATTTTTATTGGGTCTAAAGCAGTCATTACGAACCTTGAGGATACTACAATTTATAGGAACAATATGAATTATTTAAAGCTGAAACAGTCGTAGATAAAAAATATATGTATAATGTGCTAAGAGAAGTAATAATATATTGTGCGAGTACCTGTTGTACTTCCAACAAATACAGATTGAAATTATTCCTAGTCGTTATAAATCTTCTGAAACTCTAGTGCGTGAAACCTCCGAAAACCAGAACCCACAATTAATAATTCAATTTTTTATCGTCTCATCAATTTTACGTCTACCTGTATAAATTTTTAAGTGGGACTTCTCCTTGTAGAATATAAAAACCCAATTTTACTCTGTATTTGTTTACAGTGTAGTTGTACGTAGTTCCGGTATAGGAATCGCATAAACCAACATCAAGAAATCGAATTTCGAACGTTTGAAAACACACACGTTAATATTGTAAGAGCTTTGAGCCAAACGAAGAGAAAAAGGTGGTTAAAACAGTGTTTCTCGAAATGTTTTCTTACTCTGTTTACATTCGGAATTGCGCGTATTGGTAAATTCAGAATTTACAAGACAAATGCAATTGTCAGTTTTTAGTCTTTAAGACAGACTTTGGCACATATACAGGGTATAACAGTGATAAGTATATTAATTTCAAGTACTCATGCTCGTCAAGTACAACAATTTTTCTCACCAACTTTTTCCTGTGAACCTTTGAAGTTTCCTTAAAAAATTCACCGTGTGCCCAAGATATTTGTTGGAAAAATGGCAGTTATAAATTAAAATAAATATTTTGTTGCTTTGACTCATCGGTATAGTCATGTCAATTATACATTTAAAACTGAATAAAATTTCGTATTTTAGCAATACATTGAGGAAGGTTATATTTGCTGAGATCAACCATTTGATCTATGAATCATATCTATATCTCACTGTGAAGTGAATTGATTTCTATTAAATAATTTCACGTATTTCCACAAAATTAAATGGAAAAAAGATTATTATTTGACCCTTATTTATAGATAACATAGAACACGAGATAGAATGACGTCATCTGACATTTCGTTCATGTACTAAGGCCCAGCATTTCAGTGTTCGTATTACGAAAACTGTGGATTAATTTTCGTAGCAACGATTGTAAAAGCAATTGTTACTATAGTAATTAAGCTTTAACTAATCTATAGATTAAACTGAACCTGAAATACTGGGCCTAGGCCTAACCTATGTTTTTTTTTTTTGAGTTGAATTTGTATCAAAGATTTTATTTACTGTTTTGTTAATTTGAAAATGGATTCAGTTACTCTTCTTGCTGTTGCTACATACGTAACAATAAATAATAACAAATTTGTATGTCACAAACAGTAAAATGCTACGAAAATTCTATTCTGCGCATGTCTGATTTCACGAACATTGTCGGAAATACCCGAGCGAAATAGGAATGGAATGGAATAGAATACGAAATAATACATGGTCAATTCCTTTTCCACTACATTCTACGTTGCGTATTCCATGTTTCATGTTTCTGTTCCGTGTTCTATTTCATTTCATTTCATTCTGTGTCATCTATAAATCATATATGAACATTACTTATGAAAAAGTAATGATGAGAATGATTTAATCCTAGTGTGATATGAATAATATTGAAAGTAAGAAGAAAGTCAAAGTCTTGTATCATACTGTTCAAAAATATAAAAATAAATTTTTGAACAGTGTGATACAAGTCTTTGATTTTTTCTAACTTTCAATATGTGTATAAGTACTTAACAAAAATGATCAAAACTATTTTATTAATACTTTGAACAATTAAATTTTTAAAAATTTGAGTGTGAGTTCATACGCGGTAGAAGTGAAACTTTATATTCTGGTTTTGGAACGCATGCAGTCTGAGGATGCAGGGAGCACCGTGACGACCGGTGTACTGTAGTCTCTTTTTCCTTACAGATTTTCATTTCACAAACGTCCCAAAAATAGTTTCACTTCAAAATTAAATGTCCTATATTGACCAATCAAATTTCCTTAATATGTGTACTAAATTTCAAGATGATCGGTTGAGTAGTTTACGCGTGAAAGCGTAACAAACAAATGAACTCACATTCGCATTTATAATATTAGTCAGGAATGAATGATAATTCAGAAAGTATTTTAAATAAATTTGAAGGAATGAAGGACACTGTAAAGTGACCTTTAAAGTTTGACCGTGAAACAGAGTTTGATAATTTTTTATAAAATCAAAACCTGATAAGTTTCACAAAAATACAAATTCAGGGGTCGGTTTATACCATCATCCTGAATAGGGCAGCAACCGTAGACCCGTATTTCGTCCTTATTAGGATTCTTCAGTACGGTATAGCAAGCCGCAGATAGTCGGACTTGTAGCCGCGATACTATTGAAAAGTAAGTTGGTACATGGCATGCAGAAAAATTAATTTTGACAAATTTTTATAAAATCAAAACTTGATAAATTTCACAATTTCCCTGCATGTTTGTGAAGCAACAGTCAGATAATTTTCCAGAGGTTCATATGTGAATGGTCAACGACTTCTTCTCGAGAAGTGAGATTTTTAACGCAGTTGGAACGATTGGTGCCAAAGCTCACAAGTACGTCCTTACTATGGTTCCTTCTTCAGACAGTAAATCGTCTATAACATAAGTGGGCAGTATCAGGTCGGATTCCGTGTCTGCTTTGTTGGAACGTTTATATACAACTTATTTGGTTTGTTTGGTTTTCGATGATTGCTGTTATCACACTCAGGCACAATGCAATACTGTATTCAGGTTTTTTTGTTTAGAACTGCAGTTTTCTTTCGCTTGCACAATTGTAAGCTGTGTCACAGCTAAGCGCCAATGTGTGTAGTGACGTCACAACAACATAGCGGTTTTTCGTGAACTTCTCAGATATCGATCATTTTCAATGTGCTCAAATTTAATTTTTGAGATTTTTTAAAAACCGTGGATAATCCTATACGGAAAAAAATGATTGCGAGACATTGCTGCGCTTCACGAGTTACATGACTGGTTTTTAAGGTTTTAATTCCTCTCATTGATGCGATTTCATAACAACACTATCATATGAATATATTATGTGGGTTCTATTTCAAAGTCTTTGGAGAAGGTGGAATATAGGCCCGTGAACTTGAATATTCATGAAGAGCAAAACGTTTCAACCAATATTTAAAAATTGGATATTCATTCGATATAAATAAGGAGAGAAAAATAATCTATCCAATGAAATATTCTATATAACAGTTTAGAGAAAAGCTCTTTTCGATTTTAAAAGATATTTCAGGCGTTACTTGAACAAAAACTGTAGAATCTGCATACGGTTTGAACATATACTGTCTGGCTGTTTCTGACATCACAGCTGTACTGCGCATGCTTTCTTATGGAAAAAACGTGCGTGACCACAGATCTAATCAGAATCCGGCTGCACAAATTCTAGCTGGATCCGTGGCGCTGCATGTTTTTCCAAAAAGATAAATATGTCCATTACAGCTGTGACGTCAGAAACAGCCAGAATGGCTGTGTTCAAACCGGCTAAAATGTACTACTAGCGGTATTGACATTTGATCAGTGTATTTTGATACGATATTCTCTAGAGAACAGACTGACCTAAGTGAACTAGGTACAACTGGACATATCCAAATTTTAACCACTTTGACAGACTTCCTTATAGGTTCATGTCGAACTTTTTGAAGACTTATGATTCCGTTATTATGAAGGCTTTCTGTAAATGCATCAGTTTCAAACCGTTGAATATTTTCGAAGAGTAAATAAATCATTTTACATACTAGTAGATTGTTAGACAAGCAGAGAAAAGTGAGAATTTACTAACGAGTGTGAATTAAGTTTACACAAGTAAAGTAATATCGCTTTTCTTACGTGTTGAACATGCTATTTTTTTGTATACTTGATGGAAGAACTTGAGTGGAAGACGCCAAGAATAGAGATGATTTTTTACAGAAATACTAATCAAGGTTGTGTTTTTGCAAAAATGTAGTAACAGTTTTGACAACTGCCAAGCAAAAACATAGTAAGAAATAGACAATATTAAAAATTAATTTGTCAGAAACGTCACAAGCTAAAGATTCTAGCGAAATTCTGGATGCAGCTAAAGAAGCGACTTTACATTTGTTTCCGGCGAAATCGATGTTTAACTTTTTCTTAATCAGGTCAAAGCTGTCATTTGGGCGCGTGTCATAGTGCATTTTTGTTGCTAATTAGTAAAGTGTTGCTAATTGGAAAACTGGCACTTATTTTTACTGATTTCTACATATTAAACCTGATGTTTTCCATCAAGTATACAACAAATATATTTATCAAAGACCAATCGTGGGTGTTTCCATTTCAACCCACGTCAAAGGACTCAGCATTCATTTGAATAATCAGGACAAAATGTATCTGTAACTATTGTTGTTATCGATTCTCTGGTTGATCATGACCTGAACCAGCACAGACGTCTTAATACCTTCTACAATTTTTGTACAAACGCTCATAATCAGACTTTTTCATGAGAATTGGCTTTGGCTCCCAATTATCATCCTCTTGAACAAAAATTGTTGTTCATACAACAAAAGCACCTAAGTTATCATTTTGTAAGAATCCAAAGTTCATGCGATGTTCAGAAGCCTAGTTGTAGCGTAGACGGACGGTCAGATAGACGGAATATCTCTTCGTAGGTTGCGCTGAAAATATTCAAACAGTTTGGGACGCACCGGTTGAACATACATCCAAATGAACTTCCTACAACGTAAACAAGCAAATATCGCTAGAAGAGTGATGAAATTTTAACTAGTTTAAAACTGATTGCGCAGACTAGGTTCTAAATGAAGTAAGATCAAAGTTTAAGTAGCTATAATTAGGGTAATAAGGTTACGATTCAACAAAATTATGGAAAAGTCTATTGTGTCTACTATTATTTATTTATAGGAATATGTAAAAAAATTCAGCTTCAAAGATATCTATGGCAGATGATTCAAAGCGAACAATGTCAACACTTCAACAATTATGAACTTTTGGGTCAGACATCACAAATTGCCCAAAATCTAGAGCAACCCATCTGATTCTCCCTCTTCCAATGATCTCTTGAGAACAAAGATTCGTACTGGTCCATTGGATTGATACATTCGATTCGTAATTGATTTCCACGTCATTTAATCGGAAAAGAATGGTGAAAAAGGCAGTTAAAGTTGGCGAGTTTTCACGGAAAGAGATATTATTTACGTGGACAATTTGTAGGAAAAAGATTGATCGTTACGTGGGGAATAGCTGTTATTGGGTGTTGGTAATTTTCACCTCTTGCAAACAGTATATGAGTGAGGTAAACAAACGTGCTTCAAAGAGTAAAGAGTAAATATTTTGATTGTACAACTCATTCTACGAGCCACAGCGAACGTTCTTACTTTTAATTTAAAATGTAATCAGTAGCTTGATATCTTTTAGTAGTAATCAGCAAACAACCAATAGATACCCTTGTATGAGTGATATGTTATAGAATAATTTTTTCAACAGATATAGAATGCGGACTTCGTTGCAAAACTCATATGAATTTTGATCAATTACTGCAGTGAATGCAGCCATAATTATGAATATGTCAGCGGATATTCGTATTTGCCTACCAAAATATCATCAATCGGTATTACAATTTCCGAAACTATTTATACAACGGTTGAGTTTCACGAATTATTCAGCTTCATGTTTTCTGTTCATGTAGCAAAACTTGATTGTGATAAACACAAAAAAATCTTGTAGCTCAATTTTCACCAATATTCTTCAATCAAATAATAAATTTAATCATGGTCGTGCAACAGAATTTGTGACAAAACTTTGATGAATTTTAACTCGATATCCAGAAAGTTCAAAAGAAAATATTTTAATACTTGACGAGTTCTGTTATTGGTTAAAATTAATGTACACATTTCTGTCACACTCTGTATATTGAACATGAATTCTATATAAATAAATGGATGATCATTGTTTTTAAATTCCTTTTAAGGAAATTGATATCATTGTTCATTTGGAAGAGTTTTTCTAAATCTTTGAACGAATTAAATTAGCGATGAACTTTTGACAGATATTAAACCTTATGCCCGGTTTTATGAAGGACAGATCAATTTCTTTCTCAAGTAGATAGAATTAGCACTATTGGAGGTCAGTCCATTATTTGACATTTGTTGAATAAAAGCAATTAGTTGTATTAGTGTGGAATGTGATGTATTAGTCACGAAATTTTAATATGTAGGTTAATTTTTTGACACAGACAAGACATTTGAATGCTATCAGTAAAACATAGAAATCACAAATTACCCATAACACAGTTGTTATGGTATTTACTATTGGCCTTGATTTCTCTATTTTAAATAACTGATACTGAATTTTTTAAATTTTTTCAAAGGACTATAGTTGAAGAAGATGAATTTCCTTTAGTTGTTTCTTATTTCACTGGTCAATTGATGACTAATGAACTAACTAAAATAAATGATTTATGTGTTCCGATTGCAAACAAAACCAGAACGTGACTGTCAAAAGGTATCATTCCTCCAAGATTGATATCGTCAATAATCTCAAATTGATTCCAATTTTATGTGTCTCTCTCTATAAGTTTCCAGCAAATTTAAAATAAGACAAAAACTGTCGATCTTTTTAACAAACGAGATGTCATTTTAATAAAAACCAACTTGTGGCAATCGCTCTTCCACCAAGCTCATTTGTTTCCAAATAGTTCCCACTCAGTCTCCAAGGCTTTCTTGTTACAAGTTTCAAACTACAAAATCGATCATGTAATTGGTCTAATATTTCCACCCAATTGGCAACTAGTCATCCAGAGACCGGCGTCTGAGCAAAGGTCTGCAAATGTAGGAAGAAGATGGGGAGAGAAGAACGGTGGGTGGAAGCTTGTTTATATTTTAACAAGAGTAAAATATTAGAAGCCTGGTGGGGGAAACCAAGGAGTTTTTGAAAGCTGACGGTTGATTTATTGATGAATTCAATGAACAAAATAGGACACGCATCTCGACGAGAATACGTTATATGTATATAGTAAGTATTTTCAATTATTAGGTTTCCATTTATTACAAAAAATAGGAATAAAATTAGAAAACGTATGTTAATTTAAATATTAGTGGTTGGTTTAAGTGGTAATTTCAGTGTTTTGAATCCACATCCAAATTAATTCCAATAAAATTTGCTTGGTATATAAATTTTAAGATTCATGAATGTTAGACAAAATGTACCACAATTTTTCATTAAAATAGTACATACATGCAAACATACATAAAATAGTAAACGTGAATAACTACTCCTATTAAACTTTAGTCTTATATCTTATGAAGTGTTTTGTGTTCTTGTTTCTCGAATAAAATTCTCAGTTTATTTTTCATAAAAATATGTTTACGTACTCAGGAATTCCAAAAGTTTCAAGATCGTAATGTTCTGGAATAACTTTAAAAATTTTCAGGTAATAAAATTTCATTATTTTTATTATCATGATTTCCATATTCTATTCTATTTTCAGTGTATGTAAAATACTCTTATTCACAATCATAACAGTAATATGACAATGCTTCTTTTAAGGGATTGGGAAATGGATAATTTCAAACAGCAATGATAATCTCACGGGTGGAAAGTAATGGTTTCATTTTCTGGGTGAAAAATTTTTTCTGATGAAATAATCTGTGCTGTCCGAAATGAGACTACAATTGGACTATTAGATTTAAAAGAAGAGAAAAAACGAAGTGTAGCCGTAGATTGACGATTGGTAACCGCATCCTACGACTGAAAAAACATCAATCAATCTCCTGAATGTACTATAAGTGTGTGCCACACCCGTAGCGGGTAAAGGGCGTACCGAAAGTGCACTTCCCTTGAATTTTTTCTGATTTTCAAACTGGTTAGCCGTAGGACTTTGAAATTCAGTATTTTAAATTGTTGTAGCATTTAAATGCTTATCTCTCATTTTTGTACCAATCAGCTGAACCAAAAGTGCACTTTATATAACAGTATTCTCAAATTTTTCGCATTTTTCGCATAAATTCGATATTACAGCTCTGCACTATAATATATTTATCGTAGCGGTTGCAGACTGCGAGACATGAGAAATCTCACCTTATTTTAGTTTTCAAAGCACTGTATTGTAAGTTTAAGGATTGAAACTAGTTTTGAAAATAATTTGATGACATAAGCTTTCTATCAGCGTTTGGGTCATTATTTTAAGATTATTATTTTAGGAGATAAAAGCGTTTAAATTTTGGCAGATTTTTGTTAAATCATTCAAGCCCTTATACTACCAAGTTACAGGATGAAGGTTTGAAACTAATTTTATAATAAATAACACTGCAAAATATCTTCTGGTGTTTGGTTCATTAGTCTATGTTTGTTATTTCAAGAGATATTATCTTACTAACTGTGACAGATTTTGTTGCATTACTTGTCCTCGGTTTTAATGAAATACTTCCTATCTCAATTGTTATATACTATCATTTGATCTTGAAAAACAAATAATTACCGTGAAAACATTCAACGCAAAAATTAGATTTGAAATTGCATCAATTTTGATTGGACTGATTCGAATTTTCAGGTTGTCTTTTTTGCTTCATAAAAATGTGAGCAGACGATATAGTAGGGGAGCCCACGATGCTAATTGATGATTTACTCGAGCGTTGTGAGGACCTATTGGATTTTAAAGATTAGATGGTAGAAAGAAAAAAATATTATATGATGTATGCCCATTCGCCGGTGGAGGCAGCGTCTACAGGCTTGGAATACATGTTTCACTGAACGCACTAAACTTTATTGACGATTTGTGCCATTTTGGCTAGAAGAAATCGGCAGATTATATTTTTTCCGTGATTCTTGAATTATTTTCTTGAGAATAAACAAAAAATCGACCGCGCTCCAGAATGTCGAAGTTACGTGTTTTTTCGCAAGTTTGTGACTTTCCCACTTCCTTACGTCACAATCAATTTGCCAAATTATTGGAATGCATACTATTTAGTACGCAATTAACCCATCATAGCTGAATCTGACGCGCTCGACTATTCTCAACTATGGATTTTTACTTACCTGTACAAAGTAACAAGTAAGAATTGTGAAACCGAGAAAATTCACCTATCGAGATTTTGATGGAAATATCCGTTCTAAGCATCCCTGAATCCATTTTGACTATTTTTGGCTTGATGTCGGTACGTATGTTCGTGCGTGCGTTCGTGCGTAACTCGCAAATCTCAAAACTGGTTAGACGTATAATGTTGAAATTTTGTATTTAAGACTGGTATAGGGTCTAGTGCACCTCGCCTTATGGTTTCAATCGTCTCTACCGAAAGTGTACTTTACTTGAAACTTTTTTCGAATTTTTCTAATAAATCCAGAATGATCAACCGTAGGATGTTGAAATTCAATATTTGAACTTGATGTTGTATCAGAATGGTTATCTGCTATTTTTGTAAGAATCGGCCAGGCCAGAAGTGCACTTTACTTGAAACTTTTTTCAAATTTTTTGCATAAATATAGAATGTTCCGCCATAGCATATTGAAATTTTGTGTGAAGAACTTCTAGAACATCTTATTGTACATCTTGGATTATGATTGCGATCGGTTAAACCAGAAGTGCACTTCACTTGAGACTTTATTTTAATTTTCCGCATAAATTCAGAATGATCAGCCATAGGATACTGAAATTTAGCATTTGAAATTGCTGTAGCATCTAAATGGTCTTCTTCTATTTTTGTTACAATCGGCTGAGCCGGAAGTGCACTTTATATGACAGACTTTTTGAATTTTCCGCATAAATTCTAAACAATCAGTCGTAGAATATTCAAATTTTGAATTGGGCATTTTTATAATATCTCGTTGTACACCTTGCATTATGATTGCTATCGACTTAGCCGGAAGAGCACTTTACTCGGAACATTTTTTGAATTTTGCCGCATAAATCCGAAACGATTGAACGTAGATTGTAAGAATTCAGTATTTAGGACGCATATACCGTCTAGATGCTCATATCCTATTTTTATTGAGATCCACTGAGCCAGAAGTGCACTTTACTTTTACTATACTACTGCACCCGCGTTCTTATATAGAATGCTTGAATTTGGTAGAGGTACTCAACAGGGTGCAAGGTTAATCTGTCGCGCTTGAGTAAATTTCAAAATCCCCTCTTGGGCTCCCCTACCAATAAAGATATTTCATTAGAATAGGCATCATACAATAACTTGAAGGTACTACGAAATCAGAGATAACTGAAGCGTCTAGGAAAGACATCAAAAGTAGTTATTCAATTCTTATAAAAAACTGATTGGGTAAGTAATTGTGTATAATTCTTTTGGAAACTGTATAAAAATTCATCAACATGAGTTCGCATTGCTGATGTCATTACCAATTCCCATGCACTGAAAGAAGATTTATAGTTAAATCAGTGTGTTATTTTGTTAGTTGAAAAATAGATTAGAAAAAAAAACTGATGATATTTTACTATAAATAGCAGACATTATTGGTGATACAAAAATAAATGTGAAAGGTTTTGATTTTCAACAATTCATCAAGAATAAGTGACGATAGTTTGACAGCGAATAGTAGTAGTACAGCCTCATTGCGAATGGACCTTCAGTTCAAAATGTTGATTTTGATGAATACATTTCTTTTCTTTACAGAATGATTCTTTAAAATTGCGACAGGCTTTAAGAACGGGTTCCATGGATGTAAATAAAAAAAAAATATCCCTACACTCTGACAAGCGTAGCCTGTCCCTTGAGAATTTTTGTTCTGAAGGTAGAAATAACCTGACCTAATAGTAAATATCTCCCTCTTACTAATGGTATATAAGGACATTTGTTAGTTTGCGTGTGTCTACCCAAGTTCCGACATACTTTATTGCTTATGTCTTCTTTAAGCCCTACCTACCGCCTTATACCAGTAAAAACGTATGTCTGCGTGAAACTATTTAGTATATTTACTTCCATGAGCGCACTTATCAAATGTTGTTTAGTTGATCAATAAGGTTTGTATCACGTGATGATTGAATATAACTGAATTTAACACTTCCTTTACTTCACGAGTTTATAATTTAAAACACTGATTTACATTCCGTATGCTTATTTGATGAATAAAGAACTCTTCAATAAATTTAAATGTTTTAAGAATAGATACCGCCACCACTGTTGGTGCTAGATTCCTATCTTACCCGATCTTGAATCATACTATTACCGAACTTAACCGATGGGAATCCTTAGGCTTGTCAGACTGTATGAACATGCATCCATTCTTAGATGCATTGATTGGCGAGAGAACTTTGTACTGCTTTTACTGGAAAAAATATGTAGGTATAGAAATCCTGTTTCTGTTTCTCCGAAACGCAGGAGTTCATAGTAACTTTTTTTCTTATTTTCATCCAAATAACCCGTGCTCTAAGTTTAGCACGATATTAGAGAATTATCCTGTATAAGCACAATGACAGCTGGTTGAGGGAGATATGATGGGAATCTCTTATATTATGTTAGTAGAAAAAAAGGAAGAAATTAGTTCTCTAGGATCTTTTATTCTGAAAAAATGAGTTATAGCTTACAAATGCAAAAAAACGGCATCATTCTAAAAAAAAATATTAGAAAAAAGAAAAAAGTAATAAGTTCAAGATCTCAGACCCGCTAGACCTTACTTATTTTCTGAGAAACAAAATTTGTGGATCAGAGTAGTGTTAGTCAGTGCTTTGATCATATGCATATTTGCTAGTTTGTGCCGACGGCCAATTTATAGATACGAAGTGCTATAGGTACGTTAAGACATTACTCACTTCTCTTGAAGTCTGAGTGCTGATTTTTATATATGTTCAAGAGAATATTGTTGAAAATTGATAATCAACACTACCAGGCACTTCCCATCGGCAGTAATTCCTGCCAAACCCTTCAAAGCTCGCAAAAAAATAACGTAATCTTACTGATAGTCTGAGTCCTAATTTTTATATATGATACTCAAGGAGCAATTTCGATACTTTTTGTAAACAGCCAGACCAAGGAAGAGTTGAATGCCCATAGATACTTCGCTTACTAACAAGCATACAGATAGTGACCTCGCGCTTTTACTCACAGCGATATTTTAATTGTATCTGGGGGATGTCTAGCCCTACGATTGATCTGGCTGTTAACAAATAGTATTGAAATTGTTCCCTGAGTATCATATATAAAAATTAGCACTCAGACTATAAGCAAGATTACGTTATTTTTTGCAAGCTTTAAGAAGTCGAGCAGAAATGACCGCCGATGGAAAGTCTAGCAATGTTGATTATCAATTTTCAACAATATTCTCTAAAAAATACATGAAAATCAGCACTCAAGACTTTAAAAAAGTGAGTAATGTCTTATCGTACCTCTAGCATCTTGTATCTGTAAATTGGCCGTCGACACAAACTAACAAGTATGCGTATGATCAAAGTACATACTAACACTACTCTATTCCAAACATTTTGTTTCTCAGAAAATAAGTAACGTCTGGCGGGCCTGATATTTTGCTCTATTAGCAAAAATAAAAAAATATGACAAAGGAATTTTGTAGGAATAATGCAGAGGAAAAATATCTCGGAGGATTCTAGTAAGTGAAATGCTATTCGAAAGTCAATAATTTGAATAATTTATCCTCCAAATGACCAAACGTACAATGGAATTTACATTATGCTACTATTACTATCTACTACATGTAGAACAATGTCATTATTATTGTACTAGTTTAGTTTGTAAATTTCCGTGGCTAAAGTTGATTGATGAAAATATTCCGGGCAGTTTGCCATGTCGTTCGTTCAAGTTGCTTGAAGTATCGATAATCACGCGTTCTCTTGTGCTTGTCTTGCCTAGCTATCGGCTATTTCTCTCGCATTTACCTGAATGTAATATCTCAAAACACCGAAGGATCAAGCAGTGTTACCTCTTACTAAGGCAGTTGCTTTAATATTGTTCGGTGTAAAGCATCCTTTTCTGTATCGCTTATAATTCATAGCCTCAGCATATAATAATACATTTACAAAGATCTATTTTCGTCAAGACCTGAAACATATCTATTTTTATCAAAAGGAAATTATCAATTATTGTTGTTACACTCTTGGTGACTGATGAGTTTTCATGCTCAATTCTCGTCGCTTTTCAAGTTAATTCGTGTATCTTTAATAACATTCAAACTAAAAACACATCTGGTTAAAATTCTTACATAACTACCCGTGGAAAATCATCTCATTCACAACAGATTGCACATCAGGCCATTTTACAGCTATTACTTATTATATGCATCGTGGTTGCATTACCCAAGTTTCCCTCTAATTCATATGTGCGGTTAAATGAAATTTACTTCGTGTGCAAGATTACTTAAAAATTCTGCACGCTACATTAAATGCATTAGTAAAGATGGGCAGGAGGAGCGGTGGCCAGAAATATGCATAAGACTAGCTTGCGTTTTATTGTCAAAGTTTTGCAGTGGATCATAAGGAAGATCATTTTACGGGAAGTATACTTTTTAGCTACCTTATATCAAATATAAGTGTTGCAGATAATGCAAGTGCAACAAGAATGTTATATTGAATTTGTACTCAAAAACAGATCTCATTGCAAGTTGCAATTCATCTATTAAACATTCATACGTCAGTAAAACCATATATCGACAATTGTGTTATTTTAAGCAAGGTGTAAATTGTTCCTGTTAATGAAGGGTCCCAGTTCCCTAATAAAAATTTCATTTCTGTGGTCAGGTAAATTGACTATCGATCTCAGTTGAACAAATGACGGTACAAACCGCACGATATGGCCGAACAGAGTACAGACAGACTAGAATAGCCCTGCTGACATTTCACAATGTCTTTGTTTATTGTACAAACGGATATGTACATAGTGTTTTTGTGTTCCGGATGGACACAGCATGACAGGACAGATGATTATTCAATTTTGGTTCACATTTTTCCAAACAAAAAGGATGATGGTAATGTTTTCATTTGTTCATGAACAGACTGTATATCTGATGTTTTCGTTTACCAACGAGAAAATTGAGTTCGTGGATTATGGGTGGATCATGAATGAATAAAAAAATATTTTGTGTGTGATTGTTCTTTGTTTACAACTCAAATCGAATCGAAGGGAGAAGTACTTACTCAATACAAGTTGTAAAGATAAAGAAAGAATTTTTCCGATAACAAACTGTCTCCAAGATATTTCTGAATAATATTTTTTGTGATACAAATGGAATTTGAGAATACCTCTTGATTATGTTCCGAAACCGTTTTATTTCGGATAGTAAAAATAAAAGATAAAATGATGGAAAACAAATGGATATTTCTAATAGTTCTGTGTTCCATTTGACATATTCCATCACACGGAAACATAAAACACACATATATACTTTGAGCAACAACAGCGAAATAAATGAACCACAAAACAAATGACTGTAATTCTCTGGACAGTAAGCAATCACTATTAATTACTGCGCTTCAATAACATTCACTTTGTTGGTTATACACGAAATGTTTTTATGTTTAAAAAATATTGAATAAAACATTGCCATCATAGTTTTTGTTGTTACTTCCAACTTATAACTAATATTTAAATATTCCCCAACCATAAGAATAATAGCAAACAGATTTTAAATAACAAATTTCCTTTCATGCTCCAATTTCTTTTTTTTTTTATATGACATATTTTTTTCCACAAACTGAAATTTTTGTTGCAATGATTTTGACAAAAAGTCACATTTCACATCAATTATTTTAACATTTAATATAATAAAATAGAATGGCAATTTTATATCAATGGTGAATAAATAACTAGTGTGCAACACAATACTACAATAAAAAACAAATATAATAAATATGGTTATCAAAGTATGAAAATATTAATATATCATTATATATTCTACATCTATGTGCTTGTTGTATGTCACTCATTTATTCATAGCTATTTAATAATCTATTCCTATTTCGCTCTATAATATTGGTGCTCGGTTTCACATAAGCATGCTTGAATCCACTGCTAGTTAGCTCCTTTGTTGAAATAACAAACTTTTTATTTCCCCACATTCCATGAGAACATTTTGTCAGAGCACTTTTATTGAAACAAGAATGTCAAATCTCATTTAGTAATATCTAATTCAACTCATTTTGGTCACTTCAAGGAAAGTAGTATACCTAACCTGCAATGCATTATAAAAGATATGATATGCGGTGGCGCCGCAAACAGTGTATTATAGGTGCTATGTGACATATATTCTATAGTCTATTCCAGTTGAGGACAGTTCTAGGCTCTTATGTAACTATGTAACTATGACTTAAGTCTTCTGATCAACCAAAATGCACAAAAATCGTTCTTGGCTATCTGTGCCAGTTGCATCAACAGTCAGTCATTCATCAACCATCATGAATATATTTGTGCAATTTAGAAATTAAAATTTGTTACTATTCAGATTATATGTGAATGAATTTATTGCTCCATTTTTTTTCAAATTTATTTTCAAAGAGCTTGTTTTAAATTATGTATTTTATATGAGTGAATCGTTTTTGCATTTCGGTCAATAGGAAAGTTTAGATCGTAAACCCATAAGATCTCTTGCACCTTGCTTACCCAAGAAGACTTAAATCCATATTATCACCTCTTAAAATATAAGCTAAACCACAGGCAGAGCTCTACGATCCTAGGGCTTAATATTTTATACTATCTAGTTACTATTTAGGCCAGTCAATTTAGCAAAAAAAAAAGACCGCCGCCGCGGAAAAATTAGCAGTTTTTCCACTAAAGCCTTCTTTTTGATGCCTAGAACAAGGGTCCAAAAGTTGAAAGCGAAAAAATGGGAACCTTATGATCTTTTCGAAAGTCAAAGATACGAAAAATCGATTTTTCGCCTATATCTCGCTTTCTAATCATCGTAGGGCTTTCGAACCCATACGTACATTTAAAGATCATCGTTTTTTCTATAATAAAGGTTCTATGACTTATCTGTATACCTGCAACCGTTCTCGAGATACGGCGTGTACAAAACATAACGCAATGTTTATAATGGACCATCCGACTGAAATACTATGAATATAACATAATATTTCAAATAATTCAGAAACCTGTTTAGTTTGCTGTATATTTTTACTTAGTTTATAAGAAGTAGGCCATTGGAATTTCAAAGGAAAACCCCCCTACCGCACGGTCATCCAACCTAATACAGCTGCTACCAGGCCCCCACAACTCTCATTGCCGGTCTACTATAAATGTGTCCGCTGACTGCGTCAAGCATGTGGACGTGAGAGGTGAGAGGAAATGTTTCAAGATGGCGGATATGTAGGGCCTAGTTGCCAATTGAAAAGCGTTTGATTTCAGTGTTTGTGTCGTTGAATACAGTCAGATTATAGTAAATAAATAATAATTTAATAAAGTGATAGCCGTGTCACAAATGAACATTCAATTAAAATGCCTGGAAAATGTTTTGTCCCGAATTGTAATTCTGGATATGAGAGTTGTAAGATAAAATATAGTGTTTTTAGAGCTCCACTTGACATGATAGAAATTTGGGACAAAGCAATTGAATAAAATTATGTATACAAACACGTGAATTAAACTTCTTTATTTGCTCAAAGAATTAAAGCACTCGCGCTAAACGCGCTCGTGATTTTGAACTTTCTTCTCGCAAATAAACAGTGGTTTAATTCACTTGTATAAATAACTACTAAACTAGGTCCAGTTTCATAGATGAATTTAATTCTCATTCAAATTTACTCACAAAGTAAATTTGTATCAAGTCATTCAAATGAAATCTATATTTTGACAATGTTAATGAATTAAGTATAAGATAATTTAAAATAATAATTAAAGTGCCCTTAATACAGAAAAAACTATTACGTTGTGAAACATTATGTATAATATAGAAATATAATATTTTGAACTGAATCTAATTTTTGTTTAACTTATGTTTTCATGTTTCCTTTATTGAGAGTTCGAACAATTTTCTTGTAATTGAAAACATATCATCTATATGTATTCTTGAAGATTAAACACATTGTTAATGTATTGTTCAAATATTTCTCAATTATTGTTAATCGCATGTGATCTCGAAATTTATCCAACTGAGTTTCTTGCATAGGTAATAATTAAATATTAAATATTACTCAATGCAACACTAATTTAACAAGTATATCAATTTTTAATTAAAGTAAAATATATGCTGTAAACATTACATATACGGTTAACTTCAATATATAAATGATTTCGTGAAATTTTGTAAGTTTAGTGTAATTATACATTAAACACTGTTGTAAAACAGGCCTTACTGATGTAGGCGTCTCTAGCGACGACAGCGCGAACTTTAACCATCTCAGCGGACGCATTTTCGGGGCGAGTTAGGTTACCTACAATGTCTTGTACCGTGGCTGCTACGATCCCCTGCATTCCTATGTGTCGCACATCTGTATACCTGGCCTTGTTCATTGTGAATATTTCTCACTGAGAAATACACTTTTACTTTAGTACAAATCACGGTACAAGATATAGTAGGTAACCTAACTCGCCCCGAAAATGCGTCCGCTGAGATGGTTATAGTTCGCGCTGTCGCCGCTAGAGACGCCTACATCAGTAAGGCCTGTTTTACAACAGTGTTTAATGTATAATTACACTAAACTTACAAAATTTCACGAAATCATTTATATATTGAAGTTAACCGTATATGTAATGTTTACAGCATATATTTTACTTTAATTAAAAATTGATATACTTGTTAAATTAGTGTTGCATTGAGTAATATTTAATATTTAATTATTACCTATGCAAGAAACTCAGTTGGATAAATTTCGAGATCACATGCGATTAACAATAATTGAGAAATATTTGAACAATACATTAACAATGTGTTTAATCTTCAAGAATACATATAGATGATATGTTTTCAATTACAAGAAAATTGTTCGAACTCTCAATAAAGGAAACATGAAAACATAAGTTAAACAAAAATTAGATTCAGTTCAAAATATTATATTTCTATATTATACATAATGTTTCACAACGTAATAGTTTTTTCTGTATTAAGGGCACTTATATTTATTTTTAACAAATACACGTTATTTTAAATTATCTTATACTTAATTCATTAACATTGTCAAAATATAGATTTCATTTGAATGACTTGATACAAATTTACTTTGTGAGTAAATTTGAATGAGAATTAAATTCATCTATGAAACTGGACCTAGTTTAGTAGTTATTTATACAAGTGAATTAAACCACTGTTTATTTGCGAGAAGAAAGTTCAAAATCACGAGCGCGTTTAGCGCGAGTGCTTTAATTCTTTGAGCAAATAAAGAAGTTTAATTCACGTGTTTGTATACATAATTTTATTCAATTGCTTTGTCCCAAATTTCTATCATGTCAAGTGGAGCTCTAAAAACACTATATTTTATCTTACAACTCTCATATCCAGAATTACAATTCGGGACAAAACATTTTCCAGGCATTTTAATTGAATGTTCATTTGTCACACGGCTATCACTTTATTAAATTATTATTCATTTACTATAATCTGACTGTATTCAACGACACAAACACTAAAATCAAACGCTTTTCAATTGGCAACTAGGCCCTTCATATCCGCCATCTTGAAACATTTCCTCTCACCTCTCACGTCCACATGCTTGACGCAGTCAGCGGACACATTTATAGTAGGCCGGCAATGAGAGTTGTGGGGGCCTGGTACAAATCTAGAACTCGTCCGTGTTAGACATATTACCCTCAGTTAGTGACGAATACAGCTATATTATAGTTGTATATTTCATACTTAACGAATACGAAATATTCTTACTTGGCTTCTGAAAGCAATTGCTCAAACTTTTGTGACTTTTACTTACCAACTGTGCATCCCAGACACTGTGGAAATTACAATGGAAGATGTGTGTTTTATATGTGATAAGCCGCTATCGTCTGGTGAAGCTGTTACCGTAGTGAACGGCATGAGAAGATTGAAAGAAGCAAGCATGGAGAGAGATGACATACGCATTGGATTAATCGAAAATATTTCATCTATAGATATATATATGATTTGCTTAACGCAGTGTTTTGTAATTGCACAAAAGGCTGTGGAAATAATTGTGGATGCCGAAAAATAGGATTGCATTGTTCGGTAGCTTGTGAAAATTGCCATGAGCATGTCTTAATGTCCGCTCAGATATAGACGAATCATATGAATATGATGTGGACAACGATTTGGATCCAGTCGATCAGTTGGAACAAAATATGGCCGTGTTAGAAGAAATTGCTGATTTTTAATATGGAAGTGAAAACAATTTACATTACATATGGGACATTGTCATGTATGATACGGTCAAATTAAGAATTTTTGTTGAATTTTTATAATAGAGATACCAAAATTCAAAAATAAAACGCGCCTTGCATTCTACCTCCAGGGTGGTGTGGGAGAGAATGCATGTCTGTAATTCAGTGCACTTTGTATACGCCGTATCTCGAGAACTGTTGCAGATACACAGATAAATCATAGAACCTTTATTATAGAAAAAAACGATGATCTTCAAATGAACCAATGTGTTCGAAAGCCCTACGATGATAAGGAAGCGAGATATAGGCGAAAAACCGATTTTTTGCACCTTTGACCTTCGAAAAGGTCATTGAGCTCTCATTTTTTCGCTTTCAACTTTTGGGCCCTTATTCTGGGCACGAAACAGAATGCTTTAGTGAAAAAAAATCATCACTGCCAATTTTTCCGTGGTCAAAAGTCTAAATTGACTGGCCTAATTGTATATTTGCTATCTTGACAATTTTTGTTTATCTATTTACTTATACATTTATAAATACACTAGAAAAAAGGCAGCACTTTGCTGTTGGAACGTTGTGTTTCAAATAATTTATATACAGAACTTTTTCCAAATAAAACATATTAATTAAGGATAGATGTGTTTCCTAAATAAATAAAATGTATTATTTGGAATGACAGTCGATTATTTGACAACAAGATTTATTTGCTCATTAAGAAATTCGAACTAAATAGAATAAAATAAATAGATAAAATATAAGTATGGGATGGGAGTAAATTACTTGCTCTTTTACAAAACAGACCATACGAATGGCAGAAACTGAAAAATTAGTAATCTCATAGAGAATGGATATTTTGTAGCACGTGCACCAAAACGGCGCGTCCGAATTCCTTCTCATTTTTCTGTTTCAATCCTCGACTATAAGGTTGGAACGATAACCCCATTCCTCCACTCTCACTTTTGTTGCTGTTAGCAGTAGTTCTCTGACAAACAAATATAATGGACAAATTGAAGACTTCTTTTGACCCAACAGGAGATGTTTAGCGCATGCTAGATTCCACACATCGAGCTGGATCAGAGCGAAACACCGCCGGTTAAAAACAAAACCACTGTTTCGAGTTACGCGAGATTCCACACATTGAGCTCGGTTAGAGCGAGTACAGCCCGCCCGTTCGTTTTGGTGTACTTGTTACGAAAAGTATTGTATGCAACATGGACACTGAACGACCGTCATTATTGTCACGGATGAAGTTAGTTGCACGAGGCTATGCCCTGGGCTTCACCCTCACCTTTTCCTCAAGCTTTGCCCTCGCATGCACAAAGTGCTGCCGGCTTCATCCTGGACAATAATGACGGTCATTTGGTTCTTGTAGCATAATATACTATTAATTTGGAACAAACGTCAGGCCATACATTTTTCAAAAATTACAGTCGGTGTATCTTTATATCATAATAACTTTCAGATTAAAAACATAAGAATGTATATCTGATGTTATATTATATATTACATTTTTCATGGTTATTGTTTTTAAAATTCATATTGACAGCTACTATTTCTGGAAGCTTTTGGAATAAATTTTTGATATCTTCTTTAGCAAAATAAGATCTGATAGATGTCTCTTATAATCAACGATATCATGAAATCACACAGTGAAAAGTATTAGCTGAATAAAGTCCAAGATAAATTGATAATTGTTGTAAAAGTCTATTCACAAGATAAAAAGCATAATTATGTGCAATGTACGCTGCAAATGTATTTGAAAAATTGATATCACTTCCGGCTCAACCGGAAGTTTTATTGTTAAGATCATTACGAGATCTAATTCTGAATTCTACATTAAAGTTATATGAATTACGTGTCTATGTGTGGTTTTGAGCGAGAGAATAGAGTGTTCCCAATTTTTGAAACAGTGTATGAAAATATTCTTCATGATCTACAATTTTTATTCCTTATTCGCTCAAATGATACACTCAACTAATGCTTTTATTCACACTCATGTGCATAAATGAAGCTCTCTCGTTCGCACCATTATTTTATGAGTCTAAAAGCGTCTGGCGGAAGCTACCGCCCACGAAAAGTATGTGGCAATTGTTGATTGGAGTTTACAATGTTATCTAGATGAACATAAATGAAAAAAATCAGGTTTTATATTATAAATTTTTAGTTCAACATTTTTATGTACCTTGAATATAATTATGTTATCCTCTGAAATTCTTCTCACTCGAGATTCATAGCTTACGCACACTGTAACGAAATTTCAACTCGTTCGTAGATTAATAATTTATTTTCAACTCAGACTACACTTATATAACCAAAATTATCTACAACTTAGAATTAACACTCTTCTCATTTATTTCCCCCATCCGACTCAGTTTTCCGGTTTGTATACATGCGGTATCGTTTTCTCGAATCTTTCCAGAAATTTCCATTCGATCTGACCGAGGATCTGACGTTATTTGTCCTTGACAAGTTTCGCCGGTCAAGACAACTCTAGAGCATATATCACTCGTCTAACCGGCGCTGCGCGATTAAAGTCTACTCTGTAGGGGCACTGCTCGTTACAATACTATAACGCAGATCTAAAAATCGCTGGCTCTTAGACTACCACTACCAGAGAATAATATTTTTTTCTTTGCCGAAATTATCGAATAAAACTTAATTTTGTATGTACCACCAGGTGAAAGCAGACAGAATACATGAACTTCATTTACTGAGGCCGAAATATAATACAAACTTGACCCAATTATCCTCCGGACTCTTGAAATATCGAGTTTATATTTGAAAATGAGCTCAAGAAATAAAACAAGATCTCACATAAAACCCAAAAATGCTCAGATAAGCTCGAGAAAAATAAATTTATTCGCGAAGAAACCGATTTAAGAGAGAACCAAAATCGCTGAATGTACAACATTTTTGTTTGCGAATTTGTGTTTTACATTTCAAAACCGCACATACATCTGAAAACCTCAATGTCACAGGAATAAAATATACGTACTTATTAATATATATCCGAAAACTATGAAATGTTAGACAAAAAATTGATAATAGAATTAAACAATAAGTTCGTGAATTGAATAGGATAAAGAGCAGGTTGAAAGAGTCTCACAAACATACATCTTTATAAAAACTTATTGACAATTTATTCAGCAAATTTTCGCCGGATTGAGTAACATAATTTTGAATTGCTGTCGAGCAAATAAATCTATACAGTATGAAAAAAAAAAACAAGTTTTACTCCTTATGATATTAAACAAGAATAGTATATAATGCAACAATGACCAAACGACCGTCATTATTGTCCAGGATGTAGTTGGCTGCTCTCGGTGAAAGCTAGGGTGGGGGCGAAGCTCAAGTCGTAACTTTAACAATAATGACGATCGTTCAGTTTCCACGTTGCATACGATACTTTTTGTATAAAGTGCACCGAAGTATTCCATTACTGAGCTTCTGAAATAAATACAGATGTATTAAGACTATGCTCTCGATTTTACAAACAAATTTAATTGATACTACAAAATATTCTCTGTGCTATCACGTTTACAGCAAATGCAAACACTATAACGAGCACATCGCATAATGCAGGGGCCACACTTATGTCTAATGCCGTTAAGTAAGGCGTTATGTGACAATTGACATATTGTCATTGACAATGTGTTCATTATTGAATAACGCCTCAATTAATGACATTAGACGTGAATGTGGCCTCAACATAATACAATTTTTTTTCAAATGTCAACTTGTCATAATAACATTGAAATTAAAAAATACCAACGGCATCCATGATCCACAATAGGGTATATTCATGAATTTTTTTAATACTTTCAATACGCTGATTACATCGTTATAACATAGTAAAAAATATAAATTATGTTTAAAAGTGCTGTAATCAAATTTAAAAAAATATTTAAAACTGAGAATAATTTTGAGCTGATTGAACGCCGCCATTTTCGCGCGCTCTATGGATGATGTCAAATAACATGTCCAGGGACATTACAATCCATTGTTGACTACAGGTGTTTTTCATTCGCAACTTATTTCAGCATTAAAAAAGGTCAAAAGTCAGTTCATAATTATTGCATTGTGCATGAATGCAAAATACTATCAGAAATGTACCTGATAAAGTCTTTTTTCTAATCCAGACAGGTTTTAAAATACGTAAGAAATAATGTAAGGTTATCAGAAGAGATGAAGTGTCATAATAAACTTGACAGATCATGAATAACATATGGGTACGTTCCACTAGACGGCCGCAACGCTCATGTCCCCTCAATAATCGTTCCACAAGACGATCGCGGTCTTGGCGTTCATGATAAATACGTCATAGATGATGTCATTGATCTTGACTACTTCAAACTCCATTCGCCCGCGATTTGAAGGTGAGCCTAAGCGGTCGTTGCGTTCATTTTTGAATAAATCGCCAAGAAGTTCAAATTAAATAAGAAGATGTCTTTTCAATTTGTACTTTCGATTCCAAACTATGTCAATTGATTCAAGATTTTCCATTTGTCATATGACAGATAATTTCATGGTCTCTCATTATCATTATTTATTATTCAAGAGCGATTAATTTACACAGGCATATTGGATTCATTCCATTCGTATATTATTTTTGCTACAGGTTAGTTTAATCTTATTTATGATTTACTTTTCGATTCTAACCAAAAAATGTCAGTTCATTTGACATTCAACTGACACTCGCATCGTTCCACTTGAAGCACCAACCATATCGACCATGAGTTAGTGGAACAGCAAAAACCGCGGTCGTGAGCGTGAGCGTTGCGGTCATTAAGTGGAACGTACTCTAAATGTGATTAGTTTTAGCAATAAAATTCAGTGTATGTATGCGGCTTGGTTTACTGCTCATCATATTTCGGATTGTATCTATTAAAATAGCGTTTATAATGTGTTATTATTGAATAATTACTTTGCAGTGTTCACTCTTTTTACTTCAGCGGACGTAAAATTTGGATTTGAAAGAAAATAAGACGACATCATGAATAGATCTATTCTTGACAGATTATCCGATTGTGTTTCTACAAGACCACTGTCTTTAATGATTTATAATCTCACTAGGATGCTAAAATTACACTTAAACAATAAATAAATTTACAACACACACGTTATTACCATGTTTTCTAATCAAAAGCCTGCAATGCCATACAAATGTAAGCAGTATTAGTAGTATCTGACGTCACAATTTGTTTTAACCAATGGTGTTGCGTTTTGGAACTTTGAATTTCCCGCGTTTAATTTGCATTTTTATTCATTAATTTTGAGTAATTAAAAAGAAATCAAATACCAAAATGTTGGTTTAGTACAAAAGTCCGGCCAATATAAATTCGGAAAAAAAAAATTTGAACCAAATTCAAATTTCATGCATATTCCCTATTATAATCAACAGGGAATTCATATTAATTGATTCTATGGTTTAGAATTAAGAATTCAGTTCAGTAATAGGCTACTTTCGGTGCACATGTTACAAAAACAATTTCAAACCATTCTTCAGGAGATATATGTGATTTAGGATAATATTTTGTTTTAAGAAAGAAAGTCAGAAAGTTGATCACAGACGATCTTCGACGAGGAAGAGATTTCAAAATCATCATCAGTTCATATACTATTAATTAGTTTGTTTATGTTGAAGATAAATCATCAAATAGTTCCTCCGGAATCAAAGTTTGTTATGACTACGCATTTCGATCATGTGAGCTAAGTTGAATTAATATATCTTGGAACTTTTGAGAAGCATTGGAACAAGATTCGTTCGCGCGAATGAATTAATGAGCTATCAATAAGAGGATCAACTAACTCCTCCACAAAGCCAGTGAATGCACAGCTTTGGCAATAAATCAAAGATATCGCATTTTTTCTCTATTAGTAGATTATAAATGCGTTATAAATATTGAAAAATAAACCAGAATCCAATTAAATCTGTGGTGAAATATTAATTATGATTCTTTGTACTCCGAAAAGAATATTCACGAATCTATTTTTTGTTCACCTCAGATTAACATCCTCTTTTATGATCAAATAAAATTGAGTTCAAGATCATTCATAAAAATCGACATTTAGAATAACTAGGATCGCAATTGATCGTTGATTCAGTCACTAATGAAAATATTATATTGTATTTTCGAGTAACATAATTCCTTAATATTTCTGTAAATTTACTTCAAATTCAAAAATTCCAGGGATGCTAGAGTAATATCCCAACTCAATTGACCTAAGACTATCCATAAAAAAAAAACTTACTTTAAAGAATTGACAGAACTCTAATTTATCAGAATCAAGATTAATAATTTGACATTAGTTCACCTCTTGTTATTAATTTTATAATACCATTGAATTTTAATTACAAGAATTCTCTAATTTAATTTTTGCAATTATGATGCATTCGAAATTAATTTCATTTATCGATTCTGGCGCAGGATTTTATACTCTACATCTACAACATTTATTTGGAACATTTTTGTCTAAAACCGATATACACATGGTGTAACTGGACCTTTGTAACAAAATTGATGGTATATACTAGTATTGGACGTACTGATCATGAATAAAAAAGAATTTCGCTGAAATTCGAAAATTGGGAAATGGCTTCAATCAAATGAACAGTTTTGTGCCACTGGGCTAATAATTTCTTTTAGAATTACAACATTACTCGTAACCATCACCCAACAACTAATCACAAATTAAATAGATATTGCATAATACATAAATGAATCAAATAATTTTCTATTAATTTCTGTTGGCAAAAGTTTACAAGTTTGTAACGTAAAACAGTGTTTGATGCTATTGTCACAATGGGCCAACATTCAATTGTCTAACAGTTGTTGCCTGGCAACCACAGAACGTCTAGTAACCATAGCCTGTCAATCATGTCCGACAATTGAACATCGACCTTGTCAATACTAACTAGGGTTACAGTTACAGCGAATCAAAATAAATAATTATATGACCTAATTACTAGAAATATCTCATATTTGTGACACTGATATTGCATTTAGTAATTTAGAACTAACTAATATGATGATAGTATACGTAGAAGTGGGACAAAACGGGAGAGCAGCGCAGCGTTTGTATACAGAACGATATCCTGATAGACGGCATCCCAGTCATCGAATGTTTGGAAGACTACTAAAGCGTCTCCCTGATACAGGAACACTTCGACCTAATCCTGGTAGTTAGTTTATGATAACCAAGATGCGCCGCAAAGTATTGAAGAACTGGAACAGCGTATTGAAAATAGCGCAGAAATAATAAAAGAACACAATTGCCTCCGTCAAGCTTGTACCGTTAACCTCATTCAACGTGCTGCATTGTGTGTTGCTGTGAACGGCGACAATTTTGAGCAATTTTCATAAATCTATAATCTCTCAATTCTTTTCTTCAGGTTTATGTAATATCTTGTGTAGCACAAATTTTATTTAATCTGCAGTAGATAAAAATATTCTTATTTAATTAATTTTATTGCTTTACTGATAGTAGATTACGCATGTGAATATTGTGTAACATAGTTTTTAATTTCTTTTGTATAGGAGTACCTATGACGACCAGCGGTACCCAAAATGTTATATTTTTGCAAACTACTGCTGTTTTTACGAATCCCAGCAAAATTCTTTTTGAATCATGATCAGTACGTCCAGTTTTATATAACATCAAATTTTGTTACAAAGGTTCAGTTACACCCTGTATAAACACCCATGTTCCATTAATCATGTAACACTCGATTCATTATAAATTTATTAAATGCATCAAATCTCTCGCGATATTGAAAAAATATATATTTGATACACTCACGACATGAAAAAACTTAAGAAGTGATTTTACCACTAAAATTGTCAAAGGAAACAGAAATTTATAAACTTGTAAATAAGATTGCTAAGCAGATTGCAAAATATTTTTACTTACAATTTTGATAAGAAAATGAGCAATCCATAACCAAATAAAACCTGTAAATATGGGAAGAAATATCAGGCTTTGAAATTTTATATGATCTAAACTATTCGATGTAGCCTTGGAGCCACTGATTTAAAACAATATTTCATCCTCACGTGATATTCTCAATAAAGGCAGGAGTATTAGTTCTAACAGTTCTTTGATCATTGAAAATAAATGTGTAACAAATATTACATTACCAGTCTAATAGCATTTATACCGTCAAAACAAAATAATAGATTTCTGATTATTTACTAGGATTAGGAATCATCAATAATGAAAATATTTCTTTATAAACAAGCATAGAGACACTAGAATCAATATGACATTTACATAGCTATATATTTATGTACACATTTGTGAATAATCCTTAATTGCGTATACTGACTGCGATGGTCATCTCTAACGCAATCAATAAATTATTCGAGTTTAAATGTGGAGATAAATTGACGGGAAGTCATTTAGTTTCGTAATTAATTAATCTAGTTATAAATTGCACATATATCAAATTGCCTCGCTCATGAGGCTACGTACAAATGTATCACCCAATCAAAATGTTATTGGAGGTGAATTTATTGAAGAAAGAAAACGAATTGTCATCAATTTCACATTTGAGTTCAATTATTACGTTTATAGCTGATGGTTGCTACATATTTTATGAAAATTACAAGCGCATTAAAAAACACTGTGTTGTTCATTAAGAAATGTAACGACCATTCGTGTAATTGAACACAACACTGGAAAAATCACTGCCATCCTTCACAATAATAGAACACCATTATCAAATGATTTATTTAAAATAACGAGTGAAATTATAAATTAATATCAACATGCGTGATACTTGATTTTGTATTTTTATAAGTATGACACACTCCAATGATAACAATTCCTCAATAACTTGTTTAAAGTTAGATAATTTGTTTAAAAGTAGATGAAATTTTTCTTCGAATAAGTAACACTTGAATCTTAGATCATTCCAGAATATGAAAAAGTATGCAAGATAATAGCAAGATTCGTTTGAAATCACTTAGAAAACTTTTCCCGTCAAATTTTCGCAGTGACAGTAAATTCATACTTATTCTGAATAATGGAAAAGAAAATGGAAAAGAAAATGGAAAAAGAAGTTAAAATGATGGATGGCTACAGGTTGCTCCATTCTGCCTTCCAAGAACCGCGACTAAATATACAAATTTATATTCTACAAAATTCTTAAGCATTTCTTTTAAAGAAGTATTGTTGCTTTTGAATTACTATATAAATTCTCATTTAGTTTTATTATCGATAGGGAATAAATTATAAACTTCAAACTTCGTTTTTAATCAGTTCCTCTGTCACATATTTACTAATACATAAATCAGACTATCGCGTACCTCAAATTAACTATGAAAGTGCCGCATAGAACAAAAAATTGAAATTTATCCACTTTTTCTCTGAAAATCTTCCATTCTACAATCGTTTAGCATATCCAAACCTATGTAAATCACTCATTCGTATTCTTGATGCCCCATTTTTTTTTTCGTTTTGATATTATTGATACTCTGTTCTTCAGAAAAACAGATTAAATTACTATAAACTAGTTTAACTTCAATCAGATCAACGATATTTTCGAAATAAATGTTTGTTTCATACCTATCACATGATGTGAGATTAGAATTCAGTAATAAGGACATCTTAAAAAGTGCTGCGCAAGCTGCAGCAATTATTTCAAACATGGTTTTTGCTATGCCAATTATCAGTGAATGCGGTTAGAACAAAAACTTTTCTACTTTCTGAATTAAACGTACATACTTGAAAATATCATCTATTTAGTATTTTATTCCGTGATTACAAAAACAAGGAGCCTGATGATTTAGAGTATATTTGAAAATAATGATGGTTATAGTATCAAAAATATTTTTTTTCGACTTTTGTTCAACTTATCACCAGATATAGTAAAATTAAACGTCAAAAAAACGTTTCATACAGCCAAAAATAGTAAATGATCACCAAAATCAGAAACATATTTTAATGTGAAATGATGAGCAAAAATTTTACATCTTGCTGTCCTATTGAAGCAAATGACTCCAAACTAATCATTGTTAATACAAAAATAGTTAATGACCACCAAAATCTTGACCATGTTCTAATTCAAAATGTCATCCTATTATTTAATATAATTTATTAAAGGTAATTAATTATTTGGGCTTGCTTATTACGCTCGCGCTTTTGAAAAACATCCCTGAATATTAAAGAATTGCGCTGCGCGCGCCTTTGGAACAGAACTTGAGCCAGAGACAGCCGAGTAGGGTGCACTCAACTCCTCCCGAAATCAAGAATTGCGCAACGCAATTTGGTGATCATTTACTACATTTGGTCTTTGTTTCGTTTTTAGATTCGGTGATCATTTACTTCATTTCGTATTTGTTCTGTTTTTTTTTTTTTTTTGGGTGTTTTTTATATATTTTTGGTAGGAGAGCTTAGGGTCTCACAGTATTTTTTGGTGGTCATGTACCGTGAGTAGATATTGTAAACGATGCGGAAAATAAGTCCCAGTTCTATCTCTATTTGAAACTGCAATGAGAAATAGAATTACCTTCATTTGTCATCATACATTGTTTAGGCTGTGCTTGAATACTTTTTTTCTACGATCACTTAGAAATCTGCCCATTGTATGTGTGTTGTTGCTACGGAAATGCAGTATATTGTAAATACAATTGCGGTTACAATAGGAAAAGTGACAGAACTGTGCAGGAATGCATATTCTCGCACAGTAATGTCAAAAATAAATTCATTCTCATACAGTAAAGTGGGATATCGAAAAAAAGGCCATCTCCCATCAATTTTTTCGGAGTTAACTTGAAACTAGTAGGTATCAGTCTATAGCAGAGCTCAAGTACTTCAACTAAAAATATTTTCATGTGAAATGTTGCCAAGACGAGACCATATGGGTCGCACTGTCAAAAAGTTCCAAGCTCAAGAATTTTGTTGTTGTTTGTGTACTAATACTAGCTTGCATACCAAATTTCAGCTTTCTAGGACTTCAGGAAGTACCCTAAACATTTTGATGATCAATAGTGAGTGAGTCAGTGACGAAATCGTGGTTTTTAAGATATCAATAAAATTTAAAGTACAGAGTGATCAAAAATGATTGTCCGTGCCGCCTTGTTCTGATTTTTTCTTTGCCGGCTGCTTGAGATCGTGAACTTCAAGTGACAGATGACAATTCCTCTAAAAGCACTATTTTAACCTAAAAATTTGGTAGAATAATAATAAATTTTCAATAATCATTTAATAATACAGCTATTCACTCACTTCTGTAGCCACTCTTGGCTAACATAAAATGTATTTTTGTTTTGAATTTAATATAAAAAGAATAGAGGTAGCATAAAAAAAAGAATATATAATACAGAGTAATCAAGATTGTCCGTCACGTGACCAGCGAAAGTTCGCATTATGATCAAAACTATCTTCATGGAATAAAGTTAGTATGAATTTATCTATTATGATAACTACGTTACCAACATTCCAAGAACACAGTGGCGTTTATTTTGCGTATTCTATGACGGATTTATTCATAATCTGATTCAAAAGACAAGGAAGTAGGTGAATAGCTGTATTATTGAAAATTTATTATTATTCTACCAAATTATCAGGTTAGAATAGTGTTTTCAGAGAAACTGTCATCTGTCACTTTGAGTTCACTATCTCAAGCAGGCGGCAAAGAAAAAATCAGAACAAGGCGGTACGTACAATCATTTTTGATCACTCTGTAAATGTGTTATCAAAACTGTGTTCTGACAATGAAAAATATTGCAATAAAACATTTATTCAATAACTGTTTGTCTGGAACAATTAATATATCGTGAAGGATTTAACAGACGTTAGTACCTACACTTCCTGGTTTTTTGAATCACATTATGGATAAATCCGTCATAAAATATGCAAAATATACGCCACTGTGTTCTTGAAATGTCGGTAACGTAGTTATCAAAATAAATAAATTTATACTAACTTTATTCCATTAATGTCCGGTTTTATAAAAGACCAAGTAAATTCACTCCTAAAATGAATTTATTTTATTTAACAAATTCTAATCAGTTTGAGTTTCCTTTTGACAACAGAATCATTGCTGTCAAATAATCGATTGTCATCTAAGAGAGTAAATTTTATTTATTCTGGAAGTAAAATACTCTGCTCTTTATAAAACCGGGCATAAGATAGTTTTGATAATAATGCGAACTTTTGCTAGTCACGTGACAGGCAGTCATTATTGATTACTCTGTATAAGAGCTATGTAATCGAAATTTCACAAACTTGATTATACTATTGACATCATATCCCGTTTATCTGGTATGATCCAAACCCAAGTTATGAGGGTTCAAAATAGTGACAAAACTCTTCAAGAAAAAGTAAGTAGTGCCCTTACGCTCCGCTTGACTCGTCTTGGCGGGGGCACTGCTGTGGCCCCAGATTCGGGACAGAAAAAAACAATTGTAAATTAAGTTGAATAGGATCATGGTTACACATACGGGTGGCTACCGCCCTCCTGGATATGACAGGGGATAGTACCTCGGTTTTTTCCTAAATTATTCAACTTTTGCTCCCGATCGGTACTATACTCCATTTTTTTTTTCAAGAATTCTGTAACTAGAAAACTTTGAAAAAATTTCAGTCTGACAACTGTCATTTAGTGATGTTTACAAATCGAGATTTTATAAGAATTTATTACAAGTTTCAGAAATAATACAAGCAATATGTTACTTACAACAAGTAATAATGATGTGAGCGCAAATTTTAACAAAATTTTCAACATCATACGTACTCGATTAGATATAATCATTCAATTTTGACAGTCACATCAAAAAACATTAGAAGTTGTACTACAAGTACATTCAGAGTGAACAATTAAATATCATCTATTTAAACTTGCCCGCGATTTCTCTTCACTGACTTCTTAAAAATATGAACTATAGTTTCAATCATAAGTTCTATCAGGGAAGTTGATTCCAACAAAAATGGATCGGAAGTAGCCTTTTTCTACATTTAGGATAGAATCCTAGATTTATAAAGTATGGCACCCTTTGACGCACTATATTTCCGATCGATTCATATACAATTTGGCGGTAAGTCCGTTCCGGAAACATAAGGTGCGATCGGCTCCCCGATTATTAGAATTGCTTCGTATACCATTAAGACCCGGTCTTTTCACCTACGAATAACTTTATTCGGTGGATAATATCCACAGCAATAACTGTTGCAATTATTGTTACCATAGTAATTATCTAGGGAATAAAGTTATTGAGAGATGGAAAGACCGAGGCTTAGAATCATATCATCATTATTTTTGATGAATCAAACGCTGTCAGTTTGGTAACTATGGTCATGTCTTAATTATTCTGATATTAATTTCTGGCTTTGCGTTTGACGTTCCATATTTTGAAATCTGCAATTCATTCATTTGCAGAGATATCTAGCGGTTTTACTCAAGAAATAAATGAATCCACTAAAATTCAAAATTTGTAACAAACAATGGCCATACTTTGAAATATGTTCTGTTTTTTAATTTTAAAAAAAATGAGGGATCCATGATCAATTTAAAAAGAAATATATTGATATTATGATTATTATGTCAATTGAAAAGGGGGATATCATATCGAGTAATATCGCAACAAATTATTCAAGCAATAAGAAATGAGTTCAAGTATTTCGAGACGAGGTTTGCCGAGGTTCGAAAATTGTTCAAATGTCATAAAGCTTTTCCTTACGGCTCTCAATTTCTTCTGTTCGATACTTAACACAAAGCAAAAAAGCACAAAGCAGAAGTTAAAACTGAGACTTGAAAAATTATGTAACAAAGGGTTCAGTTACAGGTGTTGAGTACAAGGCTACCAATATGAATTTATGGAGATCTTATTTTACGTTTGTTTGACTGTAACATTTTCATATAGTAGTAGAGCTGGAACACGAAAACGTTTTGTTAAAGTATTGTTCGCGATGCGTAAACCACCAAAAAAAGATAATATCATCTTACTTCGTTTCCATTCAAACAGATCTTTTTATCCAATTTTCGTAGAACAAAATTTTTTACCAGAATTAATTGTTGGAAAAATATATTCTGAATAAAGATATTAGTTGTCAAATACAAATTGACACACCAAACTGTAGGCAAATCTTTTATTCAGTTGAATTAACTATATCCCATTTGAAGATATTTATCTCCTTCAAATGGTGACATCAATCTCAATCTACAGATACAATATATAGATGACACCTTCTTCTGAATCGAATGAAATTTTGATAAACTGATGGCTGATACATTACTTTATACATTTTTCTAATACGATTCTGTTCTGCTACGTGATTCTCGAGGGATCAAATACCTGCTAAGTTCGACGTAACCACGCAATAGATTCATTCTACCACTTCTTGTAGAGTTAAGGCCATCTGGAAACTTACAAGTTTTTCAACTAATAAGGCAGTTCTTGAATTATACATCTGAAGAAAGAACAGACTGCTAGATTATTGCATATTATATTTAACATGTTTTCTCACAGAGATGCGGATAATATATGAAAGTATGAATACAACATATACATATTCAACTTAGTTATGTGATTTATATATGCCTCTGGAATTGAGATTCTAGATAAATTTCACGTATTTTCATGCAAAAATGCACGAGTATGAGTAAATAATATTTATTTAGGTAATATACTCCTGAACAATCGAAATATGTATGTTGCTCGCTTATTCGAAAATATATTAACAACGCTACCACCACACACTCAATTAAATCTAAAATCACCAAACATAAGATAAACAACTTACCCCAGCAGGTACTAATTACAACATCTTACAATTACCTTCTCCTGTCTTGCTATCCTTGCAGTACCCATTCGTCACCGAGCCACAGTCTCACAAACAACCAAAACAAAGACCACAATACGTCAAGTTTCTTGTAGTAAACAAAGATAGATAGACATATTGTTTTTAGTTTTATTGCAGACTCTAAGAACAGTTGACATATGAATTGCGACAGTTTCAGTGGCTAAGAAAATGAAGAAAAGAGATGATGTTAGGGATGATCATTATTGATCACTTGCATTGAAAACAAAATAAATATCAATTATTGTCTGTCACATCTACAGATTTGAAAACGGTTATATAAAAATATATTGCAGCCTGTCTATAAAACAGAAATTAAGGGACGGAGAGTAATTTTTGGTTACAGGGAATTTTCGCAACTGACACTTAATCCTATGCCCTTCTACCTTGCGGTGTAGGGCGTATTGCGCTTGGGTTTGTTTTTCTTAGTTATCTGACGGTGCTCTCTTCCAAATTTCTTTCCAACCGCTTATATTTAACATTTGTTTTTTAGCGTCTGTCCAGGTTAGACCTCTCCTTTCCGCTGCTTCCCTCGTTTCTTCTTCCCACTTCTTAATTGGCCTCCCCTTCCTTCTTTTGTGGCACAATTTTGCTTCGTACACTTGCTTCGCTATTCGATTTTCTTCCATTCTTCTGATATGTCTTAATTGTCCTTCTTGAATAATGTGTTGTACTGGTCTGACTTTCAAGTTTTCTCTGTGTACTGTGTTCCTTATTTTGTTCAATTTTGTTTTTCCTTCTTTTTTCCGTATGAATCTCATTTCTATATTTCTCACTTTGCTTTGATGTTTTTCTAGCGTAGTCCAGGATTCGCTGCTGTATATCAATACTGGCATTGCCACTTTTTTGTACACTTCTGTCTTGACATTTTTTGGAATCTCTTTTTTATTCAGGAATTTTGTTTTTAGTGCGTTAAATAGTCTTCCCGTGTTACCGACTCTTCTATTTATTTCTCCGTCAATACTACCTATTTCATTTATGACCACCCCTAGATATATATATGTTTTTACTTGTTCTATTCTTTCTTTTTCTATTTCTATATTGTGTAACTTTCCATTTCCGTTAATTATCATAGTTTTCGTTTTCTGATTGTTTATTTTCATATTCCACTTCTATAATTCTTCGTTGAGGTAGATTAAATTGTCTTGCAGGTGTTTTTCGTTTTCCGCTACCAAAATCATATCATCCGCATAGCACAGGTTTGTGATGTTGACGGGTTTCGAATTCCAATATCCTATTTTATATGGCTTTAGCTTTTCATTGATATTCTCGAAGATTTTATCTAAGTAGATGATGACCAGTAGTGGGCTCAAAATGCATCCCTGTCTTAATCCAGTTTTAGTGGAAAATACCTCAAATGTGTTGTTTCTTATTCTTACATAATTTTTATTCGATTTATAAAGGTTTTTTACTGCTTCTACTGTTCCTTTGTCTATATCCCTTTCCTCCAAACTGTCCCACATTTTTGTTCTTTCTATCCTGTCGAAGGCTTTCTCCATGTCTATAAAACATGCATGTATTTCTCTGTCTGTTAATCTTGCTTTCTCTGTCAGTTGACGTATGGTGAAAATGTGGTCTTGTACACTTCTATTTTGTTGAAATCCGCATTGTGTTTCGCTGATGTTGTCTTCTACGATGCTTCTTATTCTTGTTTCAAGAATTCTAGCATATAGCTTACCCGGTACGTCATACCTCTGAAGTTTTTACATTCTTTATTATCTCCTTTTTTATATATTGGAGATATTATACCTGTTTGCCAGTCATCTGGAGCCTCTTTATTTTTAAATGCCTTATTAAATAATTTCAATAGATAATCATGACCTGAGTCTCCCATATGTTTGAGCATTTCTGGCGTTATATCGTCTGGTCCAGGTGCTTTTCCTACTTTTATCTTTTGTAGTGCTTTATTGTATTCCTCAGGTGTGATAATATCATGTCCTCTTCTGCTTTTTGGTCTTCTTCCAGGAGTTCTTTAAAGTATTCTCTCCACCTTGCCATAATTTCGTCATCCTTGCTTAGTGTGTTTCCCTCTTTGTCCCTTACACTGTTCAATATGGTGACTTAATCTTTCTTCATGTTACTTATTGCTCCGTAAAATAACTTTTGGTTCTCTCTGAAGCTGTCTTTTAGTTTATTCCCGAAATTTTTCCATTCTTCCTCTTTTGCTTTCCTGACTTCATTCCTAGCTTCTACTCTTTTTTCTTTGTATTTGATATAGGTTTCATTGTCTCTTGCCTGTAGATACCTTTTCCATGCTATTTTCTTTTCTTGTATTTTAATTTTCAGTTCTGGTGTCCACCATGGGCTTTTCTTTGTTTGTTTGTTTGAGAGTTTCGTTGTTCCGCATGCTTCTCTAGCTGCTTCTAAGATAGCAGTCTTGAATATTATTCACATTTGTGTTTCATCTTCCTCCTGATTATCGCCTAGTTTTTTCGCCAGTTTAGTTTGGAACTCTACTCTACATTTATCTTCTGATAGTCTGGGCGATTTTATTCTATCTTTTGTTATTGTTCTTCTTTTTGTATACGGCTTCTTTATTTCTTCTCTTAAATTCATTATTACTAGGTAGTGGTCACTGTAGATTTCTGCACCTCTAAATACCATCACGTCTTGGATTTCCTTATGATTTTTCTTGTCCAGTAAAAAATAATCGATTATTGACTTTTCGTTCTTTGTAGGTTGCTCTCTTGTGTTCTTGTGTATTTCTCTATGTTTGAAAAAGGTGTTTGCTATTACTAAGTCATTTTCTAAGCAAAATTCGATAATCTTCTGTCCATTCGGATTTTTGACATCTTCGCCCTCTTCACCCAATTGCCTTTCTATACCCTTATTATCTCTGCCCACCCTTCCGTTCAAGTCTCCCATGATAATAACATCTTTGTTTGTACTGTCAATTATGTTTTGCAGCTCTATGAGAAAGTTTTCTTTATTTTCCACTTTATCGTCCTCATTTGGTCCGTATGCTATTATAATACAGTATTCCCGATTATTTCCAGTTTTCCAGTCGATTTTCATTAACCTTTCGTTGATATATTTTTCCTTATCCATTTCAGTTATTCTCTGGCTTTTCACTATTAAACCTACTCCTGCTGCAGCTCTTTCTCGTTTGTCAACCCCTGACCAATACATCCAGTAATTCTCAGTAAGCTGTTTCAACCCTTTGCCTTTCATTTTTGTCTCTGTTATCCCAATGATGTCCACTTTGTATTTTTCCATTTCTTCAATCATTTTAAATTCTTTTCTATTTATACTTCTTATTTTCCAGGTTCCTATCCTCACACTCAAATTATTCTCGTTAGCCTTGTCCTTGTCCATTGCGTTCGCCCGTCTTATGTCAGTAAGGTTATTATTACTTGGTTTTTTGGTAGGGGTGCCGTTGCTTCAACTACACCCTCTTCTTCATCGTCCCACCTGTGCACCTTATTATCTATAATCAGTTTCCTATACCCTAACTTCACTTTTCTATCCCTCTCCTTTTCTATCTTTGCTATTTGGGTTATTTTATATTGTATGTCCCTTTTGTTTTCGGTCAAATCGTTTTCTATGTAAACTTCAATACCTTTTTCCTTGAGACCTTTTTTCTTCTGCATTATTTCTTTTTTTATCGCACCAGTTTTCCAGTTCCACTAATGTAATTTTTCAATTCGTATTTTTACCTAGGTTGCTAACTTTCTTCACGACAGGGTTCATGTTGAAATTATTGTTGAGAAACTGCGAACAATACAGGTGACAAAATTGGTTTATGGAAAAATGTATGAGGGAGTTGCAGACGTTTATTATTTGCACATTATCATATCATGCGTACGTGAAGTTAGAATTATATTCACATCTTTGAGTAGTGATTTGCTTAATTCATTGAAAAATCAAAACATAATCAATTTTATCACAGTTTCCATAGGAATGTTCGTATTACAGTTTGACACTTGATATATTTGTTAGGAATTCTACATATTAAATACCAATCTCTGATAATCAAATATACTGGGCTTTCTGCATTAATGAACGTAAGAGTATTTATGTACATCAAATAGTTTTTATTTTTGTTTCATATATCTTCAGCGCGGTATACTTTCCACTTTTCGACCCGATGATTTGGTTTCGTTACCAAGACAACTGTTTCAGGTTATGTTCAGTGGATACTTGGCAGCAGAACTTGTTCTTTTGCCTTTATAGCCCTTAAAGTCTATGAGACGCATTGAGTGGTTTGAGGCCTTTTATTAAAACATGTATTCTGTTCTCAAGTACCTCTGAAGTTAGCTACTTTGTTAACCTCAAAGTAGAGGTCATTTTGATCTACTGCGTGAATTAGAATTTGCGGTAATTCCAAACAAGTTTTAATATGAAATAAAATTCACTAACTAGAAACAAATTTGGTAGAAGAAGGACTCAAATTAATGCCGAACAAAAAATTATATTGTTTTATAACAACAAAAATAAATGAATTTTCAAATTAACGAAGGACCTAAAAATCATTACAGGAATCTACACCGGACATCTTATCACAAATTACTATTTACAAAAAAATATACGAAGTAACTGATGAGCAATTGATTCTGCAAAGAAATACTGCCAATTTAGTTGGTCTTCCAATCCTATCTGTTCTCTCCAAGTAAATTTTCCTGTTTAAATCAGCAATTCAGAAAATTTGATACTGTGAGCAACGAAGAAAGAATATTGAAATAATATACTGAGAACAGGATGACTTCGCAATTCTTCATACAATTATAATGTTCAAAACCTAAAATCACAGTAAAAATAATAATCCTATCTGCCCTCTTGAGATAAACAATTAATTCCTGACTAAACCAACGATTCAAAAACTTTTCAACTATGGGTGTTGAATGATAATAATAAATAATATACTGAAGACAAATGTCGTTCGCGTTTTCCCACACACAATAGTGCTTCTTGACATGAATTGTTGTTTCCAAACTAAACCAGCGATTGAAAAAATTTGAAACGTTGAGTGCTAACTAAGGGAGAATGTAGAAATGATATACTGGGGACAAAATAACTTCCCCGTCATCTTTTACACAATTATAGTATCGCTATCTGTTCTCTTGACAAATTACTACCTTCAGATTGAACCATTGATTTTGAAAAAATTTAAACTGTGAGTGCTAACTAAGACAGAATGTGGAAATTTTAGACTGAAGAAAAATAATGTATCATTTAGAACTACAGTGTTATAGAGCTCAAAACTCAGAATCACAACAGATATAATAATCCCATGTATCCTTTTGATATAAATCATTAGTTCCAAACTGAATCAGCAATTTAAAGCATCTGAAACTGCAAATGCTAACTGAGGGAGGATGTAAAAATATTATACTGTAATCAAAATGACATTCTCGTTCTTCTACTCACAATTATAGTATTCTAAACTCAGAACCACAAGATATAATAATGCTATCGGACCCCTCTACATTACTACATAACAAAATCAACGATTCAAAAAATTTCAAGCTTTAAATTGATACTAAACTAGATATCATTGAAATAATCTATAAAAGAAACAATTGACAATCATTTGATTATTCTTTTTGACACTTCTACCGTAAGAGCTTGAATTTGATGCCAAAAACGATAGAACCAAATTACTTATTTTAAAAAATCAATTGATAAACGTTAGTATGTATTGTCCAAATATGAGTGATAATAATTCTAATTTCACAATATGATTCTGATCATTTCATTGCTGCCTAGGAATGTAACAAATTTTCTAACAATTCAAATAATAATAATAATAATAATTTATTTTGCATAAGAGGTATGACTGTACAAAAGGATTGGTATATCATTGTATTCATATAAATAATATCATTCATTAATACAGTAAACATTTGATTGCAATATATATTTGAAAATAAATTAAATTAAATATTTAGTGCAAAAGCTCGGAGTTTCAGAGCATTTTGTACATATTTGAATATACTGTAGATCTTCTCTTTGGTTGGATTTGAGAATAGTTCCGTCATACTGTGGGTAGTTGCCTGGAGATGTTCATTGAGCAATATTGTCCTGAGGGGAGTATATATAGGACAACTGAGTAAAAAGTGCTGAATTCCATTGGGTTCAAGACTGTTGCAGATGTCACATACTTCTTCGGTATTAAATTTGTGACAGTATCCATCTTGGTAAATGAAACATTGGTTAGGGTTCGAGATACGGATTCTGATATAGGTCTGTAATATATTGCGAGGGATTTTACTTCAAATAATAATAACAAATAAATCGCTGATAATTTTTGAAAATGTTTAGATGAATGTTGCGCCAAATTACTTGAGGATCAGTTTTAATTATTTCATATTTTATGATGAATACTGCCATTTATAAAATAAATGCAAAAAACTATAAAGTTCTATAAATAAAACTTTGGTACCACACCAAAAAGAATTTATCTACGAACTTGAAACTAGCTTTCTGATGAAAATCTCAAATATAAAATTTCAATCGACAATTCGAATACCTTCTCAAGTTACCGTGCTTCCAGACAGACCAACAGACAGGCCATTTTTTTTTAAATTATATTTTTTGGGTTCAGTAGGGTCTAAAACGTGAAGATCCATGAAAATCTCGATCTATGAAATGAATTTCAAGCACATCATTATGTATCTATCCAATAATCTCTACAAGACGACCTTGATAATGCTCCTCCAAGTCCGGATAAAATTACATGGGTAGCTCCTAAATACATAGATTATGAGTTTTTCAAAAGTATGAAATTGACAAAGGAACTTACAACAAATTTTTCAGGTAGCAGTTACAAAAGACTGATTTGATAGCCCAAAAGCAAATACATAACTAAAACGATCAATAGGTCTTTAACTGTTTGATCACAGCCCATATTCCCTTGATTTAATTCCCAAAACTGGAAATACATTCCATAGAACACAAATTCGTTTAAATAATGGAAGGATAAGCGTAAGTAAAACAGGTTTGCAAACCAGAACATTTTTAAATGTAAACATTTATATGGGCGGTAGGATTGAGTGAATTGAGATTATTTAACATTTCACCCAGTTCGTCTACTAGAAGAGAAGGTAAAATCAAACTCAGGAATACGTTTGAAGGAAGAGGACCGCTACGCTACGCTGACGATAGCTCACAGTATTAGTAGTGATGACAGTTGAACAAGTAATAACTATGTTGACCTTGCAAAAAAATTTGCTATGTTTTATCTTCTAATCTTCGATTGTTTCATTTTCAGTCACTCGGCGGCCTCGATCTCGGCGTCAAACTACCTGAATCTTTAATCCCCTACTCGAACTCGGCACTATACTATAGATTAGGACTAATGACTTAGTCTTTCTACCTGAGTGAGATTCTCTGGACACACGCGATTTTAAATTAATAATAAATACTCAAATTTAGCCATACATTTGAATACTCATTTATAAACTGAATTTCGATTCAACATGAGATCAATGCATCCTTCTCGGTTGTCTCGGGCTTAAGTTGTCCCTCAGGCGCGCGCAGCGTAATTCAGTAATATTCAGGAATATTTTTCAAACGCGCAAACGTAACGAGTTAGTCTACAATCATTGTTATACACTTATAGAGTGTATTTCAGCCCAACATGAGTAATTCCGAAGTTGTACTCACTTATAAAACTAAATCTGCCAGGGCACGGCGGACTCTATACCAGGCGGGAGTGTGACCCCCACTACCACAGCATTCGCATGACGTCATTAGGCTGGTTTTTACACAGTTTCATGCGATGTAATAGTATTAAATTTGTATTTTAGAACTATAATGATTATGCAGAATGATTATTGACTCACTAACCAACAATAATAACGGTAATTTTCTTGTCTCTGAATATAGTTTTATAGTAAAACGCTGTAATGCGATATATGTAACTCAAAATAACAGTTCGCTATCAATGCTTTCATTAACATATATTTTAAGTTGCAAAATCACCCACTTGTCCTCTTCTTTTGTAAGTCTATTTGCAATTACTCTTAAGAAATGATCATTTCCTATTTAAGAACTTGAAGATATATGAAAAGAAGCTGTAAGTTGTTGCAAATATTTAGGATGTGATTGCATATCAATCATGTAAGACCAAATAATAATTTTTGAAGTGTAGCGCTTTTGATTTGAGAAAAGGAGACTTATTTGTTCACTTAAGTACAATAATTGCCCAATTCTCTCTTCACCGCCTTCGTTCTCAGACATCATTATTTAAATTCTAAATAATAGAATAAGTATTGACAAAATCAGTTCCATTTAACATATATCCTGAAATATCTCTCAATTTGGATAATTTATCAAGTTCATTTGTAGATAATGGAGTGTTATTATGCTGTAATTCACTCAAACTTACCAGTTTATTTTTAAAGAAATACTTTGAGCTCAAATTTCTATCTATTTCAATATAAAAGGAACGACTTACTGCTTTGGAATCCATTTTGTAAATAATAATACCGTCATCATTTACTTCTACAAAAATATCGCCATTTATAGTTTTGACAAATTCAGGTGCTTTTTTAAGCAGTAAGTCAACATTTTGAACTCTATTTTCCATTAGTTGTATTTCTAATATCTTATTAGTTTTTTCTTGTTCTTTTTTTCTGATTTCAAAATTTCGTTCGTCTAAGATTTTTTTTTAGTATTTGATTCCATATTTAAATAATGAGGAAGTCCAGGAAAGATAGTTTGAAACGGATTAGGTTTCAAATGCGGTTTATCGTAATAAAAAGTCCTAATTTCTCCTGGATAATTGTATGTATTTGTATAGCTAGTTGCAATGCAATCTTCAGAAATTCAAATGTAGTTACATTTTCCTCTGTACTATCACAATTGCTTTTACAAACTGAGACACAACATTTGCGAGGTATGTTTAAATTGAATAATATGTATATATTTAGGTAGGTATTCGAAATATTAGAAGAAAATCTACTTCGTATCACGAAGTCATCAAGTCTACTACTATCGCTGGCTCGCTCACAAAGCCTACTGACGTCACGCTCCCCTCCATCACACTCCCGCCTGGTAAATAGAGTTCACCGTGGCCATGGTGATCGTGGGTTCTTTTAAAATTGATTTTGCGGAGTATTAGCGTCGGTGCCAAATTCATGTTCTTGATGCCGAATTCGTGTACGTCCCAGTCATCAGGTTGCTTTTCAGTTTGAAACTACTTTATGACCATTGTACTATATATGTTGAAAGGATATCTGGCTCAATAGGCAACTTTTATTTTATTTATAAGGTGTATATTCAAATTGACTCTGTAAGAATAAAAATGGAATATTTCTAATTATATAAAGAACACTGTTTCTTTAAAAGTATGATTATATCTTTTAGAATGGATGTAAAATGTATATTCTGATTCGCCTGTAAATTTGGGCATAATTTTATTGTTGAAAGAGCTTCCTAAGAAATCCAGCTATCCATAGCTAGGGTTGCTATCTGTCCTCTTTTCTAAGGCGTTCGAGGATGTCCGGAGATATATTCAAACTGCGCCTGGGTTTTCCATCAAGTTAGAAAGCTGAATTTTATTTTCAATCGGCACTCAGAATTTCAGTTGAAATTTTCACAAGATTTTAAGATACATTCGAATATTAAGAGTTCTGGTTCTTTTCAATCTTTCATTTAGAAAAAAATGTGGAACAAGTGATCCAAAAATTGTAAAAATAGAGAAGATATTGACTGAATAGCTTGACGTCGTTAATGAAATAATGACGTCGCATCCACTACGTTTATATAATAGTTCTAATGCGGTTTTAGATCCTATGCTATGCTGGTTGCATATGTAAGAATAATATTGATGACTATTCCATTCGTAGTATTTATAATAAGGTTAACAATAGGTTTGTTCCTACAGCAGTACAAAACTGTCCGAGACTGTCCGGAGTCTGCGCAGTTTGAATTTAGGTGTTCCAACAGCAGTTGTGACAAGTCCCTGACTAGAAAGTTTTCTGTTCCAACAGTCCATGAACCAGTTTGCTGATAGTCAGAAAAGTTCTCTGACTATCCACAAATTCTAAATCCCCGCATGCGCATTGTGAGGTTGTTGACTGTTATCGACTTTGTAGAGAAAAGTTTTGAAATTTTCACAAACCTATTAAGTATGAGTGATAATGACTTTAATAGTGTTTACGTAATTACTTCGTCTTTATTAAGTGAATCTGATGATGATAATTTTGGAGAACTTTTACAAGAAAGAATAGGACCTAAAAAGCAGAATTACTTGAACTTAATTGAAAATTATAATGATGTGGAGTTCATTGAGCACTTTAGAACAAGTGAAAATGTAATTGGATCTGTTGTGATTCTTCTGACTGTTAAACATCTGTTCCAACAAATAATCACTGACTAGTTTGAAATCAGTCATAGCTCGCGCATGCGTGCAAAAATTAGTACGGGACTGTCAGTACCTAGTCAGGGATTTTCTGTAGGAACAAACCTAATGCTAAATCGTCATAGGAACGGTGCTTATCAGTGGGTATTTGGACGTGTAGAAATACCATCGGGTATTACACTAGTGGTCAGAGTGAGTATTTTACTCAAAGATGTGGATACCTGTAATTTGTGCTTTCTTCGTATTTAATGGAATATTTTTCTGAATATCTTCATCAATTTCATCTTCTGATCTATCACCAAATCTTTCTGAACTAGATTCCAATATATTTCTCGATTATTCGTCAAAGAAAATGCGAAAAATTCTAATTTTTCAGTTTGACAGAAGTTTGTTTACTCGTTCCTATGAAAATTACGTGACTTGTTACTAGATTCATAGAAAACTAATTTGAAAAAAATGGTTTGACTCCTGGAATAGTCCTCCATATACCATTTGTAGTTAAAGTATTATAGACTATTCTTGTGGTGCAATCAATCATGTTTATTGTGCTTGTGAATACCACTCGTGCTGCACACTCGTGGTATTCAAACGCAAGCACAATAAACATTCGTGATAGCACCACAAAAATAATCGATAATACTTCAACTACTTATGGTATAATAAATGAATATTCTAAACAAGCAATAATAATATTTTGATTCTAATTTTGAAGACGATAATTGAATACATGATGTGAATCGTAAGGGAGGTTGAATACGAAAATGAGTTACACTTAGAGGTGGCTGCCACCCTCCCGGACAGGACAAAGGGTGACTCATTGGTGCTTACTTAAAGTATATGACCTTCGCTACCGATCGGTACTAGTCTCAATCTTTAATTCTATCAGGAAAGTTGAACCCGATGAAAATTGACAGGTAGAAGTCTTTCTTCGACATTCAGCAGGACACTATTGACCACTATATTTCCGATCGATTCATATACAATTTGATCGTAAGTCCGATCAGGGAACAAGGTACGACCGGCTCTCCGACTATAATACAGTAGTAAGTACAAAAATTGATATATTTTTTGTGAATCCAAAATACGGTCAGCTAGTATGCTCTCCATTCATCCCTGTTTCTCAGGAAATATCAATCAATCATTCAAGTGCACTATAAGTGTTTGCCACACTCGTATGGGGTGGAAGTCGTGATTGATAATTATTTATTTTATTTCTAGTTCAGCATAATATCAGAAGTCATCAAGTCATCAAGCTCAAGAAGGGATCTAATAATAGAAAAAACTTAATCTTTTTGATTCTTTCAATTTGTGCATTTTTGTGAGACCCTCGGGGCTAAAATGAGAATACAGTAAAGAGGTGCATTAAATATTGTTCTAATATTCACATCGCAATATAAATACATAAATAATTAAGTGAATTCATTCTTTAATGGTAATGAAAACTAATGAAGGTGTCAACTCTAATAGATATGAATTTTTAGCGCTCATGATAATTAAAACTCTATATACATAAATATGAAACAGATGTATAAGCTAGCTAGATACAATCTGATATTATGCTTTGGTCCTACCTTTTTCCTTGTGCATGAAAATTTCTGGGATAATCCTATATTGTGAATGTGACCTAAAAGCTCATAATATAACGCTAACGGTGCTTTCTCATCACATTCCACATATTTTTAAAAGTATCAATGTTTTCATTCTAATTCACATAAATATTTGTAAAATCAAAAGAAATTATTCTGTGTGACTGATTCCATCCAACGTTGATTAATTTATGCATATTATATTTGCCTTTTTGAACCCTCTCAAATCTCATATTATCAAAACCAAATTTCAAACTATTTACCCACAATCCTTCTCTAATATGAAAGCATTATACACAGTAAAGCTTCTAATCTGCGAATTATGTACTGCAAATGCAGCTTTTCTGCTTTCGTGCTGCGGCTAGATCAAAGTTTATAAGAAATACTAGCATAGGCGTTGGTTTCGAAGGGACCATATGGACCTAGTTTTTATTAATTTCAGAAAAATAAACAAAATAAGGGAATATCACATTTCAAATAACGCTATTGGGAAAAAGTGAAATCAATAGCAAAGTTCAATTCCTCGGTGGAATATAATTTTCTCTGCTTGGTATACAAAAGTTCACTTTAATTTTCCACTCGGAAAAATGATGCGAACGGAAATTGGAATTGGAAAATTTTTCTTTTCATCTGTTGATTACAAATGAATTAGAATATCAAAAAGGCATAGAATCAATGGATTTGTCATTGCTGATGAACGAAGCAATATGATTGGCCTTTAACCGATGATGTCCAGAAATATAGAGCCGTAATTTTGAGCATTTGGACGCACATGACACTTGATATCTTGATTACTCAACAAATGGTAATCTTCCTAGGGTGATTATTATTGTGAACTTAATTTGATCCGTTTGAGTTTGTAAAATCAAAACAAAAATATCATATGCAACACGGACACTAAACGACCGTCATTATTGTCACGGATGAATTTGGCTACATGAGGCTACGCCGAGTGCTTTGCCGTCGCCGTAACTGAGTACAGCCAAATTAATCCTGGACAATAATGGCGGTCGTTCGGTCTTTATAGCATAATATACCTACTATAATTGATCTAATGTTTTCATTATTTCTTTTATCATCTTTATGGCCTTTTAAACGGAAAACTCCTCTGATTTTTCACAGTATCTCTGGTCTTTTATTTGTTAAAAATATTTACAGCACCATAAAACCCTGAAATAACTATGAAAAAGTATGATTTGCAAACAAAGTAGTCCTACTCTATACTTTATATATAATCTCAGATAAGTTGTGATATCAATGGCCTAGGGGTTTGAAATTTTGAACAAAAAGCAAGTATTCATCCAATGTACGCACAGGATCATGCTTGAAGTATCTTTTTTTTTTTCAAATAACAAGCATCCCATAAACATCCCAATATCGCCGTTCACGCTATTATGCATACTTATATAAAGTATATTATACACAGTCACTACCACGACAGTATGCAAATAAGCACTGTGGCAACGGTTTCTTGGATCAATATTTCTCCTGACTATTGATTCACTTTTTAATCTTTGCGTGTAAAATTATTCTAAGATTAATATAGGCCAGGTTAAACGAGAATGCCTACGAACATTGGAAACGAAATTCAGGCAAAAGCGAAAAGAATTAAAAAGATATTTGATTCACTTACAAAAAGATTGTTAATAAAGCAATTTGTTCAAAGTAATTACGAAATGTTTAGCATATTTACGTATAATGTCTTGGGATTCATTTTATATAGCGAAACTTGAGAAGTAAAATTGGAATGTTACGGTTACGTGGTGCGAATTGACGCGAAGTACAGACAGTAACCTCTAATATTAACATATTATATGAATTTATAGATGAACTATATTATATCTGTCCTTCAGTGATGGGTATTGGAATATCGCAGTTTTCTAGGTAAAGGTAATAAATTCGTTATGTGGGAGACCACATAAAACACAGAACAAACGGTCGTGGTTGTTTTGTCATCGCGTCATTTGTTCCCACAGGAGACCAACTTCAAACAGTTGCCCATCGTGAGATACGACTGCTAACTTATTCATCTTTGTTCTCTACTTTCTCAGGTCAAATTGATAAAAATTGAATCACGAGTTGAAAAGTGCGTTGAAAATTATATTTACTTTGGATGACTTATGCTTCTACGAAAAAAAACTTTGATAATAGTGTTACAAATGTGAAATATTTCAAGTAATTAGTTCATATTATCATTTGTTTGAATTCACTATTCAGTCAATAATAATTAATTGTAACTGTAGGTTAGCATTTATCAAGTCGATGTTCAATTGTCGGATATGATTGACAGCCTATGGTTACTAGATGTTCGGTGGTTGCCAGGTAACAACTGTTAGACATTTGAATGTTGACCCATTGTTGGATTAAGGTATAATTATAAGAGCGTGGGCTAGGAGAGGAATTAATTTATCCAGCGATTCAGTACGAGTAGCTGTGAGCGAAATAGAGACCAAACGAGTTTATGAAGTACTCAAATATTTACACTGTAACTATGTTTAAAAATTATCAACGATAAAATTTGAGACAGATTGGTGTCAGAAGTAGGATCCTGAGAAATTAAATGAAAATAATTTTAGATCCGGATGCCGAAGAGTGGATTTGGTTGCAGTGTTGTGAAGCGTTGAGGAAGATTTCGGAGCAGAATGGAATGGTAACAGGAAAAATCCAAGAGATTAAGGATAAATTCGATGGGAAACTCACTTAAAACGTCAAGTCATGCAAGTTGAACGTGAGTTGGAAGCGAAATTGAACTCTATTGTCACCGAAAAGATAGCGCACCCCTACAAATAGGAAATGTTCCAGCATCTATACCAAGAGAAATTATAGCTTACTTCACCTTGAAACCGACGCCGTTTGATGACAAGACATCCTGGGATGCGTATTTTACTCAATTTGAGCTGATTTCGAAGAATAATGGCTGGAATATGGAGCAAAACACTATAGTCCTGGCTTGAATGCTTCGGGATACAGTATTAGCGGTACTTTCAGGACTGTCCGAACAAGAACGCCTCGATTATGGTAAGCTTACGTCTCAATTGAGGTTGCACTTCGGGGACGAGCACATGAAAGAACTAATTCATGGACAGCTACGAAACTGCATACAACTTCATAAGGAGAATTTGACCACGATTGCGTATGCTGTGCAGAGTCTGACTCGGAAAGCTTTTGCAAATTGTCCTGGCTCAACACAGGAATACGTACCAGTAAGACAGTTTATGGACGGCATCAGCGATGATGAGATTGGGCGAGTTGTCCGATTATCGAATCCGAAGACGGTGAGAGAAACGTGAACAAAGGCTCTGGAAATTGAGGCGGCCACGAAGACGTCAAGACTGGCGAAGAGAGTATGGTGGCTTGAGCACAATGAGGAAGAGTCGGCGGTGAGAAGGACCACGATTTATACAGGGAGTCGCGAACGAAGGTGATCTTCTTCTCGATTTGTACCGACCTCATCTGGACCGAGAAGAAGAATTAGATGCTGGCAGTGCGGCAAGGAGGGTCATATTCAAATAGATTGCCGTACCAAGCATACTGTTAATAATGGCATGTATTACCCATATTTTGGAGAATGAGATGCTGGCTGTGTGGTCAGGAAGGACATCTTTGAGCGAACTGTCGTACGAGGCACACCGTTGATTGTGGTACGAACACATCGTCAGCAAAAATCAAGAGAGTTCCAAGCTCATTGATCTCCAAGTGCGGAGAATTCGAACCAGTCCAACCGTGGAAGGATTAGTATAAAATGAACCGTGTAAAACGGTGCTAGATACTGGAGCAACAGTCACTATTGTGTACCCGAAAGTTTTTGCAAAAATAAGACAATTTTCAGATGATTGCGCCCAGAACCAGCCAATTTTGTTAAAGGTAGCCAATGAGAAAAGAATACCAGTACTTGACGAAGAGGAGCTTGAATTTACAATTGGCAGACTAAAGAAGAAACACCAAGTGTTCATTGCCGCCATCATGGATGTTTGCATTTTGGGTGTCGAGTTCCTGTGAGATCTTGGTTGTGTCTTGGATTTGAAGGGTGATGTCCTACGAATTGGTAATGAAGAAGAAGTACTTTTTCATTGTCGACATATGGAAATGGAAGTGACGGATGTTGTTGCTCCGAAAGATTTCCTGGTATCTTCATGTTTGGAAAAGATGGTTCCAATTGAGCTAAACAACGTTCCAGAAGGTACAACGTATACCTTTGAACCTGACAGGACTCTAAGCTGGAATAAATCTTGAATTGCGTGACACAGTTCTCTTGGAAACAGAGCCTTTTTGATGACTGTTCCTTCAATATTACCAATCAATGTTACGGCCTCTAATCTAACTAACGGTGTTCCTTTTTAAATACGAACTGGACAATCCGAAACGTTAAGAATTCTAACTACCAGTCGTGAAGATTTTACTAGAGTTTTGGCTAATATAACAGATTTATTCCAGCTCAGAGTCCTGTCAGGTTCAAAGGTATACGTTGTACCTTCTGGAACGTTGTCTAGCTCAATTGGAACCACCTTTTCCGAACGTGAAGGTACCAGGAAATTCTTTGGAGCAACTACATCCGTCATTCCCATTTCCATATGTCGACAATGAAAAGGTACTTCTTCTTCATTACCAAATCTAAGACATAACCAAGATCTCGCAGAAACTCGACGCCCAAAATGAGACGTCTCCAGTGTTGGCGCATCCAAACGAAGAGGGTAAATTTTTCTTGGATACAGATGCTAGTTATTACGGAATTGGAGCTGTTCTCTCTCAAGAACAACATGGTGTTGAGAAAGTGATTGGCTATTACTGCAAAACTCTACATAAGATCCAAAAGAACTGGTGCGTTACAAGAAAAGAGCTCTATGCTGTAGGTAATCAAATTAATTGAGAATTCTCACAGCTTATTATACGGCCGAAAGTTTGTCGTCAGAACGGACCATTCAGCGCTACGATGGCTGATGAAATTCAAGAATCTTGAAGGACAAACATCTGCAAATATGTAATTTTGAGATCCGTCACAGATCGGAAAAAACTCATGCTAATGCGGATTCCTTGTCCCATCGACCGTGTGACGATTATAGTAATAACTGCCGTAAGCAAGAAAAACGTGAACGATACGAAAACATCACCAGAGTAGTAGACTTTGAGCAAGGTAAATCCGTATTATCGATGCACGAAGTGCGACAGGCTCAACAAGATGACTCCGTTCTGAAGCCGATCATAGAGTGGGTAAAGATTGGTCAGAAACCTGATTTCCGGGAGACATCCGCTATGGATTTGGCACAATGGAGTTCTCTGAGAGTCAGAAACGACTTACTATACAGACTATGGGAGAATTCTGATGGAAAGGTAACAAAAAAAAATAAACTAATAGTGCCAAAGAATCTAAAAGAACGAATTTTGGAACAACTGCATGATGGTAACAGCGGTGGACATTTCGGCATCAAGAAGATACTGGACAAAGTCCGTGAACGTTTCTACTGGGTTGGCTGTCGAGAAGACATAGAACAATATTGCAAGACTTGTGAACGCTGTAACTCAAGGAAGGGGCCCACCACTTGGCAGCGTGCTAAGATGCAGCAGTACAACGTTGGCTCTCCGTTTGAGAGGATTCCCGTGGACATACTTGGACCTTCGCCTATTACTGAACGTGGAAACAAGTACTTGGTTGTTGTCATGGATTATTTCACCAAGTGGCCGGAAGTAAGAAATCAGGAAGCTGGAACAGTTGCGGAAGTCCTTATTGAGAACGTGATTTCAAGATTTGGGATGCCATTGGAGTTACACTCCGATCAAGGCGGGAATTTTGAGTCTGAACTTTTTAAATGTGTAATGAAGATTTTGGGCATTAGCAGAACAAGAACTACAGCGCTACATCCACAGTCTGATGGCATGGTGGAACGTTTCAACAAAACAATTCTGGATTATCTGTCGAAATTCGTCAACAAACATAATATTGTAATGTTTATTGCTTGATGAAATCAGTTTTTAATCAAATAAAAGTCACTATTTAATAATCTAAATATGAAATGAAAGTTTTATTCTTCTTATGTCACTTATAACACTATATCTATATATTAATCACTTAATTCTAATTTAATCAAGGTCACAGATATTTATATTTCACTATTTATATACACTGTTAACTTTACTTGTCACTGTTCATTATTTATTTTCACACTACCACTCTTACTACTGTACTGTCTACACGTCTTTCGCTTGGCCTTATATAGAGAAATATTGTTCTCGAGTTTTCCATTTCTAGAAATCACTAGAGGCTTCCATTGAGAGGGGTGATGGGCTGCGACGCGGTGCGGCGTAAGCGGCCGAAGAAGCTCCGCCCCATACTACGTCGTCTTTACAAGCTCCCCTCCTTACTCTCGCACGTCACAATATTGATGACATAATGTTTTCATAGATTCATCATGTATTGAGGTAAACTTATAAATAGGTTTTCGAAGTGTTCTTCACGAACATTAATGCATTTTTGAATTCGCTCAAACCAGCTTTGGAAATATTTATTCTACTCGTTTATTAGTGCAGATAAGATTGCATTTATGAAGGCGTCGACTGCTTTTTCCAGCGATCGAAACCTTAGACCACGCAGTGCTATCTAGAATTTTGGAAAAGTAAAAACATCGACCCTAGCTTCCTTCTGTTTTTCGTTCAATAGATAAGGTAAACCTAATTTCTTTACACACAATTCTTGAACAAATTTCTGTTTTTGTACGTATATTAAAGTTATAATTAATACATAAACAGTTTCTGGCATTAGTATAGCCTTTATAATAATTGATTAATTAGAGAATAATAGGTAACACCACTAACGACGCCGATAGTGCAAATGATTCTTATTGAAATTAATTTGCATTTCAGCTCTCCAATCACAGAAGCAGTAATATTGTTATTGACTGTATCTTCATATGGATCAAAGATACGAATATATTGCACACAAATTGAATATCCAACGTTGATATCAAATCAAATGCAATGTTAGATACTATTGCGTACAATCAAGAGAACGCAAATTTGAATTGCATTTTCTTTGATGAGTAAATTGACAATATCGCGGTTATATACCGCGTCATCTTCAGTATTCGCCTAACTATCTATAACATACATGGCTTCTAGTGTTCTTCTGTGTCCTTTGATGTAGTTTCAATTAATATCAACACTGATAAGACAATAACAACATATGAAACATTGACAAATTGAAAGACAGAATTCTGTAGCTCGTACGTATTATATTAATAGTCCGTGAGACAGCGCTTAAATTTTTTGTTGATTACCGCTCATTTGAAACTTTGTGAGTGGCTTCATTGTGATGAGTCCGACAACTTTTTCATTTAGCAAAATTCTAGATTTGGGGGCGTTTACCCGCGAGGGCTAATTAATTGAAAGAATATTACCGTAATACTGATCTTTAACTAATCGAAAGATTTTTTGATAATAAAATGAAGGAAAAATATTGTCCGACATGAATATTGAGGCTACCGGTGAATCCGACAAGCCGCACTTGTGATAAGTATGTTGGTACTAATGGTAAATATGTTGGTTATGACAAGTCGGACTCACCGGTAGCCTCAATATTCATGTCGAACAATATTTTTCCTTCATTTTATTATCAAAAAATCTTTCGATTAGAGTAAAGATCAGTATTACGGTAATATTCTTTCAATTAATTAGCCCTCGCGGGTAAACGCCCCCAAATCTAGAATTTTGCCAAATGAAAAAGTTGTCGGACTCATCACAATGAAGCCACTCACAAAGTTTCAAGTGAGCGGTAATCAACAAAAAATTTATGCGCTGTCTCACGGACTATAACAAACGCAACAGATACATGCCAAAATAATTGAGTTAGAAATGGAGTCCATTGCATCAAAAGCCTAAAAAATTTGTAAATTATATTATTTTTTGCACGATTGGGCGTTTTCATGTGTTTACCGGCCCTCTATTCGAGGTAGTATGTTGATTTTACCAGCAAACTGTGGTTATGCCGACTTACCGCCCATGGGCAAAGGCGGTAAGTAAAAAATTGTGAATTTTAACAAAAAATATTCAATTATTCATCTTTATTTGATATATTCACAAAATAGTAATTTGTGTATCAAGGCCGTGAAGATAATATTTTTAATCGAATCTGTTGTTTGCGGCCGAAGCGTCAGCTGAGACATCAATTCAGGTAAAATATAGCTCTTGCCCGAAAAAATAGAGATCACTGTTTCGAATTATACTTTCACACGTTCATTTTATAATGTCAATCATTTCGAATTCTGAATCACGATCATTTGCTGTGAGCGCAATTCTATTCGTGGATATTTTCTATTTTAGAATTCTATCAAAAGAGAAAAAGAGTTCGGAAACAATCTCCCAAGACGAATCAATTATCTAATAAAACAAACATCACTTCGGAAACAATTCACAAATCCTTTCCAAACACTCGAAGATATTCGAAAGTAACCGAGAACAAACGAACATCTTACAGCAATGACCTCCTCGGCATTCCTATTCCACAGGTATTTCCTTTGTGGACAGTCATCCTGAGTTAGACTGTGACAATACAAGTTGCTCTCAGTCTGTAAGTACGTTGAACTGAATCGTAGAAGAGCGGTCTAATCGATGTTATAAAACGGCTACCAGGAATTATCAATTGGTCTGTATATGGTTGTGGATGGAAGATGTGACGTGTGGACAATGAAAGGAAAAGGTTTTGTGCTGAAGATTTTGTCCAAAGTATTTCTATCTCGAAAACCTTTCATTCTTTTTGCTAATATAATAAATCACAGCATAGAGAACACAATTGGGATCACGAAAACATAAGAGCTACAAGATTGACTAAATGTATTCTAATAAAAATTTTCCAACCTACAAAAACTTTCAATATCAAACCTTATTCAAAAAATATAAATTAAAAACTGAGAGTCAATGATCTCAGTTTATATTCGTGATTACAATCTTCTAGAGTCTAGCCTAGGCTAGTTAGTCGCTTGAATGCAGTGTCACAAATTTATTGTAACGTGCGAAAGTACATAATTCGTGAAAATGAAATGAGCTCTGAGTCCGGCCTTGTATGGGCGGAGCCTTTCGTCTCTTTGTATCGCATCGCACGGTCAAAGAATTTAGTCTCGAATGACCTAGAACATTTCCAGAAACAGACATCTGTATATATATGAGCTAACGACTTGACTGAGTGAACAGTGAACAGTTAAGCTCGCCGCACACGATGCAATTTTTCAAGCAATTTTGTTCACTTGGCGCCGCACTGGGTGCCACGCTTGCTCCGAAGCAAGAAATTTGGTGCGATGCGGGGTACTAGACTTACCACGAGACTTGTTTTTCAAGATAGGTTCGGTGCTATTTTTCGCACTTGCTGCGCCACTGACTGCTGTCCACAGCCAATCAAAGCAGACGACGAAATCACGTGATTACATCACTGAGTTGTATGTCGCATCAGAATGCTGTGCCTCGTTAATATATTGTGTTTTGTGGTGTTTTAAGATACAATTAAGTAAAAATTATGGCTAGTGGAAATTAGGTAATGTTTACGTACCCTAGCTCAGGATGTATACAAAAAATTAAATGAAAATTCCCTGACTTCCAAGTTTTCCAGGCTATTTTCAATAAAATTCTAGACAGTAAAAAACAAAAGTTTGATACAAGTTTGCATATAATCACAGATTAATGTTGCAATTCTGTGTGAACCCTATAAATCTGTGAATTAAAAACAAAATCGCGACGAACTTGATATCATGAACGAATTTACATTAATCGACAAAAGTAAATGTACTTTAATAATTTTTTTTTTCATGAATTCAGAGATCTGGAAGACTCGTAGATTTGCACAGATGGCCCTAGTATCTTAAAGAGTGAAAATATACTTTTATGAGTGATAATGCATAAATATCCTATGATGTATTTTTTCCAGACAAATATCAGAAATTCCCTGACGATTCCATGACATTTCCAGTTTATCTAAATTCCCTGACATTTCCAGGTTTTTTACGTTTGGTATACACCCTACTAGCTCGTCAAACTAAATGTTGAAAGCTCTGCGGCCTTGATTCCTTCTCAAAAGTCGCTCTCTTGACCAAAGTTTTTTCTTATCCTTTTTCTGTGTCGTAATTCGCAAGCTGTAACTGCAGCAAATGCTCCTGCTCTTCTCCAACGATTAGTTTCGGCAACATCCATACTTGTAATGTGAAAATCTACCAAGTCTACGTTCTAGTGTTAGAATGAGTGGCGCAGCTTGCATCGTGTGATGCGAGAATAAGTGTCACACTAAGTGTACCTCAAAGTGGCCCAGTGCCCAAGAAAACTTGCTGCAAATTAAGTGAACAAAATTGCATGGAAAATTGCCTCGTGTGCGGCGGGCTTAAAACAGTGAGATAGTGAATATCCAGTAAGTTGTTGAAAATGAATATCTGTGGCTTTGTTATTGATGATTAATAGTAGTAAGTTAGAAATAAATTGTATAGTGTTTGTTTGGTAATACTTCGAAGAATAAAACTTTCATCCTCTTTTCATTTATTACATAGTAATTTTTAATAAAACAGTAAAAACTTCGCTAAGACCCAATAAACATTACATTATTGTGATTTATTTATTTATTTACAAGTAACAGTATACCTTTCACTTGACAGATTGTCGCACAATGTAATTTCGCACCTACACGGCGCTTTTAATCTACAGCACTTTGGTATGCTGATCTTGGGCATTGTAATCTGTTCTTAGGCTGAAGCGGAAGGTTCAAAATGATTACTGAATAAAATTTTTATCATAAGAAAAAAACAATTGATAGCAGTTCATAGCACATTGTCTTTTCAATATAAAAATAAGTAAGATAATAATGAAAAAACATGTATCCATCAATTCAACACCAAATAAACAAAGGCTTTAGTTTAAACGCACCGCATGCACATGGAGCGCAAGAAACGTTCTGAGCTCTCTAATAAAAAGAATTTTGCGACGAACATCAACGAAGTTTAGCGAGAGTAGCCGATTGGACATTTAAATCTGTTTGATAAGCTACCTCTCTCTACAACCGAGCTTTCTTGTCTGACTGACGCTTCTGCAAGAATATTCTGTGTCCGGGACAAGAAAAAAAAAGCGCACGAGTGGATTGGTGCAAATTCCTGCTTCGCAAGTTTCTCCAAGGGGTATCTAAGAGTGTATGACCCCGAAACTAAACAACCGTTAGCAGTTTAGGTCTTAAAAAATGGAAACAGGCTCACGAAAGTAACACCCTGACAAAACTCAAACAGAATAGCTGCTACTTTCTTTAGATACAATGGTCTAGTTTCAGTAATTACTTTTGAGAATCATAAAACCATTTCAGTTCATTGGTATACGAGAACATATTCACTCAAAAATCTTCAATAAATCGCGAGAAAAATTTTTTCTGCGGCATTTTATTACATCCTAATATAATTTATTTTATTAATACAGAGTGCCACTAGTCAACCATTCACCCTACAGTCGAGATATTGCCCCAAAAGATTTTTTTTGTTCCCTAACCTCAAAAAATTTCTCAATGCGACCCCAGCCGTTAGAGAATTCCAGATTTTTTGATGAGCTTCCAAAACCGAATATTTTCATCAAAGTTTTGTTAAAAATTTAATAGTGCGCCTATGGTTCGAACTAAATGTTTCTCATTTGTTGGGAGAATGATAGCTTCCGATTGTAACTTTGAACCATCGTAGTCATGTCAATAATTCATTTGAAACTGAAAGAATATCTGTATTTTTGCAATGCATTAATCTTCGCTTACCTCGATAATTCTTTTTCTGCACATGTAGTAAGAAAGACAGAATTTGTCTCTGAGATCAACAATTTGATCTATTATCTCATTGTCAAGTGAATTAATCCTTATTTAGGGATTTCAAGTATATTTTTATATAGTTACTACATTTCTTAAAAATTGAATTGTCTGCACAAGTTCATTGCACTTTCACAAAAATCAAGTGACTTAAACAGTCAAAATCTTTACTGCCATCTATGAGTGGCTTAAAAAGTAATTGTAGTTCTTAAACATCAAGAGGAAATTATTCAACGATTTATTAAAAAGAAACGGTGGGATGTTAAATGGAATTCAATTCTAAAATAATGAATTTAATGGATAATTTAATTAAAAATATTGACAAAATTCTGGAAGCTTCTATTCTTGAAGGACAGATAACATAAACCACAAATGTAATGGAACTAAATTTGGTAAATGATTATAAATATTTACTGAAATATCAGAGAGGTACACATTGATATAACGGCCATACAATTGTTGTTATAATTACAAACTCAAAATAATTTTCATATAAATTTAACTGACGTTGGTGAACCTGGTCCTTAATAGAACAAATTTCCACGAACAAAACATATTCACTCGTAAGCACTTGGACAATACCTCTGGAGAGAGTAAGTCAAGTCGTTCCACGGAAATTGGCGGTCGGAATTCGATTTTAGGGCTTTAGAAATGTGAAGTAAGTTGTAATATGTATGAAGGTGTTGTAGAATCTCGACTAGACGATATACGACTCTATTTCCGAGTGTAGCCAAAGATTTATTATGCTGTTTGCAAATGTTTTGTTTGCTTATTTGGCATTTGTTTCGAGTGCACAGTAGATATATGCGGATTTGGATTTTCTTAGGATTTGCGTGTATAAAGATAGATTTGCATTTGATTTATTCGAAGAAGTTGTAATAAAAACGTCAATCAAACAAGTTTTATTGACATATCGTATTGTTACTCGAACAAACTGATAATTATCCATTATTAACAATATTAAGGTCAACTTATAAAAAAAGTAAATAATAAATCCATTATAGTAAGATTCCTACTTTTTTTTGGCCCTTTTAGACCTCCTTAGAGGTTATGTAATAAACATCAACGTGAAATTTGACATAGGTATGTGCTTATTCACATGTAATCAAGAAGACAGTACAAGAAAATTTTCAAAACTCTCTAACAGACCAAAGCAATTGTTTTAAACATCAAAATGTAATATTTCAGATCAAAGCGTGAGAGATAAGGGAAGGGAGGCATTCTTTTCACTCTATCATGATAATAACTTTGAAAAACATAATATAAAAAAGAAAAATTTGTTTTTAATGCATCAGAATTATGTTCTTTTGTATGATATCCTACTACATGAGTTGGAATAATACACAATTTAATGAGCAAATGATAAAGGCTATTTTTCAAAAGAATGACGTTAAGTACAGGAGTCAGAAGAGAATGTTGGAAATTCGGCCAAAAAATAGCAATTATACGTGGGTCGAATATTATCAATAATTTATCTACAACTATAAAATGTTTTACATTCTGTAATATCATTTTATTGTGATGTATTCCGATTTATATTAACCTATGCTTGACTGTTTTAAATGTAAAAGGAAGTGTAAAAACTGTTGTTCTTGTAAAAGATAGAGGGAACCAGCGTTAAGTTACCAAAATACTGAAAATCAGTTCAGCATCACCAAAAAGTATTAGTATTGTTGAAGATTTTGAAACTATCGCCTAACTATTTCAAAGGCTAAAATCAACTTCCGTAAGATCATTATTCGTATATGAGTGCGCAGAAATTCTTCTGGGAATTACAAATTGTATGTTTCAGAGCTTTGGGACAAGCAGCAGACCTGAACTGCTCCCACATGACCGTGTAACCGACAATCAATTTTCTTACGAGAATCATTTTGTTTATGCTGTATCTATATATAGACTGGAGATTGGTGAGAGGTGAGGCTCTCCGATTTTATACCGCATGCCTTTTTTGAAGGTTCACAAAGCTACATGCATCCTATTTTCCAAATGAATTTATAACAGCATTTATTAATGTGATACAAAATAGCAGGCAAAATGAAGTCACAGAAATTGTGCAATTTTTTTATGCAACTTTTATTATTATTTAAAATATGAAGGACTTGAGTAGCATGCATGCCATTTCAAATTCAAAGCATTTTACCATAAAATCAAGTTTTTGCTTCATTCGAGGTAATTTGAAATCACGGCTGATTGGTTCAATATTTATGCAAGATTTTCTCCAAATATGAAAAAGTAATGCATGCCAATTTGTCTTACAAGGGTTTTAAGATTAAAACTTCCATTCTTCTCAGGTATGCAATTTGGAAACACGGAATTTCACAATTTTATTTTTTATAAGTTCACGCAACCCTTCAAGCCTATTGGGCTGTTGCAAATTGCATGCCTTTCAGTATTTAGCTTTGGATCGATATTAATTATTCTACGTTACAAAGGCATGCAATATGATGTCACGGGAGAAACTATTTTTTTTAGATCTATAATTGGAACTTGAACTATGACCGGAAAGCGTGCATCGCTCAATAACATTCTTTTTTTTTATCAAGGAGTAAATTATCAACTCTCAAAAAAGCAAGCGATATGAAATCGGATAATCTCACCTGTTACCAGCTTCCAGTTAATAGATACATCCAAAAGAAGAAAATAAGTATCGATATGAAAATAAGAACTATCTCTAAAGTATAACCCGAAGTCCAAAGTTAATAAGACGTAGGAGGAGCAGTCGTGATATATTCAAAGGTATTTTTATATCAGTTGACGTTAACTACGGCTAGTTTAGATCTACTGCTGGTCCTAAAGCTCCGAAACAAAAATTTATAACCCCTATAAGAATTTCTGTGAAATTTCATGCAAATCATGAAATTCCAGAAGTTGATATTAACCTCTAAATTAGTCAGACGAACGTTTCTGAAACTATCCCAAAAGGACAGGATAAACTTTTCAACTAGTACTATTCAGAACAGGAAACTTATCTCTATCAGCTGTAGCTCCTGGGTTTTTACAAGATTCGAGATGGCAAGAGTTTCAACCAGACTCCTTAAAAATTTGTAATTCTTTTTGGATGGTTCATGAACCAATTTCTAGTAATCTGCTAACATCTTGCTGGTTCCTTCTGTTTCCCACAAATTATTCCACATTTAGACCGGAAAATGGTGACAATTGAGATTCTCCGGTCTTATACCGCATGGCTTTTTGAGAGTTGAAATTGATCCCTAGATAAAATTATCTGCTGTGGCTACACAGTACTTACTCGACCATAAATTTCATGGCCAGTTTCATCACTTCCAGAAATTCAAAAAGTTACATCAATTAATTGCATATTTCAAAGTGAAAGCTGCCATTGTCAAAGTGAAAGCTGTCATTGTCAAGGTAAAAGCTGTCATTGTCAAAGTCGCAGCTGTCAATGTCAAAGTAAAAATTATCATTATCAAATATAGTATCCGGCTTATAAAACTGCCCCAGGGTAGAACAGACGAATAAAGCTGATATTAACTAGAAAGAAAACCGAAGATAACCGATGTCGTTTGAATCTCGATTCTCGGTCAAAATTTAAGCTCTTCGGTTTGCTTCGAGACTATTCGACCGCCCTGCCCGCTGGCAGTTTTGTAAGCCGAATACGATAAAAGTGACAACTGTCATTGTCAAAGTGACCGCTGTCATTGTCAAAGTGACAGATGGCGGTTAATTTTTAGACCTTACATAAAATAAGTATTTTTGGAAATGAGTTCTTCTTTAGATTTTCGGGGTCTTTAACTCATTGGAACATACAGTTTCGACATTTGATCGCCGGAAGTGTGTTTGAAAATGGTGAAGTAGATTCCAACACTTTATTACTTATTTTTGATATCTACGAAGCTCATATCCCCAAGAGCTTTAAATTGATACCAAACTAGACATCATTTAAATGATTTGTGAAAGATTAAAGTGGCAATAGTTCAAATATCCCCTCTGATACTTCTACTAGAATTATCTTCATGAAAGTTTTAATTTGATACCAGACACGATAGAGCCAAATTACTTATTTTAAAAAAACAAATGACGAACGTTTGCATGTGATGTGAGTGATAATAATCCTAATATCATATCACAATTTTCACTATTTCTTTGCTTCAGAAAAATATAGCAGATTTTATAACAATTTGAATTTTGATAATAACAAATGAACCGCTGATAATTTTGAAAAATGTTTCGTGTGAATGTTGTGCAAAATCATACAAGGATTAATTTTAGTTATTTCATATTTTATGCTAAATACTACCGTTTATAAAATAAACGCAAGAAACTGAAAAGTTCCATCAGTAAAGTTTTAGTACCACTAGTCGAAAAAAGCTCATCTACAAATTTGAACCTAGCTTTTTGATGAAAAACTTGAATATAAAATTTCACCGACGATTACATGCATCCCTCGTCGGCACAAGAGGGGGATATTTGGGGAAATCTTGCACAAATGTAGAACCAATTTGCCGGTATCACTCTTATGCCAAGAGTGCATACCAATTTTTTCACAAGGGTTTCCTGACTAAAACTACCATTCTTTTTATTGGCATGCACGCAGCCGTTCGAGTCTTTTGGTCTGTTGCGAATTGCATGCCTTCAAATTACTTTCAACTAATAAAGGCATGCAAAATATTGTCACGGAAAAAACACTTTTTCAAGTACTAAAACCAAATGACCATAGAGCGTACATCGGTCAGTAATCTTTTCATCTTCCTTATCAAAGGGTGAATTATCGATCTTCAAAAAGGCATGACCAGTCTTATTCTTAACCGTTAAGCATATCCAAATTGTCAGAGATTATAACTAAATTATAAAGTAACATAAAAATAATATTTTATTTTACATACCAAATGCCGAATTTGTATCTGATACTTGAGAACAAGCTTCTTCAAGTTTTCAATTTGACTACTATATCCCATTAAATGAAATTAAGAACTGTATAGTACTGCTTTTGAAACCAGAAATTCAATAATCTATACATTTTTCAAAATTTTATCGAATAAAAACTACTTTTGAGTAGTTTTTAAACATAAATTTAGTTCTCGAGATTACAGAAACATGTTTAGAAAACCAGAAATATTTCAAGTGGTCCGTTTTTTATGCACTTTAGTGTAGATAATGTATAATAATTAAATCTAAGTTCGCAGAAGTTATATAGAGGCAACATTTTTCAACGTACTCATCAAAAACTTAGTGCAAAAGTAGTTACACGAAATCAATCAAATAGTTTCAATATGACAATGAATCGAATCTAGCTCTCTTTATTCAAAGAAGATTCACTAGAATATCATGAATACAAATGTATGTAAGTTTAACAAAAGAAATATGGCACAAATTTCCACGGTAATCCTCTCCCTTTAGCGTTGTAAAGTACGTATTTTCAATTAAAATTTTAACAAAAATACAAGAGTGTAAAACAGAAAGAGGAACTTACTTTCCTTGATACTTTTGTGTAGAAAAGACTTATCTTGCAATAATATATTATTCCTGTCTTGTTTTTGTTTTTGTTCCACATTCTCTGCAAGAACAAAGCATGATATGTAAAAATTAACCTCAATTCAAAATCGTTCATTCATTTTGGTCTAAGCTTTTGACTTCTGGACTGTAACGGAATTCCCACACTTAAAAAATAATAATAATATCAATCACACCGTTTACCCACAACGGAACGGATGTATTGAAAGTTTGGAATATTTCGAGATAATTCTAGCAGCCTTTAAAAAGACTGCAGAATTGTTCCAGGCCAACGAAAGTAAACAAAAAAAACTCCTGTCTCTGTTTATATAAAGAAAAGCATCGTTTACTTGAGAAGTCAGAAGAAAAAAACTATTGAACAGCAATCTACTAAGAAGATTAACTTATTATTTTTTAAGAATACTTCGTTATGACATATCTGCTCATTCCGCAATCTTTCTATCATCAATAATAAAAATTAGCAACGATGCTCCAGTTATTGAGACCAGCCTATATGTAGTGCCTCTATAGCCGCCACAAAAAAAGACTTTATTCAACCGTTAAAGCCTTCGTTGTATTTTAATAACCCTTCCATCTCCTTCTACCGTTATTTCTCTTCTTGTCCAACGCAAAGGAAGTAGGAAGAGCGGAAGTACGGCCAGTGGACATACACATTGTTCTCTTCTTCTTTCTCGTTTGATGAACACATAGATGTCTTCCTTCGGTTGTAGGTAGCTTTATGTAACGATTAATGAAGTTGACATACAAAATGGGTGCGGTGGAGAAACCGATGTTCTGAAGATGGGATTAAATCCAAAGTCGCTGCCACTACTCGTCAAAATAAATATATTTCTGATTGAAAGTAACTTTAGATTTATGAAACAAGAATAATATGACTCGTTAGAGTCATTAGATGAAGGGATACATTTAGTACATTAAAAAAATGAATAATTGATTGAGTATAATATTATGGACTTCTTGGGAATTATGGCAGTTCGCTTTAATACATTTTCTATCAGTGATAGATATCCCAAATAAGACATACAAAAAAAAAACAATATTAAAAATAAGAAAATTTGTTCTATTTGCTTAAAAATATACCCTGTAAGACAAAACCTTGTTTGATGAGATGAAAAGATATCTTTATTCATAAGAATTTGGATAACGCTGCCATAATGCAACTAGTTTAGAATTAAATTATGTCAACAGCTATCAAGTGATAGTTGTTTATTGTGCTAATGTGAAATGCTATCTATAAGTCATACGAAAGAAACGTTTAGCCACGACGCCTGAAGGGTGAGTGGCCGCCTCTCTTTCAACGTCTTAAATTGTTTTCATACGTTGATTTTCGTGATTTTTAATTATTATCTCACTAAATGTTCAATATTAAAGATATAATAGTATTGATGAATGGAATACTATTTTTCAGCCACATTTTACACTTTCAAAACGAGACTAGCTTGAATAGTCTTCTAGAATGAGTTTATTATAATATTGAAAGGTGGATTATAATCTAAACCTGGTATAAAATAGGAGAGTTATATATAATTTGTGCTTCATACGAGTTGTCCGGTGAGACATGGCTCAAAAGCTTACTTCGTACTTAATTTCAAGTTGAAAATGCCTTATATACAGTTTCATACGAAGCTCAATATGTGAGGTATTTTAAACAATATGCAACTAAAATATGAGAAAGAAAAAGAAAATAGTTTTTGTGCAATAACTTTCGAATGATATTTTCGTTTATGTGGGAGCATTGACAAATGCAGAGTAAGAAGACATCGAGGAAGACATTGTAAGGTCCTACGGAAGAAAGTGATTTCATTCCCAATATTTCAGAAGTGACATACAGAAGCAATGAAATAATATTCATATTTTTGATGAGCATGTTTAATAAGGTGATTTTGTTTGCATTGCTTATGGAAAGACTTGAGGTGCTTTCTACACAAAAAGTGACATCTATGAATCAAACGCTTGTAACAACTGATAGAAAAAATTTCAGTCGATACTGTAGTTTGTAAGAGAGATGAAGCTGTGAAAAATGTTAAGTTAGAAATAGGGAATACAAGGGCGGAGCTCTATTTTTTTTTCGTGGTCAACTGAACTTGATTTTGAAATATCTATCAATTAAGGGTGCGTTTCAAGCCCTCTACAAATAAATGCGGTCAATTTTGAAACTAAATTTGAGTAGCTGACTTATTTTCGGTCAATAGATGGCTCTTACCAAAGTAATAAATTTGTAGAAACCTGTAAATTTGAATACTTCTTTTCACCTCTCAACATCTCGCAGGAAGCCCTTGGTCGATTTTATGACTTTGACCACAAACCGTAGAGTAGGTAGTTTTTGTGAAAGAGGCAATTTTGTAAGATATGATGATCTGACGGATGTTTGACTAATTCTGGTCTGTAGAAGTAATAGAAGACCAATGACAATGACATGTTATAGATAGATTAATTTGATTAAAAAAAATTAGCACACTCACAGAAGTAACAGACTCTCAACTATAAATTACGTGGGAAGATTTTAAGACTTTGTAGTTCAGTCAGTTCAGTGTTTATTCAATTTTGAATATAATTATATGATGGACATTTCGGATGATGACCATAAAATTATTTTCGAAATTGAATAAATAATGGATTATAATACCTTCAAATTATCTTTCAACCTATTTCCTAGGTCCTTCAAATTTAACAAAAAACTATACATTAGACATATCATGAATTAGAACAGCTTTATTTATATTACAACAGAAATATACAAATTTCAATAAGTATAATATAGTGTGAGTAATTGTAGATTCGCTGAACCGATTAATGTTTAACTTGGGATCTACAGGTTGGAAATTAATACATCATCGACATTATACCAATTTTTATTTCCGTATGGACGTTTCGGAAGCCTCAACCTGCAATCATCTTCAGCAATATTTAGTCTAGACTTGAAAATACAAGAAATGATTAAGATAACATTCCAAATCAATAAAATTGCAAACTGCATATCAAATGGCTGCTTTACAAAGATATTTAACAAAAATATCATCTAGGCTCGTGAATCAGAGATGTACTGGGTCAATCAAAACATAAAAAACACGGTATCTCTCTGATTCACGAGCCTCGATGATATTTCTGTGAAAGCAGACTTTTGGTTTGCTGCTTGCAATTTTATTGATCTAGAATACTGTCTTAATCATTTATTGTATTTTCAATTCTAGACTATATATTGCTAAAGATGGTTGCCGGTTGAGGCCTCCGAAACATCCATATGTAAATAAGAATTGGTATGATGTCAATAATGCATTAATTTTCAACCTGAAGATCCTTAAGCCAACATATGTTAAATTAGAGTTTTATCTTCAAATTTTTTTATGGCTACTGGCTCCTTCATTTCTCCATATCGAAATCCTCATTAAAGCTATTTGTCGTGAAAGTAGTGGTCGCTAAAACTGTTGTATTTGTTCCCTTGATTATCGGATCTATCTAAGTACCGACATGGTCATTGTTCAGTTATAATCCGAAAATCACTTTCACTGACAGATAAATGTATTAAACAAAAAATTACCCTTGTTTACTGAGAATTAGAGTTACAGCCCAATAAATCAACTTGTAAGTAAATGAACTTTGCATATGTTGGATTTACTGGGCGATTATATAATAAAATGGTTTTTGAATCGAATAATATCCAACAAATACCAATTCCCGATATTCTTAAATTTGATGAAAATGTTAATTTCTGATTGTGATAGTGAAACTGCTTTCACCTCTAACTGTTTAAATATAGATGTATTATGTGTCTAACTTTAAATATATAAAATTATCCATTATACAGTATCTGTATTTCATTCAGATAATTACAACATTCGTCTTTGGTTCGTGCTAGCATTATCCTGGAAAGGAAGTTATACCATATACCTATAAATATATATATATATATATATATATATATATATATATATATATATATATATATATATATATATATATATATATATATATATATATATATATATATATATGTATATATATATATATATATAGGTATATAAGTTATACACTCTTTAAATAATCTACTATTCTTTAATAACCGATTGCCAAATAAAATTCAGGAAAATTAGAAATTATTGAAGTAATATTCATTGAATTTGAATTAAAATCTATTTAGAGAATTCTAATTGAAATTAATCGCATTTTTAGCGTTGCTACTATTTATTTGAACTAGTTCACAATTACTTTAAGAATTTCTTAAAAATATCTTCACAAGCGTATTGATCAAGTAATTATGTATTCTGGAGTCATTAATTAATTATAGCTCTCAAATGAACATTAAAACTTTAAAATGATAATCATAATGGGTAAAAAGTGTCACAAATCTTTTTCAAAAGAGTTTTAAAAAGAGAAATTCCAATTTCATAAGAAAGATAAACACATATATTTAATTTGGCAAATGAATTACGAACAATCAGCAATCGCTAGTTCAAAATATACCTATTTTAGTCTCTCTTTAAACCTCTGCCCTAATCCATTCATCAATTACCTAAGCTCCTTCCGCTCCTAGCCCCTACAATCTTTGAAGTACCACTACTACGCCGAGATAATCGAGCGGAGAGTAGTCGAACTATTTCGCTATTTTTGTACGTGAAAAATTCAATTCTTTTGTCGAAATACATTCAAATTGAAGTAATGATATTCAAATTTTTCTTTCGTCAAGTGAAAATTAATATTATTATCTAGTAGAATAGCTATTTAATTGGGTGAATAGCAAAAAAAAATATAATCTTTCTAATACTTCTCTTTTAATAGAGATTTGTTAGCAATAAAAAATAGTCATTCTACTAGGACATTATACAAGCTGTCTTTTCAGCCAAAATTTATATTGATAAACTTAATCATATTTGAGTTAATTTCGACAAAAAATTATTACTTCTGGCAGACTACCTGCACTACTTCGAACGCACCCTTAATCCGGAACTTTTCTTGAAATTTTGATTGAATGGTTGTTAATATTCAATCTATAATTTATAAAATTTTTTGTTCATATTTTCTAATATTTATCGCAACAATAACCAAAATAGTAGCAAATGCGTTATGCCGTCCCATAAGGTCTCATGTATAAGAAGAAAAAAATGTCGATTAGGGATTCAAATATCTTCAAAATCAATCCAAAGAGGATTATTTTCTTGCAGATATTTTGTTTATCAACACGCGAATCCCAAAATATCCAAATTTTATCAAAATCTCTCAAATGTCTTTTTTCGCAGCAAGCACCTTGAGAGGGATTCGTGGAAAAAAGAACTGTCCTAAAACAGAGTTCCGTTTTTAAATTTTTTGCTTTTACCATAAAAAATTAATGAAATTATAATTTGGAGGACATGAACTTATAGATAGCGCGGGAATCATGGAAATGGTGAAATGTTCCATTCGTTTTTTATTTCCATGGCCACGAGATTGTCATGTTTTATTTTTCAAATATCTTATGCTACAGATATTCTACTGCATCAAATAAAATCTTTTCACAAGTGATAACTTATTTTATACAATTTTCCATTCTTGTACTTTCGCTTTTATACAGGAAAGCCAATATCCTCACAAATTGAAAATCCCATATGTTAAACTCCTATGTGATTGTGTGAAATAGTGATTTGTTAAATCTATGAACTGACAAATATTCATGAATTGCTAAAAATGCGCGTCGATCATCAAGATGATTCTTTAATCTCTCATTTCAGATTCTTGATATTAATATTTTTCGTCTACCAATTGATTTCCAAGTACAAATTCTTTCATTGAATGCTGATAGTACGAGAGGTAGCGTTAGAAATGACAAAGTCATAGTAAGCCAACTGATTTTGATATAATAGTTGATATTGAACAACTAATCAGTAAACTGGTCGTCAGCTGCTCCAGTAGCAGTGTGTGTGGTTGCGAGATGCTGCAAGGGGGATTAAAAATAGTATATTATGGTATAAGTACCGAGCGACTGTCATTTTTGTTCAGAATAAATTTGGCTGCATTCGGTGAAGACGAGGGCAAAGCTCAAGGCGTAGCTCCGTGCAGCCAAATTTATCCGTAACAATAATAACAGTCGTTCAGTGTCCGTGTTGCATACGATACTTTTTGTAACAAGTGCACCGAAGTACCTCCATTATCAAGCTTTTTAAATAAATTTGGATGTATCGAAACTATCTTATCGATTTGACAAACAGATTTTTGCAAATGCAATCACATTACAGTAAACTAATACAATGAAACATAACTTACATGATTCATTTTATTGATTGATATTTTTCACATTTTCTGTGCTATCCCGTTCACAATAAATGCACATACTATAACGAACACATTCTATAATACAGATTTCTTTCAATTATCAATTTGACATATATCAATGACATAAAAAAATCCATCGCATCCATGATCCATTATCTACAATTCCATTTTCACTCAGCGGACAAAAATATCCAACAATTCCTAGTCAACAGAGAATTAATGAAAATTGTTACCATGGTTTGGAATTGAGAACTTTCGAAGTAGAAGTCAGCTCAGTATTAGGGTACTTTCGGTGTACGTGTTACAAAAAATTATATAAATAAAGTCATAGTACGCCAGCTGAAACTTTTTTTCATAAACAGTTGACAACATGAGAAAAAATTGTCAGCTACACGAGCTACACCGCGTAGGGTGGATTATACATCAGTTCGTCGCATGAACTTGTAGAAAAAAAAAACGTGAATTGAAGTAATAGTACGCTAGATGAAATTTGACTGGGTGTACTGTGTACTTCCCCGACAGTGTTATTGTTAAAGTGGCAGATGGCGGTTATATTATTGTTGGAAAAAGCTCGTCTACGAACTTGAACCTAGCTTTTTGATGAAAAACTTAAATATGAAATTTCAGTCGAAAATTCGTGCATGTTCTCAAGTTCACACAGACAGACCGTCGGACCGATTTCTATTAAAACTATGTTTTTTGGATTCAATACGTTCTAAAACGTGAAGATTCATCAATATATCGAGCTGTCAAAAAAACATAACTACAATACTTCCCCTATTATATAGGCCGGGGAAATAAAAACATTATAGTACAATTCTAGGATTAAACCTGATTCACGGTACAAATTGTTCCACAGTCCGAATATCTATTCAGACTCTAATTTTAACATCAATTAAGTCAAAACATGTAGAAATGAAATATTTTTTTGCGGAGATAGTAGAAATCATGATAATCATTCATAAAACATGAGGGTTTACTGGTCTTCCTGAAAAATAATGTAGCCCATGATTCTTTGAAAATAGTTTTGTTCTAACTTCGTAAAGAATCCTTATGAAATATTCAGATTGTTTGAAGTAATTTTTATTTTGTTTATTTTACTATCAGTCTCTAATAACAAGACTTCACATAATAGAATTAATTTGCAAATTCAATTTTTCAGAATAATTTTATCAAGTTTAATTCTTATGAGTTTTTTGTTTGAAGAAGAAAATTATTACCTTCATGCTGTATATTTGGAATGAAGCTAAAAAACCATATCCCAGCTGCCGCAATATGAACAGGGAACACACTTACCTAAAAAGAGAGCAATTATCAATAAACACAGTCAATATTATTTTTTGATATAATATAAATATTATGTATAGCTAATTATGGAATGCAATCTGAATAAATTTGATTATGTTGCAGAGTAATGAAATTCAATAATGCTAATAATATGAAATTTATATTTTATGCTTCTGAATTCATTATTGGTACAAATAGATTCAATCAATTCTCATTATTATATTGATATTGTTTGAAGCTATACAGTACTTCAAATCAAAACACGCACATACTCTTTTTGGTATATACAGGTTTTCTACACTTCACTTGCTGCATATGGTTGCTTGAAGTATACAAAATAAATGTCATTGTACACAAAAGAAATAACAACAAAAACCTACTTAAATACAAAAGAATTCTTCCGAGAATCGTTTAAATAAATTTCTCCGTTTTCTGATTTTCCTATTACCCTCATTTCCTCTCCATTATTCCGTTTTCGATTTTGTGCTATTCTTGTACCGCTCGCGTCGTTTATTAATTCCTCGGAGCAGCGGGACGACAGCCCAGAAGGTGTTCAACGTCTGTTCAACGTTCAAATTATTACGCTGATAGAAAACGGTTCTCATAAATCGTTAGTCGGTTTCGGTCTCCCCCATGGTTTGCTTGACGGACATTTCGGTTATAAATCAAGTGTTTGACGCGATTTCAGTATAATTGAATTGATATTTACTTTGATCTAACGAAAATTATTTTAGGAAAGGTTCAATGGATAAAATAAATAGAACTGCTTTCCAGGTATGACTATGAAATTTATAATGATTAGGAAATTTATAAATTGAACTATGAGCATAGTACATAGCCGCCGATCTAGAAGTTTCAAAGATATTCGTGGTAAGAAGTGTTGGATCTTAAGAACAGTAAAATTGATCATGTGAAGGAAGAAACTTTTCAGACCTCATTTTGAATAAGTATATAAATATGTTACATTGGGTATAAGTTCTATATGAAAAATATTGAAAAATACAACGTTTCAAAAGCAAAGTGCTGCCTTCTTCAAATGAAAAAGAATGTATAATTGATAAACAAGTTGTCTAGACAACAAAAATATAGGAATAAAGTAATTCGATAAGAATATATTAACTCCTGGGATTGAAGATAGTGCACCTCTACTTAGTAGTTTAGCTTAAAATTCCAGTGTCTCTTTTTGATTTGGCGCATAATTGAACCATCCACGGATTTTCAAGATTTGTGGTGATAAAGTATCACTTAAACCAGGGGTCGGAAACCTTTTTCGAACGGTGGGCCATTTTCAAAATATTTTTTTTTATGCGGGTCGCGCATTTTTATGTTATATACGAATATAAAACATAAATATTATCAAAAATGAATATTGGTGCTTTGGCGGGCCGCGCAAAGGGCCGCAGGTTGCCGACCCCTGTATTAAACAGTAGATTCGTAAACAAATTATGAACAAATAACTGATAAACACGCTCATAACCGGTGATAAAATTCAAATTATTTGGTGATTTTTCCTTACACGATTATTTATTGTTTTAGATGAATTTCCAGAGAATTTTCTAATGGAATATTGTTGGAGATGCTTTGGTTCAACAAATATTCAAGATCACACAAAATAAATTTTTTCTTTTTACGTGAAGAGAAAGCTTTGTATCCCTTTTCAAGTATATTGCGCGCACTAAGGAATGTCTGACATCTTATTCACACTTATTATTCCAGATTCGGATGGAGTGTCGAATACTAAGCTAATTCTACCTGAAACTAATGCGTATGGAAGGTTAAATTCAATAACATTCAATCTTGAAAATTTAATGAATAACGGTCGAATTTCGGTCACTAGGCGACCACTAATATACTTTATTTCAACAACAGTGTATACTGATAAATTTAAAAAATATATCTATATAACTTCACGTTGTCCGATTTTGATAAAATTTGACAGAATTACATAGGTTCAATGCAATATGGTATATCTAATATCTTTCTAAATCCAATATGGTGGACGCCTCAAGATGGCGGAATACCTTTTTCATTACAACTCACTTGGTATAGGCGCAATGAAGCAAATCCTCATAAAAAGTCAGTTGAGTAACTGGGAAACTACTATGAAACTTGTTAGTTATGCCATCACTCTTGTACGCAAGCGAAATTTGGGCAATAAATCACTGTGAAGTAATTGAAAAAGCTCAAACAAAATATTTCAAAAACATCTTAGGCTGGCAGAAAACGACTCCGAATTACATTGTGAGGTGTGAGGCAAATTTGAACAAATTGGAGACAACGGTCATTAAGAACATGCTTAACTGGTGGTATAAGATATTATTGATGTCTGAAAACAGATACGTGCGGCTATGCTACGATAAACTAGTACAATTAAACATTAACAATAATATAGCGGAGATAAAGCAGCAGAAGTATAACTGGGCAAGAAACATGCAGAATGTCTTAGAAAAGGCTAACTTCACATGGTTATGGGAACAGCAAAATTTTATAAAAATAAAAATGAAAATTCCAAACATCATAAATGCCCTCAATCAAATTTACTATGAATCAGATATACAACGAGTCATCAATTCTTCCTACAACCCTTTTTTCAAAACATTAATTTTTTTCAACATATTCACAATGCCCAATATACCGTTTAAAATCCTGCAAACAATTAGCCAAATCCGAACAACAAATTTCAGAAATCCTGTCATATACGCTTGGCTAATCTTGACAGCTCGGAACACGCGTGCCATCTAGCGGAGAGTAGAATAAACTCTTAGGTAAGAGCAGGGGTAAGAGATATGATAACGAAAATGAAATGTTAGTTTTGATTTGAAAACATCGAGTGTATATATAGAAGAAAAATGTTGATATTAATCTGTGGATTTGAAGAAGTTAAATTTGATTGCTCACGCCAAAGGAGTTTGCCCAAAAGGAATTATTTGTGTTCAAAATCGATCGCCTGAAGATTCCAAATTGTACGTATGTTCTTTGATAAACTTTTCGTCTTGTTATCCTATTATTAAATACTACCATGGAAAAATTAATTCAAAAGAAATAAATTGGTTTATAGTTTTCATGTTGGTAATTTCGAAGACATAATTTGCGATGCATGTGGAAAAATCATTGGAGTTGTATTACGCGAAACTCCAGGCGTTTACATTGGAAAGAACAAACCAGAAAACGTACAATCCAGTTGCGAATATACATACTTTTTTCAATAGTATTGTGAATAATAGCAGAAACTCATTTTTTGTTGTGTTGAATTGTATAACTCGATTTATGGAATTTCTTATTGTTTTTTGGATAATTTATCGTATGGATTAATGAAGATCGAATAATTAAAATTGCCAATTGTAACTGTGAGATAGAAAAAGGATATTGCAAGCACGCTGCAGCAATTTGTATCTATGTGGACATAGAAAATACGTGCTCTAAAGCGGATACACCGATAATATGGAATCGTCCCCCTCAAAAGCAACTTGCTAATGCGGTATGCAAAGGCTGCAAAGTTAATAATCGTTTTCCAATTGCAAAACGAGACAATGTCTCTAAAACAAGAAAGAAATTATAATGACAAGTATAACTTGAATGTTGTTACAAAAAGTACCTATATTAAATCAAAATTTATATGAAAAACATGAAAGAATATACATTATACCAATAATTATATATATTTATGTCATCAACAATTGAATATTTCAATACTTAATCAACTCGATGAACCGAAATAGCCCATATTTTTTGTGATCTTTTTTTCCATTTTCCATTTGGACAAGAGTAAAAAATCAAGTCACGATTTTCATTTTGGGTGTTTTGACAACCAGGTACGCAACAATTACGACTTATCCATTATTTTTTCCACTTATGGTTTATCAACACACTTGAAACAATTAAATTATTTAATAAAATACATCTACTTTCGCCAGCTTGCAGCGTGACAGCGAATACGTCAAACTTCGTTTATAACCTACGAGTTTCTAAAATCTGCCGCATCGAGGCGCTACTTACTACATTAGCCAAGCGTATACAATAACCGCTATGTTCACAGATTCAATAAAGATGAAATCTGCTCGATTTTCAATACTTTCCAGCAAGATGACTTGCAACACTTTCTGTTCGGCTGTCCATTCTTTCTGGCTCCAAGAAACGAGTTCATCAAACCATTTTTGGGAAACATCACTGACTTGGATGTCATGTTCAGAGCCCTATTAGCCGAATTGACTCCAAAAAAAATATACAATATTTACAATTTCATTATCACTGCTCTTAAATTAAGGGCATTCGCCCTGAACATTTGATTAATCTTTGTATATTTATACTTATATTTATTTATTTAATTACCACTTTAGTATGTTCAAATATTATGTTCCAATCATTTGTATGAGATATCTCTGGCAAATTATATTATTATTATTATTATTACACCTCACTTGGTATAGGCATCAAGCCAAAGTACAATGTGTTAATTTCGATAAACTATGTGACGTCCTTCCAAGCCCAATATAGCGGACACTCCAAGATAGCAGAATATCATTTAATTTACAATACGTTAATTTCATAGAAATGATCATAGTAAGGGATAAAAAATGCTATTCAAACATAACATCTTATTTTAATAATTAATTTGAGATGTTTACAGTTTTTCTAAATGAGAAAACTATATATATATACTTCTTAAAACAAAAAAAATATATTATCTCGCAAACTATCATTAAAAGTAAACATTAACAAGAAACATGCGAAATGATTGTCAGGGTGCGAAATATTTCGATAAATTGTATTGGTATTATACGCCTATTGCGTATCCTCAGTGGCTCCACTCTATCGGTTAAATTTTACATCTACGAGGTGTGCCGTCAAAAACGTCAAACTGTAGAACGTCATTTTTGTATGCCATATTATTCGATAATCATGAGTATAAATCATTCACTTAAAAGTTATTGTGTTGATGGATGCACTAATAATATCAAGCAAACAGCCCAGAACTAATTTTTATAGATCTCCGAGAAGAGATTATGATGCGAAATCAATGAAATAGGCGTACCACAAGGTAGTGTGCTTGGGCCACTTTTATTCCTGATTTATATTAATGATCTTCCAAATGTATTACAATATTGCAGTGTCCAGTTGTTTGCGGATGACACATTGATATATCTTAGTGGTAAAAATCACATTGACATCATTGATAAAGTTAACGCGGATCTTGATAAGCTTTTTGTTTGGATGAATGCGAATAAACTCAAGTTAAATATAAATAAACGCAAAGCCATGTATTTAGGAACGAGCTCTCAATACCTTCAAATGTGTCATGTCAAAACCCTAATAAATGATATTGAATTGGAGATAGTTGAAGAAATCAAATATTTAGGCGTTATTATTGATCGGAAGTTGAAGTTTAATTCTCACGTACAATATATTTGTAAGAAAGTGGCTAAAAAAATCAATTACTTATGTAGAATATCTAGACATCTCTCTATATAAACTACTTTAACTATTTACAATTCTATTATCTTGCCTCACTTCAATTATTGCACCTCAATATTATTTATGTGTAATAAAAGTGATAAAGAAAAGTTAGAGAAGTTGCAAAACCGTGGTATGCGGATAATTTTGAAATGTAATCGTTATACTAGGATTACCAATATGTTAAAATCCCTGCATTGGCTAGACATAACAAATTTACTTGAATATCACACTTTAGTTTTTATTCATAAAATCTTAAATAAAGAAGTTCCGCCATACATAGCTGATAAAATTGAATTTGTTAAGCAAAAACATAGTTACAATACACGACAAATGCAGAATTTACATATTGGTAGAACTAAAAAGAATGCAACGGATATATCTGTATTTAGAAAAGGACTTGCTATTTATAATAATTTACCTGATAATTTAAAAAACGTGTCGACTAATGTGTTTAGAAGAAAGCTCAAAAATCATTATTTTGAAAATGTCTGCAACAATTTGTATGATTATTAGTTTGTCTGTTTTATTATACTTTTTATCTTTGTATTATATTAGCTCTAGCTAAATAAACGATATTATTATTATTATTAAATAAAGAGAAATGTGGGTAACAGCAGTTAAACGAATGTGATTTTATGCAATAATCTATGAAAATGTATTAGATATCATCCAATTCTCAGTATCAACCATCTTTAAGAGAAGTTAAATATTATAATTGTAAAGAAACTCAATAAATACCACTTAGATGAGTTTTTTAATTGACAGAAAAGTCACATAAATTCGTCTCACCAGATTTTTGCTTAATATTTTTCCTTTTCAAAATTCAAGAATTGTTTTAAAGATAAACGAGATGAGAAAATCTTTTCCCCAAGGATTTCGCTCAAATTCTGTACGTATATAACACATTATTAATCTAACTGTAATTGATCACCTTTAGATGAATCACATAAACAATAAAAAATAATAATGACTATGGTTGATTTGCTTCTTTTAGAATATTTTTGTCTACAAATGTTGTCATAAATTAAATACAGTATTATTATTATTAGGAATAGAGACGGTACGTAAAGGATTTCATTTTGATTTTAAAGCAGATTGACATATTTCAAAACATTGACAGGTGACATCACACCTCGAAGTTGTGATTTTTGAATAATATGCGGCGCTTTCGTCGAAATTTGAAGATACGCAACAGGCCTATATCAACACTAAAAGTGACATTGATTGATTCGAAATCTCCAAATTTTCTTTTCATATTTTTATTAATTTTGAGACATGTTTTTCGAGAAAACGTTGTTTGATACATGATTGCAAGATTCTTCTGCATTCTGTCTCTTTTATTCTCAAATGCAAAAGTGACATTTCGCAATCTAGAATCAAAAATAACTAATTTGTTATGTTATTTCTCGTAACACATGCACCAAAAGTATCCTATTACTGAACTGTTTTTCAGCTTTGGAAGTTCTCAATTTCAAGTCATAGAAACAATTATATCATTAACCCCTTGTTTAGAATTCCTAATTATTATTTCCCTGCTGGAAGGGAGAAAATCATGATTGTGGATCGTGGATACCGTTGGTAATTTTTATTTTAAGATTATCAGTCAATCTGAAATTTGAAAAAATAATAAATTGTATTATGAAATATGCTTATTGTAGTGTTTACATTTGCTGTAAAGTGACAACACAGAAAATTTGAAAAATATAATGTAATGAAATCAATAAAAAAGTCATGATGTTGCATAGTATTAGTTTGTTAGAAATTCGATTGCAATTGCAAAAATTTGTTTATAAAATCAATTAGATACCTAAATTATTTGAAACATTCAAATATATTAAGAAAAGTAAAATTTTGGGGTACTTCGCTGCATTTGTCACAGGGTGAAGTTAACTGCACAATGCTACGCCTTGGGATTCGTCCTCGCCTTCGTCGAGTGCAGCTAACTTCTTCCTGGACAATAATTACGGTCATTCAGACGTTCGACCCTTGTAGCATGATATACTATCAAAAACTAGGCACTGAAAATTCATTTTGTCAGTTCTAGTACTCAATAAATAAATCAATAAAAGCTTGTTTTCATTTTGTCGAGCTATAATTGTATTGAGAACCTAGAAATACTGAACAAACTGTACAACATGCTCCAGCTTTTTTTTCTCCTTTACTGACTAACAGAGATTTAAAAGAGCAGAGTTTGTCTCCTAATAAAGGAAGTCTTGAGCCTTTATTTTTCGAATTTCGTTAAGCATCAAGAAACAGCTCCAATGAATTCTCTAAATTTCAGAAAACTAAAAATTCTAGATATCAATTTGGAGCAGAATTGAGCTAGTGATTCAGGAGCGGGGTCGACGCTAGATCGAGATCTTTGGAAAACGCGGGAGAAAAAAATATCTCCATTTCTATATAGAATAGCTGCTCAAAACAAAAAGTTCTCAAGAATAAATAAGTAAAAGGCCAAGGTAGTTATCGATTCATGTCGGAATAGTTATTTTTGTATTAAGTGTGCGAAGTGATTGTTTTGTTTGTTGCGCGTGAGAATGTCAATTTTAACCGAGACCGTAAGGTCGAGGTAACAAATTCATTCGAAAACGCAACAAAATACAATCACTTCGCACACGTAAAACAAACAATATTTTTTCGCCAAATGCCAAAAAAATAATAGATCAACAATAATTATTGTTTTATTAAGTAAAATGTAGGAAAAAAGTACAAACTATAATTAATTTGCAGTCACCTGGGTATTGTCACCAAAAGTATGCGCAATTGTTGTTTGATAAATGAAGAACTGTCAACAATTAATTTTTATATTCAAAAATAAGAAGTTTTGTGTACAAATTCATATTTCTTTTTTGTTAAATACTTGTTTATTTCTATCCTTGTAGCATTATTAAACTTAATTATATTAGATTAGGTGTGCAAAGATAGAATTTATTTTTTCACTAGTGGAAAAATATGTTCATTTTTTCACTAGTGAAAAAATATGTTTCATTTTTTTACTAGTGAAAAAATCACGAACTTTGCATATCCATAACAATACAAAAATATCATGTTTTTTTGACAGTTGGCGAAAAAATAATTTAAGGAATGATATTTTTTAATCGGTTTTCATCAATAGTGTATATAGGATTTTCGAAAGTTCACAGCGTTCATACTTTCAGTCGGTTTCCACTTCTTGTTATAGAGCATCAACAAGCTTCAAGAATTTTCCAAGGCATTCTAGATTATGAGAATTTACTCGGCATTTCAGTAACGCTACATATTGAATATGAATGACACAACCGATGGATTCATGTACAGCGTCGATTAATTCAGCTCGAATAATAGCATAATGCAGCGATTTGCACACACGCTCCCGTAAGTGTGAAGTCCCGAATTCGTTGTTGCGAAATAGCAGTAATAAGCAGGTATACTCCAAAACTGTCGTGGCTTAAGTATAGAGATTGTGGAACTGCAGCATCCCCTATTTCTACTTGATATTATTTTTAGCATATAATATAATTAGTTCCTTAAACTTGATATCAATAGTCATCCATCCCCAAGTTTATGGACAACACATACAAATCATTTATGGAACTGTGCACTTTACAGTTCCAGCGGCGTGGTGTTTAAATGTTGTGTGCTTGCGCACATAAGATACTACTCGCTAGGCTGCGAGGGAGAAAAGGCACTGTTGGTTTCAGTGCCGACTAATTTTAGCTAGAGCCGCCACTGCTCCAAAATTAAAAAATGTTTAGTACCGAAAACAGTGACTTTAAAGTGGAAATAAATACGTGTTAAGCTCATAAATAAATATTTTGGTCCCTAAATGTAAAGTGAAAGCTAAAAATCGTAACAAAATAATTAGATAGGTATGAATGATTCGCATTGAATTATTACCATATTAAATCGTACTTCAATACTCAATAAATGTTTGTACGAAAAGTGCATTCTCAAAGATATGAAAGACATATATTTCCGCAAACATTCGATGTTTAGTATCGGACATATGTTGTAAAACTATATTCTTTTACATCTTAGAACTGACGTGTATCCGCTAGTATTTTGCTGGCTTTGCGCTTTTATAGCGCAGTTTGTATCATATAAAAATTTGTGGACACAGCAAGGGCTCTCAGATTATAGCACTGAATGATGGAATAAAAATGAACAGGGAGTAACGCTTTTGAATTGATTGATGTACGAAAATATCAGTAAATGTTTAGGACATCAAAATAATATTTATTCACTAATTCCAATTTCAAAGCATTACAACTAGTTACCGTTCCACTTTTCTCAAACACTAAAACTTTATTATTATGGAACTAAAGCTTGAAATTAATATTTTGCATGAATATTGACTTTGGTACTTTGAAGTTACTTTTTAGAACTATCCTCCAATTTACATGATCGTGAACACAAACGGTAACGGGGACTTAAAAGCGAACGTGAATGTCAACACCAGCGTCCTACTCAGTTTTCAACCTTGTCGTTCATGTTTACATTCAGTATCAATCAACTACGTCCAAAATAGCAATATCCAATTTTCTGACTAAATATTCCGAAAATAGACGATATACTCGATATTACAACCCCTACGCATATATCCACAGATGTACGATATTAATGGAGTTTCCCAACAGGTTTTTTGAACGTCTAATTGGAAATTCACGTTTCCGTTGATTGCAAATAAGGTAAATATTGCTTTTTACCTTCGGATTTCTGTACACATTTATTGTGAAAACAAGCCTGGACAACAAGCAAAGGATGTTCAATGAAACATTGAAAAATATTATCATACGAGCGTGGAATGGAAATTTTGAGCTTGCCGAAATTTTTATCGCAATTTTAGTTGCTCACAACTTTGATTCTATTTACTTCGACAGATTCATCTCAACGATTTTGCCAGATTGATGGGTTGCTTTGTCATGCCCTCTACTTACTATATTATTATAAAGATTTGAGAAGAGAAAACTTATCTGATCATATAGTAAGTAAGAGAACAATTGTAACCAAAGATGATACGTGATTTTTATGAAATTGCATTTATTTTTTCAGAATATCATCATTTTCTGCTATTCATTCGTTCGAATGTTGCAAGAACTATACACACAATATTGGCCTTTCATTTGCTTTCGTCTTTTGGAGACTTAAGTTAGCCGCATATGCGGTAATTTTCTAAGCAATTTTGTCCACTCAATTTGCGGCAAATTTTCTTGCGCTTTGGGCCGCTTTAAGCTGCGCTTGATGTGACACTAGTTTTCGCAGCACACGAAGAAATCTGCGCCACTTATAGTGACTCTAGAACGTAAACTCGCGCATTACAAATATGGATATTGCTGAAAATAATCATCGAGAAAGAGCAGTTTTAGCTTGCGAAATGATTAGAATGCGGACAAAACAAAATAGAGAAAACTATGTTAAAGAGATTGGTTGCTAAAAGGGTTTTAAGACCGCGGTGTTCTCACCATACTCGACGAACTACACTGAGAAAACTAAATTGCGCCATTCAAGTGGTTAGAAGAGAAGTATAAGTGGTAAAGTTCAAGTGATGAAAACCGAAGTTATAAGTCGATTGCGACATATTTTTGAGATGAAAAGTAAAACTTATGTACGCAAAGGATGACTACTCTTGGTATAGGTTATTTTTTACAAACAAATATAGTTCAAAGATGAAAATACATTTCCTAACCTCAAAATTTTGACGTTGGACATCTTTTTGTTTCACGATTTCAAGTGGTACCGATTACCAATTAAGTGATCAGATTTTACAATTTAAAGCTACAACATTTTTTCAATTATCATCACATTGACCTTACCACTCCAAGTTGTTGGGGATACCATTTAAATAACTCCCGTGCAACTTAAATTATTATCCTTACCACTTAGTTTCCTGTATAGGGTACATGAAAACTTTTTCTCTTTTTTACCATTTCATCTTACTTTAATTGTTAAAGCTTGAAGTATATTTGCAATGCATCGATTGATCTAAATGTTCCAACTAATTATTTACAATAAATTGCTTTTATTGTTTGGTTGAGCTCGCTACGTCGTCTAGTTAATTATATGAAATCATCAAGATCGAATGATTAACTATAAATAACCGAATTTGCAAGCTTTCAGAGTAACTATATCTCAAAATCTCACAAAATACTTGATTGTATATCCGAATATTTTAGGAGCTGTTGTTGGATGACTCATAGGGATACAGATCTCAACAATAATTCTGAATTATCTTAAAAATTTGTTTGAACTGTGCTAATAGATAGCAGGACAGTTGACAAAGATATCCTTCCACTATCGCTTCTACTCATATATGAGCACAAGACACCCCGAACTGTCACACCAAAAAGATGTTTTCACAGTATTTTACTTTTACCATCAAACATCAATTTTTGTTAACAGAAATTACACAAGAGCATTATATTTTGCTGGATAAATTTTTGTTTCCATAAAACCTTGTTACATAGCAATTTGACAAGAAAACTGTTTTAATAAAATCCCGACATCGCTCTATGTAAGATTTTATTTTTTGAACAATTTTCGAATAAAATTACTGTCAGGTTACAAGATTGAGTTATCAAACTGAAATTTATCCCAATAAAAATACAATGCTACAGTTCAATTCGGCGAGATAATTAAACGACATTTTATTTATGAGGTTTATTAAAATATGCAGTTATTCAAAGTTTTTATATATCATTTCATTTGATGTTTTACGTATTCTTTATAATTTCCTTCATCAATTCTCCGCATATTTAAAATCCAATCTAGCAAAATATTTGAAATTTGACATACCGTTTATCTCTTTCTAATACATAATATTCACAAAATGCGATAAATTGTCGCCAGATACATGATTTATAGTTTTTTATAATGATCTATATATGTTTTTCAGAATTAAATCATAATAAATAGATTTTTTGGATTAAATTCTGTATATTTATTTTTTTTAACGTTTCGACTCTCTATCCGAAAGTCTTCATCAGGAAAAATGATACCATGATGATGATGACGATGGTATCATTTTTTCTGATAGAGAGTCGTGACGTCAAAAAATATAAATAAATATACAGAGTTTAATCCAAAAAATCTATTTATTACAGTTTTGTATTTATAGACACGCTCTTCTTAATATTTTCTCCAGAAATGCTCCTGATTCAATTCATTTTGCAGCTTAAGCATGGACAAATAATGCAAATGACATTAATATAGTAAATGCTTCTTGTACTATTACTGAGATGACTTCTGCTTCGAAAGTTCTCAATTCCAAACCACGGTAACAACTTTCATTAATTCTCTGTTGACTGGGAATTAATGGATATTTTTGTCTGCTGGGTAAAAATGAAATTGTAGATCATGGATCAGGATGCCGTTGGATTTTTTTATTTCATTGATATATGTCAAATTGATATTTGAAAGTTTGTATTATAGAATGAATTTTTTATAGTATGTGCATTTATTGTGATCGAGGTGGCACAGAAAATGTGAAAAATATTAATCAATGAAATAAATCATGTAAGTTATATGTTTCATTATGTGATTGCATTTGCAAAAATGTGTTTGTCAAATCGATAAGATAGTTTCAATACATCCAAATTTATTTAAAAAGCTTAGTAATGGCAATGGGGGTACTTCGGTGCACTTGTTACAAAAACTATCGTATGCAACACGGACACTGAAAAACTGTCATTATTGTCACGGACAAATTTGGCTGCACGGAGCTACGCCTTGGACTTTGCCCTCGTCTTTACCGAATACAGTCGAATTTATCCTGGACAAAAATGACAGTCGTTCGGTCCTTGTAGCATAATATACTATTAATTTGGTTGCTAGGAGGAAGGTGAATAACGTTTTATCGCTTGCAAAAGGTTACCTTCCTTTTTAATCGCAGTTAAAACGATAATAGTATAATCCGATACAAGTGCGGAATCAAGATCATTCCATGCGAATGTGAATAATTCAGCCACGAGACGAAGTCGAGCTTGGAATGATTGATCCGCACGAGTGACGGATGTTATTTTTTCTACAGTCAAAGGTGTCCGCGGAAATATCTATAACCATGATATGCCGTTTTTTTTTTTTTGCTTCATTGGTCTTATTCCAATTCATCAAACGTTGATAAAATTACTCATATTGATTCTTTTTTGAAGATGAATGATGAGAAAATCTGTTGAGATATAAAAGGATATGGTTTGGAGGACCATACAAATAATATTGAGTGGACTAAAGACTGCATTTTATTCATCACTCTTCGGTGGATACAAGTATACCGCTGGCCCACCCTCAACCAGAGCTCGAGAGTGAGAGAAAGTTATTTTCAAGTGGGGGGAAACAGTCCCTCTAGCGTTGCGCATGCAAAATACACTGTCAAGTCCTAAAGTGGACTGAACAAAATCAAAAAGAAATAAAATTATGACAGCAATGAAACAGTTCTTTCGCGACGCCACGCGGCTCTCTTAGGAGCTTCTAAGCGTGCGGAATGACTCCTATTCCGCACGCTGCAGCGTGCGGAATGACTCCTATTCCGCACGCTGCAGCGTGTGGAATGGGTATCATTCTATAGTGACTGTAGAAAAAATTGTTTTTACTCACTTATACAAAGTAAAAGTAGGTATTGTGAAACCGACAAAATTGGTATTTCGAGATTTTGATAAAAATATCTTTTTTTAGCATCCCTGAATCCATTTTGACTATTTTCGGCTTGATGTCGATACGTATGCATGTTATGTGCGCTCCTAACTCAAAACTCGTCGAACGTATATTGTTGAAATTTTGAATTTAAGACTGGTCGAGGATCTAGTTGTGCACCTCGCATTATGGTTCCAATCGTCTGTACCGAAAGTGCACTTGACTTGAATTTTTTTTTCGAATTTCTCTAATAAATCCAGAATGATCAACCGTAGGATGTTGAAATTCAGTATTTGAACTTGATGTTGTATTCGAATGGTTATCTGCTATTTTTCTATGAATCGGCTAAGCCAGAAGTGCACTTTACTTGAAATTTTTTTTTCATTTTTTTGCATGAATCTATAGAATGATCAGCCATAGCATATTGGAATTTAGTGTTTGAACTTGTTGTAGCATCAAAATAGTTATCTACTATTTTTATATCAATCGGCTGTGCCGGAAGTGCAGTTTATATGTATAACAGACATTCAGAATTTGCCGTACAAAACAATCAGTTTAATTGAAATGATAAGGTAGGCAATGATAATATGTTGTAAATTTTTTGATTTTGTCTGACATTGTACATGTCAAATGATTATTAAAATTATATTAATTATAATCTGAAGTGACTGAAAACTTTATTGAATAAATTTGTGTATAATCACATCCATACTTGTTCGAAGAGCTTGTAGATTAGTATATTTCATAAGTATATCTTCTGATGTATTTGAAGCTCCTATTCTATCGTTAAGAGTCACCGCCTATAATGATAGTATGGTTGGGATAGGAGTATGTTAAATATTCTACATATTCAAAGAATATTCCGAGGATTGTTGCGCAGTGGTAGGAATAAAATGATAATTTTGTAGTGAATTAAATGGAGTTCCATGAAGTACTAAATGTACCATCGGTGAGCGAATAAGACGACACATGATCGTCCTTCAAAATGTTTCAGGACTATCAAAAACTCAGGGAACGTTTTGCTCGATGCATGTGGATGTATATCATAAATTAGATTTTGTCTCATTTGACATCTCCACAATAAGCTAAAAAGTCAAGACATTGTATTCGTTGGAAATGATTTTTATCCAGCATATTATCTATCAATGATTTTGATATGGATAAAAACAGATTAATGCGAGTGATCTAAATCAATTTCTCGGTAAATTCACCACAAATTTCCACAATCATCTCCCTCTGTAACTCAATCAAATGGTACTGTCAACAAGCATTTTGTATTCTATTAATACATGTCTAGCATGTTTCATCACCTACACATGCATGAACACATACGTTCATTCACACACATGATCAACAAATGTCTATATTCACTTCAAGTGTTTAGTATTCGTGTTATTCTATCATCCGTCGAACACGAAACACACGGTACGTATAGGAATATTAATTTGAATACAAGATATTTTATGACTGATTGTTACGTGTGAAAATTTATAATTTATTTAAGTGCTAGCATTGTAGCCAAGTAGTATTAACAATGTTCAATATAAACAGCACCTGACTTCCCATCCTTGATATTCAATCATGATAAAACTATTACTTGATGCGTTTTTTTTGCAAAATTTTTAGAAAATTATTATTTTCAAATTATTCATTCAGTTATTAAATATTCATTTATTCTAATTTGCATTGGATTAAATTATATTCTTACAGCTACTCTAATACTGAAATGAATACCGGTAATGCATTTGTTGCAAAGAAACAATCTAATATGATAATTTGCATTATTTACATTCGTCGCTCTCGTATTATTCACATTTAATTATATTCAATTTATTCCAAACAATTTGCAAGAAAATCCAGTGGAATTAAAATTCATTTACGTTCATCATATAACAATAATTGCACCACAGTTTCAACTGTTCTTCGTGTTTATAAATCTGACCCATTTTGCGTGTTTGCATTGTCACGCTTTATTCCTATAACCGGATTTCATATTAAATTCTCGAGCTATGATTCAGGCAGCAGGCCATGAAAATCTACGTAAAATTATACAAAAGAGTGTAGAGTGCATGTTTGCATAACTATACATGTACAGAGATTTGTAATAATAGAGTGTGCGTTTGTACATTCGCCTGTATACAAAGTGAGTAATAATGATTGAATTGAGAATATTTACTATTCTATAATTTGTCTTACTTTAGATATGAATTGCTAAATTTAGTATTGGCCTAATTTCTTGAATAAAAGATGTTTATGATAATCATATAATCATTATTTGATTAACTAGGCAGGAGAATAGCAGATTTACTGCTGCGGCTGACGTTTCATAACTACGATATAGTCGAGGCGGAGGATTCAGTCAAGGCAGCTAATTTAATTTTCTGCCTTGTGGAACACAATTATTTCGCCAGTAATGAGAAATTTCCAGTCAAAAATCGTAAAATATATATATCCATTTTATTATATCTGAAAAAAAAGTAAATAGATAAAAAATGTAGAGGTATTACAAAAGGGAAAAAGACAAAATAAACTCCAGGAAAACGTAGTGTGGAAGAAAATATTAATTTCATATTAGTTCGTAAGGTGGCGGGCAGTGTTTATGACCAATTTAAAACTTTAATACAGTTGGTAAAAGGCTGCAAAGTAATTGGGTAACACATGCAAACCTATGCGGTAAGTTGCAGACTCCAGCGGCGCGCGTAAAATATTTCTTTCAGGATCATTATTTTTAGCCAAAGTAATTAATTAATTAGAGCACTATCCATCATGTTCAACCTTTATTCACAATGCCGAATATCGGTTTCCGTGAAAAATATAATCATCATGATTTATCACACAGTCTGAGCTGGTAACATTCTGGGCAACGTAATGAATAACAGAATAGAATAACATGTGTAAGTTCGACTCGCATGCCATAATAAAGTTTGATACAAATAGATTTTTTTTTCTATTTCTTCCGTTTCATTTCTACTCACAGAAACAATTCATCTTGCTTTATATTTCCCGAAAATCACAATACAACTTTAATATTTTAATGTGAAATTGTTTGAACATCAAATAAGTAAAAGATCAAAGAATCGTATAAAAGAAAATTGTTCTGAAAGAAAAACTGACGGATTGTCGAAAAGATTTAAAAAAAATTGTCATATTTTTACAAAAAAAAATTCATTAAAACTTGTTACTGGAACAGTTTCAAGAAGTGAACGTGGAGCTACAATTGCTGTTTTCAATTTTAGCGATCTTAAAAAATGGAAGAATCATCTAGATGATGAAAGCGCATGCTTGTTACTTCAGAGATTTCGCAAATTACCATCTCCTACAATTACTGAGCTTGAAATCAAGCAGTTTGGGCAAACTTACGAAACAGCATCTTCCATTTAGTACTAGTTTCAAGTTGACTATTTGATAGGTACATAATTTATGCATGTACAAACTCAAAAATACCTTTTGATCTTCATTGTTTAGTTGTTGACTGACGGGAGGTCAAGTGCTGTACCTTAAAATAATAATTTGATCTTTATCAAAGCTATATAAAAAAAAATACACCAGAAGTAAACAAATTTTCATCTAACAATAATAATTCATTCTAATAAGCATCAAATTCGCGTCGAACAAGTCATTGAATGAATCCCGGACAGATTTGACAACTGTACATAATAATAGTGACACCCGCGGCTGAAGTTGTAAACAATTTTTATCTACTTTAATAAATTTTAGTTGCCATATCCCTAATGTCATATATATCTATGGGCATTGTTCCACTTGAAATAAGTATTTGAATAATTGAATCTTCCACAATCACGGAGCTTGAATTAAAGCAATTTGTGCAAACCTACGAAACAGCAGCTTTCATTTAGTACCAATTTCAAGTCTGTAAATAGTATAGTTGCTGAGAACTCAGCGTCACGCCAGCCAGCCAACCAGCCAGCCAGCCGGCCGGCCATCCGGCCAGCCAGACAGCCAAAGTGAATATAATAGCGCTTTTTTCTAAAAAATGCGCTACAAATACGTGGTACAAATTGTTTCACTTGCGATTCCGAATTCTATCAAATCTTTGATTTATTTTGTAATGTTAAAAATAAAATTTTGCAATAGACAATAGTATATTGTGTGGCTAGGGACGAAACAAGACGATTTCAGTCGAGGGTGAGCGTTGCTTGCCCGAGCGAAGCGAGGGCCGGCATCACCCTCGGCTGAAATCGTGTTTTGTTCCGTGCCACACACTGTATTTTTCATAATACCTGTATTGAAAATTTCCACATTACAAATATGTCATAACAAAGTAAATATTTTTCTTTTTATTTTGCAGGTACAGAGTCGAAAATAGCTTCTTGTGCTTTATCAATAAGATGTTGTGCATGGTGTACTTGAAATTGTCGTATTAATACTTTTTTTTCTGAAACTAATCGTCTTTTTAATTTAATTTATTGTTCCGAATACAACAACTGTCAAATTAACTGAGGTTATATGATTTTCATTTATAGATACACTCGCATTTGTCTGAAATTGGCTTGTTTCGACTGACAAAACAGGCATTGAAACGCTTTGTTTCAATGCAGATATTATGAAAACAATATTTCACAAGAGTTTAACATAAAATACAACCTGGGGTTGAAGAAAAAATTCCAAGATTAACCGAAATTAGAATGTTCTTAAATCTCTTGAACAAAGATAGGGTGATCCAAGATCTTTAAATAACTATTCGTGAACAAAGAAGAACGTACAAATCCTAACAGGAATGTACAGCGACCATCTTGGATAATGGATTTTTTAAACTCTTCTATGAATGAGATGAGAAAACATACAGCATATTGTAACGAACAGAGCCCCTACATGATAGACTTCCATAGAAACACGCTGGATAAATGGGTGGCAAGCACAACTAAATCGTGGTGACGTCTACTGGAAATTTCTAGAACCCACTAGAAGTTTCTGGATGCTTCGAAAAACTCTAAGTGAGGATATATAAATCGGGTCTACGTTAAGCATCATCATGATTGTAAATAGTTCAGATACGAAGCACGGAAGATTGAAAATAAATAAGTGAACTAGACGAAATAAATAAGAAGCAGTAGATATAAATTGCAGACAATGTTATAGTGTAAATAATAAACAAGTACAGTGTTAGTGTCTAGTTTAGCGTCGGTTATATGTAGAAGTATTTATTAGTGGATGTTTTAGATAGGTATATTATTGTAGCCTTAAGTAAAAATTAATTAATAAAACCACAAACGAGTTGAGTCGCGTTACAATATCATTTATGACTGACCAGCAATCACTATGAGACGACGGAAAACTTAACAGATAGAAAGGCTATTCTAAGCTCTGGAAAAGTTACGAAACTAACTTTCAAACGAATTTTTAGAAGAAGAAGGGGAACAATGAATAAGGAATATCACAATAGATCTTTCAAGTCGCAGTGACAAAAAGCAGACTCACTCTGCACCCCGAAAGCAAGTAATATTAATCTCATAATATCGTTTCAATTAAAATAGTAAATACAAGATTAAATAAAACTCTTTTAAACTGTTACAGTACGTTTTAATGTAAATGTCACAAGTCTGAGTGATGAATTGTCAGGAAATAAATTCCAATTCTTCAATTTCACTTTCACGGAGATTCTTCTTCTATACTGTCCCATAATATTTTGGATACATGATATCCGCAAAAAACATTTTTAAAAAGTGAGAAAACTTGGTTCTGTGCTGTATATTGAAAGTTTAGGGTGTTGGAATTTTGAGTTAAATGAATTAATGTAATTTTTCTGAAGCAAAAGAATAATAAGAATCAATGTGAAATCATATAATTATTACTCAAATTTGTACATCACATGCAAACGTTCGTCAATTGTTTTTTTCAAAATCTATCGTGTATGGTATCAAATTGAAACTCCTGCGGGAATAATTCTAGTAGAAGTGTGAAAAAGGATATTTAACCGATTGACAATTGTTTTTTTACAAGTTATTCAAAACTCTCGGGGAGATGAGCTTATTAAAAATAAAAAGTAAATAATCAGTAACCTTATTTAAATTACACTCCCGGGGATTAAATGTCAAAACTGAATCTTTCAATTAATTAAAGACCCCAAAAATCTGCAAAAGGACTCTTTATTTTCAAAAATACTTTCCCAATGACAGCTGTCGCTTCAACAATGACAACTGTCACTTTGACAATGAGAGCTTTGACAACTGTCACTTTGAAATATAATGTAATTAATAAATGCGACTCTCTACATTTATAAAACAGCGATGAAACTGGCCATGAAATTTATAGTCGTGAAAGTACTGTGCTGGCCACAGCAGATTTTTTTCTGTATCGAATTTCGCAAGGCTCATCACAGAATTTTGAGGTTTGATTTCACTAATTCATTTATCTTAGATTTCCAGCACCTCAATCTTTTGATATTCAGCATGTAAACAAATTTTTTACTCTCTCAAAGTTTTTTACTGCAGCTTGCAATCATTTCTTTAAAGTCCTTCAAAATTTCCATCCTACAGAATGCACTATTTATTTAATTAATGTTTCATATTAATTTACAACAGATTAGAAAAATGTTGATTGATTCTTTAATTGTCGATATTAACCAACATTGAAAAATCATCGTAAATGTAGCAAATTGGTTAGCATTTTTATTTAAAAAAAAAATATCTATCCATTCTCAACCTTCTTCAAAAGTTTTCTCAAAGATTTGCACAATTCTGCAGTACTGAAAGCAAAAATCGAGTAATTACACATATGTATATAACTGATATTTATCAAATGCAAATGAGATTTATTCCAAGTTTTGTCAGAATGCGGCCAAAATATTACTCTGAACACAGCAGCATATTTGAAAATGTCATAAATCTAAATTATTCCAAATATCTTCTCAACAATTAAAATACATTACAAATTATTTGCTGGCCTGCTAAGTACACTACACTATTGTTAAAATTCATGTTAATCTAGTACATTTGATAAAATTTAAGAAATGACATTCATTTCAACGAGATGGCAGAAGAATCAATTAATACAGACTGGTACATTTAGAAAGATAAAAGAATAGAGATCATTTGAAATTTCTTCTCCACAATTGAAACGTATCTCAAATTAATTGTTCATGGATATATCCACTAATAGAGCAAGATGCCGCCAGACGTTATTTATTTTCTGAGAAACAAAATGTGTGGAATAGAGTAGTGTTAGTATGTACTTTGATCATACGCATACCTGCTAGTTTTTGCCGACGGCCAATTTACAGATACGAGGTGCTAGAGGTACATTAAGACATTATTCACTCCTCTAAAGGCCTTGAGTGCTGATTTTTGAGTATGTTTCAGAGGATATTGTTAAAAATTGATAATCAATACTGCTAGACACTTTCTATCGGAGGTAATTTCTGCTAGACTCTTTAAAACTCACAAAGAATAACGTAATCTTGCTTATAGTCTGAGTGATAATTTTTATACATGATACTCAGAGAACAATTCAATACTTTTTGTTAACAGCCAGATCAATCGTAGGGCTAAACATACCCCAGATAAAGTTAAAATATCGCTGTGAGTAAAAGCGCGAGGTTACTATTTGTAGGCTTGTAAGCAGAGTATCATATTATATAAAAATTAGGACTCAGATTATAAGTGAGATTACGTAATTTTTTTGCGAGTTTTGAAGCGTTTAGCAGGAATTACTGCCGATGGGAAATGTCTGGCAGTATTGATTTTATCAATTTTCAACAATATTCTCTCATAAAAATCAGCTCTCAGACTTTAAGAAAGGTGAATAATGTACCTCTAGCACCTCGTATCTTAAATTGGCCGTCGGCACAAACTAGCAAGCAAGCGTATGATCAAAGTAACGACTAGCACTACTCTAATTCATTTGTTTCTCAGAAAATAAGTAACGTCTGGCGGGTCTGGAATCTTGGACTATAAGATATTATTAGAATTCACGTGAATACAGTACATTTAATATGATAAACAAAAACGATAATATTATGGAACTGTCAATAGTGACATTTACTAATACAATAACGGACATTTCGTCCGACGACTATGTGTCCTTAGTTCTACTGCAAAAGTCGTCGGTTTTCTTTCTTACAGCCATGAGGAATACACAATTGCAAGAGAGAAAAAAGACAAAATGAATGTATATTAATCTCTAAAACTATGCAAAACTTGAAGTTCATAATTTCAGTAATCCAAAAAATAAATCGATAGTGGTGTACAGACATACGTACATCGTTATTATGTAGCCTGTATGAAACGTAGCTCTGCAATAAGAACTTAAATTTAACTTAAAGCACGAAATTGAAATTTGATAAATTGTAGTTCGGAAATATGATAATAATAAAACAAGTATCAATCCGATTTTTCATTTTTGGTCGATAAATATTTGATATTTGTTAAGAATACATCGCAGACGAGATCTTTGAAGAATAAAAAATTTCCTCAGATAGAGAATAAAACTAAACCTTGGAAATAAAATTAAGCCCGAGAGACACTCCGATTGTAAGTATAGAAAGCAGGCAACAAAAATTTCAAGAACTCTCATGTGTACAATGAATGGTACAAAAAAAGTTCCTACAGAGACTATGTGTACTTTTGTGGTTCACAAGCCACTATAAAATTCCTCGAATCGTTGCTATCTTCGACACCAGAAACATACAAGTCTAACGAAAGTACTATTAGTTGGTTCTCACTTGCCATCTACTACAAATGACGATGAATCTCAATCGTTACTCCATTGAATAATACGAAATTTTTCAAGTACCTAGAACTCGATGATTTATCAAATTTGACCTATAACCTGAAATATTAAGAAATTTGAGATCAAAAATGATATACTGATTAGTGTACGTAGTGTTTCACAAGAATCAAGAAATAATCTTGATCTTGTCTTGAAATCAAGACAAGACCAAGACAAGAAGTGTTTTTATTTTCCAAGACAAGAAAAAAAATTACTATCAAGAATCAAGACTTCTTGTCAAGATATCTTGACAAACAATTTTTCAAATCTGCATATTTAATAATCTATTATTAAAATATTTAAATCTGCTGTGGCCATTACAGTTTTTCCACGACAATAAATTTCATGGCCAGTTTCATCACTGTTTCATGAACTTAGGAATGTCATACCAACTTTAAAAGTAACATTTGTCATTGTCAGACTGACAGTTCAAAGTGACAGCGTCATTATCAAAGTGACAGCGTTATTTCCAAAGTGACAGCTGTCATTCTCAAAATGCCAGCTGTCATTGATATGGTGACAGGTGGCAGCTATATTTCAGTCCTTACAATATAAGTATTTCTAAAAATGGAGAGTCTTTTTCTAGATTTTCTGGTTGAGAAATTTAAACCTAGCTTTTTAATTGAAAAAAACTCAAATATTATTGAATTTCAGTCAAAAATTCGTACGGATTCTCTAATTATTATACTTTCAGACACACAGACCGACCGATTGCATTTGAACTTATGTTTTTTTGGATTCAGTAGGGTCCAAAATGTGAAAATTCATCAGAGTGTTGAACTATCAAAAAGTCACAATTTCAATACTATCCCTATTGTATATAAGACGGGGAAGTAAAAAGTTTCTGTGACTATGATTTTCAAAACAAATATTTGATACATTTCGAAAGCAAGTCGTCAGTTTTCGGTGACTAAATCGTTCACGTAGAGGAGAAATGTATAGGTAGATTCCATAATACTCTAAGAATGCTATTATCTCTTAGCAACATTGCTATATCATATAACAAATAATAATTGCAAATACTGATCAAAACATGTAAATGACATACATTTCATATTTCTACTGGTGGCAATCTTGGAAAACGTTGCTAGAACCGATTCATAACATAACTGATAGGGAGGATAAAGCATACAATAACGCTAAACTGAGTGTTCGAATTGGATAAAGCAATAGAAAAAGGGGATTCCCTCTATATGTCAAGATCAAGAATTCTTGAAACAAGACAAGAAATGCGTCGCCAAGAAATGGACAAGACAAGAAATTTTTTATTTCTTGTCTTGAAAATCAAGACAAGACAAGAAATGATCATCAAGACAAGAAATCTTGTCTTGATGAAACACTAAGTCACCGAATTGTCGATAATATTAATACGGAGTTAGCGATTCTACTGGAGGAGCTTGAGAAAGAAAATTTGAAAGATGCCGATAATGAACAAATGTATTGGAGAGTGGTCAAATTGAACCCTGAAATAGTACCAAGGTGGCGCGGATGACAAAACCAGTTTTTGGATTCAGCCCCATATAGGCAATTGAATACCTGTCTTTCAGTGGTGCTTCGAAAGCGGAAGTTAAAATCTCTGTGATTTGCAATCTTTGTTCATGTGACTTCACAGTACCATTCTTGCAATGTATTTTCGTTTACGTATATAAAAATGGCTTTCTCCAGTAATGTTTCAACTTATATGCAGAAGTGAAAGAATTGCACGGTGCAGAGCAGAGACAAAGATGTAGAATTTTTGTATAAAAGTCTCCATGGTGGTATGTCGGTAGATAAGGTAAAAATTTCATTGTTGAAAAAACATACGTTTATATTTTAAATTGCTTTGTGGCTATCGATTTCGGATAAAATCCATCCTCAGGCCGTACAGCTGAAATATACATTTTATTTGAATATGTAAAGAATATAATTATTTGTAAATTTTTGAGAAATTGTTATTTGACAGTTTTGTTTAAATTTAAATTTATGTTATAAAATTGTTAAAAAATATATATGGAACGTATGTTAAATCAGGAAAGGAATGAATACATGGGAAAATTCTGAGAAAGGAGAACAGAAGAAATGGTACCATGTGCTGAATTTAGAAAATGAGGTTATGTGCAAAATTTGAATTTAAATAAAGTATAAGTGCATGCTAGTAAATAATATAATAAAGTAGCTCACCGTCAGTTAATATGCAGCAGAAAATAAATAGATCATGTTGTTGCAGAATGTGTTAAATTTTAAAAAATGACGAGAGCACTTGAAAATACGTGCTTCAGAATCAAGAAGATGAAATACATTGAAAAATTTTTTAGCGGAAGTTATGTGTTGTGTGGTTTTCGCTGGGTATTAAAAGGCGGTAAAGTTTTGAATATATGATTTTCAGGAAAAACAGTTATTTCGTTCAAAATTCTTTCATCTTCAAGTTTCATATGTTTTAATATTTCCATTTTTTCTAGAAGTATGAGTTTTTTATATTTACTTTCTTTGTGCAGGATGGAAGTGTTTTCTATAGTGGATGAATGATTTTCTGCTTTTAGATGAGAACCGAAGGCTGATGGCGGGTTGTTTTTTATATGTTCTTTATATCTTGTTTTAAATTTTCTGGTTGTCATACCTATGTAGGCGCTACCACAATCATTGCAATTAATTTTGTATATACCGCTGTGTTCTGTGTTATGAATTTTTGGTTTATTGTTAATAAAAATGTTTGCAAGAGTTGGATGTGATTTAGATGTGAGTTGTATGTTATGTTTTTGTAGTGTACGATTTAATGTGTTGTGTATATGTTTGTAATATGGGATGGAGACATAGTTTGTATTTGTTTTAGTGTGTTTGTATATTTTTTGTGTGATAATGTTTCTTTTGGTATTATTGTATATTATGTTCATGTATTCTTTAGTGTAATTGTTATTAAGTCCAATGGTTGTGATAGTGTCAAATTCTGTATCAAAATTTTTTGGTGAAAGAGGAGTGGTTAGTAATCTGTAAAACATGAATCTAAAAGCGCTTTCTTTGATTTTAGGATTATGGAATGAATTGTGTGGTATAATAATGTCTGTGGATGTAGGTTTTCTGTATATGTTGAATTCGATTTTTTGTTGTTCAGAGTGTGTTAGTGTTAAGTCAAGAAAATTTAGTTTATTATTTGTTTCTGTTTCTAAAGTGAATTTAATTTTGGATAAGCTATTTATGTGTGTTAGAAAATTATTTAAATCGTCGTCGTTTCCCGTCCAAAAACATAAAATATCATCAATGTATCTTTTCCAGAATAAAATGTTGTTTTTTGCTGAATTATTAGTGAAAATTATTGATTCTAAATTATCTATGAAAATGTTTGCCAATAGACCACTAATTGGGGAACCCATTGGTAAACCATCGTTTAATGTAAATCTGTTCTCCTTTCTCAGCATTTTCCCATGTATTCATTCCTTTCCTGATTTAACATACGTTCCATATATATTTTTTAACAATTTTATAACATAAATTTAAATTTAAACAAAACTGTCAAATAACAATTTCTCAAAAATTTACAAATAATTATATTCTTTACATATTCAAATAAAATGTATATTTCAGCTGTACGGCCTGAGGATGGATTTTATCCGAAATCGATAGCCACAAAGCAATTTAAAATATAAACGTATGTTTTTTCAGCAATGAAATTTTTACCTTAAAGATGTAGAACTTGCGGAGAAAACTATTTCATATTTTAGGAGTGATTGAATTTTTGTTATCGTAGTTCATGAATAGACTTATAGTGTTTGTTTCTCAATAAAAAAATATAGAAAAAGATAATGAGCCCTAGACTCAGTTGCACAGTCTGATTTATTCCGAGGACTCCAATTACTTTAACGATTGATGAAACAATTATTGCTAATATAATCATTGAACTATGCTTAGTATGAACCAACATGCGGTCAAGTACTTGATAACGAGGCTTGCCAAGTCACGAAAATTGTTGACCAAATATCATATAGCTTTTCTACGGCCCTATAAATGGTGATTTGCGGAATAAATCTGAGGCATACAACACACCACAGTAATTTTGCAGACCTAACACACTTTCCATCATCATGCGATGAATAGTAATATGTGTATTTCTGCAATTGTTGGAGCCTTGGAAAAAATTATATATGCATACAGTGGAAAATCCTTGTTCTGTTTCGTATTTCTCGAGCTTCAAATTGTTTTAACATAAATCATACAGTCTTTCATGTATAATTTACCGTTACATGATGTGTCAACAAAGTCTGTAAATACGTGAAGTTAAACGATCGTGCACAAAAAATATCTACTTAAATTGTCCAATTTTTGAATAACTTATTATATATGAATTTCTTAGCGACAACATAGAAATTATCATGTCTGCTACCAAATAGCCTTCATCAATGAAGTAAATTATCTTTCACATCAAATAATTTTCTTGTCAAGCTCCCTAACAAACATACACCTTACGTTTAACTTTCACAACCTGATATTCCATCACTTCTATTTGGAATTGTCTCCATTTCATGACAAACAGAATTTCAGATGGCAAACAATAATTAAGCTGACAAACATGATAATCCTTTCCATTTGTCTCACAATAAACAAACCTGCATGATAAAATAACCTAGAAATACAAAATTGCTCTACCAATCAAATATTCAAATAGCTCTTACGAGTCTTTATTCCTAATATATGATTATATTTTAAGCATTTTATGCCGGAAGCTAAGTGGGAAGAGATATAAAAGCTAATTTCCTATTATTTTGTGCTTTTCGATAAAGTGGCAAAACAATGATAATATGCGATTATGAATGTATGCATTAATGCTTTTTTGTTAAGTTGTAATCCTTTGGGACTCTACAGAGTATCAAAGTGTTACTTGCAGCAGGCGCAGCATTGGCGTAGTTGAAAGGATTTAGCTATATTATGGAAGCTGCAAAAAATTGGCATATAAAAATAAGAGTTCATGTTTCCTTTTAGAAGAAAATTGAAAAATATTGAACAATATTAATTATTTAATTCAGTAGAAGAGTGAGTCTAAAAATCGTTTCAAAGAAGTTTTTATACATCGAAGCCAAAAAAGTTTACTTATTTACTTAATTTTTTACATTTGAAAAATGTTAACAGGTTAAACATTGATTTCAGTTATAAACAAAACCATTACTTCCCACTTTTACCGGTAATAGAAGATAAAAGCTATTGGAACAAAAATTCATTACCATCAACATACTAGCTGCGCTCATAAAACTTCCAGAAGATAGGTAGCAGTTTGGTTAGCAAAAAATAAAAAGCCAACTCCACCATTTAAAGTTAAATAATTCAAACGCTTAATATTTGATGCAGTTTGCAATACGTGAGCGTAAGCATGATAGCGAACGTGAGCCCACTTGTTACCGATACTGGGTTATGTTACACTAGGTTAGTTAAGGTAACCATGTAATAGCGGTTTCAAGCTGAGCGAAAAGTTTTACATAAAATGTAGGGCAATTTTTGATCGAAAAGAACGATATGATTTTTGGATTTATGGCGAGTAATTATAAGCTTGCAGAATATATTTATTGTACCTTGCATCAGTGGATCTAAAAATGTAAATTATAACTTTTGGACTTATCAAAATATCATATAAAAAAATCGGCCAACTTCTGGTAAATAAAATGAAATTAATAATAAAGGAATGCCAAGTTTCTTTTTTGACAAGCGCAAATAAATATAAATTTGTGAAAAGTTGACTAAGGAAAAAAGTAATATAATTATAACGCAACAGACAGATTTTTTATTCTATTTTATGCACTACACCTATTTTTCCCGTGAGAAAGCCTGAAATATTCCAATATAAGCTAAATATAATATTTTGCAAATAGAATAAGCTCTTGGTAATACCAATTTTCTCTCTAATCCTTCATACACATCCTGTATTAACCTCCCGAATCCCTAGCTTGGAACTAATTCACGTGCTTTATACTCTTTGTAACCAAAAAATGAAGATAACCACCAGATTTGAATTTGGTTTGTGCTAATGAAAACAAGAGGGAGAAAAATTCGATTATCTTGTTGAATACACCAAAAATAATAGCATTATGTACAGTATGATTGAATTATAGTGATCCATTTAGAATTATTGATTCATGAACCAATGGGGAATTGAAATGTACCGCCAAAACATTCAGTATCTATGATAAACAAGAGGAGGGTTGATTTTTGTGTAAAATCCGGGAATTTTAAATTTGAATAATTGAAAAGGTTTCAAAATTATAGCCACAAAGTCGAGGCAAAATTGATATCGAATCACTTTTGAATACTCTCATCAAAACAGGACAGTTTCAGTTGATTGAAGAATAGTACAGTCATGTGGCTCTAAAAAAAGGTTACATGGAAAGTTTACCGGGAGTTTTGAAAATGGGTAATTTTATCTTTGCCGCTTGCGCCGCTATACTAGAAAAATTTCCTACAATTTATACAATAACCTCTTTTCTCGTAGAATCAATAGTTTTGGCGAGCGCCGCAAACAATTATATATCTACGCCAACCTGTGACATTTAATTAACTTGAATCTAAAAGCTATACCAACAATAAATATTTCACTAACGTTGAAAAACTGACTTATTACGGCCCGTCCTCCGCAGTTATAAAGGAATGCGTCGCCTTTGTGTCAGGCGCCCTTCTCTCCCTCGTTTGCATTTATAGAGTCATACGACTGAAAAATAATATTGCAAAAAAACTGCTTTTAGGCGCCGTTTTTCCAATATAGCGGTGCGAGCGGCAAATAGTGTTGCCACGAGACGAGACGAGACGAGACCTCAGTGAGTCTCGTCTCGGCCTCGAGTCTCGACGAGAGTATCGCCGTGATTTTTCAAAATCACATATTCTTACATGCGGGAATTAATTCGTTCTACCTGATTATTATTTGCTATGAATTCCACCAAAAATATGTATTTGTGTGTTTGGTGCGCAGTTATGTTTCATAGCATGATTATAAATCCTCAGACATGAGCTTCTGGCTCACTTCACAATCGTTAAAAACCACAAAAACACTACGCTGCAAATAATGTGTCTTTTGAATTTCTCGCATTACACAATTATTCCCACTTTGCTAAGCAGCTCTGGGAGTTATGATCACGTGATCACGTATAACGCGCTTGCGTGATGGATAAACTTAGCGTACAGCCTACATCGAATTTGCAATACTAACAGTCGATCTGGAGTTTAATTTTAATTTGTAGAAATTGTCTTTTGACGTCATTTTATAGACTTTCGACAATTGTATCACCTATCGGACAATTAGAGAAATGATTTAATGTCATGATCATGTCAGTTTTTTTAGGTCGATGTCAGATTTGACATTCGTATATTATAAAATAGTAACAGTAGAATAAAATTATACCATTATAATTGATAATATGTAAATCAGGAGAATGATTAAACGTGAATTGAATTTGATTTCAAAGATAATTCTTAACTAACTGCCAGCATAAAGTTGTCGATCATATTGTTTGCCCCAACATATAATATTCAAGTTCTTATTTATGTAACTATGGTATGACAATACTGACATATTGAGACTGCTGTCTCTATGAATTAGAATAAAAAATTCTACAAGTTTAAAAGAAGGTTTAGAATCAAAATTGAAAGAAAATTCTATAAATTTAGAATCAAAATTAAAAGAAAATTCTACAAGTTTGGAAGAGAATTTGGAATTAAAATTGAAAGAAAATTCTACGAATTTGAAAGAAGATTTATTAGGAAAGTTGGAAGAAAATTCTAGAAACTTGAGAGAAGAACTGCATGGAAAGATGGAGGAAAATTCAAAGAAAGTTGAACAGCAACTGGAAAAATTTAGAGAAAATTCAAAGGTATGGGAGGAAATATTTGAAGATAATTGTAAAATGTTAAAAGAAGAATTGGATGCAAAATTGGATGAAAGAATGAAGATTTTTGAAGAAAAATTCAAATACTGGGCGCAATGGGATTCCATAATCCTGGATGAAGGCGTCTTGAAGCGTGTCCTGAAAGATCCGGACGAAACCAAGAGTAGGGAGCAGCTGATCGTTCCCAGAGGTCGGGTTCCGGAGGTCTTGAGACATCTCCATGATGGAGTGAGTGGGGGACACCTTGGGGTAACGAAGACTCTGCAGAGAGTTCGTGAGCGGTTTTATTGGCTAAACTGCAAAGAAGACGTCAGGGAATGGTGCAGGAAATGCACTACGTGCGCTTCAAGCAACGGACCGCAGAAACGACCAAGAGCTCCGATGCGACAGTATAATGTCGGTAGTCCATTCGAGAGGATAGCCATCGACGTAGCAGGGCCATTTCCCGAATCAGACGTCGGAAATAAATACATTGTTATCGTCATGGACTATTTTAGTAAATGGGTGGAAGCGTATGCCCTTCCTAATCAAGAGGCCGCTACTATTGCAGACGTCCTAGTGAAGAACTGGATCTGTCGTTTTGGCGTACCCTTGGAACTCCATTCTGACCAGGGAAGAAACTTTGAATCCACACTTTTCCAAGGGATATACGAAGTATTGGATATTCGTAAGACCAGAACTACTGCATTACATCCGCAGTCTGATGGAATGGTGGAACGGATGAATAAGACCATCAACAGACATCTGGCCAAAGTTGTCTCTAGTCACCAGAGAGACTGGGACAAATATCTCCATCTGTTCCTTTTGGCCTACCGCTCATCCGTACACGAATCAACCGGACAGACTCCAGCAAGAATTATTTTTGGACGGGAACTTCGGCTACCATGCGACCTGAAGTTCGGCTGCAAACCTGGAGAAGATCTGGCTGGTGAAGATTATGTCATTAATTTAAGGCGTCAGATGGATGATATCCACTTCCGAGTCCGTATAAACATCCAGAATGCCAGCGACCGGATGAAAGAGACCTATGACGTCAAGGCACAAGACGGGGGTTTTCAACCAGGAGACTATGTGTGGCCTTATAACCCAGGGCGGCGACGTGGCCTGTCTCCAAAATTACAGACATCTTGGGAAGGGCCTTACGAAGTCATCAGAAGAATTAATGACATAATCTACGAAATCAGACGCAACCCCAAGAGCAAATCAAGAGTGGTGCACTTCAATCGGCTAGCACCATTTGCAGGAGACAATAATGAAGATCCCAACGACGCACGTGCTCGTAAGATCCATGCGCAGGAAGATTCATTTGAGGAGTTCATGAAGACTTTTTCAAGTAGACGTCGGGCTCGATTCGGAATAACTACCAAAGTGCAACGGGATCTATTCAGAGTTCTGGGCGACTACTCCTTGACCCATTGTGTATCAGGAGATTTGAAGATGTCCCGAGGGATAGCAGCAGTTTTCAAGAAGAAGTTTGGCAGGCCAGAACACCAGAAGCCTACAGTAGGGAAGACCATCTGTCTGAGGGACAATACGACAACCAAGGAACGCTTTATTTACCACATGGTAACGAAAGATAAATTTTACCACAAACCAACATACCGTTCCATGTGGGAAACGCTGCAAGACATGCGAGACCATCTAATGCAGAACGACATCCCGAAACTGGCAATACCAAAATTGGGCTGCGATCTGGATGGATTAGATTGGAAGATCGTTCGAAATATGATAGAGGTAACATTCCAGAACAGCGGAATTCAAATATTGGTCTGCTGTTTCCACCCATCAGGCCCGATCGAACCAAAAACTGTCGACTGCTACTTCTACCAAACTACTAGTTGCACCAAGGGCGGCGAGAGTCGATTCCGGCATAGACATGAAGGTGTGTTTCGGGACGAAACATTCTTAAGAAGAGGGCAGTGTGACGTGCGAGAGTGAGGGGGGAGCTCGTAAAGACGACGTAGTATGGAGAGGAGCTTCTTGTCGTCTCTTACGCCGCACCGCGTCGCAGCACATCACCCCTCCCAATGGAAGCCTCTAGTGATTTCTAGAAATGGAACGAGTCGAGAAATGGAAAATTCGAGAAAACAATATTTCTCTATATAAGGCCAAGCAAAAGACGTGTAGAACAGTACAGTAATAAGAGTAGTAGTGTGAAATAAATATCGAACAGTGACAGTAAAGTAAACAGTGTATATAAATAGTGAAATATAAATATCTGTGACCTTGATTAAATTAGAATTAAGTGACAAATAAATAAATATAGTGTTATTAGTGACATAAGGAGAATAAAGCTTTTATTTCATTTAGATTATTAAATAGTGACTTTTATTTAATTACAAACTGATTCATCAAGCAATAAACATTACAGTTGTTTCATAGATTTAGAGTGTCGCATCAATCAATTGCATATTTCAAAGTAACAGCTGTCATTGTCAAAGTGACGGCAGTCATTGTTGAAATGACGGATGACGGTTATATTCAAGTCCCTACATAAAATGAGTATTTTTGAAAATGAAGAGTCCTTTTCTAGATTTTCGGGGTCTTTAATTCATTGGAACATACAGTTTTGACATTTGATCACCGGTAGTATGATATCATAACGTGGACTAATTATTTATTTTATATTCCTACTAAGCCTATTTCCCCGAGAGCTTAAGATTGATTCCAAACTAGACATCATTCAAATAACTTGTTGTAAAACAATTGACAATCGTTTAGATATCCTATTTCACACTTCAACTAGAATTATTCTTGCAGGAGCTTTAGGTAATTTGATACCAAACATGATAGAACCAAATGACTTCCTTTAAATTGTTATATAGGCTAATTACCTTAATTCAACTATTATCTCTGCAGTTTGTGGGTATTTACCTATTTGCTTCATGAAATTACTTTCAGAAGAAGTAAAACTGAATTTTGAGTGATTATGATATGTCTCGAGTTTCGAGTCTCGTGACAACACTAGCGGCAAAGATAGGAGGTGGCAAAGGTGAAATTCGGAAAGAGCTCTCCGAAATCCATAAAATTACCCATTTTCAAAACTCTCGTAAACTTTCCAGATAAAAGTACCAAATGACTGTACTAATGTTATTGTTATTTGAATTATAAGTTTCTATAATTTGAATGATACACGAATTTTAAGACAATTCTTATTTTTGATTTTGATTTTGAATTTACACTATTTCTGTTTGAAACTGACCCGTCATAGATAACTTTTATTTTCAACCACTAGATTAGCGCTACAATAAGTTTACATGGCGAATATGTTACAACAGTACTCAAGCAACCACTACTACTATCGTGTATTTGAATCCTGCCCGAAGCAAAGATGTGTAGTCTGATACAACATGAAGAAATAAAAATTAAAAACAAAAGGGAATGTTTCGAAATGATGGTAAATAGTTTTGATAAAATCTAGCTAAAAATAGTTCTTGTTTTCAAACTACTAGGTACAGTAGCTGAAATGTTTATAATTTGGAAAGATAATGGTAATGAATATGTATTAAATAATAATAGGTGCTTCACTTGAATAGTCTAAGAGATATGTATGATACCGTTTGAATAGAAAGAACTTCTCACACGAATCGATGTTTCTTTCATCCGGCACAAGGCTGACATTTTTTGAAAAATGTATCTATAACGCTACCTTTTATGCCACATGCTGTGTGAAACGCGTGTTCTCAGTGCTGTCATTTTTTAATGAGTAGACTAAATTATTACCGATTTTTTGCTTCCGGTCTATTCACCACCATTTATGAAATTGATTAGATTCTTCATCTTTACTTATCCTTGTTCTTTGCAGCAATAATTCTTATATTTCAATTTTAATTTTTTTGAGGAATTTTTGGGTCATGTTATTTACCGTGTAATGTCCTCTCAAGATATCACTTAAAGAGCCACTATTTCAGTGTTCGTATTACTCAATAACAATTATTCCATCAATCATTAAATCTATAATTCATTTTAGTTGAGAACAGTCCAAGAACTGTTATGGAACTACAATTTAAGCTTCTGATTCACACTTGTCTATCTGTCAGTTGCATCATTTGTCAGTAGGTCATCAATTATCATAAATACATTCATGCTGTTCGAATATTTGAATTCATCTCCAGCAAAATTCTCTTAAATTCTGCATTTAATGTGAGTGAAAATGCAAATATTATGGGACATAAGAGCTCTCGTGCCTTCAACTGAAATTAATTATAATTAAGCTGTGCAAAAGAATATATGCACCTAATATTTGTAAATATACAAACTCAATCTAAAATCAATATCTAATAAAAATTGAATTACCATCGCACAACATTTTAATCATTTGAAACCTTACTTCACCTACAGTTGCTCATATTCGGTCACTTTCATTTGATTTCTAGAGCTTCTGTTCAAACCACTAGGAATACTATCCACCGTTTTAAGGTTTCGCAAGTTTCCTCACTAAACAAGCGTGAGAAAATAAAATATTGTACCATGTGTTAAAATAAAGCAATGCAAGTAAATTCTACAATGGAAAGAATTTTTATTTGCAATCTGGCAGAAAATTCAACTCTTGATCAAAATTCTTATTCATTGGAAAACTATCAAAAACACTCGAATATATTTTCTCTACGACCATCCCATAATATCAACATTTTAACATGGATTTCAAATATGAAAAGATTCAATTCTACCATGCTGTGTAAGAGTCTTCATTCCGACACAAATGCTGGAATGAACACAAATAGCGACATCTCTAATCCATTCATGGTATTGATAAAATACTAAAAATGCTATCTTATTAACTCATACACATTCTAATGACTAGTGAAGTTGCTATAATTCAGTTTTTAGATAATATTGATATCAGGTTTTTATTGACTAGTGTTGTTAAACTGTCGAATTTATGGTCGTAGAGAAAGTATAGTCTGAGACATGTTTGGAATGACTATTAAGCACTTTTGAATCCGTTACATAAGCCTACGGCTCGTATTACAAACTTTCTCATTCATACTTACTCTATTCCCAGGCGCAATAGAATAGAGAACCCTTTTAGATAGTTTTTCTCGGTGTTTTTCCAAAATATTTTATTGTAAGTTACAAAAAGTATACCATCTATGTTCCAAAAAATTTGAGCAAGAACTTCTTCTGTTGTATTCTGTACGCGAAACTTTTTGCGCCCAGATGAAGCAGCATGTTTTCACTCTTTAGATTATTCCTTTCTTTCTGAATCATAATGATGAAGCCAAAAATTAGATTAATCCTCTTATGAACAACTATATATTAACTTGGATTTTGTTATTCTCAGACATTCAGGAATCCATGCTGGTGAGAGTAATTTTTTCATACCTAAATCAAATTATACAATGTAGGACACAAATTGATAAAAATTATTCTAGACTCGACACAGAAAATGGTCTTTCTACTTTCAACATGATATTCATCACTATTGTCGAGTTTTTTTTTGTGGGATACTGATCTCACGATTTTTCACTAAAAGTTTAAAAAAAAAAATTTATGTTTCTCACTCCAACTCATGTACTTCTTATCGGCGCGAGGCAGAAAACCGATGATTTTGACAGTTTTATTAAGAATGTTTCGTTGTCGGGTGACCTACATCATAGTATCAGTGTCACTCTTCACAATTCAATTTTGTATATAATTGACCGAATTTTGGATAAAACATAAACATTATATTTACTTGACAAATGAATCAATCTGAACATTCCAAATCTCATTGACATTTGTTGATCTTCTTCGATTTGGAGATACTTTTTAGTTCATGATTCGAGAAATTAATTTGCGTAGATTTTATGATTTTAAATTTTTGCGCAACTTAGAAAAGTGTCTGTAGTAATTACAAACTGGGAAAAACTTCTATGAAAGGCTAAATTTGTTGTGTTATACAATCTGAATTCAAGAATATATGAAAAAAAAACTTATACATTGAATAATTTAGAAACGTGTCGCTCGCACTAAATTTTTCATTTTGCGACTGTAATTTCTTCGACAGATAACCGGTGGCGGCTCGGGACTTATGTAATTAAAGTAATAAAACTAAGAAAAATCGTACCACTATTTTCTAGGGCGGACTAAGTAGAGCCTTGACGACAGCTGCATCGATCTTTGACGGAATATGTAGAGCCCGCTTCAGCGTATCTTCATGTCATACAATTCGCAAGTTGAATCAAATTGATCTCAACGGCAGTAAAGAATTATAGCCGGCGTTTTCTATCATTTTCTTGAAAATATGTACTTCGTAAAGCTGGTTTGTTTTCTTCATAACATTTTTAGCGCATTTTTAGCGCATTTTTCCGAAAAAAGCGCTATTATATTCACTTTGGCTGGCTGGCTGGCTGGCTGGCTGGCTGGCTGGCGTGACGCTGAGATCTCAGCAACTATACTATTTACAGACTTGAAACTGGTACTAAATAAAAGCTGCTGTTCCGTAAGCTTGCACAAATTGCTTTAATTCAAGCTCAGTGATTGTGGAAAACTGAATTATTCAATTACTTGTTTCAAGTGAAACAATGTCCATAGATATCTATGACATTAGGGATATGGCAACTAAAATTTATTAAAGTAGATAAAAATTTAGTTACAACTTTCGCCGCGGGTGTCACTATTATTATGTACATTTGTCAAATCTGTCCGGGATTCATTCAATGACTTGTTTGACACAATTTGAAGCTTATTAGAATGAATTATTATTATTGGATGAAAATTTGTTCACTTTTGGTGTATTTTTTTAAATATAGCTTTGATAAAGATCAAATTATCATTTTAAGCTACAGCACTTGACCTCCTGTCAATCAATAACTAAACAATGAAGATTAAAAGGTATTTTTGAGTTTGTACATGTATAAATTATGTACCTATTAAATAGTCAACTTGAAACTAGTACTAAATGGAAGCTGCTGTTTCATAAGTTTGCCCAAACTGCTTGATTTCAAGCTCAGTAATTGTAAGAGATGGTAATTTGCGAAATCTCTGAAGTAACAAGCATTCATGAGCTGTCAAAAATGCGCTTTCATCATCTAGATGATTCTTACATTTTTTGGAAAAAAGCGCTATTATATTCACTTTGGCTGTCTGGCTGGCGTGACGCTGAGTTCTCAGTAACTATACTATTTACAGACTTGAAACTGGTACTAAATGAAAGCTGCTGTTTCGTAGGTTTGCACAAATTGCTTTAATTCAAGCTCAGTGATTGTGGAAGAATAAATTATTCAATTACTTGTTTCAAGTGAATCAATGCCCATAGATATATATGACATTAGGGATATGCCAACAAAAATTTATTAATGTAGATAAAAATTTAGTTACAACTTTCGCCGTGGGTGTCACTATTATTATGTACAGTTGTCAAATCTGTCCGAGATTCATTCAATGACTTGTTTGACGCGAATTTGAAGCTTATTAGAATGAATTATTATTATTGGATGGAAATTTGTTTACTTTTGGTTTATTTTTTTTATATAGCTTTGATAAAGATCAAATTATCATTTTAAGGTACAGCACTTGACCTCCCGTCAGTCAATAACTAAACAATGAAGATTAAAAGGTATTTTTGAGTTTGTACATGCATAAATTATGTATCTATCAAATAGTCAACTTGAAACTAGTACTAAATGGAAGCTGCTGTTTCGTAAGTTTGCCCAAACTGCTTGATTTCAAGCTCAGTAACTGTGAGAGATGGTAATTTACAAAATCTCTGAAGTAACAAGCATTCATGAGCTGTTAAAAATGCGCTTTCATCATCTAGATGATTCTTCCATTCTTTAAATTTAACAGAAACGGTGGCGCCTGTGAGCCCTCTCGCACCGGCCGCTACTGCAGATAACTATTGTCAAGGAAATATAACATAACATCGAAAGTTCTCAATAAAGATCCTTGTACTGTGCGTGGAAGATGAACCTGCCGTCATAAACAGATTTCCACAGTTTAACCGAAAATGTTTCGTCATCGAACGACAAGCATCATAGTATTAGTAACTGTCACTCTCAGCAGTTCAATTTCATATATATTTTTGTTGATTATATGTGCAAAATTTACGTCAATTTTAACAATATTATAGTAAATTATATCCATGATCAATTAATTTGTGATGCGTTTCAATTGGTAAAAATCAAGGACAACATATACTCTACATAAAGCAAATACCTGTTTGTTTTGAAGCTGGCAGGACAGAAAGAGAGGTACAAGGATAGAGATATGTTTGATCTACTTCAGTATTGTCTCACTAGATGGCAGGTACGTAAAATTTTTATTAAATATGTTTTTCAGCATTATTAAATTAATATTGACCCTTTATTGAATTATTCGAATTTATATACATACACGTGGGAAGATACTAATCCTCCTTTCACATATTGGGACTTACACCAATATGCTGCACAAGTTCGGACCATTTTGATAATTAAATGACAACAAAAATTACTGTTCTTAAAATTGTGAAATTAGTAAAATCACTTCATATAATTTATAATTTGATATTATTAATATCATAGTTATACTTACTACCTAACTGAATAATGATGCATATTTTTAAAACTCAATATTTATTATTTATTGTGATTTCAACTTACAGATGGTCATAGTGACATCTTGTGACAAATATTTGAAATAGATCAAACATATCTCTATCCTTGCACCTCTCTTTCTGTCCTGCCGACTTCAAAACAAATAATGTACAAAGTGCATGTGCATGAAGTCTACTAGCGCCTTTAGCGGACACTGGAGAACGATTGAATTCCTATTCTATCATTGTTCCATACCTATTTCAAATGTACTGATATTATTTAATTCAGCTGTGTGCTTATAATATAACTTGCATAGCATAAAAGGTACGTTGAAATTATTTATTTTGAGTATTTTTCTCTTCAATTATGACATACCTATAAGAGAAAACTTCTTAATGCGTTCAAATTGACAGGATAACCTCAAACTATGGCGCCGATGATCTTGCGGAGCGGGTTTGAATGTATCAAATACTGTATCCCTGCTACGGAAGAAGCATTGAAAAAGAGCATGAAATTAGCTTTTTGCCATATTAAACATGTTGAATATGATGCTGACAACATTAACAACGAAATTATTGCGAAATGCATCCAAAAAACTTACAAATTAGAGATAGTGGTAAATTCATGAGTCCCAAATCTCTGTTTATATAGATTAATGATGAAACCACTCCACTTGGTTTTTGATTTTATAACTCCGTACAGGAAATCATTTGAACTATATTCTGCTTGAATCATCCTGAACACAACAGCCTGGAAGTAAACATGCGTTTTTCTATGTTTTATATGCAATCATTTCCACTTTTAAACTACAATGCTTAATGACGTACTCTAAGAAATGAAGTTCAAAGCTTACAATGGTGCTCACCATGAGCGCTTGCATCGATATTTGTTCAAACTCCACCCCTTTGCACAACCTAAAGGATGGTTCATCTAGAAAAATATATGTCATCCTTGGTAAAAATAAATTTTTAATAATCTATATTTTTGATATTTCTAATTGTACTGTTCACTCTGACAGCTCAGACTTTTAAATTGCATTAAAATGTATCAAATCAACATGAAATTAAACGATAGTTTAGTGTAACTAACAGATTAGCAAAGTATTTGTAATGCATTTTAATTGTGGGAAAGGTATTTAAAGTAATTTACAATTTTAACATTTTAAAATGTGATTCCATGTGATGTATAAATACAATAATTAAAAATGAAAACAAATTAAGGCGATTTATAGGTATGTTTGTATAATTATTCAATTAAATTTGTTATCAGTACTATAGATTTGGATAATTCTTTGAGAAAACTTATGAAGAAAAATACTAGCCAGTATGCTACATTTACAATATTTCTTTGTTGTAAATCTTAGTATTCTATTCTCCCCCCTCACTCTCGCACGTCACAATACAAAGTTATCCGTTCAAAGAATTTTGTTTTCTGTATCGACAGAGTTTTGATGTTTGATTTTAGTAATCTATTTAACTCAAAATTACAACACACCAATCCTTCAATATTTAGAACAGAGCAAAGTTTTTTTTTCTTTTACTATTTTGAAACGTTTTCACGGAATAATATTTGTCCGAAATATTTTGTGTAAACCTCACCTATAAAAGTTTTTACTATAGTACTCTTCTTACGCAAGTCGCACATGCTGTTGTTGTACGCAGTAGCTCTCAATTAAAGCTCACTTCTTCTAAAATTTGCGAACAGAGGTACCAAAAATATCGGATTGAATAAATTTCACATTATCGATACTATTTAGGGGTATTTTTACAAAACAAAAATAGTTATTTTTGTATTGAGTGTGCGAAGTGATTGTTTTTTTTTGTTTCGCGTGAGAATATCAATTTTAACCGAGACCGTAAGGTCGAGGTAACAAATTCATTCGAAAGCGCAACAAAATACTATCACTTCACACTCGAAATACAAACAATATTTTTTCGCCAAATGTCAAAAAATAATAGATCAACAATAATTATTGTTTTATTCAGTAAAATGTAGGAAAAAAGTACAAACTATAATTAATTTGCAGTCACCTGGATATTGTAACCAAAAGTATGCGCAATTGTTGTTTGATAAATGAAGAACCGTCAACAATTAATTTTTATGTTCAAAAATAAGTAGTTTTGTGTACAAATTCATATTTTTTTTTTGTTAAATACCTGTTTGTTTCTATCCTTGTAGCATTACTAAACTGAATTATATTAGATTAGGTGTGCAAAAATTTAATTAATTTTTTCACTAGTGAAAAAATCACGAACTTTGCGTATCCATAACAATACAAAAATATCATGTTTTTTGACATTTGGCGAGAAAATAATATTTTGTTTATCCAATTAAAGCAAATAATCATAGTATAATCAAAATAACGGCAAAGGCAACCGAATTTTAGAAAGATCTGTCTAATTTATCTGTGACTCGTTCAACAAAGTCCTAGATTATTCATATACTTGTTACGTAAATAGATATTTCGGTTGCGGCTTGAGTGTTGACTACGCCACAGCAAGACACCCTCAGACGAAACATAACATAGCCGCAGCCTTCCCTACGCTGCACAAGGCTTGATTTAGGAATTCAAAGTTGATTGGATCCAGGAAAATAGAAGGCAAGGAGCTAGCTGTCATTTTCTACCATCGTACAACATTTTATTTATTATTCAATAAATTAAATATCAACCACCAATTCAGAGATCCTTTTACATATTCGTAAATTCCTATGAAAACAAAACTGAATACGAATAGCTTGAAATGCAGGGTGCAACTTAAGCACCCTTTAAACTCTTAGTTATTTTTAACCCATAGAAGTTTCTAAACGTATCTGGTGAATATCCCACAAGTTTCTCAAGTAGTAAAACTGAATGAAACTCGATCTCTGTCTGATATTGAATCCCAATCTTGAAAGCCACAAACAGTATTTTCAATGTATCTATTAAAGCTACCTTTCAAGTAAAACCAAAACACATATTTGATGTACTCAAAATACAAAAGAATTTATTATATACTAGCATTACCGTTTACTTGCAATATTCTAGAATTTCTTTGAGAAGAACAAAAATGCCATTAGCTTGTTTCCTTTATACAACAACACTCTTAGCTCTTACGATGTTCGTATTTCCCACACACATCGCACTCTCATCTCGAACACTTGCCATAATTTGTTTATAATCTTCAACAAAAAAATTTCACAGTTTATATGTCATTTGTGTTTATTTTCATAAGATTTTTGAGAGCATCTAATTCGTAATTCATCTGGAATCTATCATATAAATATGAAAATCTTAGTTAACTTTAATAAATATTAACATCTTTAACAACTTTCAAACGTCAATGAACTAAAAAAAGGGACAAAAATGAACAGATTGATTTTCCCTACAATACAATAGATTATTATTTTTAATGGAATCAGCAGCTTAATGTGAGTTACAATTTAAATGAGATAAATTCAAGCTTAATTTTCTGTTCATAATTGCTAACTATTTTCCTTATTGCTTTCATTTCCCAGCCGTAGCTAATTGGACTATGAAATAAAGTATTCAAGAATTAATAAGGTGTAAAACTGCCTTCGTTAAAACAAAAATAAAAAATAAAAGATTTAACGCTTCATGCGTTTGGTTCCACTTTTGCGGCAATAACAAAATGCAGTAGCAGAGCAGGAAAACAAAGCTATGAGCTGTTCTGTTGTTAATTTGTAAAGAAATTAATTGTTTTCCGCACTCGTTCGTTCGTTTTCATGTATTCGTTCCGATAGAGATTTAATTAAAATCACTATTTTTATTACATGGTAGTCATTTGGTTGCAGTTTCGGGTGTGCAATTCCATACTGAATAATTTGGTTCGGACGTCATTTAATTTGGAGTTTTTTAGTTTGTTTCCTAATAAATGGATAACGTATAATTCATTTGGCAAGTCATTAGAAGATTCCGTTGAATGAAGATAATTGGTTTTCCAAGAAATATTATTGCATGCATTTAAATGTAACTATTAGTGATGATATATTCGACGAAAATAATGAGAGATCCTAGGAGTACTAAAAATTGATTTCAAATTAAAATTGAAAAAAAAAGGAGGTTTCCAAATTCTACATGAATTATTGACAAACAAAAGTGATTGACTTTTATGATCAAAACTTCATATAAAATATCATCATTTTATACATAAACTGTCATTTTTACTGATATTTCACTACATGTACAATTTTAAATTTGCTAAATTGTACAAAAAAGAGACATGATTGTTGAAGATCCTGTCTCAAAAAATATTTTAGGATAATTATGACAACAGAATATTAAATGATGTACACATTAAATTATCAATAGAACTTACGTGCAGCAATATTCACTCAATAGATAGGAAAAATATGATCGGCAGATACTCACCTGAAACAAAAATAAAAATCATAAATTTTTAGAAAACAGGAAAATAAATTGAAATATTACTCCTGCTCTTTAGTGCAACAAAAAAATGTTTTACGATTAAAGTAAACTGGGAGACTTCTGGGATTCTATTCTAATTCGAAGGGAAAGCTTTTTGACATTATTTTAGAGACTTTTGCACATGTACCCATCCACTTTCTAAGTGATTTAATCTCTTCATCGTTGGAGAAATTCGTCTTCGAAAATAAAAGATGTGATCAAGACAGTCTCTTCAACTTGATGTCAGGTTTTTTGTCATTTGGATGTTACTCAAAAACTGATAATAGACAAAAAAAAATTAGTATAATAATTAATAACAAATTAGAAAAATTAGTAATTTATTGATTAAATTTGATTGCGAACATCGTACTTACTATGAAAGTGGAGCTCAGTTAATTTGCCGTAGCAGATTTGATCGTAATTAAATAATGTTGTTCAGCAATGCTCGTAGCTGTTCGCTAGCAATTAATTTACTTGCGTTCGTTTGTAATATTAACGTTTCTGACAGATTCAAATTAATAGACATATTAACTTCAAGTATGAAAATCAAAAAAAAAATCATCCAACCATCAAATTATCTAGAGGATCAAAAGTTCTTTGGGCACAAAATGCCGATAAAATATGGCAATTAGGAAAAATACTGAATAATGGAATTATTCGGGGGAGCAGAATGTTACTAAAATGCATACATTCTAAAACCTACATGCTTCTTTGCTGACGATTCAAATTTATACATGATATGATAACTTTAGGTATGAAAATTTAAAAAAATTAAATTGAATAATCAAATTATTCAGGGGGGTCGGGCATTCTGAGTCTTACAATCTTTAGCTATCCTTATGAGGTTTTGATAAATTCAAATTTATACAAATGATAACTTCAAGTATGGCAATTGAGAGAAATATTAGATAATCACATTATTTAGGAGACCAGAAGTCCTTCGGATACAAAATGTTGAAAAAATGCATGCAATCTGAAACTTATACTCCACTAGTCATCCTTATAAAGTTCCTGACATATTCAAATTCATACACATGATAACCTTGAATATGGCAATAAGGAGAAAATATCGAAAAATTATAAAACTGAAGGGCACTTCCGGTTCAGTCTATTGTTATGAAAATAGTAGGCAATCATTCAGATACTACAGCAGACTGAAATACCAAATTTCAATATTCTACACCTGATCGTTTCGAATTTATGCGAAAAACTCCAAAAGACTGTCAAGTAAAGTGCACTTCCGGCTTGTTGGATCTCAATAAAAATAGGATATGAGCATCTAGAGTCTAGACGGTATAATCGTCTCAAATACTGAATTTTAACAATCTACGTTCGATCGTTTTGGATTTATGCGGAAAATTCAAAAAATGTTTCGAATAAAGTGCTCTTCCGGCTTAGTCGATAGCAATCATAATGCAAGGTGTACAGCTAGATATTACAAAAGGGCCTAATACAAAATTTGAATATTCTATGACTGATTGTTTAGAATTTATGCGGGAAATTCAAAAGTCTGTCATATAAAGTGCACTTCCGGCTCAGTCGATTGTTACAAAAATAGAAGATGACCATTGAGATGCTACAGCAACTTCAAAAGCTAAATTCCAGTATCCTATGGCTGATCATTCTGAATTTTTGCGGAAAATTAAAGTAAGTCTCAAGTAAAGTGCACTTCCGGTTTGGCCGATCGCAATCATAATGCAAGATGTACAATAAGATGTTATAAAAGTTCTTTATACGAAATTTCAATATGCTATGGCGGATCATTCTATATTTATGCAAAAAATTCAAAAAAAGTTTCAAGTAAAGTGCACTTCTGGCTTGGCCGATTCATACAAAAATAGCAGATGACCATTCTGATACAACATCAAGTTCAAATACTGAATTTCAACATCCTACGGTTGATTATTCTGAATTTATTAGAGAAATTCGAAAATAGTTTCAAGTAAAGTGCACTTCCGGTACAGACGATTGAAACCACAATGCGAGGTGCACAACTAGACCCTATACCAGTCTTAAATACAAAATTTCAACATTATACGTTCAACCAGTTTTGAGATTTGCGAGTTACGCACGAACGCACGCACGTACAAACGCACGCACGCACGAACATACGTACCGACATCAAGCCAAAAATAGTCAAAATGGATTCAGGGATGCTCAAAACGGATATTTCCATCAAAATCTCGATAGGTGAATTTTGTCGGTTTCACAATACTTACTTGTTACTTTGTACAAGTAAGTAAAAATATTGAATCATCGAATTATTCATGAGGGCAAGGGGTCCTTTGGATATAAAATGTTGATAAAATAAATACATTCTAAGATTTGCTCCCTTTTGGCCAGCCTTATAAGATCTCCGACAGTTCCAAATTCGTTCATTGAGTATGGCAATCAGAAATAGTTATTTGTGTATCAAGGCCGTAAAGGTTATCTTTTTTGGTCGAATCTGTTGTTAGCGGCCGAAGCGTAGCTGAGGCTGCAATTTAGGTGAGACCAAAAAAGAACTGTAGGCCGAGGTGCACACAACGTTTTTTAGGCGATCATTACGAAATAATTCAAAATTACATCATTTTATCTATTTATTTCTAAAACATTGCAATTGTAAATCTTAGTTGCCGTTGAAATTATTTTATTTTATTGTCTTTTATCAAGATGACATTTAACAAAAAATGCGTATTTATTTTTTGAATTGCAAGAACTACAGAGGTTGACGGAAGAATATATGTACTATTTAAGCGAAAACTGTTCCTTAAAGAGTTCATCAAGCTGCACATATAGGTAAATATAAAGTGTTTATGAAATATTCTTTGACAGATTAGTTCCAAAAAAGTTATATTTGACAGATCAGTCCCAAAAAGTCAAATTTGACAGATCAGTCCCAAAAAGTGAAACTTCACGGCCGCAAAAAGGGCCATAAAAACACCTTTTTTTGTCATGATCGCCTTAAAATAATATTGTATAGAGCGATCAAAAATGATTGACTGTGCCGTCTTGTTCTTGAAATAGTGAACTACAAGTGACAGATGACAGTTTCTCTGGAAACACTATTCCAACCTAACAACTTGAAAGAATGATAATCAATTTCAATAATACAGTTATTTAATTATTTTTTCGTATCTTAAATCAGACTATGGATAGATCTGTCTCATAAAGCTCAAAATCTATATAAAATATGCAAAACATATGCCACTGTATCCTTAAAGTGTCGGTAATGTAGTTACCAAAATAAATAAATTTATACTAACTTTACTCCGTGAAGATAGTTTTGATTATAATGAGAGCTTTTGCAAGTCACGTGACGGTCAGTCATTATTGATCACTATGTATAGTGAGTTATTTAGGACAGCAGAGTTCTTTGACTTTCAAAATGTTGTTAAGATATGTACGTTCTGATATTTACATCCTTCTAGCCACCCTCATGAAGTTTCTGGCAGATTCATATTAATACACAAGATAAATTTGGATATAGCATTCTAATAAAATAGCGAATCATCAAATTATTTACGGAAGCATGGGATCGTACGTCATAAAATGTTATAAAAATGATAACATTCTGAGATTTATATCTCTCTTAGCCACTCTCATAAGTTTGCTTTCAAAATTCAGATACATGATAACTTTAAGTACAACAATCAAGTAAAATATTTGATCATCAATCATTTAGAGGAGCAGAAGTCTGCAGGACACACAATGTCAATGTACAACTCTCTAACAACCCTTGTAACGTTACTGATAGATTCAAATTCATACACATGGTACCTTTGAATAGGACAATTGAGAAAAGTATTGAATTATCAAATTATTCATGCAAGCAGGGATCCTTCAAATACAAAATGCTCGTAAGATGCATACAATCTGAGGCTTACATTGTTCTAGCTACCCTTACAACGATTTTGACTGATTCAAATTCATAGTGTAACAAAACTTAAACTCGTTCGAAGGTTAATAATTTATTTTAACCTTAAGCTACACTTGTTTAGCTGGAATATTCACTATTTAATATTTCTACAATTAACTGAGGCTTGAATAGTCACTATTACTATACTTATTTATTATTAAAACAGTAGTTTAACCAGCGTGTTGCCTGGAAATCTATCCTATAGGGGCCTGCTTTTTACGATAGACTTAATCACACAAAATTCGTATACAAGATTAATAATTTGAGGTTATAACTCGACAAATTCATATAATTTTCAAAATTATATTTAAATATATTGATCAATGTGGGTTGATTTGCGGTAACTAATTTGGATGAAAAACTAAATAATTTATTTAGGACTGCAATAATTGAAAAATTCCATTTTTTATCATAACAATAGTAGTGATTATTCAGGAAATAAGGTCAAATTCGATTCTGATTTCTGATGGAATAAGAGAAATATTCAAACAATATAATATTGACCTTGTGTTCAAATCGATGACATGCCTTGGTAGAGAGTTGTGTACAAAAATTGACACAGCTTGAGAAATCTGGGGTCTATCGGTGCATGCAGCAGCAATTATGTTGGGAAGACTGGGCGGCAATTTGTCACTAGGGTAAAGGAACATGTGCCCTGTATCAAAAATAATAAAAACCAATCTAGTTTTGCAGAACATATATTAGATACAGCACATGATTTTAACATTGATAACAACGTAGAAATATTACACATTAAGAACAATGGAAAAGCACTTGAATTTTTAGAAAACTTAGAAATAAAAAGATGTAACGCGAATCCTCTCACTAACCCGCCACTGACATCATTTTTGCTGATCCAGCAATTTTGTATATCAAAATTGTAAGCGGAAGTCGAGCGCCAAGCAGCAGTGTCTGTGAGTCAGTCGACGAAAGAAGAAATTATATTCTATTCTTTTGTAATACGCAATATTTTTGTATTTATCGGAACCATATTTAAATTTCTTTTGTAATCATTATTCATTATAATAAAGTGTTTTGTTAAACCGAATCACCGACGTTATAAAGATCTATTTCATCAAACAGAGCGCTAAATTTGAAGGACCAGTTGAATTTGAAAAATAGCGCGCTTCTGGAAATTTTAGTAAATTTTGGCGCTGCGACAGGATTTCCCCGTCCTTCTCCAGTATAATCGTGTTTTTCAAAAAAAAAATTTGCACAGTCGGGCGTATTCAAGGCTCGTATCCAGATATCAAAAAGAATTTCATACATTATGAAACACATTTTATTACAATTTTACATAGTTGTTTTTTCATTTATATGTCTAGTCGACGTAGTTTTTCTTCGGTAGTTGTATAGTGTAAGTATTTTTTCAATATTTTATCATTATTTTATGTTATTTTGTGCATTGCTGTAGATTTACAAGAAATTTGTATGTGATCGTTTTTCGTTTCTTTGTAGTCTAACCGGCTCTAATGATGACTCTTTAAAACATCGAAACCGGTAAGCAATTTAAGCTAAAATAGAACAGTGTAGACAAGACTTTTTCAATTTTTTTGTTGAAAACCTTACCATCCTTTAATACTTTTTATCATGCATAAGTGCATTGCTACGAAATATTGAGCTTTATTTTACGTACAGCTTGTTGTTACAAAGATTTATATTTTTTTTTGTATATTATCCAGTAGCTGGCACTATAATTATAATTATAAAATTATATAGGATAAACGGTCTGTTACCAATTTTTTATGCATTAAAATTGAAAGAATGTACTCTTCTATACTAATGAACAGTAAAAATTGGTGCCTAGCATCTTCGAGAATTTTTGTTCTATAGTAGAATTAATCGATATGGCCCCAGAATATTACATTTTCAATTTTTCTTTTTTTATATAACACACGAGTATGCTTATAAATTTTGCTACTGTTATTGATGGATATATTCAAGAAGTAACAATTTGTGACCCTGCACAGCACGTATGACTCGAAATGATTATCATTCCATTAGTTTATTTGAACATAATACAAAAAAATTGTAGGATGTCTTTCGCGAATTCTTACATTAACTTGGCATTTCGCTAACTTGCCGTTGCATATCCTTTAAAATTCTCATGATAATAGACGCCATGGTGGGTTTGCCAGTGTATGATTTGACTTATATCTGCCAGTTGGATTCATTCACACATCATCACCAACGGCAATTTATATCTTAATAACTATTTTTTGGAAAATAAACTTTATTTGAGATGGAAGTAATCAGTGGTGGATATAACTCTAGTTTATTTTTAGTCTAGCACGTATTTCCCTGCAGAGTAGTGTACTAAAAGAAACTAAGATGTGTAGAACCAATTCCTTAACCTGCTGATTACAATAAAACGAGCAACATTATTTTATTCTTATTGCAGATATTCTACATCCATTCCACCGAGTGCTAGTTTACTTCGTGATTAGTATGGGACTCTGGAGAGTCGAAAGTGACTCGCACCTTACGAGAGGGAGAATTACAAGTTTAAGAAATCAAAGCGGAACACTTAGGCATGAATTTCATGAAATTAAATTGCATTTATTTGAGACGGGAGAGAATTTATTTCATTTTGAGGGATATATTGCTGATTTTGAGTTACAGGTACCCGAATACAAAGGCTAAGATAACGACTGTAAATTTAATTTATTTTCACATTTCTGAATTTGTGCTAATGAACTTCAACTTCAACCAAGCGCTTGTGAGGGTGAGACATACTTAATATTTTTCTAATTATAGGTGATAACTGACAGCATACATAATTATCCAAATTAATGCAAGGAAATGTTGGAGAATTATATTCAATGATTAGAAAGAATGAATTAAAACACACATGTTTAGTACAATAGCCAGTAACGATACGCTCCAACAAAATTATGTCGCACTCGACGGATCAGGACCAACCAACTAATTACCTCCATAACCCTCCTTTTCTTCATAAAAAAAAGTCGAGCTAAACAATTTTTTGCAGACCTTCATTATTAGGGTGGAAAATGTATAAAGGGAGAAACCGGAAGACCGGGTGTCTGCATATAATGACAATGACATCCGGTGTAGACATATGGGTTGCCAAAACACTACTAAATTTTATTTAACCTGTTGTCATTCTTGAATCAACAATATATGCATGGTTTAAAGCTCCAATTTTGTTCTTTCCTATTCAAATTAGCTAGTGAATAACAATAATTTTTTAATACATGCATAAATATTCATATCCTCTTTTATCACTTTTACTTTGCTTACTTTATTGTAAAAGTTAAAGTGTTTTTAAAAATAATTCAATCAACAAAATGTTAACTTCAAGCAATCTTGATCAATTTTAAAACTTCCATATCAGTTTACTTGAAACATTATCCATTTTAAATTATCCACAATGTAACATAATAGGACAGAAGGAAATGGCTTGTATCCTTTTGCGTGAGGTTTCGTGACTAAGATCGTTAAAAATGGCCACTAACAATTAACATGCAATTTGTTCAGGATGACGCGGATAGCGCAAAGTATACGCAAATATTTTTGTGTAGCCAGGTACCGCGTTTGGATTACAGATTAACAAAGAAAACAAATGATTCATAAGCTTTAGGAACTTTTTTCATGATGTCACAAGAAAAGGGTTACTCCAACGAAAGTCCGATTTGTCTTAATTACAGATTCTGAACTTTCACCTTTCCACCTTCAATATGCACAGGCATAATGTCTTCAAAAGTAGAAAATTCTAATGTGGCTTAATTCATCACTAGAACCCTACAAAAATATTTTTCAACTATCTTAGATGCACAACTAGACCCTAGACCAGTCTTGAATACAAAATTTCAACATTATATGCACGTTCGACAGGTTTTGAGATTTATAAGTTACGAACGTACCGACGTCAAACCGAGAATAGTCAAAATAGATTTAGGGATGCTCAAAACGGATATTTTCATCAAAATCTTGAAATGTGAATTTTGTCGGTTTCACAATAAAAATCAAATATTACCAGATTCCTTAAAAAATATTTTCGTTAGCTGTGCCTACTCTACAGATTGTAGTCCATTATATTTGAATGACTAATGCCCGATTTCCTGACAGTATGTCTTTGCCACTATTTTTCAAGAACGGTTAATTACCTATTGCTTAGGTTACAAGTTTTGAAATAACAGCGAAAAATTGAATAATTGAATTCTAGACTTTGTCATTCAGGAAGACAAATGTGTGCAAGTAATTTACATTTTCCAATTATATTCCCGTTAGATCACAATTTAAAATTAAAATCGAATCACAGATGAAATAATCATCAAATATTGAAACGGATTTTCTTAACTAATAAGTCTGGAATACTTCGAGATTGTTCTAGCAGCATCTCGAAAGACAGTCAAATTGTTCTAGTTCAAAGCAAGCAATAAAAGAAAAGACGAATCCCTCTTCCTATATAAAGGACCGCGTCATTTACTTGATAAATCACAGAATGAATCGAATTGTCGAGGAGTAAATGAGACTATGGAACAGGTCACTATAAATTTAAATGACTGGAAATAAATATTAATTGCATTATTATTATTGAGGGTAGATTAATAAATAGTTACAGTGTATTTTTTTAGTGCTCTAATTTATTTAGTAGTCTCTGATATGCATTTATTTATAAATAGTGTTTTGTTTTTATTTGGGACCCTGAAATCATTACAATCACAATCATTTGTACTAGTTTGAGAGATGTACAGCGTGTCATTAGAAAAACTACGTGACAGGTTGGTTGTGTGGGAATTCGCAAGTATTTGTTGTAAATACTGCAATAGTGTAATGGAACAGGATAGTTTATCCTCCCAAGAGTAGTAGGAGAAATGACAACAGTGGTCATCAGTTTATACGTGCGATATCAAGCTACTAGTATTGAATAGTATATTATGTAATAAGGACCGAACGACTGTCATTTTTGCCCAGGATAAATTTGGCTGCATTCGGTGAAGACGAGGGCGAAGTACCAGGCGAAGGCGAGGGCGAATCATGAGGCGAAGACGAGAGCAAAGCCCAGGGCATAGCTCCGTGCAGCCAAATTTGTCCATGACAATAATGACAGTCGTTCAGTGTCCGTGCTGCATACGATACTTTTTATAACAAGTGCACCGAAGTACGCCCATTACTAAGCGTTTTAAATAAATTTGGATGTATCAAAACTATCTTATCGATTTGACAAATATATTTTTGCAAATGCAATCACATTACAGTAAACTAATACAATGAAACATAATTTACATGATTTATTTTATTGATTGATATTTTTCACATTTTCTGTGCTATCCCGTTCACAATAACGAACATATTCTATAGTACAAATTTCTTCCAAATATCAATTTGACATATCAATAATATAAAAAAATCCAACGGCATCCATGATCACAATTTCATTTTTACCCAGCGGACAAAAATATCCATTAATTCCCTGTCAACTGAGAATTAATGAAAATTGTTACCATGGTTTGGAATAGAGAACTTTCGGAGCAGAATTTAGCTCTGTAATAGAGTATTTTCGGTGCACGTATTACAAAAAATATTTTCCTAGCTATATACGCCAAACCAGTTCCTTTTCAATCGACAGTAACGCCGCGCTATTGAGAAAGTGCCGAAATAGCTAACGTACCATTTCAAATTATTTAGCTTAATTTTTCTAATGACAGGTGTGCAAATATTCCCAGAAAAGTGATGCAACAAACAAATTTCCTATGATAATGGTAGTCATTATATCCGCTGTGAGTTTGGAGCGATTTAGGTATATTTCGCGACAAAAATATTTAATGAAGGCCGAAAATTATGCGAAAATTGTCATATCATAACGTACAACCAGTCATTAGACAAAATTGCGATTTTTAATTAATTTCTGGTAGTTACGCGGGAAACTTCTGATGCTCATTGGATTGAGAAAAATAAAAATTCTTATAATAACCCAGTAGGGAGGCAAGAATTTATTATTATACATATATAAATAAGAAAAATTTATGCTAAACAACTGGTTAGAGTTACTTCAATTTTTGATTCAATAAATTGTCAAGCTCAACTCATAATACCAATATTACATTGAAATAAATATTTGTTGGAATCCATGTCTTTGTTGCAGTTCTAAAACAATTCTTAGAGTCTCTACTATTGAGAAAAATACATTCAATAATTATTGATTATATTAGAAATTATATGCAATTGATAGTATTTTTTGCAGACATCAACGTTCGTCAATATTAATCATTTTCTTACGTTTTGATTAAATTAAATCTTGATCTCAGAAAAATATCTGTCAACATTTATTTCAATTATAAAAGATGTCAACACCTTTCAACTCTATTGAATGATTTCTTTTCATATAATGTAACATATAAATTGGTGGATAAAATGGTTGACGCTGACTGGATATGTAAATAATGTAAGAGATATATTCTTGGGATTTCAGTCAATATTTTAATTTTATTTCTTTTCTGCCTTACAGTTTCGGCTGCACCTCAGCCATCCTCAAAAGCGCTACAATTTTATTTGATCACTAATTATTATATATGAATGTCAGAAATACTTACGAATGAATTATTGTTTAAAAAATTGAAGTTATACATTTGTTTAAATTTATATTAATATTAAAAAGCGAAGAAAGAAAGAGAAATTTTCTCTTGTCATATGCCACACCCGACATCTATGGAAGGCGTTGGCTAACTGCGTGTTAAAAATCGTGCGTACACGCATTGTCAAAAAAATACATATTGACACTGGTAGAAGTTTGTCAATTGTGGTATCAATCAATTAAAATTGTGCATCATGCAAGCTGTCAAAAATATAAACAAAAATCAAAAAAGTAACCTGAGCCTAGATCTGAAGGATATTGTTGTAAATCGTGCTAAGCGCTATAGTATCTGTCTTTTCACCGTTGCAATTAGTAAAAATGATTATATTAGTAAAATGGAAGAGCTATTGGAAGATAATAGCACGTATATGAAAATAAATAAAGATCTTACAACAAAAATTCAAAATGCAAACAACAAACTTGTCAAAAATTTATTTGAAAAACAATATATTGACGTAGCAACAAAGAAAAACTTAACATCTGATAATGCGATTCCTCCTAGAATTTATGGTCTTGTTAAATTGCATAAAGATAACAAACCGCTCCGCCCTATCCTCTCTGGAATTAATTCCCCAACAGATAAATTATCTAAATATTTAACTCGATTACTAAGTGACTTATATGAAGATGAGTACTACATCAGAAATTCATTTGAATTCCAAGAGTTTGTCACTCAAGTACATTTAAATCAGGATTATGTTCTTATTTCATTAGATGTTGTTTCTTTATACACTAATATTCCAATAAGCCTAGTACTGCAAGCTGTAGAACAAAAATATAATATCATATCTCAACGTACAAAAATACCACTAGATGAATTGTTGAATTTGATTACATTTTGTTTTGAAAGTTGTTACTTCAAATTTAATGGTGAGCTTTATAGACAGATATTTGGTGCAGCAATGGGAAAATCGATGTCTCCTGTGGTGGCTAATTTGGTTATGGATTTAGTTCTGAAAGAGGTAATTGCAAAGTTGTCATTCGAAATTCCGTTCATAAAAAAGTATGTGGATGATTTAATTACAGCTGTGCCAAGATCTAAAATAAATGAGATTGTAACTATTTTCAATAGTTTTAATGCTCACATACAATTCACAGTTGAAACAGAGGTTAAAAACAACCTACCTTTTCTTGATATGGTACTGATTAGAGAAGAATGTGGCAACATTACCACCAAATGGTACAAAAAGCCCTCAGCAAGTACCAGATACTTGAGTTTTCAATCCAATCATCCCAAAAGTCAACTTCTCAATGTTGCTAGAAATATATTCAGCAGGGCACTTAAATTGACCTCTGAAAAATATCATACCGAAGTAATCAACACAGTTACTAGCTTACTTCGTTCCAATAAATATCCATGTGGAATTATAAACGGTATCAAAAATCAAATCATGAATCATTCACCTAATTTAAATGACAATGACAAAAGTAAGACAAAATCTTTGACTGATAAATACTTCACAATTCCGTACATAGATAGCGTTAGTTACTTAATTAAACGAGTATTCGAAAATAAAGAGGGAATTGAAATTTGTTTCAAACAGTACAAAACAGTGGGCAATTTATTCTCCAAAATAAAAGATAAAACTGATAAAAACTTGAGATCTAATTTAATCTACAAAATACCGTGTAATGATTGTGATGCACGATACACAGGACAAACTAAAAGATATTTAAAAACAAGGCTTGATGAACACAAACGAAATAGTAAAAAATTGAATAAAAATACGCCGAGATGTGCGCTAGTCACACATTGCATTGATTCAGGTCATACATTCAATTTTGATGAAACTAGTATTATTCATGATGAAGTAAACTTAAATAAAAGACTTACATTAGAGATGTTATATATAAAACAGGACAAACAAAATATTGATAAAAAGACAGATACTATAGCGCTTAGCACGATTTACAACAAAATCCTTCAGATCTAGGCTCATGTTACTTTTTTGATTTTTGTTTATATTTATGCACAATTTTAATTGATTGACACCACAATTGACAAACTTCTACCAGTGTCAATATGTATTTTTTTGACAATGCGTGTACGCACGATTTTTAACACGCAGTTAGCCAACGCCTTCCATAGATGTCGGGTGTGGCATATGACAAGAGAAAATTTCTCTTTCTTTCTTCGCTTTTTAATATTAATATAAATTTAAACAAATGTATAACTTCAATTTTTTAAACAATAATTCATTCGTAAGTATTTCTGACATTCATATATAATAATTAGTGATCAAATAAAATTGTAGCGCTTTTGAGGATGGCTGAGGTGCAGCCGAAACTGTAAGGCAGAAAAGAAATAAAATTAAAATATTGACTGAAATCCCAAGAATATATCTCTTACATTATATAAATTGGTATTACTTCTCAAATTAATTCCCATGTTTTGCCCACTTCTTGCTTTAAATATTGTAGGTTATACAATATTTTTTTATCTCTTTTAGCTTCTAAAAAACGTACAATTAAAGATATAGTTTATGTAAATCCACTATGCAATTATCATTTACTATTGTTACCAAATTATTTTGAATCTCTTCGTACTCTGGCGATCCAAGTTTCTATTTTTACTAACTTCATACTCGCGATTTGGAAAAAGATTAAATATCCATTCATGGTTCATTCTGTCGGTATTAGAGCATCCAGACATACAACATGAAATTATATTTCTTATTTTCCCAAAAATTGCAGTAAATATTTCCCCACTTATATAAATTGAAAGAAAACGATCCATTGCAGATATCACGCATATCACAGTATAATTCATGAAAGTAGAATATTTTCAAGGTTTTATTGGTAGCGTATCCTGAAAATCCCTGAAAATATTGCTGATAAATCAAAAAAGTACGAATGTATTTTCCATAATTCTTTTAGGCAGTCGGAAATCGCATCTTGATTCAAAGAGTGTCATATGTGCATTACAGCTAGTATAAAATAATTAAATGTTAAAGAATTGAAGCCAAGACACACCACAAAGATTCACTGTTTTGAACACATCTGCTTGTAACGTAATTGATAATATCACCCAACGACATAAAAACAACACCACTTTCATCTTATTGTGACATTTCATGCAACGAAACTAGTTAACAAGATCAACATTAATTCACAAAAAGCTCTTATAGTGCCGCCACTAAAGCTATGCAGCTTACGTAGTTAATTGACCCAAGAAAAGATGATTGCTAAAATGTCTAATCGCTTTGAATTCTGACAAATTTTTCAAACATCAAGCATTGTAAAGAATGCTCGTACAAACACTACGAACCGGAAATGACGTAATTTTCATTCTAAGGTGAAATAAGCTCCAAATTGATCTCTCAGTGTGGTCAATTCAGTCAACAAAATACCGCATAAAAGCTAGTGTAACGTGCAAAAATTTCATAATTCGCAAAAGTAAAATAAGCCCTGAATCCATCTCTATTGTCTGGGCAGGGCCTTTCGAACTGTTTGTTTCGTATGGCGTCGTCCCGTCCGGTCGAAAAATCTAGTAACGTGCTCGAATAAGCTAGAATATTCCGAGAAACGGGTTTCCGTAAATAAAGGCAAGCAAACGACCTGACTAGAAACAGTTATCAATGAACAGTAAACAATGAACAGTAGAACAATGAACAGTGAACAATGAAATAGTGAGTGATCAGTGTAATAAATAAATAAATAGTTGAAAATAAATATCTGCGTCTTTGTTCAATAGTACTGAGTGATAAATGAATTGTATAATGTTAGTTAATAACATCCGAAGAATAACACTTTTATTTTATTTTCAATCATTAAATAGTGACTTTTATTTTAATTATGAACAAATCTTTCAAAAGCAATGAACATAACACTATGAATATATGCGCTTTTTCTTATAATTGAATAAACAAATAACTCGTGCATTTTTATTCAATTTATTCACAGGTGAAATGCAGTTGGAATTATCGGAAGAAGTAGGTACTACTATTTGTTTACTTAATAATCTTTCAATGTTTTTAAATTAAAATTTCTGTTGCGCCCTTCCCTCGTAGATTTAATGAAACGAATAAAATTTTGTATGTATAGAATTTTTAATTTGAACTAGACTGCATTGTGGGCTACTTTACGTCTTTTTGATGTTGTTTTTTGACGCAGTAGTGTAAAGCAATTTTTTGCTTTGAATGTTTTAATACTGTAACAGCGGGGCGAACAGAAATATTTAGAGTCTAATAAACATCAGTGCGATGAAATTTTTATAGAGTACTTTGAAAGAAAAAAATCATCACTGACTTCAATTCTCATAGGTATAAAAAGTGTTAATATAAACGTTTTACAATGATGTATGAGAAAAATGATTTGCGCTTTTAGAATAGAAAATATCCTAAAATATAATTGGTTCGAAGCGTGAGAAACTGTTTCCGAATGGAAAGAATGAATTAGCACGTCTGAATAGAATAATGAACATGAAAGAAGACTTGAATGACTTGATCTTACAAAAAGTTATGAGTGAATATGATCTCATGTAATGTTAGTACTTTGGAAAATAAAAAGTGCTGTGGTTGTGTGTATGAGAAGTTTGCGCAAGTAATTTATGCAAAAATGCTATACACACAATGATTCATCAATAAGACGTTATTACACATTATTTCCGGAATTTCACGTAACCTCTACCAAGAACTAAAATGTTCACGCATCAATGATATAAATATTGCTTGAAACGAGTATAGGAACTGCAAAATCAGTGTTAAACAGCTGACGCTGTTGACTATCTTGTTGGATAACAGAAATACAAGTGGAACAATAAAACAGTCGATTTAATGTCGAGTGTACGAAGACGCAAAACCATTCGACTATATAAAAGTTCGCGCGTTTCAATTTCCGGGTGGAATGGAGGGGATGTTTGCGCTCACTTCCTGCCGAATTTACCAACAAACTGGAGTGGAAATAGTGTCATGTAGAAATAGAGGATTCGACACATTTTGCAGAAGTTCTTGCTTTGAACAATGCAGGAAAGGATATGCAATAAATTTTGTTCGGGAAAACTTCGAGTTCAACTATCACCTACACAAATTTGAATTCAAAGCTGGTTTGTTTTCTCCTAGATTCCAAAATTAAATCAAAATAATTAAGCTCTTTTTGCAGTCCTTGACTTTCATATTTCAAAAATTATCAAACACCCAGCAAGGGAATACTGAACACAAGTTTCTTGACTTTTCAAATAAGCTGATACAAGAATCGGTGACAAGTGTTACAAACAGTAGTAATGCTATGAATTCGCAGATAAATTTATATTTTCCAATTATTAAAGATAAGTGATTCATTTGTGCCACATATTTATAATGGTGACACAATAACAATATGTAGATCAAATCAATTCTATTATAAGGTTCATAAGTGAACGACCTTTGCATTGGATAGACAAAATGGTACAATTATTTTAATGTGTCCAAGCCACAGTACATATTATTTCATGCATTATGACAAAATGAGCTAAATTATTCAATCATGATGCGTGTCAATAATTGTTATAAAATATTTATGCTATATTGATGTACTCAGCTAGTAGCAATTTGTAGGAACATCGCTCTACTTTCCATAAGTTCAATTAGTTTCTATGTATAGGTAGAATTATAGGATTCGTTTCTGGTTGTACAAATGCTCATCACATCAATCATTGTTAAAAGAAAGCCAAATCGAATCAAACCAAATAGTGAAATAAAGAAGAGAAAAATGTGAAAATTTTAATTGACAAATATTCTAATTACTGATGATCGTAATAACTTGATTCATGATAATGTTTATTGTCCAGGAAGTGTCATATCATAAAAACAAACTTGGACTCCTGGCAATAATAAAATATGAATGTCTATAAAACCTTTCTGATGTCTACTATTTTCAATGTTACATTTATTACAGAAATAAAGGTTATGGTAGTAATAACTTTATTCTTCTTACCTACTGCAGCTATCCATTTATCTTTTTGATTTAGTTTCTATTTTGCAACTAATTTATAAAATTTACATTGGTTTTTTCTGCCAGTATATTTATAATTCACAAGACAGTAGCTCCAGTTACTTATTTAATTTCTTTTCTTGACCATAAAACTCAAATTGATACGTGTATTTCATATATCACAACAACAAAACATCGCCAAGGAGTGTCTGAATTGACCGTAGCTAACGTTGGTGTCGATTTTACTTCCCCTATTATTATTATCGAGAAGGGTGCACTAAATTACGTAATAAGCTTGTTGTGTAGCAGGCATTAGCGGTGCGGGGAACGAAAACAAAACATAGTTTGTAGTGTAGGTTGCATAAAACTGTACTTTCAAGTGACAGATAACATTAATTTATAGTAACCTTCATTAAATTAAATAATTAATTCATCATCAGAAATCAATAAATGTTGGAGTTCTAAACTTTCACTTCCTGTCAATGAATTATTGATTGAACTTATTTGTATGAATGAATATATGTTCAAGTATTGTGAAACTGACAAAATTCACATTTTAAGATTTGGAGGAAAATATCTGTTTTGAGGATCCCCAAATCCATTTCGACTATTTTCGGCTTGATGTCGGTACGTATGTTCGAACTCGCAAATCACAAAACCCAGAAATAAGTACATTAATTTCAACCAGTGATACAACTCGTCAAGCGTAACAATTTTTCCTAATAACTGTTTCCCGAATTCTCATCTTTTTTTAGCATTTTTTATTCCCTGTAGGTAATTTAACGAGTCGTTCAGGTGCATAATTATCGGATTCAATTGATTTTGACATATGCGAGTTATCATTTCCTTCAAATAAATTCTAGAAAAAATCGATTAAAAATTATTGTCACAAAAGTTTAAACTTGTGAAAATGTCCAGTTTTATTGTCTACGATTTCGCAGGCAATTTGGGATTAGCTCAGCGAATTTATTTGGAACGATTTCCTAATATTGTCATTTTTCACTAAAAATTAAATTATTGTGGTTATGTAAATGTATTTAATGTCAAAATATTGTGCAGTTATAGGCTATGTGCAAGGGGGCGGAGTTTGAACAAATATCGATGCGAGCGCTCATTGTGAGCACCATTGTAATCATTGAACTCCATTTCTCAGAATACGTCATTGAGCTGTCAATGAGCATTAAAGTTTAAAAATGAAAATAATTGCATATAAAACATAGAAAAACGCTTGTTCTGTTTCAGGCTGTTGTGTTAAGGATGAATCAAGTGAAATATAGTTTCATAGATTTCATGTACGCAGTTATAACATAAAAAAACGAGTGAAGTGCATCAAAGCGGTAGATAGAGTATTATCTGTCTTTTAGTATGTACTATAGAATCTGCTGAATACGTCTGATGTGTTTTTGTGCTCTGCGTATATTTTGGGATTTATTCCCTTATTCTAGTGGATCTTTTTAATTTTTTTTTGTGGTGCTAGTTGATCTTTGAGATTTTCTTTTTGTGGTACTTGTTTTTCTTCTGTACTATTTTGGGGTGAGTCATATTTTGATTTTTCATTATACTTTTTCAATATTTTAACGGTTTTTTGTCACGAAGTGTAGTTTATACTTGTTTGAAAAGACTAATTATTCTCTCACTCGTCACTTATACTGGTTGTGTGCTCATATCTGCGTATACCAGGTGCTCTTAGATACTCTAACGCTTCTTAATCATTTTTGTTTCTTTTTTTTTTGCCTCATCTTCATAATGAACAGCGTATGTGCTAAGTGTAATAAACGATCAGAGGAGCATAGGTCGATCAACTGTACCGTTTGTAATAAAAATTTTTGCATTGCCTGCGTGGATATAACTGCAAACGAGGCAAGGAAAATTCGTGTCTCTACTAGTGGATTGAAATGGAATTGTTCCTCGTGCGACACTTTTTGTAGTGATGTCTCTTCTCTGAAGGCTATAATAATTAGCATTCAAAATCAGTTTACTGAGTTTAAAAATTTGAAGGAGAATAATGAATTTGAAAGTCTTAAATCAATGATCATTGAACTGCAAAAAGATATTTCTGATCTTAAAAAGTCCAGTTTAAGGCCTGCTGAGTGCCACTCTTCTTCATTTCTCAATGATGAGGAGATTATTTCTGAGATTCATGAGCGAGAAAAGCGCTCACGTAATATAATGATATTTGGTTTCAAAGAAGACAATTCCTGTAGCAAACAAGAACAAAATCTAAAAGATCTTGCTTTTGCTACTGAATTGTTGCTAGATCTTGACATTGTTTCTGAAACTGTCAAACATTTTCGCATGGGCCGTTTTGATCCCACTTCTACACGAGCACGTCCAATGAAACTATTCCTTAATTCTGCTGAAGTTGTCAGCAATATTCTCAAGAAATCCAAAACGCTCAAATCTAATGAGAAATGGTCCAATGTATCTATCTCTCGTGATAAAACAACAAAGGAAATACAATACTATAAACACCTGAAAGAAGAATTGGCTCGACGATTGTCCAACGGAGAAACAAATCTTATCATAAGATATAACAATGGAATTCCTAAAATTGTGTCGAAATCTTTAAACTAAATTTGCCCAACAGTTGTTCTTGTCCTTTGCTTAACTGTTATTATCAGAATACTCGTGGTCTCAATACTAAGTGTGATATTTTTTATACAAATTGTTGTTCAGCGTCTTTTGATATAATTTTCCTTACTGAAACATGGCTTGATAATGCAGTTTTTGATTCAGAGCTATTTCCCAGCAATTATTCGGTTATACGCTCAGATAGGCAGTTTTCAGTTGTGGATCGTTCTAAAGGTGGAGGAGTGCTTATTGCACTAGCCGATCACATTTCTTTCAAACAGTTTGATTTGTCTCATATAACGAATTTAACGCCATTGGTAGATATTGCTGCTTGTAAGTGCCAGTATGGCAGTCTAAGTATGATACTGTGTGTAATCTATATACCTGGTGATATCACTTCTGATGAGTTCGAAATATTCTTCGATGCATTGCAACTTTGTCTCATTGATGAGTATTTAGTATTAATAGGCGATTTTAATTTACCCCACCTTGAAAACACATCTGTGAACTCTTTTAAATCTTCAACATTTCGTAATTTTTGTCATGTGCTACAACTCACCCAGCACAACAATGTGCTCAACTCTTTTTCGAACAAATTGGATTTGGTACTAACTAATTTGACAATCCCTATGGATATTATAAGATCCGATCTTTGTATGGTACCTGAAGACAAGCACCATCCATCTATTTCATTCAATTTGAAGGTAGCAGCATCTTCAAAACCTGTAAGGTTTCCCTCTGCTGTTAGTACTCGCTTTAATTTCCGCAAGGCAAATTATTATAAATTATATAATGATATTTCTTCTGCCGACTGGTCTTGTTTAAATGATTGCACTGATATCAATGATGCTGTTAATCAGTTTTATGAACTCCTATATTCTTTGCTTGCTAAATCAGTACCAAAATACAGATACTCTCGAACTAGCTATCCACCATGGTTTACAGCAGAAATAAGATATAACTTGAAGACCAAAGAGCATTTTCGAAAAAAATGGATTAAATTCAAGGATGAAACTCATTTGAATCAATATAAAAGATTGAGGAATATTACCAAATCTCAGATAGACCATGCATATATCTCATACACCCAATCTATTCAAAATGATATAAAATCGAATCCAGCGGAATTATGGAAATACGTTCATCTAAAACAAGGAACCACCCGAATACCAGGAATACTACATGACGAACTTCAAGAGTATGATTCTCCTCAATCTATTGTGAACGCTTTTGCATCATTTTTTTCTCAATGTTTTACTACTTCAAGTACTGTTCCTAGTGTCTCTGCTGATCACAAGTATACCTTGTCATTTGGAATGAACAAAGTTGGTGAGGATGAAATCATCAAAATTATGGCATCACTTCCTAATAAATTTTCTGCCGGTGAGGATCAAATTCCTTCCTTTCTAATCAAAGATTTGAGGTTTTGTTTGGCCGCTCCTATGTCTAATATTATCAATCTATCGCTCAATACTTCTACTTTCCCCGAACGTTGGAAGAAAACCAGAATAACTCCTGTTTTCAAGAAAGGTGATAAATCACAACTCAACAACTACCGTCCAATATCTATGTTGAATAACTTTTCAAAAATTTTTGAGATAAGTATCTACAACTGTATTTCCAACAACACACGTCATCTTATATCTTCTAATCAACATGGTTTTATGAAGGGACGGTCTACTGTCACAAATCTCGCCTCTTTTTCACAGTACGTGTCAGAATCTTTGGATAAACGAAGTCAAGTTGATGCCGTCTACACAGATTTCTCGAAAGCTTTTGATTCCATCAATCATAATATTCTATTGAATAAGCTAGACTCTTTTGGAGTTTCTGCTAGCTTGTTGAATCTTTTGAAGTCTTATCTTCATAACAGAACATGCTACGTATACTATAACGGTTTTTCGTCATTCAAATTCAATGCTTCTTCTGGTGTCCCCCAAGGATCTAATCTTGGGCCACTTCTGTTCATTCTTTTTATCAATGAACTTCTCGATTCCTTTACTTGTCATGTGCTTGCGTACGCCGACGATATCAAAATCTATAATAGCATAGAATCAATTGATGATGCTGTCGTTTTGCAAAGCAATATTGACCTTCTAGCTCAGTGGTGCCACAAAAACTCACTAAGCTTAAATATTAGTAAGTGCTGCACTATTTCCTATACTCGTTGTGTTAATCGCACAGAATTTTCTTATAATATAAGAGGCACGTCCCTTGACAAAAAAACAACAATAAAAGATCTGGGTATTACTTTTACTTTCAACTTCGATTTCTCGGAGCATACCAAAAATGTCTGTTCATCAGCTAACAGAACTCTTGGCTTCATTATCCGCATATCTAAAACATTTGATGATATCTCTCTTCTGAAAACTCTTTTCTCTGCCTATGTACTGAGTAAACTTGAATATGCAGTATTGATATGGTATCCAATATACAACTACCAGTCTCAAGCCATTGATCAAGTTCAGAGGAGATTTCTTAAATTTATGTCATTCAAGTCTGATGGTATGTACCCCGAAAGAGGAACTGATCAAGAAGCTCTACTACAACGACATTCTATGCCTTCACTAATACATAGGCGTGAAACTAGCTGCGCCAAATTTCTTTGGCTACTACTTCACGACAAAGTCGACGCTTCATATCTACTCTCCAGCGTGCCATTGCTTGTCCCAAGGATATTATCCAGAAACTCGGCTACCTTTTATTTACCAAGATGTCGAACTGACATACTCTCAAGGTCTCCAATACACATAATGTGTCGCTACGCGGACAAGATTTATGAAGATATATTCGTCTAGTTTTGTACTACTTTCATAAATATTTAATTATTGTAATCTCTGATTCAGTGTTTTCTATGTTCTCTTATTCATGTTATATATATATTTGTCCTGTAATTGGTTTACTGTTGGGCAATAAAAATTATTATTATTATTATTATTATTATTATTATTATTGATCTATATAACAAAGATGTTTGTAATTCAATTGTGGAATTAGAAAAACTCATCATCGATTTGGGATTCATGAATTTACCTCTATCTCTAATTTGTAAGGTGTTTCAGTGGTAGAAGTTTGTCGGATGCACATCGCAATAATTTTGTTGTTAATATTGTCTACAACATATTCTTTAACATGTTTAACATGGCAAAACTAATTTCACGCTTTTCTTCAATGCTTCGTCGGTAAAAGGGATGCAGTGTTTGATACTTACAAACCCGATCCGAAAGATCATCGGCATAATCATTTGAGGTTATCCTGTCAATTTGGATGAATTAAGACGATTTCTCCAATAGGTACGTTATAAATGCAGAAGAAAAAATACTCAAAATAATTTCAACTTATCTTATTGCTATGTAAGTTATATTATAAGCACACAGCTGAATTAAATGATATTAGTACATTTAAAAAATTATAGATATGAAACAATGATAAAATTGGAGTTCAACCGTTCTCCATTGCCCGCTAGAGGCGCTAGCAGACTTCATGCACGTAGCCTATACATTGTGATGAGAATCCTATGAGATATTCAGAGCTTATCGTTTATCTGAAACGTAAAACAGCAAATGAGATGAATGAAATACATTTATAACGAAGCACCTGTGTATTAGTTTCACACTCAGGTCGTTTCAATAAAGTATGCCCCGTGAATTGATCTGCTGAACAAATAAAATATTATATCTTATATTTAAAATCAATTATCAAATTCAGTTTGATACATTGTAGGTTATGTTTTCTGTTCTTCAAGAATAAGCTTCTACAATTCTTTACGGCAATACTTTCAGTTGAATTATTCAATAAATTCATTATATAAGAATTGCATCCCATTTAATATTCCACCGTTTACTTTAAATAAATCGTTAAATGATTTTCTCTTTATGTTTGAGAACCAATGATAATGAAGTAAATTGAGAGCAGCAACTAATTTTTTAGCAGCTCATAGATGGCAGCACAGTCTGGCACATATTCTGAGTACCTATTCTAATTGTAGCGACACTTAGGTCTTGATAACTATGATGTCATAATGACGTCATGTGACCTTGCTACGATTATCAACATCTAGTTATTTCAAGTTTATAGGTTGGTACAAATAAATAAGTTGCTAGTAAAAAGACGCGCGCTTATGAATTTATTTTTGGAAAAAAGTATCCATCTACGCATCAAATACCAAATCATGACATTCGCCACGTCTTTTTTGCTCATAAAATCTGAAAACCAAGAAAAAAATCATGTTTATTCTTATATTGTATCTAATATATGAGAGTATCAATACCCGAAAATGCGCTGGCACACGATTACGATATATGTCAGTATGTTTATTTAATCTATTCACAATATACAAACAGCATTCCTTGCTAAGCCGAAAATTTGCACGAAATTCTTCGTTCGCAATTCCAAAAGGATCTTGCTCATCCCTTATTAATCTTCGCGTGGTTCTATTTTCTTCGTTCTTCAAATTCTACAGCCCCAACAACCAATAATTGAAGTAAACAAAACGCCATATTAATCAAAATTTGACAAAAAGAACTCCAAAACAGTCGAAAAGTGAACAAGATAACCTCAATTTCAAGCTAAATGTCAGAGTTATCAAGTCGCTATATCGGTAGCGACACTAGCAGAGGTGACGCTAAGTTTATCAAGACCTATACGTCACAGATGACGTATCAGCCTAGCTTCTAAATACATCCGCTAGATGCGCTAGTGTGTTATCAAGATCTTGTTAAGTTATCAAGTTGATAAGTTGAATTAGAATAGGCCTCCTGATTGTATTCAGACTATTTAAATCAGCTGATTCAAGTGCAATGAACTTGTGCAGACAATCTAATGTTTAAGAAATGTACTATTTGAAAATATATGTACGTGAAATCCCCAAATATAAATTAAATTTCTTAACAATGACATATAAATACGACTAATAGACCAAATTTTTTATTCCAGAGACAAATCCAATCTTTCTTTCAACATATGCAAAAATAGAATTACCGAGGTGAGCGAATATCAATGTATTTCCAAAATATTAAAATTCTTTCAGTTTCAAATGAATGATTGACAAGACTACGATGGTTCTAAGCTGCAAATTACTCATTTCAATCGACAGCTGTCATTCTCTCAAAAAATGAGAAACATTTAGTTCAAACCATAGGCGCTATGGAATTTTTGACAAAACTTTGGTGAATTTTCACTCAATATCCAGTGGATATACAGAAAAAATTTATTAAGAACAATTGCAAAATTTAATGAGTTCTAATATAGGTCAAAATTAATGAACATATTTCTGTTACACCTTACATAATGTTGAAATTTTGTATTTAAGACTAGTCTAGGGTCTAGTTGTGCACCTTGCATTATGGCTACAACCGTCTGTACCGAAAGTGCATTTTACTTGGAGCTATTTTGAATTTCAAGCATAAATCCAGAATTATCAGCCGTAGGATACTGAAATTCAGTATTTGAGATTGTTGTAGCATATAAATAATGGTTATCTTCTATTTTCTCATAAATTCAAAACAATCAGTTGTAGAATATTGAAAGTCCATATTTAGCACTTATATAGCATTCAGTTGTACACCTTGCATTATGATTGCAATCGTCAGTACCGGAAGTGCACTTTAATCCAAATATTTTTTCAATTTTCTGCATAAATCCAGAACGATTGAATGTACAATGTTAGAATTTAATATTTGAGATGATAGTACTGTCTAGATGCTCATATCCCATATTCATTGAGATCAACTGAGCTGGAAGTGCACTTTATTTGACAGTCTTTTGGAATTTTTCGCATAAATTCGAAAAGATTAACTGTAGAGTATTGAAATTTAGTATTTCAGTCTGCTGTAACACCTGAATAATAGCCTATTATTCTCATAACAATAGATTGAACCGGAAGTGCACTTCAGAAGTATTTTTTTTTTTATTTTGGACATCAGTATTTAGGAATGTTGTAGCATAAGAATGATGACTTATTATTTCCATAGCAGCCAAGTGGGCCTATAGCGCACTTTATTTGACAGATTTTCAATTTTTTTTGGATTATTTCAAAAGGATTAATCTTGAAACGATAGAATTTTGTCTTTGATTGTAGTATTATTATATTGTCACAATTGTGAAATATTCTAAGAAATTAGTTTTCACGTTATTATCTATTTCAATTCATTAATTAGCTAATGATAATTTATTGTAACTCTAAACCTAGTTAGCATTGACCAAATGGATGTTAAATTGTTGGACACGATTGACAGCCTACGGTTACTAGATGTTCAGTGGTTGCCAGGCAACAACTGTTAGACATTTGAATGTTGACCCATTAATGGCTTAGATATATAAGGGCGTGAGCTGGGAGAGTCATTCATTCAGTACGACTTACTGCGAGCGATATTGTGTTCATACGAATTTATAAAGAAAATATTAGAACTGCAACCTGTGTAAATAAATTATTCACGATAAAATTTGTGACAATATTCGAAAAATATATCCAATGATGTACAGGATTTTTTCAAACATCACTCTACAGCTTTTAAAATATGTTGTAATTTGTTTTGATTATTTAAATATGGAGGATTCACTACCATTGTTATCACGTGCTAGTCTCCTATAATTATGTAAATAGTCATTGTTTTAATTTTTATTTCATTCATATCTATTTCAAGAGTAACTTTTGGTTTCTTATGTATTAATATACTAATTAACTAGTTGACTAATTTTTTCACCAAGTTTTTAACTTGATTTAGACATCTGATTTCTATTTTTGAGGGCCCAATTTCATTTTCCCTTTTCTTATTAAATTCATATTTTTAATTTATTTTATATCTTGACTTCAGCCAACATAATAAATAGTAGATGTAGCTTGAATTTTATAATATTATTTGTAGATCTAAACCAGCTTGAAGAATCTAATTCAATTGTCGAAACCGGTCGCTCATTAAAAAATTGCTTTGACAATAAATAAGGATGAAGGATTTATGAGACAAATCTTTCCTCACAAAAAATCCTAAATTATACTCATTTACAAGAAGCTCAAAACTAAATATTTTATTTCTATACTTACACGATGAAAAATGAAGGTGAATAAAGCAAAAATATTATTAAAAAAAGAAAAATGATATATACTTGTAGGTATATTTTTCTTTTTACCAAGAATGTTGAACAAGCACGATTTTGTTAAGAGAATTTTATTCTATTGTAAAATCATTGGTTTTTGAAATGTATTGTTTGGAATAAGGTTTCGAATGAATTTACTGTAAATCTTCTGATGATTTAGTTACCAAAATTGCAATAAAGGTCTGTTAGAAATAGGAATTTGTGAAGCTTTAATCCTTTAAAAGACCTCATTTAAAATGTTTCACCGAGTGCCTACAACTTCCTCAATTAGTTCTGTATAGTTTTCATTGACTTCTAATACATTACGTCATATAAATAATGTAAACTAGACATCACACACTCCAAGTTTGGATAGATCATCCAAATTTCCTTTCCTCCCTGCCCGCTAATGACTGCTTCTAAACAAACTGTGTATCAGTATTAGGGTGTACGGAGTCTCATATATGACGTAATTGAGGGCACTTAACACCCAATGTTGGACCGAAATTTAGATTGTTTAGGAACTACTGTAGACAGAAACAACATATGCCACCGCGCATACACTTACTAGCAGATATTATGCTGGGGTTAAGCCGCAATGTGCTGTTTCCTTCACATTTGCCTTCACTGCTCGTATAGGTATCGGTATTGATATCGGCAATACTTTTTTATAAATATCGGTATCGTAACGACAGAACTGTATATCGGTACAACCCTTATTTAGATGCTATATTTACTGAGTTTTTTTTTATGCGGACGCTATTTTTGTTTGTCACTATTGTCAGTGACTTCCAAACAATAATTTATCATGACTTTCGACATGCACTGAGAGAAATTTATGAAATTATGACAACTCCGCGCGGAATTGACACTCTTGGAGTCGAGTCTATAGAATCATGTTTCACGCGAGTCTGTCGGAATCAGTGTAACCGTTCAGCATCCTTAAAACCAACTGCGTGAAGGAATTGTAGTTAAATATCTCGTGAAGTTGAGCGGATTTAATTTGAGTTGGATAAACGAATTTATTTATTGATGCAACAAAATATATAGTAAAATGAATAACCCTTCAATGATTGACATGAAAATTTCTATATTTGAATTGATTTTTTGTTAAATTCACTGAAAGCTTCAAAAATTCTTGAAAAATTTTTTCAAGTAATCTCTTGATTCATAGTAACAATTAAAATGAAAAAAATATATATTATGGGTTTTAATTAGTGTAATTAATATAATTTCTCTATTATAATTTATTTATCCATGTCATAATTTATGAAAATGGTGAATAATAATAAAATGATGAATCTGTTTATTACAGGTTTCTTATGTTGACGTAATATCAATTTGATTTAAAGAACTGATCCAAATTTTTTCCGATACATGAATACATAGGCCAATTTATCTGAAGAAAAATTTGGTCTCTTGGCATTTCTTGTTCATTTAAAATCTATTTATTTTAGATTAAAATAAAAATTGCATCCACTTAAGATCATTAGGTTGATTTATTCAAAGTTTGTGAGAGAATCTGATGTGTTCACTTAAATGAATCAATTTATGTTACTTATTCAGAATTTTTCGTTTTTTTGGATGGGCTATGAATCCATGAGCCTTGTTAAACAAAATATTACATTTGTTCGTACTTTGGGTTTTATTACTTGAAATTCTTGACGCACATCTGTTTGTCCCTTTCACAGCCTGTGTTATAAACCAGGGGCTTCCAACACCAGCCCGCGAGCACACCAATCTGGCCCCTGATAGCGGTTCAGACTTGTCCGGTAATCTGCCCGCTATTGTTTATTTTGATTACATTAAAAGATTCAGAATGTGGGTAAATTATATAAAATTATTATCGAAGATGTTTTTATTCAACGATCAATTCATATTTTTGATCTTAGGATTTGTTGGAGCGTAGAGAAGTTTGAGGACCTCTGTTCCAAACAATCACAAAACAAAAATTTATCCACCCTACCCTTAAGTTTTCTTGAAGAATATTTACCGTTTTATTCTATTTTTGGAGAGTTCATTTAGTTTTGAGCTGTTATCGAAAACGCATTGTACCATTGCTTGGTACTGTTTTACAAAATAGTGGAATAACAGATGAAGAAACGCGAGAGATTTTGATGGAATAGAATATTGGAGCTCATAACTACTTTTAAAGGTGATTTATCGTACTGTATTCAATCATTTGAATTTATGTGAAATTAATGAATAACTGAATCAGTGATTGCATTTCAGGCACAAAAAAAAAACATCAATAGACTGAAGCTCCTAGATAATTCGTCTATCAAAGAATTGATTCCGACTATTGAATACTGGCTGGAATTTACTTCCGAATAGAAAAATGTATTTCAAAAAGATGCAGCTAATGAGGATCGTCCTACACAGTCAATTTCTTTCGGAAACCTAGCCAATAATAATGGAAATGTAAGTGACACTGTTTTATAATTTCTGTAATAATATAGTAACAATATTTATATGATACATAACAATTTCAGATGTCTGATGGAAATAGTAACAATAAGGATAATGAGAATTGTGTATCATAAGAAAGGGATAGCGAAGACAATACCCACACTAAAATACAAGGCGGACTTGGAAATGAATTTTCTATTAAATCACAACGATACAGGGTCCATCAGCGGGTACTCAAACAATTGAACGTCTCAAGAAAAGTCCGAGTAGAACTTTCAGGCAAGTATTATTCTGTCAGATCGTGTATTTTAGATGAAAAATGCGAATAAATCTATCTGCTTATATTATCTATTCTTTATTCGTTACAGATGAGATAGAAGATTCTTTGCTTGGCTGGAATACAACAATACTTTTCCAGAAATCATGAAGTATTGGAAAATAACCTCCCATGCACGCCACCATCAATTAATTTCATCTGATGCTTTTCAGATTACTATAAAGAATATTTTGCTTTTGCTAATGTTAATGGATATAAAATTAGTATACACCATATATCTGTATAGAATAAATTGATCATCAATAATTGGATGATATTGATGTATATATATGTGTAGATTCATGTTCCATATTTTATAATAAAATAGTTTATCTGAACATAAATGAATAATAATATCAATGACCCAATCCTATAAATTAATAATGAGAAATACTTTTTGGAATTAGGTATGAAATTCAGAAAGCCGTAATTGTGATTCTTTTGATGAAATGGTTCTATTTTCTCGAATATAATCGATTTTACTTCAAATGCTTTCGCATCTAATTCAAAGCTAAACAACGGTTGAAATAATTAGTTACATGTTTCTCCCAACACTCTTATATTCTCTCTCAACACTTTTTGATATCTAATCGATAGAACACGAATTCGAGGAAATTGGAGTATATATTAAATGAACAATTCTTTATATTACCAGAAAAGTAAATCATTTTACCCGAAATTTTTTTTTAATTTGTATCAAATATTTTCTTAATGTATTGAATAATAATAGCAATCAAATGAAATTAGTAAGTATTAGAATGAACTCTCAATGACATATCTAAATTCCTTACGGAATTGCTGTTATGAACCTTTCAAATGCGCTGAGGAATTGAGTTAGCACCATGTGAATTTCGCCGTATCCAAGTGTGCCGCGCAGTTGAGAAAACAGAAAATGATTTGACTCAAAACAACCTTTTTCTCAGTGTGGATTATCTCAACAGTGCATCAATCAGCCTACCTCGATTTTTGGTCATGAAGCACCATTAAAATAGTTATTTATGTATCTAGTTATATACTTTGGTGCTTGAGAATGAAAGTTTTCTGTCAAGGTGCCAGCCGAGACACAAATCATTCGAAAGCACCAAAGAAATTTCGCGCGTGTGTTACATACAACATTTTTTCTACAGATGTCAAAAAATGGTGGAAAAAAATCATTGAAATCATAGTAAAATACAAAAATTAAGATCTATTCTACTGCAATCTAGTCTGTTGTTCTGTAACTATGCAAATAAAATTTAACAAATGCTCGCATATGTCAGTTGAATTTTTCTAAACCAATTTGGTCAGCATCACTTTGAGAGAACCTATTTTCAATCGATGTAAATGTTGGAAATGGCAGAAGATATTAACGAAGTAGCAAATAATGCAATTGCTAACCTATTACCCGAAAAATCAAGAATACAATATGAAAATGCATACAAACAATTTAAGGATTGGTGTTCGCTCAAAAATTTATCAAGAGTAAATGAAAACGTTCTTCTCGCTTATTTTGAGGATAAATCCAAATCAGTCAAGTCTTCTACACTGTGGTCACTATACTCTATGTTGAAATCTATTCTGGACATTAAAGAAAACATCAACATTTTCGAAGCAAGTGCCGTATTTAAAGAAAAATCTGTAGGATATCAGGCAAACAAGTCAAAAGTTTTAACGGGGGAACAAGTAAATCAGTTCATATCAGAAGCAAATTATGATGACTTCTTATTGATGAAGGTAATTTTTTCGATTTTTCTGTAATTAACATTGAAATCATAAGATTTTTTAAATGTTTTGCTGATTATGGGCATTTCCGGGGCGTGTCGTCGGAATGAACTCATGAAGATGACAATTGATGATGTAGGGATGCCGGTCACGTATTAATAGTCAAAATACCCTATACCGAGACAAATGTTTCACGAACATTCACAGTGACAGATCCCAATCACATCAAATTATAACGAATGTATCTGACATTTCGTCCTATTCATACTACAAATAAACGTTTATTCTTAAGATACCAAAAAGGTAGATGTTACAACCAAGTAGTTGGAGTTAACACCATTGGTTCAGTTCCGTCAATGATCGCAAGATACCTCCAACTACCAAATGCCAAAGCCTACACCGGCCACCGTTTCAGGAGGACATCTGCGACACTCCTCGCAGATGCAGAAGCAGACATAAGCTGTCTGAAGCGCCATGGAGGATGGAAATCCTCCAATGTTGTCGAATGTTGTTGAAGATTCCACGGAAAATAAAATAAAAATATCAAAAAAAAATTCGGGTTGTGAAACTGAAAATTCATCTTAACATATTTCCACTAGTACTAATGCCCCACCAGCACAATGTACTATAACCAAGAACATGAAAAATGAAATATGTGAGAATAAGATTGTCAAAGAATGTTAGGATGTTTTTACAAGTGGAATACATATAGGGACATGTAACGGTTGCACTATTAATTTTAATATGTATAGCAATATTGATAATAGTTAATGTGTTTTCATAATATTTAAATAAAGCGATTTGTTTCATCTATTCCAATTTATTTTAAAAATGTGATCATTTTCGTCGTGCACAAAATATTTTTCGCTCTAGTGCGCAAAATAGTTTGTGCACGTTGTCAAGATAAACTACTCCAATGCGACATTTCGCATACCAATATTGATGTACAAATGTCATCATTTTTTGACGTTTGTAGAAAAATTACTGTATATCACTGGTTTAGTGAATTCAACTGCGAGCATCATTCACTAACGGAGGGAGCAGTAAAAGTTGAATATTAGGCAACCACGTTTTTAAAAACTTCTTCAAGAGAGAGCAATACAGTAGATAATCGGGAAAGATAAATTATTTCGTTTTTTCTGAAGAAAAATGCAGAATTGTTTACGTATAAAAATAGTTGAGAGGAAACTACCTCGAAAAATGAACTAAACTCCGTAATTTTGGGCTGAAGCCCGGTCTATTCGAAAGTCGAAACGTCAAAATAAAAATAGATATTCAGAATTAAAACCGGAAAATCTATTTTTTATAAGTTTTTATGTGTAACATCGAGACTCTAGAGGATTCCCCAATTAAATATACATCATTCCTTACATACAAGTTAAAGATCACTGGTTTCAGATAATCACTGACGTTAATAACGTATGCGCTCTCTAACTTATCGAGTGAGTGTCTCTTATTCCACTTAATTCAAAAAGTTTTGTTCTCGCATAGTTTGACAGTCGCTCGAAAAAAGCCAAGCTGTTGATTGATGAAAAATACAATCTTAGTGTTTCCCAACAACCAAAGCCTTGTATAAACAAACAGCAACTGGCGATGTGGGTGTTCCAAAATGATCCAACAGAAATTGTTCGCCCAAGAAACACTTCGGAGCAAATGGTCGTTTTTTTAGCGCATTTTTAGCGCATTTTTTCGAAAAAAGCGCTATTATATTCACTTTGGCTGTCTGTCTGGTTATATATACAAAACAAAGAATATTCAGCCGCGTTGATTCAGCATCTGTCAAACTGACAGACAGATTGAATGTGAAAATGAGCAAATTCAGAGTCGAGTCTCTGGAATATATTGATGAATGTGGATGGGAAAAATAATCTTCCGAATACCATTCGTGATTAAATTTAACCTGGCAAAATTTTTAGATTGTTACGAGAGCTTGCTACCAATTTATTTCGTGATATTGATCAAAAGTCACTCGCTTGACAGCTCGTGATTTTTCTGTCAATATCACTCAATAAATTGCTAAGCAACAAGCTCTCGTAACAATCTAAAAATTTTTCCGGTAAAATTTAACCACTTATGATATTATATATGAAAATTCAATTCTGAATGGTGCACAATCATTTGTTTGCGAGAAGTCCTTGGAGAAAATGATGAAAAATAATTAGTGACGCAGGATCATTCTTAATCACGATAATGCGAGATCTCACACATCGGCACAAATAACTAAATATTTTATCGATTAAACATTATATTAATGGGCCATCCACCGTACAACCCTAATTGGGTACCTAATAATTTCTTTTTGTTTTTTACGTGAAGAATAAACTACTTTTGACGTCAGAAATAGCAGTTAAAAAGTTTCAAACACATAAAACACCTTATTCCACCAATATTCATATAATGTGACTACATACTGAGCACAAACTCCAAAATAGTAATAAAAAAATATAATATCACAGCAAAGAATGAAAATGAAGACATTCCAAAAACAAGTGTACGTAAAATAAATTACACATAATAACAATATGTATTTACTCTAATACGGAATAGATTACAGTAATCTCATACTGTTTACAAAAAAATTACCTGTACCATTATGGACTATCCATTTCTGTAATTTGTACTCATTTTGAATAACGCACATCTAGACTCAAGGCTTACATTTTATTCAGTTCCTTTATAAATGAATTTGTAATCCATTAAACTAATCCTGTGGAATTCAGAATACAGGCATCAAAACTGAAAAAAGGTATTTGAAATTTTGTCATTCCAATTATTTCACTGCGACTTGAATATGAAATCGCAAATGAAATTTAGCGGACGAAAAAATAAATGAGTCAAATAAAGTTGAAATATTTCATTCGCTAAAGACTACGTGATATTTTACTTTATGTACATCAGGTGGGTAGAAAAATCTTTTTCTTATTTCATCGCTACCAACATCAATACGCACATAACAGTTAAATTCCGAAATTGAGTATCCTATTCATTTGTTGAACTGTTATAGTTCAAGAACCGGCCGCACCTTATTATGTTCCCTAATCGGACTTATATACCGAAAGTCAAGTACTTTGAGAAAAAAAAAACAAAATCTAAATCTAAATTTTAAATTATATTCTATTGAAATTCTGGAAAAATATGGAAATTTCGAATTCAATTGGCAATTTGGATGATAGCAACCTTCAAATAATTCATCAGCTAGCTGTGCGAATCTTTAGAATAGAATAAAAAAAAGTTGTCAATGTACCCACAAGTATTCATGGCAAGTACTGAACAATTTTTTGTTTACTTTTCTTTTGATATTGAATGGAATAGAAGCTGTTATATCTTCTTTGATGAAAACACGTTGCTGATGCCACAGTACGTGATTAACATGGTAGATGCAGTGAAAAAGATCGCAAATGAGCTCTAGAATATTTAATCAACTCCATTCTTTCGTACACATGAAAACATACAAGTTGAATACATGGAAAGAAATGAGTTTCAGAGAAGTATTCAGTCATAATTCAACACAGATCATATTGCATAGGTGAGTGATTTCCAGAGTATACATTGTGAAGTTAACGCTAAAATAAAAAAGGAGAAAAATCTTGAAAGTTCATTACTGAAAATGATAATGTTAATCCACAATTTTGAATTAGTTTTTGTTTTCTAGAATCTTGCATCAAAAATTGTATGTTAAATTATTACTAATGGAAAGAACTCTTTTGAGAATCAGGCTGAGATATTGGATGAATAGATTTTCTGATTTATTATTATGTGTTACCTATTGAACAAAATAATGATGAAAATGGAATGTACAAGGTATTATTGATCTAGTTTTACATTAATAATCGCGAGAAGCTGCAGATGACAATATTCAATTTATCAACAGAACACCCTAGTTATTATACATTATTCGGAGGTAATTAAGACGTCAATATGTTGTCAGATGTCTATTAATAATAATAGGAATCAACATTGATGACGCTACTATAGCTACTATAGCTACGATAACATAGCGATAGTTGTTTTGAGGAAGGGTGGCCATATAGAGGCGATTCTTTACTTTACATAATTATTAAGAAACTTGAAGGTTGACGAAGTATGGTTTGTACAGACCGAAATATTACAGCCCGGTCCTCCCAGGCTCAGTTCGCTCAATCCCGTTGATATTGAAAGACCCTCTCGATCCAGGCGAATTTTTAAAATAACAATAGGGAATATGCATGAAATTTAAATTTGGTTCAAATATTTGTATTCCGAATTTTTATTGGCCAAACATTTGTACTAAACCATCATTTTAGTAATTAATATCTTTTCAATTGCTTAAAATTAATAAATAAAAGTGCAAATTAGGCAAGGGAAGTTCAAAGTTTTGAAACGCAACATTATTGGTTAAAACGAAACGTGACGTCAAATACTATGCAAACAAGTGCGCACTGCTAACATTTGTATGGCATTGCAGGCTTTTGATAAGAAAACATAGTAATAACGTGTGTGTTGTGAATTCATTTATTGTTTAAATGTAATTTTAGTATCCTAGTGAGATTATAAATCATTTGAGACAAAATGGTTTTGTAAAAGCACAATCGGATAATCTGCCAAGAATAGATCCATTCATGATGTCGTCTTATTTTCTTTCAAATCAAAATTTTACTTCCCCTAGAGTAAAAAGAGTGAACACTGCAAAGTAATTATTCAATAATAACACATTATGTACCGTATTTTAATAAATTCAATCCGAAATATGATGAGCAGTAAACATAACCTATAATTTTTATTTATTTTAAAACGAGCGAATGTTAAACGAAGCCGCATACATACTCTGTATTTTATTGCTAAAACTAATCACATATAATGTTATTTATGATCTGTCAAGTTTATTATGATACTTCATCTCTTCTGATAACCTTACATCATTTCTTACGTATTTTAAAACCTGTCTGGATTGAAAAAAGTCTTCATCAGGTATATTTCTGATAGTATCTTGCATTCAGACACAATGCAATACTTATAAACTGACTTTTAAGCGTTTTTAATACTGAAATAAGTTGAGAACGGAAACATCTGCAGTAAACAATGGACTGTAATGTCACTGGACATAGTATTTGACGTCATCAATAGAGCGCGCGAAAATGGCGGCGTTCAAACAGCTCAAAATTATTCTCAATTTTAAATATTCTTTTAAACTTGATTACAGCACTTTTAAGCATAATTTATATTTTTTACTATGTTATAACGATGTAAACAGTGAATTAAAAATATAAAATAAATTCATGATTATACCTTATTTGAGATCCGGCCAAGTCCGATTTCTAGAATTTTAAAGAAGTTTGGCCAGGCCCAACCAGGACAGAATATTGAAAATAAGTCTTTAGTACTTCAAAAACAACTGTTACATTTCGATATTCTTATATAAAACAAGTGCCTCTACATATTTAGCTTCTCAAAAAAGACGGCTTTGGACTTTTTTCTGCTTGATGGCCCGCGCAAATTCGTCGCATATTAATACCAGACCGCACAAGCCCGTGATCAAATCAAAGTTCATATCTACCCGACCCTATAAGCATGGAAACGCCCGTTTATCCGAAACCAGTCTACAAAAAAAAAAAATTGCCTCCATTTAGTCTGTGATTCAAGTGGAAGGCATCTTTATGAGACTAAATCAAGCAGATCGAGAGAAGGAGCAATCTGTGGATAGACTTTAAAAAAGTTTTGAATTGAATAACTGACTTTCAAATATTCCATCCTTAATATTGTCATAAATTTTATTGTGAATAATTTATAATCACAGGTTGCAGTACAAATATTTATCTTATACACTCGTATGAACACAATATTGCTCATAGTTACTCTTACTGAGTCACTGAATAACTGACTGACTGACTTCCTCTCCTAGCTCGCGCTCTTATATACCTAAGCCGACAATGGGCCAACATTCAACTGTCTAACAGTTGTTGCCTGGCAACCACCGAACATCTAGTGACCATAGCCTGTCAATCATGTCCGACAATTGAACGACTGTCAATATTAACTAGGATTACAGTTACAGCGAATCCAAATGAATATTTTGCAAAGAATAAGATTTAAGATCCAAAGAAGTTTAAAAAATGCGACAAAGCAGCTGTTAGCAATTGAGCAAAGGGAATATAACAAATGATACCAAAATTAGAATTGCTGAAAGACGAATATGACTTCCAGATAGATGTTTTATTAGGAAGACAACTTCGGCATTGACTCAAGTCAACTCTTCTTTCTGCTAAAAGACAGATACTTTTCGGCCATACCTCGTATTGTGCAGAACGTTTTAGTAAAGTGTTTTTCTGTGTACTGAACCACGTAATGATAATATATTGTTACTTGATAGGATAATGGAGACAAAAAAATGTGATCACACTGTTCTCAAAATGTTCTTGTTAGTTATCAGTTTCAACCACTGCGTGATAAACATCAAATTCCTGTAAGACTACAAAGAGAGGAGGGAAGTCGAAAACAAGTAGATGTATCACAAGTGAACAAAAATCAAAAAATGAAAGAATCATCTAGATGATGAAAGCGCATTTTTGACAGCTCATGAATGCTTGTTACTTCAGAGATTTCGCAAATTAACATCTCTCACTATTACTGAGCTTGAAATCAAGCAGTTTGGGCAAACTTACGAAGCAGCAGCTTCCATTTAGTATTAGTTTCAAGTTGACTATTTGATAGGTACATAATTTATGCATGTACAAACTCAAAAATAACTTTTAATCTTCATTGTTTAGTTATTGACTGACGGGAGGTCAAGTGCAGTACCTTAAAATGATAATTTGATCTTTATCAAAGCTATATAAAAAAAAATACACCAAAAGTAAACAAATTCTCATCCAATAATAATAATTCATTCTAATAAGCTTCAAATTCGCGTCAAACAAGTCATTGAATGAATCCCGGACAGATTTGACAACTGCACATAATGATAGTGACACCAGCGGCGAAAGTTGTAACTGAATTTTCATCTACTTCAATAAATTTTAGTTGCCATATCCCTTATGTCATATATATCTATGAGCATTGTTTCACTTGAAACAAGTAATTGAATAATTTATTCTTCCACAATCATTGAGCTTGAATTAAAGCAATTTGTGCAAGCCTATGAAACAGCAGCTTTCATCTAGTACCAGTTTCAAGTCTGTAAATAGTATAGTTTCTGAGAACTCAGCGTCACGGCAGCCAACCAGCCAGCCAAAGTGAATATAATAGCGTTTTTTAGCGCATTTTTCCGAGAAAAGCGCTATTATATTCACTTTGGCTGTCTGGCTGGCTGGCTGGCGTGACGCTGAGTTCTCAGCAACTATACTATTTACAGACTTGAAACTGGTACTAAATAAAAGCTACTGTTTCGTAGGTTTGCACAAATTGCTTTAATTCAAGCTCAGTGATTGTGGAAGATTAAATTATTCAATTACTTGTTTCAAGTGACACAATGCTCATGGATATATATGACATTAGGGATATGGCAACTAAAATTTATTAAGGTAGGTAAAAATTTAGTTACAACTTTAGCCGGGGGTCTCACTATTATTATGTACAGTGGTCAAATCTGTCCGAGATTTATTCAATGACTTGTTTGACGCAAATTTGAAGCTTATTAGAATGAATCACTATTATTGGTTGAAAATTTGTTTAATTTTGGTGTATTTTTTTATATAGCTTTGATAAAGAGCAAATTTTACTTTTAAGGTACAGCACTTGACCTCCTGTCAGTCAATAACTAAACAATGAAGATTAAAAGGTATTTTTGAGTTCGTACATGCATAAATTATGTACCTATCAAACTGTCAACTTGAAACTAGTACTAAATGGAAGCTGCTGTTTCGTAAGTTTGCCAAAACTGCTTGATTTCGAGCTCAGTAATTGTGAGAGATGGTAATTTACAAAATCTCTGAGGTAACAAGCATTCATGAGCTGTCAAAAATGCGCTTTCATCATCTAGATGATTCTTCCATTTTTTCCAAAAAATGCGCTAAAAATTAAACTTGTACAATAAAATTACAGCAGCTTTACAAAAGGTCCGGTAATTTTGTTGTGTAAGCGTTTGTTTTATTTTCTGATTCTTGTTCACTTGTGTTGTGATACATTTACTTATTCTTGACTTTCTCACTTTCTTTAAGTCTCACTGGAGTCTGATGATGATCACGCAGTGATTTGCACAAAACCGGTAAATAAAATAAAAACTGAAAACCCTCACCATTATTCTATATATTGGTACACTTGGGTTTATTAATTCTCCTAATTATGTTACATGATAATTCTTTTATTCAGAATGCAGCTGGAATTTGGGGATATTATTTTCAATTCAGGATTCACTCGCAGATTAAATAATAGATTTTATTGAAATAAGTTCTTGTTTTCTAATTGGAGTTTTCTAAATCTCCAAATAATATTATAATTTTGAAAACAATTGGAGATCTTCATTAAAACAATTAAGAAAGAGATAATATATTTAATAATCTATACATTTTTCAGAATTTTAGTGAATAATGAATTACTTTTGATATTATATTATATATATATTTTCTTTGAAAATTTGACGTTTCGATCCTTTGACCAAGGATCTTCTTCAGAAAACAATGATTCTTGCCTTGTTTTATTTTTGTATCATTGTTTTCTGAAGAAGATCCTTGGTCAAAAGATCGAAACGTCAAAGTTTCGAATAAAATATACAAATTTAAAATCAAAAGAAATTTATAATAATATATTTATCTATTTTTTATTTGTAAGCATATCATTCTCAACTATCTCATCTATCTCAACATGACTGCTGACGGAATGATTTAAGGTATATTTGTCAAATTTTCTGACATGAATCTTTCATGTTCCTCTAAAATAGATATTAAAATTGATTTTGAAATGCCATATTGCAAAATTTCACTTGAAAAATATGAATGTATCTCTCAATTTTAAACAAATTTACCAAAAATCAGAGCCTTATGAGAAAGAGTTCGGTAATAGAAATCAAATTTTGGGACTAGAGCTATATATTTCATATTTTGTCTCATCTTCTTTATGCAATAAGGTGAATCGTAACTTGGAAGCGACTCAATCTAAATAAAGTGGAATAATTAACTATGGTTATAATAACCGAAATAATTGTTAATATTGTACTCAGTTCAATTGATGTACTAATATTGAACAACTAATACAAGTGCGACAAATTTTCTTTAATTTCACGGATTACTTGTCATATTTTGTAGAGCCTCATCAATTTTCCAAGCATGATGAATATTCTGTATGCAAAAATGAAAATAATTTAATACTGTACTGAACTCTAATTTGAATAAAAATATGCTGAGAATTAAAATACTGAATATGCTGCAAGATGTGGTTGGCTTGTTAATTCATTTTTTTTATTCATAAATCAAAAGATGCACCACTTTTCATTTTATCTTACATCTTTTCATACATAGTTATTAAGTGTGGAAAATATACACTGAATAATAAAGAACGGAGAATTTCAGTGTCTTCATTTCAATAAGCGCTGGCTGAAATATGAAAATTATTTTATTTTTACTACAACTTTATTAAATCATAGATATATAACGAAATATGAAATGTAACAGAAAATGTGGAATTGTATATGTTCGCTGCAAGGAATTTTGATATTGCGAATTCATTTAATGTTGGAAATGGCGTACCTACTCAGATTTTTATGTGCTAATGGACGAGTTTGAATAATTAACCAATAATATTTCGAAAGTTGAGAATTCCGGATGGAAAATGGGTTAATATTCATATTACTTCCCCGGCCTAAAAGAATAATAATCGTGACTGTTTGACAATTCGGAATCTTGATGAATCTTCACGCTTTAGACCCTACTGATCCCAAAAAACATAATTTCAGACCGTCTGAAAGCACGATAACTTGTGAAAGCGAACGAATACTCGACTGAAATTTTATATTAAAATTTTCTATTGACAAGCTAGAATAAGTTCGTGAATGACCCTTTTTCAACCAGAACCAGTGGTACCAGAACTTTTTGAGTTTATTTTATAAACGGTAATATTTATCATAGAATATAAAATAACTGGAATTCGTCCTTGAATAATTTGGCACAACTTTTACCTGAAACATTTTTCAAAACTATATTAGCGGTTCATTTGTTATTTTTAAAATTTGGATTATTATAAAATGTATTATATTTTTCTGAAACAAAGAAATAATGATAATAATAATGAAATCTGTCACCTTAACAATGACAGCTGTCACTTTGACAATAACAGCCGAGATAACAGCTAACACTTTGAAATATGCAATTAATTGATGCGACACTCTAAATTTATGAAACAGTGATGAAACTGGCGATGAAAATGATCGAAAAATTACTGGGTGGCAACATCATTTTTTTTTTACTATCAAATGAATCAAGAATAAAGCAGTAGGCAAATTTTCTCTTATTTAAAAAAAAAATCATACATTTTTAGCTTCTCGATGCATATACAAAAAAGCACTGAATTTTGCCATTAAACCCTTTCCAGGACTATAATGTACCAATGGACGGAATAAAATTAAGCTTTGGATGATGGATTCAACAAGTGGCTCACTAAAAGTATTTTCATAATCACAAAAATACTAGCTACAAAAATTGACTCAATAATACCGTAAGTCGTTCATAAACTATATTTTGAAAACAAAGCTGTTGTCTCAAGGTCTCTATTATAAATTTAGCCTAGGGCCTTTGAAATATGAATTTGCCCTGCTCCTTCATTTCAATATTCATTCATTTCCGAATAATTCTGGATTAATTTGAATTAACATTTGATGTTATTGGGCGTGACGCAATTTGACGTAGTATTCGTCCAAGGACGAATGACAGCTTTAATCACTCCTATTTTTCAACTTTCAACTCTTATTTTTTTTCCAGCTACTCTATGCCGTCACAAAAAAAAACCTACTCCAGAAAAATTGCCCATAACAAATATTTCTAATTTTATAAATACACAAAACCTGCTCCTGTTTTCTGCTCAATTTCCAAAAGCATTTAAAGTCATTTAGCATTTTCATTTGGTTATTTCTCATTTAATTTTGATAATTTATGCAGTATGATATTTTGAATTTTGTCCATAAATATCGTGATGTTCTTAACCATTGCAGAAATAAAAAAAAAAAATAACTAAGCGTATAGGAGATTGTCATTACTTATTATTGAATTTTATACGGATTGCGTGTCTCAAAACTCAACTGATACTCGTATACATTTTTCTGATAGTAATTGAAGCCTTATAGTTTGAACATTGACAACCACTAATTTAAATACGACCTAGAAAAAGTTTGTGTCTCGTAATTTAGAGTTATGAGAATTGATGACATACTAGAGATACTGTATAATAATTTGGTGAAAAAATGCGTTCTCATTGCTGCGAAACATCAATAATAAAAATGACAAAAAAGGAGAAGACAAATGAACAACAAGTTTTGTTTCACAATATTCACATTTAACAAATTTGTTTTTTAAACTCTGGAAATAATAAATCTTCGTTACTAGGTAATGGTTTTGTCATTTCAAAACACGCTTTCTTCAAATTATTAAAGTTTCAAACAAAAGTGGTACATTTTTTTTTTGTAATTTTCGCTGTAAAAATGAAAACTCAAGGTGAGACTCCAATAGCACAGAGCCGTGTTTGCTATAAATGTTATCATTTAAATTCGAATAAAACAAATAATGAATATGTATATTTCTACACGGAGTGTTCCATTAAAATCTGAGATATTTATTGAAATCAGACAGAATTTATGTTTACAGAACTGAGGCAGACGTCGATTCCAAGAAGAATTTTTTTCTCAATCCAGTGACTCTCAAGCAATAATGAAAGATATTTTTTTCAAACAGAATTATATATATATATATCCTGATAAGTTGAAAGCCAGTCAGAAGACAGGAACAGCACTTTTGAGATTTGCAAGTTACGCACGAACGTACCGACATCAAGCCGAAAATAGTCAAAATGGATTCAGGGAATATTTCCATCAAAATCTTGTTATGTGAATTTTGTCGGTTTCACAATACTTTCTTGTACTTCGTACAAGTAAGTAAAAAAGATGTAACGTTCAAAACCGATTTGACGTCTCAAAAAAAAAAAATACGTGATTGCTCCTAATCTCAGGGAGATCGTAGGTGGAGTGAGGCGTCATGAAACTAGGCTTCGGGCATACCCGGGGCGCCACGATATTGTCTTTTTGTCCGCAGGGCACACAACAACGAAAGTACCTGCAATAAAAGGTATTGGGTCGGACACGGGGTAACGAAACGGTGTGACCATACGATGGCCTTCAGCACTAACCAAGTGGTCGAGCTAGTAATTCACTTACCAAGTATTGCGCCTTCAAACAGAGCCAAGGGTAGCTAAATGCTCTGAAAGAGAACAGGTAAGGTTCCTCTTTCCACGAACAAATAAAACAATCTACAATTTAATCTAAACAAATTGAATGACTTTAATAGCAAAAAGAATAATAAAGGTTAAACAAAATATGAATAATGAACTGAATCTGAATTTACCACCAAAAAAAATGAATAACTAATCAATAAGCAAATGAATTTAATAATAAATACAAAAAAAGACAAGTACTAGCGGAAGGCTAAAATGCAAACAACGCACCTTGCCGGACAGCGCGCAATTCCAAAGAAAACAACAACAAAAGAAAACGATGCCTATACGTCTAGCCCTACATTCGCCGAAGCTCACAAAAAAACGTAATAAGGGGCTCAGCTCAATCGATTGCGCCTCACAAATTCGACGTATAGCGCACGTACCAGCTACTGCGTCACAACTACTGTGCCCAAGGGGCGTTTGACAGTACCGTAAAAGAGTAAACAAGAAAATATATATTGTGCTCCTAGCTGTCCTAGGAGCACCACAAATGATCAAAATAACAAAAAAAAAGGACGGTGCACTTAGCTGTCACCACTGGTCCTCTGGAACAATGGCTTGCGTCAAATTTAAGGGTCCTGGGATGGTCTTCAGGATCCAGGAGTCGGTACTCGCGTCGCTGCGTGCCTGGCGGGCGACTAGGATCTCGCCTTGATGGACTTGGCGGTTTTCGCAACACGAGGTCACGGCCGTAATCCCCACAATGGGCTGCTCGATCGCGGACTGGTTCCACGACACTTCACGCGACCGGAGCAAACGCTGATTTAATTTTTAATCCCGCAAATGCGGCTTTGAACATTCAAAATAATAAATAAAATCGGCGCAACAAAAACTTAATGGCGCGACCTTCTGTTCTCTCGACTTAACTTAATTCATCTTTTCCGCCCAATCAAGAAAAAAAACCGTTTTTACTTAACTTCTAGTAATACTATTGGTTTCAGCTAATTGAGAGAAATGAAGAGAGAAGAGGGAATGACGGGAAAAAGGATTATTAGGGTTAAGGAATTTTATTGTGAGTGTTATTTTATTCTAACGTTTCCATATTATGTGCTGTGTGTTGATAAATATGATTTGAATTAAATAAAAATGCGTTTAATCATTTGACAATATCTGAATTCGCGCTGTCTGCTAGTGACCCCTACGGCAACTATTTCAACTAAAATTCAAAAACTCTTGGACTTGTCCGAACGACAACTCAATTAAAATTATTTATCGATCTGTCAAACTACAATAACAAATGCTTTGTAAGTAAATCTGATTCTATTTGAAATAACAATTATCAATATTTTCAAATTGTAGCTAAATGAATGGATAGAAGTCTAGGACTTGGAAAATGGAAAAATAGGAACAAGGTGCGAAATTGGAACGTAACAAAGACCTCGTTCTCTGTCTATATAAAGGATCGCGTCGCAACGTTTATTTGGGAGGGCATAGAATAAATCAAACGGTCGGAGCACATAAATAAATAGTTTGGTGTACTGTTGTTATATTTATTGAACTAAAATTTTTATTTATTTCCAAATAATATTTTTTCTTTTTTATATCGAATACTTAGAACATTTCAATATATAATTAGAGTATCAATAAATTTTTTGAACCATAATTTGAAATATATTCGCATGTTTTCATTATTGCAACCTCTGGTTATGGTCTTGTCAAAGCTACACGCAAACCGGACAACAACGGCGGGTGTCACGCCCATTTAAGTTTCTGCTTTACGACATATGCCACTACTCTTTGTCTATGATATGTTATTTTTCGTCTGATATACCAAATATACACTGAAACTGTCCGTTAATCAAGTTGAATTGATTGCATTCAAACTATTGATGATTGAAAATAACTATATTTATATAATCGTTGAGAGTAGGGTTGTTAACTATTTATTAAAACTTCTGGGTGGATTTCAATAAGTGACCCAAGTGTTTTGAAACGTCATGTAGTTTAAATTCGCGTCATCTTCAAATAGTGCAGACGTCGCGCCGCGCCGGTAGATTGACGATTTGTTATTGAAAGAAAGCAGCAACATTAACAATTCTTCACATCCCTTTTTCTCTTACAACTCACTCCTGCGAACTGTGCGCTCAGTATTTCTTTGTTTTGACTTATTCACTTACTACTTAGAATTATATCTAAAGCATTCAGTGAGTTTAAGAGTTCCTACAGCAAAAGATATTAATAAAAAATAATAATTGAAATATACATGACTTTCATTGATTTATTACATTAATAGTTATTTACATAATTAGTTATGAAAAGTGCCATATTGTTTGACGAAACGTAATATTTGCCAAAACGAGCGAAGCGAGTTTTGCAAATTACGTGAGTCAAACAATATGGCTTTTCATAACGTATTCTGTACAAAATTTTATCTAATTCCGTCAGAATAATTTTAAGTATATTTTTCAATGGGAACATCTCTCACGTCACATCACCAAATTCAGATGACTGTGATTCATGACCATCTATTGTTACTACAGAAACAAGAGTGCACTGAAATATACAAATATCGAATTTTCACAAAACGTCAAAATAATTCTTTTAAATGTGCTCAAGCAGTAATATCCTGAGTGATATAGTACTCTTTGATATCAAAGACTCTGCCAATGCTGCATACTGTGAATAATAAATCTTTCTTTTAATTGTACGCAGATAAGTATAATTGATTAGCTCTGAAACATGGCCAGTTAGGTAAAGTCATTATGTAACTACTTTATGCTACTTTACGCAACTGTTGCATTGCAGTTATGAAAAATGGGACGTTGCATAACGTCAGGAATTGATGTAAAGTTTGACTTTTCATAACGGAATTAGATAAATATATATGTATTTACTATAAGTACTTTTATACTGTGTCCTGTTTTAGTCAAAAATTAAATGGTTTTTTCACCTTCATGTCTAACTAACCAAACTTTCGAAATTGCAGTCCATAAATATTTAACAACAGTATTTATTGTGGACAGTTCTTTCAAAATGTCAAAGTTGCACAAATTATTTATTCACATCATGCCCTTGAATTAATATTAAAATATCATATGAGAAATTTTGCAGATTATGAGTATAACCGTTTTCCAGCCGTCCAAAAATTGTGTAACAAAGACATGACTTTAATAAATAGATAATTATAGGTAAAATAAAAGAAATCTGACGTGAACACCCGTGACTTACTTGTACATCATTTGATATATACACAAAAATTTTCAATAAAGTTGTTGTCACTTCAGATTATAATTATTATAATTTTAATAATATTTTGTCATCTACAATGTCAAACAAAATGAAATAATTGACAACAGATTATCATTGCCTACTTTATCATTTCAATTGAACTGATTGTTTTATACGGGAAATTCTGAATGTCTGTTATACATATAAATTGCACTTCCGGCTCAGCCGATTGATACAAAAATAGTAGATAACTATTTTGATGCTACAAGTTCAAACACTAAATTTCAATATGCTATGGCTGATTATTCTAGATTTTTGCAAAAAAAAATAAAAAAAGTTTCAAGTAAAGTGTACTTCTGGCTTGGCCGATTCATACAAAAATAGCAGATAACCATTCTGATACAACATCAAGTTCAAATACTGTATTTCAACATTCTACGGTTGATCATTCTGGATTTATTAGAAAAATTCGAAAAAAGTTTCAAGTAAAGTGCACTTCCGGTACAGACGATTGGAACTATAATGCGATATCGGATATCTCCATCAAAATCTCAAAAGGTGAATTTTGTCGGTTTCACAATACTTTCCTATACTTAGTACAAGTAATTAAAAACTTTTAAGTTAATCGGTTCCATTTTAAATCATCAGCTATACCAAAAACTAGAAAATAATTAGGACACAAACTTGGACCTTCTTCATATTCTAACGTATGGTAAAAAATCGTGCAATACTAGCAGTGCTGTCTTCTCAAATGGCACTTTATATCGCTGCGTCAGCAGAATAAATAATAATTTGAGATTTCAACAGACCAAAATAAAAACTTATTTATTTATTTCGAATCGGTCCTACAGAATAAATATTCCAATTGCAGGACGATTTTACAGAGAAAATATAACATAATAATTTCCCGAGAGAGACAAATATTAAATAATATTAGGTTAAGCCTAGATTATTAATCACATTTAAACTATGATTTGAACATTGAATGTGTGTGAGATGAGTGTAAATTAGAAAGAAGAAAAACTGCTTTGTAGATGGCGTCTGAATTCTGATAGTGAGCTACCAAAGATGTCAATATCAGATGTACTTGAAATGTGGTCATAAATTGAACAGAGCATTCGGATAGGTGATTTAGATTCATAATTTGTGCGTGAGACTGTAATAAAATGTCCGAATGCTCCGCGAACTTAGCCTAGGTACTGCAAAATGTATCAGTTGAAGTGTTACAGGATCGCTTATGTAATTATACAATAATTTATAAAGGTAAATACAGGATAAAATTTTCCTACGTTTCGCGAGATGAACAAAATTGAAATTAAAGAGTAGTGTTTCGTACAGGCAGTCAAAATCAGGATACCGCCCGTGAAGCTTAGAATAACAATATTTGAGGAATTTACGTTGGATGGATTCAACCAATCGTAAATTGGATTCCAAACTTGCAGACAGTATACTAATTTTGACCTCACAAATGAAAAATAGATTTTGTAAAGTTTTGATAATTTCGTGAAAGATTGAGTGCTTCGCATCAAGAAGCCTAGGTTTCTGTACGATGATTTCACAGTATTATTGATATGGTCGCTGAAGATTAATTTTTCATCGAACAGAACACCTAAGTCTTTGAATTGATTCACTCGCTCTAGACAAGAGCTATCAATTCTATATTTGTATGTATGGATAGATTTTTTGACGATATAACTCATGATTTTGCAATTACTGTAATTGAAAAACAGATTGGAGGATAAAGACCAGGACAGTAAGTCATTAACATCTCTTTGCAACAAAACTGCATCCTCGATTGAACTAATTGTTCTGAATATTTTTAGATCATCTGCATATAGCAGAATATTTGAGTTTTGAACTGATCATAATGCTGTATTGTTTCGGGAACTCAATGTGTGTGCAAAGTTTCATAAGAATCGATTTAGTACAAGTTAAAAAAGCTGTCAACAGATTTGAAACAAAAATAGTAACAAATACTTACATGAAGTGGAGCTGAATAAAATCATTTAAAAATGTTTGAATTTCTTCATCTTTTGCTCCTCGACAGACGGGACTGATGATCTATGTTACATTTTCTTTCAATAGTCTACTATAAACTAGAATAATTCGGCAGTCATGAATAAAGCTCGTTGATACTGGAGTAGAAAAATGTTTGTCAGCAGCTCTCAAAATACGAGACCATAATATAATAAAAAGTTCAAAGCATGAAAACCGTGATCCAAAAATTTGTATCAGAGCATTGCATGGTCAGGATTGGCCCGAATATGCTACGGGCTACCAGGTCCAAGGGTTGAGTACATGCCGGCAGGCTTTGCTCGTAGCAATCAATATTCCTTCTCAATAATCTATTTATTTATACAACTGAATTTAGAATCACTTTTTAATTTGAATGAAGAAATAAACATGTTAAAATATTCAATATTTTTCATATCTTGGCTTCATCCTATAAGACACTTCTTTTGTGCTCTTGTGAGAAAGTAACGTATGATTTTGTTGTAAGTACCTGTAGCTTTCAAACAAATTATAGACTTTGGCCCAACATGAGAAATTAAATATTGAACGTGACAGAAAGATAAATATACAAAAATGATGAAAAAAAAGCTCAACCTTAAACAAGCTTAAAAACTAAATACATATTCCAAGAACTTAGTTCTCATGATATGTGTATCAACTACGATGAGAACTTAGTTCTCAAAATACGAATTTGGTCTTTTAAACGTATTTAAGTTTATGAGGTTTTCATTATTTTTGTATATATGAAGAGTTTAATAAGCCCTTCTCGGTTATCTCGGACTCAATTTCGGTTCCACAGACGCGCGCAGCGCAATTCGTTACAATTTCCGAAAATGTAAGCGAAGCGAGCTAGCCTACAATAATTCTAAAAAAAAAAATCCACTGTTTCAGTGTCACCGCCAAAGTTTCATTTTATTAGCGAATTACTCATATCGTCATTTCTAAAAAATAAAGCATTGCACTACTGGAATTACAACGACCTTAAGTGGAAAAAAAGTCTGAAATCTTCTCTTTCGAAAAATTGAATATGTGGAGACACTTGCTCAATAAAAGAAAATATCGATAAATAATTGTAGTTGTTGAACTATAAAGACATATAGGGACAAAGAAAGACCTTAAAATTCTGCGGGTTGGATTCAAGCCTAGTTGTGCCAGGCCTTTAGATGACACTAAGCTTATAAGAACCAGTCTTCAAAATTTCAGCTCGCACAGACCTCTAATTTGTAATACTATTACGAATTATGCTTACATTTATACGTTATTAAGTAATTATGCATTTCACCTTTAGAAATGTCTCCAGCATTTGATGCTTTCTGTAACATAGAAATCAACAAAACCACAGTGGACATTTATTCTATAAATAATTTCTATTATCTTTATATGTTCTAAAACAATCAATAATTTTTGGCTAATATTTTTTCATACAGTCAATCTGAATTTTCAAAGTGGTCAGTTCCGGTCAATGACTACTCCCACGTAAAGTCGGTCAAATTCTACTTCTACACAAAGCGATTGCGTGCAGAGCATGTAAAGGGCAGTTTTACGTTATTAACGAAATGACTGTCGCGTTATACAGACGGTTGTTTGTGAAATACACATACTCTGTGGGTTTATAATTTACAACGTACTTTTACACAACCGTATATCTTGAGACGCTACCAGCAGTACTCAAAAGAATATTTTTCTACACGACAGGATATAACTAGCTTATTCCTTTAAGGCATGTTTATAATTTAGTTGACATCTCGGTTTGCATCTATTACAATAGATGTAAACCGAGATGTAAACTTATTCTGTTAACTTATGATGCAGGATGTATGATGTTATTTTCAACATAATCAAACGTCAAAATTTCAAGATCCTGTATCAAAGCCAGAAATGGATCTAGAAAATGATTATTCAATTGGTTCTGCAATGTTTTCAATATTAGTAGATTGTTTGACAAGTAGAGAAAAGTGAGAGTTTACTAGCGAGTGTAAATGTTTTATGCCCAGTTGCACCGCTATCACTTAACCTTAAGTACGGAATAATTATTGTCTATACAATGGTAACCATAAATATTAATCTTCCCTTGAAGTTAAGTGACAGCGGTGCAACTGGCCATCAATCTTTTAAATTTATACGAGCAAAGTAATATCGCTTTTCTTACATGTTGAACATGCTATTTTTTTGTATACCTGATGAAAAAACTTGAGTAATTTTCTCCAGCACTGTTTTGGAATTTGCATATTCCATAACCAAAAATTATGTTGGAACTAAGACATTCCAAAAAATCGTTTAGAATGATTCCGTATGCCGTTTAGAATGATTCTGTATGTCATTAGAATCATTTCGACGAATCAGAAGCTGTTAGTTTGACTACTACCATGGTTACTTCCTAACAATTCAAGTATAGTCTACAATATGTTTGGAATGGCGTATTCCACACTCGCGAACTTTTCGGTCGTTCAGAATATAGGTCATTCCAATACTTATTGTAGAATATACTACTCTACACAAAATACTAATCAAGATTGTATTCTTGCAAAAACGTATAGTAACGGTTTTGACAACTGCCAAGCAAAAGCATAGTAACAAATAAACAATATTAAAAAATTATTTGTTAGAAACGTCAAAAGCTTACGATTCTCGCGAAATTCTGGATGCAGCTAAAGAAGCGACTTTATGTTTCCGACGAAATCGAGAGAGTTTTCGTTTTCTTATATGTTTAACCTGTAATTTTTTCTTAATTAGGCCAAAGCTGTCATTTGGGCGCGTGTCATAGTGCGTTTTTTGTTTGTTATTTTTTGTTGCTAATTAGAAAAGTGTTGCTAATTGGAAAACAGGGACTTTTCTTTACTGATTTCTACATATTAAACCTGATGTTTTCCATCAAGTATACAAAAAAGCCTACTTTCTGTATTGAAAATTATGTTAAAAGCTACCATTTTTCATACGATCGTAGATAGAAAAATATTTCTGAATCGAAAATTGAGAGAGATAAATTGAAAGTGTCTAACTCGATAGTGAGATCAGTGTCAGAAGTTGATAACTTCATTGATCAATGCATCAGTATTTCTTGAAAACGCTATAAAAGACTTACAGTATTAACTCTTTAAAACGATAAACTCCCTATAACGCAAAAGTGTGGATAATTTGGTTGTTTTACCTTGAAATCCACACACTGATAAATCCTTTATAGCGCAACAGTCATTCTCTATTACGAAGAAATTTATTCATATTTAGACACAGTAAATATTTATAATCGGTATTATTGTTCAGGTTACAAAAAAAGCCTAGAAAATTTTGAGGTTGTATACAGCCGTCTTGCTTTCGTTACTGTTAATTGCCTTGAACATGTACATCATTACGTTTGGCTTGCTTATGGAAATGATGGTCTCGAACTAAACACACTAGGTACCTATTGTATTATCAGTCGTAAACCATTGAGAATAACTTACTTCATCAAATACATATTGAAAATTATTGTGAATTTGGTTGTTTTTCTTTCTTCACTATATATATAATGGCAACTCTCTATATAACGATAAGGAATGCTCGGTCCCTTGAGTTTCGTTATAAGAGTTTACACTGTATAACATTTAATAACTTTTGCTAACATTACAGTCAACATTTTCGTGTATTATCAGGCTAAGGAGGAGGTAGTGCAGAGATTTTTCTAAGCCACAGCCAGAAGCCGTCACGAAAACATTGGGAGCTTCTGGAATCGTACAAGAGGCTAAAGCGGTGGGTTATTTTAAAATAAATTCGGTGTTGTATGGGGAAAATATTTAATGAATACTTAGTATGACGTCATGCATCAAGTGATGACGTCGCATTCATTGCATTTATATGAAATGAAAAGTATAAAATAGAAAGTGATTAGTGTTACCAGCTGAAAACAACAAACAATTTGCATTTAAAATCAATATAACAATACTTAAATATATTTTCGACGAATTCCTCTGTCGGTATGTATTTCTTTAGTTAAAAAAATATGTAGCATCTTTATATAGTTATTCAAACTTTGCAGAGGTGTTATTGGAGCATTATGAAGTTTCTCATGCCATTCATCCAATCTTTTCCCTATATATTATATGCGAAGTCATTTCGGTTTGATTTTATTGTTTTCTCTATATTTAGTGTGAATATTAATTCATTTTAAACCATTATTGTAAAAAAATATACTAGAATGATATAATTTCATAATTATTGGAATTGAACATTTAGGCCTATTATTGGAGATTTCTAGGTATTCATTAGATTATTTGTATGAAAGAAACCTATATTTATGTACAAAGCAGTTCCCAGACCATTGCAGAATGCTGTTTTGAATACACTGTTGTACGTTGAAAAAAATAATGCATATTCATACACATTACCAACTGAAGAAAAGTTCGTTTTCAACTAATATATACCTTTATTCTTTTCTTCGCGATTCACACGCGTTAATGTATGCAGCAAAAAAAATACTAATGCAAGGTTATGAGAATTATTATCTGTTATTACTTTACAAAGAAATTTAAATTAAATAAATACGTGGATTCTTTGAAATAGTCTTTGAACATCAACTCTCTTCCAAAAAACTAATCATATTTGAACAGTATTTTATTTAGCATAAAATATATGGATTCCTTGAAATCTGCACTTGAAAATATCTACCAACGTTAAACCAAGCTTAAATAGACGAACTGTAGTTAAATGGAAATAAATTTGGAGAAGTTGCATTGGTTAACTTTATATTACTTCGCGTAGCAGCGGTCATGACTTAATCTGGTGTGTTAAAAGGGTCGTCAGTGCATTCGTTCTATTCAAATCCTAGGATTTTAGGTTAATTATATAGTTGCAAGCTTTCAAACTGTTAATTATTTAAGATTTATGGTGCGAGGGCCGGTATTTCAGTCTTTGTTTTACTTTAACCGCAGCTTTAGTTCCATGGCAACGATTATTAGAACAATTGTTACTCACCTATAATTAATTATTAGCAATTGGCTCTCCGAATCCCGAAAATTATTTTTCAAATGTTATAATAGTTGTCTGTAAATTATAGTTTTGCTACTGCAAGCAATTTCAAGTGCCTTATGTTGGAGGAGTGTTCAATAATTAATAGGCCAGAAACAGACAGCATAGTAGACAGAATCAATCCAGTAAGAGAAATTAAGGCATCAAAGTTGTATTTATTTATTAAATCCTATTATTTAAACGGAATAAAAGTAGGTAATTTGAGGAAGTTAAAAGCAATTGTGATATCTTTTTAAAATTAATAATAATAATAATAATAATAATATGATAATAGATGAATTAACGAAAAGAAATAATGTCATACAATTTTGTTATTTCTATTAGATATCATTTCTATAAATACGTATGTATTAAAACATATAATAAATACATATTCGTATGCCCACTGCAATAGAAATACATATTCATTGAATGAATATCATTTAGAAATGAAAGTCCATTGTGATAGGAAATAATACTATTTTGGAAAACACGGAAACTATATTTTTGAATATCATATCTAACACAATAATCATAAACAAGAATTACAGGAAATCCAGAAAAATTCATTGGAAAAAAAAAATAGGAAATTTCAGCATATGCGAAGCCTTGACTGTTTTACGTCATTTCCGTTTAGTAAAATGTTTATTGTATTACTATTGGAAAAAATTTGAATACAATAGAGATAAATGAGATACATACATTAAGTCATAAATGATTTTAAATATAGATTTTAAGTGTGATCGAATATTTTTCATACTTGTAAATTTAATTTAATTTTCTATAAGTATTTTTCATGTTTCCACCCTAAAGGCATCAATAATTATCGTGCATAGTTCAAGAAGTTCTTGCCGGACAGTTTTTTCTTTATTTTCTACATAATCTCCTTGCATTTCAATACATTTAATCCGATGATGTTCCAACTGTTTAACACGTTGGCTGTTATAATGCTTAAAAAAATCGCTTCTTCTGGTCAAAACTATTTTTTTCAATCCAAATGTTTCGTAATAGTCCGTGAGACAGGACATACATTTTTAGTTGATTACCACTCACTTCAAATTTTGTGAGTGGCTCCATTCTGATGGATCTGACAACTTTTTCATTTGGCAAATTTCTAGATTTGGGGAAGTTTTTCAGCGAGGGCTAATTAATTGAAAAAATATTACCGTCATATTGATCTTTACACTAATCGAAAGATTTTTTGATTATAAAATTAAAGAAAAATATTGTCCGACATGAATATTAGGACTAGCGGTGGGTCCGACAAGCCGCACTTGTCATAAGTACCAACATACTTACAATAAGTACCAACATAGTTACCATAAGTACCAAGCCAGTGCGGCTTGTCGGATTCACCGCTAGCCCCAATATTCATGTCGGACAATATTTTTTCTTCATTTTATAATCAAAAAATCTTTCGATTACCGTAAAGGTCAATATGACGGTAATATTTTTTCAATTGATTAGCCCTCGCTGAAAAACGCCCTCAAATCTAGAATTTTGCCAAATGAAAAAGTTGTCGAACTCATCACAATGAAGCCACTCACAAAGTTTTAAGTGAGCGGTAATCAACGAAAAATTTATGCCCTGTCTCACGGACTATAAAGTACTTATGTACATTGTTAGAAAGATTTTTGTTTCACATAAATAATTGTTTATAATAATTTTGTTTATGAGACCCACCTAGCGATCACGCGGCCTCAATGTTTAAAATTTAAGGGCCTAATGCTTAAAATTTATGGACCGTATACAGCAAACGTGGATTCCCGCTTCAACATAATGTACATTTATGAATAGAATACAAACTATTGCTAAATTTTGAAGAATTGCAGACAAAATTTGGTTACGTTCATGTCCAAATTAAGAATTCTAGAACAAAACCAAGTGCACTGCATGTGTTTTATTAGGAGCACAACTGCACCAAATGAATTTACTCCTGGAGTTTTTAGTATTTTCAAATCATTTTGCTGTGTAGCAATTTGCATTTGGCTCTTCAAGATATATTTGCATTTCTTCTTATATTTTTATCAATAATGAGGTTTTTCTCTACATTTATTCGATTATATAGCTTACATATTTTTGAGGCCATGAGGTCACTTGTAGGTCTCTGATTCCAAAACCAAAAACAGATTTAGGTACCTATACCTATCGCTACATGGCTAATTCCTTTTGTAAAAGGATCTTTTTGTGTAGCCAAGTTCGAATCGTCTTGTCTGCCAGCGCGAATCCGTGGTTTTTGGACATTTTGAACTTGATATTTTAATTCAAATTGCCAAGAAATTTTCTGTCAATTTTGACGAGAACAATGTCATTCACAATATCGTTTTCTTAGTTACCAACTACTGCTGCCGTCAAACTGACATTCACAAAAGAAAAAGTATTCATGAAAAATTTACTATATTTTAAAGAAATTGGAACGATCAAAAATAAAACATTGAGAATGTTCTCATGTGCACTTAATGTAAGAGCTGGCTACATAAAAAAAAACTTGTCATCGCTACATGGCTGCTTCCTATTAAGAAATACTCCTTTTGTGTAGGCAAGTTCATATCGTTTTGTCTGCTAGCGGGATCCTGTGCCTTATAGTGAGGATGACCGGTGAAATTACGATATTAAATTTTCAATAAGATACATATATTATAATTATGAGAATAGCTTCTATTTATTCTTGAGAAACAAGGTGAATTGTTGGATGTTTGCTTGTGACTAAAGTGCTGGCAGTCAGCGCGAAATTGGAATGAAATTTTAAATGAAAAAACTATCACATACATGCAAACCGATTAATTAAATGTTATATTCACATATTAGAATAGCCATATGTAAGATGGCAAACAAAAAAATCATAGTTGAAACCACGGCAGACAGATTATTAGAGTACGCCTGTACTAGCGCATTTACACCCGAACGCAGAACAATATTATTTTTGAATGATTCCATTCTTTTTATGTTCACCAAATAAATATGATTTACTGAAGTGACGTTTGATAAGTTTGACGTGCTACCTCATAGATGTGAAAATTTCCTTTTGTAAATGTCAGTTTGACGGCAGTAGTAGCTGGTAACTGAGGAAACGATATTGTAAATGGCATTGTTCTCATCAAAATTGACAGAAAATTTCTTGGCAATTTGGATTAGAATATTAAGTTCAAAATGTCCAAAAGCCACGGATTCGCGCTGGCAGATAAGACGATTTGAACTTGGCCACATAAAAAGATCCTTTTACAAAAGGAATTAGCCATGTAGCGATAACAAGGTTTTTTATGTAGCCAGTTCTCCGTCTATAATACTGAAACTCAGATTGAGCAATACGCGGCTATCTAATAGAACTGTATTTAAAACACCAGTGAGGTCTCACTTGGCTGTTAATAAAAATTACTTGAGATTTCATGTTTATGTCTGGCGGCACCCAACGTGTCAAACTATCAAAATAATAAGATACGTCTAAAAGTCGTATGACACGATGCATAATTTCTTTCAAAATTATGTACATTTTTGTGTTTCAAAATTAAGATAAAAAAATTGTACTGCAGCATACATAAAAATACCGTTCGAAAAAATCACTTGTACACCTTTTGACTGAATAATTGACAGTTGACACTGACATTGGCGTAAGGTGAAATCGATAGCAACCAAAATTTGAGGTGATTATTTAGATATTACAATAGGGGATATGCATGAAATTTAAATTTGGCTTAAATATTCTTTTCCGAATTTATATTGGCCGGACTTTTGTACTAAACCATCATTTTGGTATTTAATATCTTTCTAATTGCTTAAAATTAATAAATAAAAATGCAAATTGAGCGCGGGAAATCCAAAGTTCTAAAACACAACACCATTGGTTAAAACGAAATGTGACGTCAAATACTATGCCAACAAGTGCGCACTGCTTACATTTGTATGGCATTGCAGGCTTTTGATTAGAAAACATTGTAATAACGTGTGTGTTGTAAATTCATTTATTGTTTAAGTGTAATTTTAGCATCTTAGTGTGATTATAAATCATTTAAAACAAAATGGTTTTGTAAAAGCACAATCGGATAATCTGCCAAGAATAGATCCATTCATGATGTCGTCTTATTTTCTTTCAAATCCAAATTTTACCTCCGCTGAAGTAAAAAGAGTGAACACTGCAAAGTAATTATTCAATAATAACACATTATGTACGCTATTTTAATAAATACAATCTGAAATATGATGAGCAGTAAACATGGCCTATAATTAATGTTTATTTTAAAACGAGCAAATGTTGAACGAAGCCGCATACATACACTGTATTTTATTGCTAATACACATATAATGTTATTCATAATCTGTCAACTTTATTATGATACTTCATCTTTTCTGATAACCTTGTATCATTTCTTACGTATTTTAAAACATGTCTGGATTGGAAAAAAGACTTTACCAAGTGCATTTCTGATAGTATTTTGTATTCAGGCACAATGCAATACTTATAAATTGACTTTTGAGCTTTTTTAATACTGAAATAAGCTGAGAACGAAAACACCTGTAGTAAACAATGGACTGTAATGTCACTGGACATATTATTTGACGTCATCAATAGTGCGCGCGAAAATGGCGGCGTTTGAACAGCTCAAAATTATTCTCAATTTTGAATATTTATTTTAAACTTGATTACAGCACTTTTAAACATAATTTATATTTTTTACTATGTTATAACGATGTAATCATTGAATTAAAAATATAAAATAAATTCATGAATATACCCTATTCATTATTAAAACGCTGTTGCAGTCTCCAATACAAAATTTTATCATTCTACGACCTATAGTTTCGAATTTATGCGAAACATTAAAAAAGATTGTTAAATAAAGTTCACTTCCAGCTTAGAAGATTGCTATGAAAATATAAACTTATCATTTGAATATTACAATTGTTTTAAATACTAAATTTTGTGGTTCTACAGTTTATCGTTCTGGAATTATGTTCAGTAAACTGTACTTCCAGCTTAGCCTATTACAATCATAATGCAAGATGTACAACTAGATGTTATAAAAGTGCTTAATACGAAAATTCAATATTCTACGGCTGATTGTTTTAAATTTATGCGAAAAACAGTTTTAAGTAAAGTGCTCTTCCAGTTCAGACGTCTTTAACCATAATGCGAGGTGCACAACTAGACCTTAGAGTAAGACCATCTTAAATACAAAATTTCAGCATTATACGTTTGACGGGTACCGATTTCAAGACGAAAATAGTCAAAATGGATTCATGGATGCTCCAAATGGATATTTCCACCCTACATGTTTTCCTTCAATATGTGCGCAATGTGAATGCGCACTGGCATAAACATACATTCTAATTTATTTGACACTTTCTGTTAAAGCATGAATTATAGTTGGTGTGAGTGCTCCAGAGATTAAATCATGATTTCAATTGAGGAATTTCAAAAACACTCATTTTTATATAAAATTAAATTTACAGATTATAAAAATAAGCACGCTAGGCTCAGGGCATTGGAGCAATTAATGGGCAAACTTATTCGCAAAAAACCAAACGTCACTGTGAATGATAAAAAAATTGAATTAGTTGTTTTTATTATCCCTCTTATGCCAGGTTTTATAACGGGCAGAGTAATTTATTTGCAGTTAAAATTTTATTTACTCTATTAGATGACAGTCGATTATTTGACAACAATGATTCTGTTGAAACTCAAATTGATTAAAATTTGTTGAGTAAATTCAATCTTTGTGACACATGCACTGAACTGAATTATGCTTCGAAAGTTCTTTATTTCAAGCCATGGAAACAATTTTTTCATGATACCTGCATTGAAACAACGCGTTTCAACTCCTGTTTTGTCAGTAGAAACAAGACAATTTCAGACAAATGCGAGTGTAGCCGGGAAGAAACAAACCTGTTTCTGCCCTAGGGGAGAAACAAGCTTGTTTTTGCCCGCTGAATTTGTTTCTCACATCGTTTTATCCCCGGCAGAGTCGCATTTGTTCATTGCCAATCTCTTAGAGAAAATCATATAACCTCAGTTAATTTGACAGTTTTTGTTTTCGTAACTGCAAATTATATTAAAAAAAGGATTAGTTTCAAAAAAAAAATTTCAAGTACATCTTATTGATAAAGCACAAGCAGCTACTCTCGACTTGTTACCTTGCAAAAGCAAAAGAAAAATATTTACTTTGTTATGTCAAAATTGTAATATGGTAAGTTTCAATGCAGGTATTATAAAAAATACAGTGTGTGGCACGGGACAAAACACGATTTCAGCCAAGGATGATGCCAGCCCTCGCTTCGCTCGGGCAAGCAACTCTCATCCTCAGCTGAAATCATCTTGTTTCGTCCCTAGCCACACAATATACTATTATTAATTTTCTGTAGACAGGATAATAATGACAGTTGTTCGGTCCATTCATCGTTATATACTATTATTCAAATTATGTACATAAAAATATCAAATATTTTATCTTTGATATTAATTTCGTTCCATATTCTTTCAGCCAATACTTGAAAAATTGGTTTGAAATTTGGATGTGATCAAAACATATTCAAATAATTATTTCTGAAACAAGTCGCTGGAACTAACACAAAAAATTAATAAATTCCTGCTTCAAATATCTGATTTACAAAATAATTTGACAATATTTCCATTATCATCAAAAAATTCATTTTTATAAGCCATATTATTTATGTAAAATGCTATACCGCTTATATGGACTTCACTTACCCAACACTCCAAACTATTAGCTTAATGACAGTTTTGACACTCTCACAAGTAGATACACAATATTTTTGGCACAAATTCGTAACACAAACTTCACTTTTTTAACATTTCTGTAACACAACAAACGTTTTGAGCAGCTAACTTCAGCGACTGCTCGGCAACCAAATTATTCCAAAATAATCCTGTTATTAACACATGTTTCCCGAGCACAAATAATCGAAAATCATGCTACATTTACATCAGTACGAGTTATATCGACTAAAATGATTATTTTAATTTTAATTCTAATTATTCGTCATAATTTAAATCACTTGGAAATATAAATAAAAAATGCATTTTCGGTTTTGCCTACGATTTTCAGTTCTTCAATGTTACAGAGGTAAAAATAATAGCACTCTCACATAAGAAATAAAACAAGTTAATTTAAATAATATTAAATACATATAATCTATCCCTGTCCAAGTCCAATTAAAATCCCCTCTCAAAGCCAACCATAATCTTCATGGAAGCAAACCAACATCGGTTAATTACATTCAGGGATAATATTTCATTCTGATTTGTAGAATATTCATTGGACATAAATGTATAAAGCCTTCTATCTCATCAACTTGGTCATGTCTTTGTGCTTGTTATGATTTTCATCTGTTTAATGGAACTTGAAAACAAGAGTAAAATACAACAAGGTTAATAAAAACAATCCACAAGAAATTCAACAAGATTCACAAGAAATATTTTTATGTATAAAAAGTTGTCATTAGGAAAGATGATTTGGACAGTGTTTAAACTACAATTGTTTATTTATATTTCATCATCATTCTCATAGAAATGTACTAATTATGAGAAAATTATGACCTCCATAAATTGTAGCAGTTGAAAACAAAATAGAAACAGAGCCAATTGACAAATTAGCGGATTTTTTGGCTTGAATAACAATAGTAATTTATGGAACAAGTGTATAAACTTGAGCTTTATGACGACAGGGTCTTGCAGGAATTGATGGCCGAATGTTATAACACTTGTTGTAATTCTTTTTTCTGTTTTCTCGAAATAAAAGCTTTAAAAATGTACAAAAAATCATAAAATCTCATTATATCTTTCAATAACCGCACCGCAATTTCCGCGGTTAGGCCATTCACACTTGATTAGCAAATTCGGTTATATCATGTAGACTTAATCCACACAATGCGCTCTTTCAACCGCGGCTATCCGGTAACCGGACTTCATTAGAGTTGATTGTAGTGTTTAATTTACCAGGTAACATACGCCGTGCGATTTTATGAAGCCAATCAAGAGAGGTCTAATAACAAAGGATTCGTGAAGCCATTTTGTTATTACTGCAATGATTCGAAATTCAAGTAATTGTTGAGGGAAGTAATTATATTAAATAATATTTACTTGACTCAATTGGATTGAAAAACCTAATTTCTTCTTAAGGTGATGCACCAGATGATCGATAAATTTAAAAAATGATAATAATAAACGATAGATAAGTCTCAAAGTAATTCTATATAAAATAGCAGATCCTTCTTCTCCAGCAAAGTATAAAAAATACAACAAAATTTTCTAAATTTATCATATTCCTAAAAACCTTATGCATATGAATATTTTTATTTCAAAAGCCGTAAATAAATCATGTAAATCCGAAAAATGTTTCCTCCTTAGATGGTAGCACTCACACCAGTGAGATAAAGAAAATGCAATAATATACCGTGCTCCGCGGACCATATATTTTAAAGGTAAAATATTTACTATAGTTTGTATCACGTATAGTTCCGGTTAGGATTATAACGTGTTGATGCACAATTTTTTTTTCTTCTTTTTATGGAAAACTCAATACGGAAACATTATTACTTCTACTACAATGTAGATCTGTCATGTAAACTCAAGATATAAATTCAAATTTGCATGTATAGTAGATACGCGGCAAGATCAAAAAGTTCGCGGCATGAGGAGCACTTCGCAAATCTTTCAGTAAGTTTCTTTGTACCCTGGAAAACATTTGCCCTCTTTGCTCTGAACATAGGTCGAATCTGCCGAGCTAACTTCATCCTAGAGCTGGTTTCACACGTTTGAAAAAAATATCAATCACAAAAAGCTAGATCTAGATTGTAAAAGGGTTGGTTTAATTCTTGGAGTCCACAGTTGCGCACAAGTGCTATCGCAATATAACTTTTGTGCTTAAAATTTAAGTCCGTCAATGGAGTCTTTCGAAAAAAAAAACAAACTTCTAGTTATTTCCTGTTATTATGAAAGTTTTGATATTTTAAACATTTTTATACAGAAAAAAATTGATTTCGTGACACTTTTCATTCATAATTTTGATAAAAACAATTCGCGGTACCCAAAGTGATGTCACAGATGCTAGAATTGTATATAGTAACACCAAGTAAATATGAACAATCTTTTAAAGATGTTATATATCTATTTTGGTACTTTAAATTATTTCAAAATATATTTGGACGTCAAAATAGGATGTACAAAATAAATATTCCACTCTGCCTAATAAAATAGAACTAAAATTATTCAAAAAATGTAATATTCGTGCATGGACGGGCTATAGATATATGTGAAAGACCGTGCGCACAAAATCTGTTCAAATGTAGGCAGTTAGGTAACTGGCAAAATTTGAAATATAAAATTATCAAAAAATTATATTCAAGAAACTATAGAGTTTAAAAAACTTTGAAGTCATTATTCTGAATCCAACTTTCAGAAAATAAAAATAAAAATAAACAGTAAAAGACTCTATTGGCCATAAAAAAAATTCAGTTGAAAAATATTATTTTTATTATTCGCAACACAGAATTACAGACTTTAATAGCAAAATACGATCAGGGTACTGATTTCATATCTAAAAACTGTAATCGCTTTGAAAACGTACACGGTTTTAGATTGTTTGTGCGCATCAGTTGTAATTTTCAAAGCGACTGCTGCGAACCAGTCGTTTCGAAAGCAACTGCTGCGAATCAGTCGTTTAGAAATCGACTGTCGCTTTGAAAATTGTTGCGTTAGACACTTTTTTGATGTATTTGACGTCTAGAAGTAGGTTATTGGCATTTTAATTTATTGGACTTTTTTGTGTGAATAAAGTAATGCGTAAGTAGTTCATATTCATATTATTTTTCTATAAGATATTCTACAGCTTTTATAATAATTATTGATTCAAGGATGGCTCATGTTTCATTTACGTGGTTCTTCATGAATTGTCGCATCCGCGGTAGAGATCCTCAAGCAAAAATAATAAACTTGTGGGAAGAGAAGCAGCTTCTGTGCGATCCCATGAATCAATTTGAGTTGCCAAAAGAAATATTTATTGTCACTTTTCGGTAAATTAAATCTGTAAGCACTGAACTGACATTTTCTTAAAAATATTCCATAAAGAGGTCGTGCGTGTTCGACACTAATTCCTCGACCAACATTGCGACAACATCACCTGCAGAAAAAAAAATTCAACCTCGTGGCAAAAAAAAATATTTCAGATTAATAATGAGACCTCAATCATTTCTAAAATATTGACGAAATATGTATCAAATTGTTAAATGTTATCAATAGCACTGTTGTCTAAAATGATGTTCTTTTAATCAAATTATTGTCAATTCCAGTTAAAAACTGTTCAAAAATCTTGTGGGGCTTGGATTAAAGCCTTCTGATTGGCAGAAATACGAATCAATTTTACATTAGCACAAAAATCTTACATGGCTATCTGACAATTGCATCAACTGTTAGTCGAGCATCAAACATCATAACTCTTGTGTAGATTGAAGTTTTAAATTAGTATCTGTTCAGGTAAATATATGAATGCTTTTATTACCCGAATTCATTTTGAAAAAGTCCTTTTCAGATTCTGTAATTACTGTGAGGACTGTGAGTGAGTCGTCTGTATTTTGGCCAATCTTTAGGCTTAAATCTTAGTCCCATAAGAGTCCTTGGACCGTTCTTAGCTGGCATATCGATTAATCAAAGAATTATTTATGATAATAATAAAAGAAATATAGTTAAATAAAATAGATTTATGAAATAAACTACTGTGGAAGAATTTGACGCTCCTTAGTGTGCATAAGTTTTGGGTGCCAATTTTCAAAATCTATTGTGAAAGTCGTTTTTATAAAATCTCTTAAGATAAGTTCCATTAGGCGACCGTAACGCTCATGTCGTCTCAATAATCGTTCCACAAGATGATCGCGGTGGTCTTCGCATTCAGGATCAATATGTCATAGATGACGTCATCAATTAATGAAATTAATTGAAAAGGTGTCTTTTCAATTTGAACTTTTATTTCCAAATTATGTCGATTGAGTCAATAATTTTCATTAGTCAATATAACAGATAATTTCACGGTCTCCCATTATCATTATTTATTATTTATGAGAGATTAATTTTCACAGGCGTATACATACAGGTTAGTTTAATCTTATTAACGATTTACTTTTCAATCTTAACCACGAGCTGTCAGTTTATTTGACTAGGAACACCAACCCCAGCAATCATATGTTAGTGGAACTGCAAAAACTAAAGTCCTAAACAAATCGTTGCGATCGCCTAGTGGAAAGTACTCTCAATTTGTTGTATACCAACTATTCCAAACAGATGGCTGCGCATGCAGGCCTAAAGGTTACACGCTTTCAAAGCGACTGCAGTTTTGAGTTACAAATCAGTACCCAGGGATGGGATCCGGACGAAGTCGTTTGTTTGACAGGTTTCAAATGTTTTGAGGCAATTATTCGACTATAATTCAGAGGCCAGCGACAAAATTCAAATCTTCAAAGAGTTAGACAACAGGTGCAGGTGAGTAATATTTCTGTTATTTATTTTATTCTGTGAATTGATTGTAGGATTTTACTTATAAGAAAAATGTACGTATAACACAAATATGATATTAAAAAATATATAGTAAGGAAGAGTGAGTCATTTTTTCAATTTTTGAATGCAATGATTATGACGTATTTATATTTCGTTTAAAAGGCATGATTCCGCCATAATTTTCTCTGAAGAATTAACAGATAGCATGCACTCTTATGCTTCTTCTTGCCCATAAGAACTTCTTTCTTAGGGTACATGGAAAACATTTCTCTGACGTGGTAAAATGTGACCTCAAATTGTCACAAGTGCACACCTGTGCGGCACTTATGACCTAAGTAATGGGGCACGTATGACCAGTGCTAGGGTTGTTTTGTTACATGCTCTGCTACTTTATAAAATGAGATAAGTATAATTTATTGAACAGAATTGTTGCAGCTACTGTCACATAATCACAGCAGAGATAAAATTCGAGGAACAATAGCTATTTGTCAAAATCAGATTGAAAAATATAAAGATATTTTATCTTTCTGGACTTATTAACTTTCGCTAACACGTCGTGACGCTCAACACTGTAGATATCTTCAATGTCAGGAAGAGAGATTGTTTGAGAATTTGCCTTCCTCTTCATTAAATCCTCTTCGGGCCAGTTATTATTGGTAGTCCAGATACGAAACGACTATGATTGAAAATAAATAGCTAACTAGTTGAGATGAATAAGAAGCAGTGAAACTGACTATTTTTAGAACAGTCCTCGTATATTGCATGCACATGGCGTTTTTTCGGCTTCGAAAAAATAAAAGTAAGCATCAACGGTATTTACAGAAGAATTGAAGGTAATTTAGTTTAGCCCTACACAAATTGATCAAATTAATGATTAATTCATCACGGTGAGACTATTCTGTAATTTCTAGTTTAAACCATTGTTAATCATTTTTAGGTTTCTGATAAGAAAGCAAACAAGAGTTAAACTAGATGAGCTTAGTTCTTTGCACTCAGTGAAGTTATAACAATGTTCGTAACAAGTGAGCTACATTTTTAGTAACAAGTAAACAAATAAAAATTTACATACAGCAGGAAGAAATCATCCCCATAATCGAATTAATCAATTTTTGAGAGCTATATGAATCTCAAATCTCCCTAATAGCATCTTGCAAAATTTATTTCAAACAGGACACATAAACTTGGTGCGTGTGTCACTTTCCCACTGCCAAGATGTTGTTTAGAATGCGAGCGGCAACTGCGTAAACTGACAGATGATATCCCTACCACGACACTAAATTAAGATTTATTAAATAACTTGAATGAGACACTGTATCATACGACGTATGTCCGAGATTAGGCTCAGCTAAGCTATTAGTGAAATTATAAATATAAGCATAGAGCTTTAATACAATTCCTTTGAATAACTGTTCTTGTAATTATTAAATATTAAGTAGAATGTTTGTGCTAATGTAAAATTGATTTGCATTTCGGCCAATCAGAAGGCTTAAATCGTAATCCCATAAGAGCTTTGGACCGTTCTTAACTGGTACAGACTATAATTCATCAATATTCCCTAAGCCGTAATCACACTGCTATAACATAATAAGACACTTACGTGAACAAATGAAACTTTGTTTAGTTGTTATAACCAAGTTTTATTTGACCCAGTTTAACAAATAAGCACGTGAAATAGGTACGATTTATTTTATACGTCAGTGATGTCATTGACTGTCAAGCAAGACTAGGTACCACCTACATTCAATTTTGCCAAAATATTTTGTAATTAAACACAATTATTTTAATATCTCAATTTCAAGTACATAAGCTGTAGGAGGATACAATAAATTTCACTTCCTTTAATTTCAGTGAAAAGGAAGGTGTAGTAGGATTCATGCGCTAAATCGAGTTTTGCTTTGTAGACTATTTCCTTTTTCCATTTTTTCGTTATTCAATACAGATGAATAGATAATGTGGTAGAATCTCAAGTTTCTATCAGTGCACCAAATGAAAAACTCTACATATTTTTTCCGGAGTTTTTAACTGATCATGCAATGTTATCAACCATATCTAAAAAGTTCTCAGAATTTAGAGCATAACTGATTTAAAAAAATGGAACAATCAAAATAACTTTTATTCAAAAATTCCCGCTCTATTAAATTGTATCCACTCGAATAAATAGTTATCTCCAATGAAACTTTTTTGGAAGAGACTTTCTTTCAACTGCATATTATTTAAAAAGTAAATTTTGTACGTGATGATGTGACAGAAGTGACGTAATGTGACCAGACGCAAAAAAATTGCAACAAAAATAGGATGAAAAGGAGAAAAAACTTCTGGAATGCAGTCAATGCAGTCCAGAAGTTTTTTCTCCTTTTTATCAAATTTCCAGTCAAGAAGTACATATTTTCAAAAATAGGATGTTTCATATCCATGATTACGAATTTGACAGGAATGTATTTAAGAATACGTTCCACTAGGCGATCGCAACGATTCGCCCACGAATGCAGTTTTGGCCGTTCCACGAACATACGATTGGTGTAGTTGGTGCGAGTGTCTGTCAAATGTCAAATAAACTGACAATTCGGGGTTAAGATCGAAAAGTAGATCATTGGTAAGATTAAACTAGCATGTTATAAAAAAAATATATGAATGAAATAAATCCAATATGCCTATGTAAATTAATCTCTCATAAATAATAAATAATAAATAATGATAATGAGAGACTGTGAAATTATCTGTCATATTGACAAATAGAAAATCTTGGATCAATTAATATAAATTGGAATCGAAAGTACAAATTTGAAAGACAGCTTTTCAATAAATTCAAATTTCTCGGTGATTTCTGCAAAATTTAACCCAACGACCGCTTCAGCCCACTTTTCAATCGCAAATGCTACCGCGATCGTCTTGTGGAACGATTATTGAAGGCGACATGTGCGTTGCGGTCGCCTAGTGGAATGTACCCTAAGCAGAGCCGGAACTAGGGTGTGGCGAAGGTGGCCCCTTCCACGAGCGCAGACTCCTAGGGGGCACAAAATTCTAAGAACTGCATTAAGAGGCTGCAGTCACAATCCCGATGAGGTAAGCTTGCCGCGCTGGTGAGAGATGAAGTACTTGGTAGGCTGGCCTAGAATAGTACCCCTACTACTTATTTAGTGAATTATCGCTCTGGCCAAGTTGTTTGCTGCGGAAAGGAAGAGGCATCATGAAATTAGGTGAATATTGAGAATAACGAATTAGGAAATTTTGGTGATTGAATTGACAGAAAATTACAAAAAATTACTAAAATTCAATAGTTTTTTTTTCTCGAATTGAGATCAAATTCAACATAACTGATCAAACTGATTCTTTTAGAACGTAATAATAACAAATGTACAGACATTTTCGGAAAATAAAATATGTACATATGAATTCAAGAAATTAAAATTCAATAGTAATTATATTATTTGACTGGTAAGTTGAATGATGATATTTGAGTCAAGAGAATTCTGTATTTTTTCATTTCACTTTCTTTACAGTTTCGATCCCACCTAGGTCATCTTCAGGAGTGAAAATAATTTAGTTTTGAAATGAAATGTTAACATGTTCACACTCCTGAAGATGACCCAGATGGAGTCGAAACTGTAGAGGAAAAGAAATAAAAAAATTATTTGATCAACTTACCAATCGGCTTCATCTACACAATAATTATAATAGAGGGTAAAACAGAAACAGTGTAATGTGCAATTTTATTATTAAAAATGATTTTCTTTTTAGTTGTCTTGTAAATAACTTATAGTTTTATATATGATCTTATAGGCATGTCTGGTTTGGCGCGGATCATCAATTTCTGGCAGTTGGACTTTTAAATAAAACTCAATAAGTTTTGGCTCCATATTTTTATCTTAAGATCTTTAAAGTGATACCAAAAACTGTAATTTGCGTCCTGTCGGCTCTTAAACAAATCATTTAAATTCAAATTTAAGAAATATTTCATGACATTTTTTGGGTGAGAAAGCTTATACCGTTATATTACCTGCTACCCATCTCATCTTAAAGACAAGTATAAAATTTTACATGGGTTTATTGGTTATTGGAGAAGTACACTGCTCTATCAGCAAATAGTCTAGCTTCGCATTTAATGCTTTTTGTGTTAGGAACGCCGAGCCACCATTTTGATTTGTTAAAGAATATAATTTTATCTTTTAACTTTTCATCTATTGTTCAAAATTAATTATTTCAGGTTTTAGACCTCACTGAACCCAAAAGACATTTGAAAAAAGTGGATCTGCCTGTCGGTTCGTCTGTGTGAAAGCACGATAAGTTGAGAGCTCGTACGAATCTTCGAACGAAATTTCATATTCAAGTTTTTCATCAAAAAGCTAAGATCAAGTTCGTAGATGAGCTTTTTTGTAACCAGTGGTATCAAAGCTTTATTGACAGAGTTTTTTAACTTTTTGCGTTTATTTTAGAAACGGTAGTATTTATCATAGAATATGAAATGACTAGAATTGATCCTCGAATAATTTGGCACAGCATTTACCCGGAACATTTTTCGAATTATTAGCGGTCCATTCATTTTTATTAAAATTTGAATTTTTATGAAATTCGTTGTTTTCCTGAAGCAAAGAAATAATGAGAATCATAATGTGAAATTAGAATTATTATAACTCATATTCGGCCAATACATGCAAACGTTCGACAATTGTTCTTTTAAATTAGGTAATTTAGCTCTATCGTGTTTGGTATCAAATTAAAGCTCTTGCGAAGATATGTAACTGTAGTGGAAGTCTCAAAGAGGATATTTAAACGATCATCAATTGTTTCTTCTACAAATTATTCAAATGATATCTAGTTTGGTATCAATTTAAAGCTCTCGGGAAGATAAAATTGGTAGATATCAAGAATGAATATTAATTAGTGGAATTCACGTTACCATCTTCAAATTACACTTCCGGCGATCAAATGTCAAAACTGTATGTTCCAATGAATTGAAGACTTCGAAAATCTAGAAAAGGACTATTCACTTTCAAGAATACTCATTTTATGTAGGACTAAAATATAACTGCCATGCATCTGTCACTTCAACATTGACAGTTATCCGTTTGACAATGACTGATGTCACTTTGACAATGACAGCTGCTACTTTGAAATATGCAATTAATTGATGCGACACTCTAAATTTCTGAAACAGTGATGAAACTGGCCAGGAACTTTATGGTCGGGGAAGTACTGTGTGGCCACAGCAGTTTCTTTTCGTATTATGATATCGATTTTTGATTAATTTTTTTTTGTATTATATCTTTCTTGCCCCGTATTCATAATAATAATAGGAGCGCAATTTCATGATTCGCCACGGGTGACCAATACCCTAGTTCCGGCTCTGACCCTAAGTGTCCATTTTAAAATGAAACATAGGAGATAAATTTGACATTCGCCAATTGGCGTAGAATTATTGAAAGACAAAATCGTTAGATGGTATTCCGCGGAGTCCAATCCTAGATTTAGGTGAGTATCGCACTTGATCCGTGCATCATTTCCAGGCTTACTAACTCCAAGTTCTACGACAGTTGCCAGAATAGTAAAAAAATTGGAGAAAATGTTGCGTCCAATCTGACCAGAAGAAGAGATATAGATCCAATCATATATAGCAAAATTGCTGTACACAAGTTATTAAAGAGAGAGCATTTCAAGTCATTTCATTTTTAAAATCACCAAGAATTAGTTGCAGTTGATACAGAATGGAGAATTAATTTTTGGAAATTAATGTTTGGAAAAAGCTGCCGAATATAATTTTTACGGACGAGGCGATTTTTTATTCACATGGTGAAGTGAATTCGTAAAATTGTAGGTATTAGAATAGCGATAATTTATATTTATGTTATAGTACAGAGCTCAACGACCCGAGAAAGTTAACGTTTTAGCCAGTATAATGAGAGCCCACATTATAGGACCGTTTTTTATTGATGATAATATTACGGCTAATAATTATTTGAATCTACTCCAAAATGAAGTAATACCTGCGTTTAGCGCTTTGGATATTGAAGACGCATGGTTTCAACCCAATGGCGCCCTGCCACAATATTCAGAATGTCAGAATTTTCTTAAATCGTACATTTTCGCGTTCCTGGACCAGGTGGAGAAGTGGAACTGCCTTCTAGGCTCCTGACCTTACACCACTGGATTACTTTTATTGAGTATTTTTAAAATCTAAAGTTACACGAGGAACCTAGTAAAATTAGAACAGTTTGATCAATCGAATAGAAATTTGGAATACGGGTAAAATGCAATTGTGATTCGACTGTTTAAGATTGTGGTTAGAATAAGTTCACTGGAAGGTTCTCAGGTACTATTAATCTTTGAATAATTTCAATAATATTGAAGATATTGACTTGAAGTTTCGATTGAGATCAAATACGTTCCCTGATCGACTTTTCTATTTCGAACAGAAATAAAGATGCATAATTGAAAACACTGTACCCTTCAGGTATCTTTAGCAAATAAATTTCATCATTTAAATCACCTTGAGAACATAACAATCAATTATGTCTGTCTAATAGTATAAATCAATCAGTCAAATTGCCAATGCAAATACTTTTATACTCTGTTCACTCAAATGAAATAGGCATGTTAAAAAATACTCATGACCTTTGGCCATGGATATTATCAGGGATATCACTGAGGGAATAGTCAAGGAATAGCTTCCTCTTAATTCAAGATAGGAGAATGGAGAAATGTGTTTACCACATGATTTTTTTTCATATTCCAACGATTTTATCTATCATCCTATACTGTCAATTTGTATTGAAAAATATTGCCACTTTGATTTCCGACGAGATAAACGATATCTACGAGGTTATAAGTTATCAAGGAACTAAAGATAAGGATTCATAACAATTTCGAATGTGTTTTGAATTATGTCATCGGATTTATTTTTTAATTCGTGATTATCAGAGTTTCTCTTTCATTCAAGTTGCACAACCATTAAAGTAAATTTGTTTGTATCTACCAGCCGTCAGTAGATTTAAGTTATACGTAAAAAGTATGATAGAGATAGCTAAATTAAAGCAACGTACTCACACAAAAAAAAAATTAGGTACTTAAGTAATCTACTTACATACAAAGAAATTTGAAGGTCATCAAAAGGACATTGAACTTACCTAAAACAAGAAAAAGACAATTAAATGATATAAAAACACATTACACAATTCGAGAGCAATTGTCGTCGTTAAATTCTTGCTGGTAGAATACTCAAGCTGAGTTGAATAGAAAATAGTACTTATTCGGAAAATATAACGAATGCTCAGAGTAATGAACCAATAAAGCTCAATTTTTGTGTGATTGTCTCCAAGATATGCTACAAGTTGAAAATAACATCGATATGCACCTCTTTGACTTTATACAAACTTTTTTGAATCATCCTCGTCTACATACTACATTGTTTTACATTTATTCATACAAGGATTAGTCTGTAACGAATGCCTTACCTTTTTAAAACATTCATACCATAAAAAGAGCGCATAATAATTATTCTATTATATTCATCCCTACCAATAATTAAAGCAAGTCTCAAATAAAATAAAAGTTAGTTTTATATGACTTTTATAATTAAATTTGCTTGCTATAAACCTCAAACTCTATCAAAGTTTTTATGGAAAGTTCATGCATTTGAATTAGTTCCATTAAAGATGTAAGACTGCCATATACGCATATAACCTAAAATATAGTTTACATAAAGACGAAAGTTCGAAAAACGTTATTTTTAGTTCTTTTTCCTCAACTATGATTAGGATTAAGTAATGTATCTGAGAGTTAATGACCCCAATGTTTAGAATTTCTTCTATCTCAGATTTTTCTTTTTGTTTTTATTCCAATCGGATTATGTATGTATGTATAGATGTATGTTGCACATGTGTTCAAGAAATGTACAGTCGCTTCACTTTCAATAAATTGTATACTCAGTCAACTCAAATCTCAACACTATTCTCATGTATTTCAAAGCAATCGAAGAAAATATTGATAAAAGTAATAACAAATAGTAGATAGGTTCTAAATGGAATAAAGCAGATGAAAAGGTAACTTTTTTCACATCGATAAACTTGGGGCATTGAAGCTGACACGTAAATGTCGACGGTTGTGACGGTTATGTGATGAGAATTGGAGCAGTGTTGAACAAATTTGTTCCAATTTGCATTTGCATACTAAATAGCTACAATCTTTGATAAAAAAGGTACATTAAAATTGATGTACTTCAAAAATCAAATCTTATCACTTAATTAAAAACAATAGATTTAAAAAAAAAAATTTATGTTCATCATTTGAGAATGACTAATTGTAAAAAAGAAAATTACATTCAGGGCGGAGGAGAAGACTTACATTGTTTCAAAACAACTTGAAAAGTTTTTATTTGAAACCAAGCTAGCAATAAAACAGACAAATCCTATTCTATTACTGGATAAAGACATACTTACAAAAATGTTGAAATATAATTACGAGAAGATAAAATATATCAATAATTTTCTGAATATTTACAAGTCCTTGAATTTAGGACGAAAACCAAATTACTTCAGTTCGATCTCGAAAATCAAAATCAACATGATAGTGACATTATTTTAATAAATTCAAGCTATGAATTAATTATATCGGCTGCATTGGCTCTCAAATTCTTGAAGAAAAATTCTACATTAAAATTAAAAGCGGATATAGTGTATTTTCGAAGTTTCAGACAATTCACGCGTAGAATTCTCGATTCTTTTGAATCGTTCACCAGAAAATTCCAGAAAATCTACAGGGTATGAATAAGCAACCTAAGAGTAATGGCAGCAGTCTTAGTCGAATGAGCATAGTGCAAATAAGTAAATATTGTAGTATAAATAGAGTTGAGTTCCGATTGCACAGTCTTTGGTTTATCCTAATAGACTGGGAGCTAGTGACAGGTGGGGTTCTCCGATTTTATACCGCTTGCCTTTTTGAGGGTTGATAATTTACCTCTTGATAAGAAAGATAAAAATGTTATTGAGCGATGCACGCTTTCCGGTCATAGTTCAAATTTCAATTGAAGGTCTGAAAAAAAAGTGTTTTTTTCCGTGATATTATATTGCATGCCTTTGTAATGTTGAATAATTGAAATTAATCTAAAGCCAAGTACTGAAAGGCAAGCAATTCGCAACAGCTCAAGTGGCTCAAAGGGTTGCGTGAACTTGTGAAAAAAAAAATATGAAAATTGCCGTGTTTCCAAATTGCATGCCAATGGAAAGAATTGAAGTTTTAGTCATAAAACCCTTGTAAAAAAATTGGCAAGCATTCCTCGTTGGCGCAAGGGTTTGAAATTCAGGGGTAATCTTGCATAATTTTTTCACCAATTAGCCGTGATTTCAAATTACCTCAAATGGAGCAAAAACTTTATTTTGAAGTGAAATTATTATAAATTTAGAATGGCATGCATGTTGCTTAAGCCCTTCATATTTTAAATAATAATGAAAGTTACATAAAAAACTCGCAAAATTTCTCTGACTTTATTCTGCCTGCCATTTTGTATTACATCAATAAATGCTGTTTTAAATTAATTTGAGAAATGGCAAGCATGTTTCTCAAGCCCTTCATATTTTAAATGATAATGGAAGTTGCATAAAAAACACGCAAAATTTCTCCGACTTCATTCTGCCTGCCATTTTATATCACATTAATAAATGCTGTTTTAAATTCATTTGGAAAATGGCATGCATGTAACTCTGTCCGATCATTGAGAAACTTTGGAAAAAGTGGCAATAAAAAGTAAGAATATTTCCGTGATTTTATTTTGTATTTCAATAAAGAAATACTTATGCTTCAAGCTAAAATTAAAAAAATTAATGCATATGACATAAGACAAACATTTACAAATGAAAAAAAAAATCAAGAAAATATGCCCTAGAATCAACTCAATTTGTAATTATAGACATGGCAGGAGGTAAATGTTTCATAATAGTGCAGATTAATACAATTAGGTTCATAAACAATACTTTTATACCAGTAAGTTTTCCGTTTGGCATAACTAAGTGAAAAATAGTATGAAAATGAATAGAGTATGATTTTTTTCATTGGGGAAAAGTTGAAATATTTTAAGTTAATAATTGTAGGAAGAGTTGAGTTTCAATTTATGATTTATATATTTTTTATAAAAAAGATACCTGAAGATGACTTCAAAAGTCGAAATGATCATCGTAAATTAATCAAGAAAATCATAAATTGAAACTTAACTCTTCCTACAATTATTAAAGAGTATGATATTGTAAAAAAGGCCGACAATAAGGACGATAAGGATAAATCGAACGATGATGACAGCCACACTTATTCTCAAATAGGTGGTGTAAATACTGAAGAGGAACCTGAAATTGACAATAATTATAATGAAAAAATGGAAATTTGAGCAATTATTGCCAATTTCAGATTCCTTTTCATTCCTATTTATTTATATTATGAAACATTCCATTAGCTATTTAAGTATGATTTTTCTATGATAATAAACTTTTTTTCTGATAATTAGCTTTTTCATTTTTTCATAATGATAATATTTTTACATGATAATGAAGATATACCTACTCTTAAGTTCCAGATGAAGGCAATTTAACTTTCAAAAATATATTTTATTACAATATTCCATCCACATAACTTATTCACATTCCGGGGAAAAAGTAAGAACATAATAATAATTTTTTTCGTTGTTAATATGTGTGATTATTATTTTATTGATAGCAAGATTCAAAACCTTAATGTTTCACAAATTCAGAAGTTGGGATGTCAACTGTACATACGTGTTTCGTCCTTATTTGGACTCTTTGATATAGTATTGTTCTAGTGCCTTATTGGATGCAATTTAATGTTATACCCAGTTAGAGCTAATATTAATATTGATGGAAAAATTTGATGTTTCCAGTGATTTCAATTTAATATTTTTGGAATTGTTGCTATGAAAACATTATGGATAATTTAAATTGTAGCTCTCTGCAATATTTTGGAAGAGACTCACCTAGGCCATTATTGTTTGAAATAAGTCAAAAAATTTAAATAAATAAATTTCCAGAATAATTCCTGTTAATTTTACTGAATTAATTTACGGGCACTTTTTCTCAATACTTTTTCCAAAATTTATCAATGAGCCTGAGCAACATGCTTGCCATTCTTTGTGTCGTCTAAAAAAAATAATTTTGAACGAAATACACAATGGCATGCAAAATAAAATGACGGAAATTTTACTTCTTTTTTTTGCAACTTCCTCAATGCATGCCTCCATTTTGGAACATCCTGGGGTGCATGCCAATTTCCTCAATAACAATTCATCGAACAAATTACCTATAGTTGAAATGGCATACAATTTCAAATCACGGCTAATTGGTGCAAAATTTATGCAAGATTATCCCCAAATTTTAAACCCTTGCGCCAACGAGGAATGCTTGCCAATTTTTTTACAAGGGTTTTATAACTAAAACTTCAATTCTTTCCATTGGCATGCAATTTGGATTCACGGCATTTTTCATATTTTTTTTCACAAGTTTACGCAGCCCTTTGAGCCACTTGGACTGTTGCGAATCGCTTGCCTTTCAGTAATTGGCTTTAGATTAATTTCAATTATTTAACATTACAAAGGCATGCAATATGTTATCACGGAAAAAAAACACTTTTTTTCCAGATCTTTAATTGGAATTTGAACTATGACCGGAAAGCGTGCATCGCTCAATAACATTTTTATCTTTCTTATCAAGAAGTAAATTATAACCCTCAAAAAGGCAAGCGGTATAAAATCGGAGAACCCCACCTGTCACTAGCTTCCAGTCTATAAGCGTAGCTCAATTAGCTAGATAACGATTTTTGAAACAATTGTTACTAAGATTATAACGATTCCCTGCTGATGACGGTGTTGTTGTCTTTGGCGTCGCGCTTAAAATTGCTGACGGTGTGCTCGGGCGCCAATGCGGTCGGTGTCACAGTTTCTAAGGCAGACGGCTGGATAGCTCAGAAGGGAAGGGTTAGGGTAGTCAAAATAATCATCAGAATGAGATTTCTATTTTCAGACAAATACGATGATAGTGAACAAAGAACATATATTTTTCAGGAACTTGCACGGAGATAACTAGGCTGACGACGACGGGACGGCTGTACATGACACTCGACACCAGTGGTCGCAGTACGGACCCAGGCAGTCGCAGACGACGAGAAATTTTAAACCAAACAAATCGTGAAGCGATTTCGTAAACGGTGGATTAACTTATCTTCGACGCTTGTGAAACCAAACTGGTTCCCAAGTAGTGACTCTACGTTAAAGTTGCTCAACGCTGTGAAGCCAATTATGACCCCCCTCAACGGTGATTCTACGTTAAAACAATCTGACGCTGCGAAATCTCGAAGACTTCGTCAGCGGCGATGCTACGTTAAGTTAATCCAACACTGTGAAATCAACAAAGACTCTGCCAGCGGTGACTCTACGTTAAATATTTCAAACACTGTGAAGTCAGCAAGGACTTCTCCAGCGGTAATTTTACGGTAGCACAATCTAACTCTGTGAAATCAATAAAGACTTCCCCAGCGGTGACTCTACGGTAAATAATTCAAAAAAATATTTTAAGTTCAAAAACAGCAAAAATATTCCAAGTTCAAAACAGCAAAAGCAAACAAATACGGACTTATAAAGAACAAACAAACTCACAGATTGTGTCAGGCAATTGTGCTTACGGTAAACACTTTGAAGATGACACTCGGAATCGGAACTAGAAGTGTACTTTGGAACGGCTACTCAGAAGACTGGACTTTTAAAGAAGTGACTTGAGTCGGTCCCAAGGCCTTATTCATACTTAAATTTTAATGAATCCTTATTGGATTTGTTTTAAAATTAATTTGTTATTAGTGCTGTCGGTAATGTAAATAGGAGATACAGATTAAAAGAAAAAGTCATTTTCTTTACAACAACAAATTTCCTATTCTTTTCCTACTAAATACATCCTTAGCGATTACATTTCCTTGAAATTAAAATGATCCTAGACTCTTTTTATCTGTCGGTAAAGTAGTAACGATTTATTTCTCTGTCGGTTAACTGTCAAATGTCAGATCTTTATTTGTTTATGGTCAATGGTCACGAAGAACATTAAACAAAATATACAATATACAACATATTCTAGGACAACGGTTGATAACATTCAGAATTCATTAACAGTAAGCACAAGACATAAATACGGATCAAGCAAATATAGGTTGAATTTAATTTCAGATGGTTTCAAAACCTAACCTCATTTCACCACGTATTGTGAAATATTGAAATGTATTTATTCCAGCTGGTGGATGATAATACTAAGGTAAACAGTGGTGTATGTTCAAACAAAATTACGGATTTTAAAATTTATAGGGTGCGCAAAATGTGAACTAATTGTAATGGACTTTGAAATATTTGACGGTAGCAGAAGGTTCTGAATGTGTAACTGTGATGGAGCTTTGGGAAACAATTCGTCACAAGGTAAAAGAGCTAGGCTTAGGATAAACCAAAGACTGGGCTACCGGGCCTAAGAAACATGTCATTACTGACTTAAGTCAATTTTCCAAGCAGTTTTGTTCTCTCATTTTGCAGCAAGTTTTCTTGCACTCTGGGCCACTTTGAGCTGCGCTTGGTGTGAGACACGATGCAAGCCGCGCTACTCATTCTGGCTCTAGAACGTAGACCTGGTAGACTTGCTTATTACAAATATGGATGTTGCCGGAAATAAACGTTGGAAGAGAGCAGGAACATTTGCTGCAGTTATAGCTTGCGAATTAATTAGAATTACGAGACATAAAGGAAAGAAGAAGAAATTTTGCTTTTGAGGAGTCAAGACCGCGGAGCTCTCAACATGTTGTTTGGCGATCTTACCTCTTATAGACACGGCTCATGCTTGTATGCCTCAATGAGAGCTTCCATTTCTGCACTTTCCCATTTCACTCTTTTTCCATTAGGCATAATTTCTACTGATTTGTACCATAAAACATAATGCAGCGCAGCGTGCTGATGCGACATACAACTCAGTGATGTAGTCATGTGATTTCGTCGCATGTTCTGATTGGTTGCGGATAGAAGCCAGCGGCGCAGCAAGTGCGAAAAATAGCACCGGATCTAGCTGTGGACCAGGTTTTTAGCACTGGAGCAAGTGTGGCATCCAGAGCGACTCAAAGTGAACAAAATTGCTTGAAAAAATACATCGTGTGCTGCGGGCTTTAGTGTCAAGAATGATTCCTGAGCTTCATTTCAACCTCATTAAACCATTTTAATATTGACATGACACCAAAATAATAGACATTCTGGCAAATACTTGCTTGATTACTTGATTACTATCCCTACAAAAAATTGTAGGCTTAAGGCTGGTTTATAATGGATGTAATCGGTGATTAATTCTGTAATCTTTGAAATTAAACTATACGCAATTCCACGTTGACGTTCATAATGACATGAAATATGATGTTAACTTATGCTGTAACCGTAAAGTTCACCAACTTTCAAGTTTAACATCATACAGCTTATTCCCAACCCATAGCGAGCGAGCATTGTATCACGTGTATGCGTTGCATTTATTTTTGTATTTCAGCAGACATATTTGACATTTCGTCTTTACATCACATAGTTTGTAATGCTGTTTGAACTGAGGAATTTTGTCATAAAGTTAATTTGACTTGATGAGAAATTGCCGCATTTTTGTGAAAAATGTAACGTGGACTATGTAATAAAAATTCTTTTTTCTTTCATTATATTCATTATTTTTGACGTTTGGCATTGGATACAAGTTCTTTGAAAATATAAATGATAATAAAGAATTTCTGCTCATTAACAATCATGCATAATTCTTCAACTGTACCTATATGAAGTAGAATTTCAGTTGTTCCAAGCTTTAAAAAAAAATACTCAATATATATAAATGTAAATTTGATCATTTTTTAACTTGACTAAGGGCCAGTTTCACCAAAGCCAGTTAGATTTATCCAGAGGTTATTTTATATGAAAACTATTGTTGATACAATTGTTACCATGGTTACTAATTCAAAATAACCTCTAGATAAATTTAACTGACTTTGGTGAAACCGGGCCTAAGTCATTTGAAAGTACTAACTAATACTTTTTTTCATATATTTATGTATATGGGCAACGCTTGCTCGATATATATGACCTTATGCCAAATCTGTGAGGGTGTTAGACCCCTCGGTTGGGTCTGGCTTTTTAAACCTTGACTTAAAATAGTTATTTGAACATAATATATAAATCCCAGACTTTATACTTCAACATGAGAAAGTCAGGCTATTGCACACCTTTATAGCATTGTTCATGAAATAGTTTTGAAACTTAGCATGCGTTGACTTTACTACATTGTTTCGGACAGTTTCGTTTCAATAAGCAGCAATAATAGGGCCAAAGATGTTTTTCTATATTATATTGAATGAATAGATGATTGATGAGGCAAAATTGTTGTATGGTAAATTAGAGAAACATTTTTGCCTTCAATTGAAACGGTGGTTGAAACGCCACGGGCGGAAATAGAGTGGTAACAAAGAAGAATTAGTGATGAGGTTAGTATTATTTTCTGTATTCATCATTCTTGTATATTATATATACCCTTGAAATTACCCCATTAATAATTTTGTCATCAATTATTACAAATTAAAATATATCACAGCTCTGTCATATATGTGTATTTATAGCAAACGTCAAGCGATTGTGTATCCGCAATGTGTAGAATGTACAATCTTCGTATGATAGAAAATATCCTAATTTTAATTATTTTGTTGATATTCGGTTTGGTTTTGCTTTTGTGGGCCCAGTGCCACCATAAAAACCAAGAGAATAATTATATGTGTCCTTTGTTACGCGATCCAGAATTTGAAATCTTCACGTCGATATAATTTTATCCACGAACCTCATTTTACACATTCAGAACAATAATTTATGTGTACTTCACAAGAAATTTATGCTTTCTTTTGTCGATATGTGAAGTAAATAGTACATACTATCTTCTCGTAATGATTTTGAACGACTGTCACTTTGACATATTCTAAAACAACACCGTTTTGTAGCTCCTTTCCTGCCTTTCCGATCTCCTATAATTAACTCAGCTCATCTACAACCTCTTATTATAATACCAATTATCCCTTTATATCAATAAAACACTTGTATTCAACATTGGAAATACACTTTAACAATATTGCTTTACGTTAACTGTACGAAACTGTCCGAAACAATATAGTGGAGTCAACGCATGCTAAGTTTCGAAAGTATTTCATGAACAATGCTATTACCTGATACCTTAATAAGTCATAGTTAGTCAAGATTCCTAACCCCCGAACGTTCTTACCTATAGTAGTGAGACAAAATATCAGCCTTTATACTTTAACGTGTGTCTGGCAGGCGCTGGTTCTTAGTCTATTGAGACATAAATAAATATTAGTAGCTGAATGGTAATCAAATGTCAATCCAAGATCAAATCATCAGGAATCAGGACTCAAAAAACGCTTGATGTTATGAAAATAGAAAAAATAATCAAGTTATGCATGAGACCCCTGCAATTGAACCCTCTAGAGTTAGAATCTGCAATCTAAATTCGAACATGGGCTCTAATTTTTACGTAATTCAAATTTAATATTAAGTTTTTGAATCAGTTTCATGACATATTTAATGATTAATTTGAACTTATAATTGGGATATTCAGTGGATCTTATTTATCAAAGAGTTTGACCTCTGAGAGCAGTACACAAAATCGTAACGAAAGAATTTTCATCTAATCTTAATCGATACCTAGTGAAGAAGTACACCACAGAATGAATTTTTTCTAAGTTGGAAATCAATGGAGACCTTCGATCTCATCTAGTTTTGAGCCCGGGTTTTCCTGGGTCGCTAGAATATCATAAAATATATTGCATAAATTTAAAATCTAATTTCATGCATTTATTATATTATTTTCATAACAATACGAACTTTGTGAATATTCAAAGTATAAAGTTTCAGGAAATTCCCAGCGGAAAATATAATATTGTTAACGAATATCAAAAAAATTCGAATTTCTAACATACTTATGTGATTGCTTATTTCCTGAAGCATTCATTTAAATTAAAAAGGTAATTTGAATGCATAGAATTATTTATACACGTGGCTTTAAATATGAATAACTAGGTATATACAATAGGTTGATAAAATGTGTATCTCCGGTTTGAGTTCAAAAAAAAAAAATATTATAATTTTTCATGTGACTATTGATCGAAGTTTTTGTGTATTTGAAAAATTCACTGATTTTTCAGTTTCTTTTTATTTGTTTTGTTATTAGAGGTCAATTAATGACTCTTACAAATATTCTTTTCTGAAATGTGAGTATGAAATAATTGACTCGAAAAAATTTAAAGTATTCTAATATTTATTAATAATTTTAATTAAACGTCCACAATATATGCATGTGTTTAAAATTTTCATTGTTCAATATTTTCACTCCAATGTTCTGTATTTTATGTTCATATTTTATTCATATTTATATATACGAATATATACAGTTATTATTTGATTTCAATAACATGATGATTTTTCGAAACAAATATGAGTATCGCAATTTAATCATTCTATTGGAAATGTTTCAATATACTCTTGAAATTTTTACTCACTGTATCAATAATAATCAAAAAATGAAAAAGGGAGTCACTTTAATCAAAATATGAATTTCTCTGACAAAAATAAGAAAGTATATGAAAATGATGAAGATTAACGATAAAAATAATACAAAATCTTGCTCTGTTGAAATTTAAAGAATAATTTAATAATGAATCACATCATCCTAACTTTTATTGTTGCACAAATTAGCGGGAAAATTCAGACTATTCATCAAAAATTATTTGCTGCAATCGATATACTGATGAATTGGAATGAATAGATTGAAAATTATTGAATAAACTATCGTTATTCAAGTTTGGTAGTGGATACAGAGTATTATTTGTATGTTTAAGCTATTTTTAATGGTACTTCTAGACCACCTATATGTAGTGACCTATCACAATTGGAAATCTTTAATTTTACTGTAAAAAAGGTTTTCTAATAAAAAAAACCACATGCAATTACTTATAATATCATGCTTCTTTTATTTCAACTAATTTTACGCATTTAAAACACAGTAAACGTCTTGGTGGATTATAGTGTAATAATTTATAAACAACCCATCTTAATTTTTTATTTTATTAGTTATTTTATGAATATAAGTTTACTGCAAAGATTATATTTTCCATCCATCACGCAAGTGTTGTTTTCCATAATATTATTCTTTAAATAGATGCGCTATTAACGTAATGAGCTATTTAAATATTGAAAATGTTTTTCTGCTACAAAATAATGAAACTAGAACTTTTTCCATTTGAACATAGTATTCCAAAATACAAGAAGTTGGCCTCATCAAAAGAGTAATCATCACAGAAAATGAAACATTTATATTGAAAAAACTAAGTGAATATTGGAAATTCATTTTTATAAAATCGCCTAACGACACTAATAAGTATATTGTGAGGAAACTCAATTCGTTTGTGGGTTGCATAAATTTATTTTTACTCCAAAATCTGGATTTAAATCTATGAAAAAAAAGTCCATTGTTGCACTATTCACACTATTAATTTATTCCTACAGAAACAGCCACTGGTAATTCTATTGTTGTATCTTCTCGAACAAAAAAAGATTCAACAATTGTCCCAATTTATAAGGAAAAAAACTGTAAAATCTAGGTTGCGGATAAATTGCTTTCGGCAGGATTATCTCAAACAAGATACTTGTAAGTTGTGAAGATACAAAAGCATTGTGAATAGTAAAGCTTCCTACTTTCTATAGACTTGTGTTCTTTTGAAATGTAGCTTTATTCATAGAGGTTGCAGGTTGATGGGTTCAGGTGCCATTGAGGTGGAACAAGGTTAAAAAAATGTGATTTCAATAGCAAAGATTATTCAAAAGTTGATGAAACGTATGCTGTTCAAAATACTTCGAATCCTCGTTATTGTGACTCAAAATATGCAACTACAGTCGGATTTACGTGAGAGCAGCATTCCAATGTGATGATATCACAAATCAAGTTTACATTCCATCTCATTAATCTTTATAACCAAAAAAAAAAAATTGTATCTTTTGAAATTATTCAAATATTCATAACTCAGTAAAACATTAACATGCTAGGCACTAGTGCTTTAATCCGAGAGTGTGAAATCGTACCCAGCTTTGGACAAAAAAGTTCAAAAACTAAGAGCAGCCCACGGCTTGGGAAATATTAATATCAAGTTTCTGTCACATCCGTATTAGGTAAAAGGTGTGATTGATATTCATTTATTTTATTTTACTACGTTTTTGCAATCGATTTTAAATATATAGCTCAAAACTAGAGGACAATTCAATATTAGCTTACTTTCTTATTCTGCCTGTTTGTCTGTGATCTTGTAATAGAAATTTGTCAGCTAGTCAACGAGTTTAAACTTTCAGGGAAGCTCAGTTCCCAATGAAATACAATATTCAATCATTTGTAACTCGCTTTATCTTCTGGGAATATAAATATAACAGCACGCAAGCGGGTGTAAGTAGTAGCGTATAATGGACAGGCTGCGCGCTTTGTTAGCTTATGATGACAGTGGGATCGGGGACTTGGTAAATCGTCTGGACTCTGCCTCAAATAGCAAGATTGATGCAACAAGGAACACAATTTATATTTTTACATAAAATTTTCAGTTTTAAACAGACGAAGACTAAATAGAAAATGTTTTTCAAACTGAAATCGTGAGGCGCATTTGAATTAATGGTATATGAGTTGATTCGCCCCACATTTCCAGTTTTAGGCTGGCAGCTGATCCCAAAACTATTTTCTACTTTTTAGAGCTTTTGAAGAATGTAATGCTTTGAAAAGTACTGGACACGTGATTTTTTGACAGTTCAAGATTGAATCACCACATTTTAGACCCAACTGAACCCAAAAAACATAGTTTTAAAAGAAGTTAGTTGTCTATCGGTCAGTCTGAACGCACGATAATTTTAGAATGCGTAGGAATTTTCGACTGAAATTTTATATTCAAGTTTTTTATTAAAAATCTAGGTTAAAGTTCCTAAATGAGCGTTTTTCAACCAGTGATACCAAAACTTTATTGATGGAACTTTTTAGCTTTTTGCATTGATTTTATAAATGGTAGTATTCATAATAAAATATGAAATAACTGAAATTGATCCTTGGATAATTTAGCACAGGATTTATCTTGACCATTGTTCAAAATTATCAACGGTTCATTTATTATTATTAAAATTCCCGTGCAAACGTTCGAATTATTGAACGATTATTGAAAATGTATTATTACACTGAGAAAAATGGTAGCTTTGAATGAAAACTATTTTCAGTTTTGAGTTTTTTCGTTTGTGGAGAAAACGAAAATCATTGGTTCAACATTTGTGATTTTGAATCAACACGCAACAGGCTTTTGTATAAAAATATTTTAGGTTTTGAATTCTAAGTTTTGTCTTAAAACTTGATGTACATTCACTCAAATGCTTTTTTATTTGAACTCATACAAATAAAATTAGAATTTATTAGTCTTGAATTAAAACTGTAAACCTTTTTTTCAAAGCAATTTCAGTTTCAAAAGAGAAATTATTAATTTTGTATGAATGTATAAAATTTTTTAATGTAAAACTAAAATATTTTCTTATAAAAATGGTACTATTTTCATGTAAAATATAATTTCTCATGTTGAGAATGAATATTCTGACTGAAAATGTATTCTATTTTCAAACAAACCTATAGTATCTCGCAATGTCGCAGTTGCGTGATCTGGAAATCACCCTTTTAATTTTTTCGCCATCTTGGCTCATCATATGCTATTCATCGTTTGAACGTAGCGGTGTGATTTTTGTGTTGTGTTGTGTAATATTACTTCTGGCTGCAATTAAAAGGTGAGTTTGATATAAAATCATTAAAAGTAATTTAATAAGATCAAATTGTCCAAATAATATGTAATTTGAACCCAAATATTACATTCGCCAGTAAATTCTGACTATATGAAGATTTATTCTCATAGATACAATTATTGTTACAGTATTGTTTACATGAAAATGAATCTTTAGTTTAGGTTTATTAGCGCATATAATACTTGGCCTTAAATTGTACAATTTCTGAAAATCGACTTATTTTTTGTTTCATTATGTTTTGCAGGTAGACTGATGACGCGTGAAGTAGGTGTTGCCTTGTGATTTACGATGTGAGCATCACTCCGGCCACTTCTAATCCTAGATTTTCTTCATCCAAAGTCATCGAGTATTTTCTTGGGTTAACAACAAATTTAATTTTTGTGCAATTCTTTTTTGTGATAGCGTATAAGTTTAAGATGCATTTGTATTTAGAAGTTTTAGCATTTTATAATTTCATGCCTATATGTGTGCATCAATTTGCGAATGAGTGATTCTTTGTTGAAGTTTGAAAATATTTTGTATCTATGTACACCTTTATGAATTTGTATTTGTATTTATTTTGGTCTCCGCCCTGACCATATTGCTAAATAGATTTTATAGCTCAAATTTAGTATTTTTCTAACCTATACGAGTACATACATCCCCCCACCGTTTCCCCCCACATATATATATATATATATATATATATATATATATATATATATATATATATATATATATATATATATATATACACGCATACATATGCATCCACACACTCATTCACATATAATTCAAAACAGTTTAATTTCACCACAAAACATAATCAGTTTTCAATGAAAACAAGAACCATTCAAGAAAAAATAGAATTGTTTTGATGGTTCTAGAATCAGATTTTTAAAATTTTGTATGAAAACGGTGATACTCTTGAAATACGATTTTCATTTTCAACTAAATGGTTGTGCTATTTCCATACAAATAATGAAAATTTTAGGTCAAAACTTATGTGAATTGAAACAAAGTGATATAGTCAAAACTTTTTATTTCTATATTGGAAACCGAATCGTTTTTGCCATATAGAAAACGAAAAACGTTCTCAGTCAATGTTATTCATTTTGAATCAAAACGTTACTTTTATCAGTGTATTCTACCAAATTTTTAGGTTAGGATAGTGTTTTCAAAGGAACTGTCATCTGTTACTTGAGGCTCACAATCTCAAGCAGGCGGCAAAGAAAAAATCAGATCAAGGCGGCACGGACAATCATTTTTGATCACTCTGTATTTATGATGAATGCAGCTGCAATCTTTCTTATAACCTATCCGATGAAAAAAAAAAACAATTTTGAATTTCTGATCAAATTCAGGTCCAAGTGAAAGTTACTTTCAATTGTCAGCATCATATTTTGACACTTTAAATTGCTTCAGAAAGGTCAAGTAAACAAATTGATTGTATAAATTACTTATTCTTACCTATATTTCTTCAGATTCGTAGCATCCTGCTTCGGTTATGGTTAATTTTATTTACAGATCTCTAGTTTTTTGACAAGTGTTTGTTATGACACAGATCTATCCATAATCTGATTTAAGATACAAAAAAATAACTATTATTGAAAATTATCATTCTTTTAAATTGTTAGGTTGGAATGGCGTTTTTAGAGGAACTGTCACCTGTCACTTGGAGTTCACTACTTCAAGCAGGCGGCAAAGAAAAAATCAGAACAAGGCGGCACAATCAATCATTTTTGATCACTCTGTATATATAGGTCATTATTCAGATGCTTGTAGAAGGCCATTGCTCATTTTGCGCATTGTGTGTATAAAAATCAAGTTACTTATTAGGCATAAACAATTATTGCACCGTTCTTTCTATGGTTCAGGAGGACAAAACAGGAATTCAAGTGTAAATGGATTGTATAGTATTGTTGTCAAATTCTCGATTTTATATTATCTATTTTTAACAAACGTTCTTCCACTTGAACTATATCTAATTAGAGTTTATAATGTCATTTTATTTGTTGTAAATTGCATACCCTCACGACAACTTGCAATGGAGAATGTTATTCCAATTTTATGATAATTCTTTAGAAAATGTTGAGGCCGGTGAAGGAAAAGTTTATTGTTTTAATTAATCTAGATAGGGTGTTTTAGGTTTTAAATATTTTTGGATCAAAACGTCTACAAAAAACAAGAAAATCAACAATGGTAACGTAACTAACCGAGGTTACTTGTAAAACAAAGCAATGTAAACAACCAGTTCCGAACGACAAGTTCGAGAAGCAGTAAGTACATCGACGGGCTGCCCTATATGTGTCTTTCCACTAGTGGAAAAAATAATAGGCAGTGAATCAATTCGGATTCACTGCATGGAACGAGATAGAATAAAATTAATACTTGAAATCAACAAAGAAATTTGGCCTCAACTTGGAAAATTGGATGGTGGAGAACTTAGTTCCTTTTAGAAGAATATTAACTTCGAAATTCGTAGTAATTTGTTTTGGATCGTTTTGTCAACCTAGTATCAGGAATGAATCTAGGAAAAAAAACCCCGGAAAATAAAACCCCGGAAAAAAAGTCCCGGAAAAAAAATCCAGGAAAAAAAACTCCCAGGAAAAAACCCCCGGAAAAAAAGCCCCCTGTGATAAAAACCGAAGAAAGTTCATATAACGAATATCATAAATTAGGTATATAAGAGTGTTTTCATTATGTTTGATAATAAAAGCAACAATTCTATATAACGTGTAATATGTAATGTAATACAGACATAAATACAGTGTCTTCGGTTTTATCTATCTGTTAGCGTCAATAATAATATAGTGGAGTAAAATATTTATATACATTCAATTTTTGTGCATGTTTAAGATACGATCTCAAGAATATTTTTGTTTTTTTTGAAAACTTTCTAGAGGTCGCTAGATAATGACGAGAAACTGATTTTGGTCGATTGTTTATTTCGTAAATAATTCCTGAGTTGTCGCAAATGGGAGAAAAGGTTTCAAATAAAAAAGGTGAATATTATTATTAGCCAGACAGTGGCATACGTGAATATTTTTATTGAAAGGCATATTTTTCAAATACCACACAAACTCATAATTATTCAAATAGAACTAATACATAAAAATAACAGCAAAAAACTACATATTCTCTTCTGATTTTGATGATATGAAATTTATTTTCTTTGTATTGGTACAACGTGAGATATTTTACAATCTCTGTATTTTATGCTGAATTATATTTAATGCCTCAACTTATGCTAATACCTAGCCTTCAAATTTTTAAATAATATGAAACAATTGGAAATAATAAATGTATGTAAATGTTTTACTCTACTATATTATTATCGACGCTAATAGATGAATAAAACAGAAGACACTGTGTTTATGTCTGTATTATATTATACATTACGCGTTATTCAGAATTGTTGTTTGTCACTCTAGGTTTTATCATCAAACATAATGAGAGCATCCTTATATACCTAATTTATAATATTCGTTACATAAACTTTCTTTGGTTTTTATCACAGGGTGCTTTTTTCCTGGGAATTTTTTTTCCGGGATTTTTCTTTCTGAGTTTTTTTTCCGGGGTTTTATTTCCCGGGGTTTTTTTTTCCTGTTACCATCAGGAATAGGGTCGAAAATCACGGATTAACGAGTTAATTCTAAAATTTATTTCGAATACTTCGAACCTTTAAACGTATATCCCCTCACAAACGTATTTACCTCGGTATTTACGAAATCAGTATAGTCATTAAGGATTATATAAACTCTCTCGTGTCAGCTATCAGTTGTTTACGTTCTTCATATTGAAATTTATTTGACTATCTTCCACAATCACTGAGCCTCAAATCAAGCAGTTTGGGCAAACCTACGATTTCAAGTAATTAAGTGCTGCAGTTGCTGAGAACTCAGTTTCACGCCAGCCAGCCAGCCAAAGTCAATATAATAACGTATTTTTTGAAAAAACAAATGCGCTAAAAATCACTGTTATAGGCTGCTATCATGGATTCTCTACATTGGTGCTGTGTAAAACATACTTTTGAACAAAAATCTTTACAATTTTGGTCTGATTAAAGAAAGTCATTATCAAGCAAATATCAGTATTGTTTACTCGCATAATAGGAATGAGTTTACCTTAGTTAAGAACTCTGGAATACAAACGCAAGATTAAGGGTGACGAGCACCAACTGATTTACTCTCAAGAGTACGTCAAACTCCTGTAGTACTTCATAAGTAAACAAGAAATTGGCGACTTCCATTAAAGAGTAATTTACTAAGATAGTGCATTTTCTCTTTTGTTTACTCCGAGAGTTGAAAAAAATATTACTCTCGAAATCATACAAATTCGAGAGCACCAATAAAGATTGAACTACTAAAAAAGTAAATTCATAGTAAATTTGAAATAAATTTACTCTTACGACATAGGTGGAGTAAAGTTGCCGAAAAAATATTTTTGACGTTTCTGAAGTAGTTTTCTTTGATTAATTGCTCAGAAAATGGATTATTTAGAATATATGGACATGTTAGATGGGGATGACAGGCAAGAATTAGTACGAATAGTTCGTAAAAGAAGAGATCCGCTTGAATTTTATACGGAATTAGAATTTAGAGAAAGATTTGGATTTCAAAAACAGTCTGTTTTACGACTTTTGGACATTGTTGAGCCTTATTTGGAACACACTACGGCAAAAAATGAAGCTTTATCTGCAAAGTTACAACTTCTTTGTGCGTTGCGCATTTTTCGTACTGGTACATATCAAATTGTAGCTGGTGATCTAATTAATGTTCATAGAACAACTGCCGGTAGGGCATTTCACAGGGTTGTTAATGCTCTTCTCGCAATCAAGGCATTATATATTTGTATGCCTTCTAATGAGGAACAATGCTCCCAGAACAAAAGAGCATTTTATCACTTGGGAGGATTTCCAAATGTAATTGGTGCAATTGATTGTGTCCACATACCAATTTTATGTCCACCTGGAGAACATAATGAAATTTACCGGAACAGAAAAAGTTTTTTCTCAATTAATACACAGGTTATTTGTGATTCAACTATGAAAATTTTGAATATTGTTAGTCACTGGCAAGGATCAACACATGATGCGCGAATTTGGGACAACAGTGCTGTAGCAGCAAGATTCGAAATGGGGCTATACAATGGACTTTTAGTAGGGGACAGTGGTTATGCTTTGTCCCAATATTTGATGACACCAGTCTTGCGTCCTCGAACTATTGCTGAAAGACGTTATAACAGAGCCCACATATTAACCAGAGGTATTGTAGAACGTACTTTTGGAGTATGGAAAAAGCGATTTCAAATATTAACAAAAACAATGAGATTCGATCCAATCAAATGTGGAAATACAATTACTGCAGCAGCAGTTTTACACAATTTTGGAATTGATGTTGGTGATGTATTTCAAGAAGAACCAATAGAAATTGATATTGATAGATACCAAATAAATCAAGTAGACGAAGCTAGAGGTAATGAAGTTCGGCGATCAATTATTCTAAATTATTTTGCATGAATGTTCAATTTAAACTTGAAAAAAATAGAGTAGAATTGTAATTTTTATTTTATTATTTGTGAATTCATTTTAGCTATGTTATACATTATAAAAAAATTCTAGAAAGAAAGCAGAAATCTGTAATCATTTGTAGTAATATCATTCTCAGTAAGTTGTTCATTAGTACTCGACTTATTAATTTTTGCTGCAATATCATTTAATATTTGAACTTTAAGACAATGTTCTTCCTCCAAAGTTTCTTTTTGACGTCTAATGAGCATCATTTTTTCATTATGCTCTTCTTGTAGTAACTTCATCTTCAAATTATGAAATTCATTTGCTTTATTAGAAAAATTTGAAGATTTTGCAAATGAACTGGAATCTCTTGAAATCGCGGTGATATTTCGTTTCATTCTTTTACTTGAATTTTTTCTTCCATCATCTGAAATAATTGGAGAATGTGGACGTCTTATCTCTTCTATGAGTATATCGTGCTGCCCATCTACTTCTTCAGATTCAATATTTTGATTTGGGATTGTTTTCATTGATTTATCTCCCGTATTAGAAGAATTATGGGACTTGTCATCCACTTCAAAGTTCAAATCATTATTTTTATTAGATATACCGTCTGTATCATCAACATTATCATCATCCACAACTCCTCTTATTCCGTCGAATACCTGTGGTATAATCTCCACGATCATTTGTGAAATATCATCAATTTCTGCCTCAATAATCCCTCCACCGGTCTTAATTTTTTCGCGATTAATTCGAGATTTTTCTTTTTTAGCCTTAGCCTTCAAATCTTTCCACATTATTTTAAGTTGGTCCAAAGTTTTTGGGCAACTTGCTTCTGCATTGAACTCTATTTGTATTTTTTCCCATGCAGTCTTTTTCTTTTCCAATATAAAAGTGTCATGTTTTTTATTTTCAATTATATTCACATTCTTCTTCATAATTTCAATAAGTCGCGCTTTTTCCACTCCTGGAATGTTTTTACTTCTTCTCTTCACACTCGTACTACCCATTACAATTAGAAAAACCAGAAACGATGCTTTATGAATATGACAGTTTAATAAAACAAAAATACTCTCACAGTAAATATCATTTACTTCTATAGTTACTACTCCAGAAGTAATTTTGCAAACAGCTCTTCAAAAATACTACAGAAGTATTTCACTCAACTTGTAATTTACATCCGGAGTTACTACTACTATAGTAACATTTAATACAATAGTAAATATAATTTTTTGGTGCTCGCCACCCTTATACTTCAAAACATTAGTTTGTTTAACAGTATAGTGTTCGTATAGTCATACAATGTAAGCCAATAGACAAACCGCCATATACACATTCACGTCGCAAAGAAAACGATTGTAGTTATAAGGAAATGACAACAAGATCTGCGAGAGTAACAATAACAAAGAACAAATTATCTCTTCAGAAGAGAAGACTGCAACATTATTTGTAATAGCTTTCATCACGAGAAGCGTGCAGCACGCTCATAAATAATTAATATTCTCTAATCTACAACACTAAGGGTGACGAGCACCATCTGATTTACTCTCAAGAGTACGTCAAACTCCTGAAGTACTTCATAAGTAAACAAGAAATTGGCGACTTCCATAAAAGAGTAATTTACTAAGGTGGTAAATTTTCTTCTTTGCTTACTCCAAGAGTTGAAAAAAATATTACCCTCGAATTAATACAAATTCGAGAGCACCAACGAAGGGAAAACTACTAAAAAAGTGAATTCATAGTAAATTTGGAATAAATCTACTCTTACGTCGTAGGTAAAGTAAAGTTGCCGATTAGATATTTGTGACGTTTCGGAAGTAGTTTTCTCTCATTAATTACTCAAAAAACGGATTATTTAGAATACACGGACATGTTAGATAGAGATAACAAGGAAGAATTGGTACAAATAATTCGTAAAAGAAGAGATCCACTTGAATTTTATACGAAAATAGAATTTAGAGAAAGGTTTGTTTTCCAAATACAGTCTGTTTTACGACTTTTGGACATGGCTGAGCAATATTTGGAAAATATCACGAGAAAGAATGTAGTTTCATCTGCAAATTTACAACTTTTTTGTGCGTTGCGCATTTTTCGTACTGGTAAGTATGTATCAAATTGTAGCTAGTGATCTGATTAATGTTCATAGAACTACTGCCGTCAGGGCATTTCACAGAGTTGTTTATACTTTTCTCGCAATCAAGCCATTATATATCTGTATTTGTATGCCTTTCAATAAGGATCAATGTTGTCAGAACAGAAGAGCATTTTATCATCTGGGAAGATTCCCAAATGTAATTGGTGCAATTGATTGTGTCCATATACCAATTTTATGTCCACCTGGAGAACATAATGGAATTTTCCGGAACAAAAATAGTATATTATATAACGAGTGATTTAAGTGCCTAATATAATCCTGAGGGTGTAGTTTATTGCACGGGACGTAGTCGAGGGCAATACTCACCTGAGAGATTAAAGGCACTTAAGTCATGTGTTATCTACTCTATTTTTCGCACTACCGATTATATTAAATCACAATTAATAGTGTAAAAGCAGAATTATTAATCTTACAATTTTGACAACAACAAACTTGATACAAAAATGTTGAGTAAATTCACCATAGTAACAAGGCTGGCTACAACAGTTGTTAAATAAATAAACTTGCTGTCAAAAAGTTGAGTGAGAAATTTGATACTGATAAGGTTGCTGAAGAGATAACTGTCAAATTATTTTCCCAAAAATCTAGAAAATTTACGGACAACAATACGATGCATTTGTGAAATGGTTCCAACTGCGATAATGCTGATATAAATCGTCAATAATAAAGATTTGAATTCTAATGAAAAAATTCAATTTGACATTAATGTTAGTACTTTGATTATTTAGTTGTCATAGAAAAATTTGTTTATTTTACTTTAGTCCCTTGGGATTGTTGATCATTTTTGATCCCTAGAGACTAAACTTAAACTTAAGTCCCTGAAATGAGGGATTAAATCCGTCTTTTACTCCCGGGAGTGCGAAAAAGTTTTTTCTGAATTAATACGCAAGTTATTTGTGATTCAGCTATGAGCATTTCAAATATTATTAGTCACTGGCAAGGATCAACACATGATGCGCGAATTTGGGATAACAGTGCTATAGCAGCAAGATTTGGAACGGGGCTATTCAATGAACTTTTAGTTGGAAACAGTGGTTATACTTTGTTCCAATATTTGATGACACCAGTCTTAAATTAGATTTTAATAAATACATGACTCCTTTGCCATTAATTACCTTTTGAAAACTATAAAATAAGAGTCACTCACAACAATTGAGATAAAAGTGTCATGTTTTTTATTTTCAATTATATTAACATATGTACTTCTCCATAATTTCGACAAGTCGCGCCTTTTCCACTCCTGGAAAGTTTTTGATCCTTCTCTCAGAGTAAATATCATCTACTTCTACAGTTATTACTCTAGAAGTAATTTTGCAAACAGCTCTTCAAAAATACTACAGAAGTATTTCACTCTACTAGTAATTTACTTCTGGATTTACTACTACTAAAGTAACATTTAATCCAATAGTAAATATGATTTTTTGGTGCTCTCCACCCTATCATCCAAAAAGTCGTTTTCCTATATACTGAAATACCTAATGAGGCATTGAAGAACTCTTAGATGCTAACCGCAGGAGTAGGAGTCATTTCTCGGAGGGGAAAGTAGAACCAACACTCATGTCTGCCGGAAGGTCGTAAGCTCGTGGATCGGTTCACCGACCCTTTGTAGCGTAGATCCGTCATCGCAGAAGAACTTGATGGTTTAACAGTATGTGGCTGCACCAGAGATACTAACATGGGAACACTCACGTACATATAAGGTATCAAAGAAACGAATTGCATTCTATAGCAACTTCAACGCTAGTTTTCATACTGAAGTACTTATAATTTATTTATTTTGAAGGAAACATATACTGATATATCTTGATAAGACGTAATAATGCACTCATACATTTTGATCCTGCAAAATTTTTAAAATTGTTAAAACTCGATTCTTTTATCTTTCCTGACCTCATTATACCTCACATCAACAATATAAGCCTATATACTTAATATTCATACAGGAGACCTGTCTGAGAGAAAAACAAAGAGAGACAGCGATGGAATATGACGAAGAAAATAGAGAAGAAACAGACTTGATGGTGAAGATGCACATCCGGTTAAAGGAATTTGGTTTGGATGAGTCGTGCTTCAGGTATGTCTCACATCTGCAGAAGTTCAAGGTTGAATGTGAAACCAATTTCTTAAATATCAATATAACAAAAAGGTGAATTTTCAATTACTCAGAATTCAAATCGTACTTTTAGTAAATGCGCGGCATATTGTTTTAACAGGCCGTTAACTTTCACGCAAGTTGGGTAAACAGTGTAAACCGCAAGCAAACTTTGAGAACCATGGGATTCAATTTCAAATGTAAAACCTAATGATAAACAACAAACAACAATTCATGTATCGGTTTTCGAACTTTCGCATTTATTCCTTAGTTGGTAGGTAACTTTATTCGTCTCAACTTCATAGTTGAGAACTTGGTAAAGCTTCCTGACAACTGAAATTAGCAACAAGCCCTGTACTATGCATTTTCGCAACACCTTCATTGTATATTTCGCACTAACTATTCTATACCTCGCTTAAAGTGTCATATTGTCTATTCTGTATACAGAATATATGCAAAACGGTTTAGTTTGAAACTTAACTATATTGTCTAAACAATAAGACGACGTCAAGTAACAGAATTTTTGTTAAATTGCTCATATGAATAAGATGACCCGTTATTGGATGTCAAAAATTTCAAATAAAAGAGCATACAAACATGCATGAAAATCACGCAATTCCTCAAATACACGACGTATTCCAAAATTTCAAAAAACAAAGAATTCACGAGAGGAGTACAAAAGTATTCTATCTTAATAGTAGAGATGCTCAGTCGACTGGTCCTTGAATGTCGGGTAACTACTTAACTAGTCCTTTGTTCAGTTGCTGGTCATTTGTTTTAATGGTAGCACGTTGAAAGGACTAGTTTGAGACACCGTTCTGTCATAGAATTTTTTGTGACGGAAGAAAATGGACCAAAGGTTATCAATGAATGTATAAAAACAGTGTTATGAAACATTCCATCTTTCTACTATGTTATAAAATATTAGGCTGAACAATTTAAATCCATTGAAGGTGATCTGGTAAGACGGCGGAAGCAACCACGTCAGAAATCAAGCTTGTCCTTGAGAACCATCCATCGAAAGTTTCCTAATTAGCTACAAAAACATCACATTTTGCTCTAACATTTGATTATGACGAAGATTAGTGCAAGATGGATGCCCAGAATGCTAAATTGAAACAGTGTTCTGACTTCAACGGGAAATTTGAACCTGTTAAATGGAGACAGTTTTTTTCTTTTGGCTAGAATTGTTACGGATGATGAAACATGGATTCATCATAGAGTTTCAAAGACTAAACAAGAGTCCATGCAGTGGAAGCACAAAGGTTGCATTTAGCCGTCCGCCAAGAAGATGATTGCCATAATTTCCTGTGATATGGAAGGTGTGCTTTCGATAAATTATTCCCTCCACAAGGAGACGATAACAGAAAAGTACTATCATTATAGTGACGTACAGTGGGGTTGAAATTATTGAGAGAGCCAGAGCTGGAGTGGGATGCATACTACACCACAAACTGGAGAAAGCAATAAAGGAGTGGATTTTTGGGAGGGAAAGAATATTGATAATTAAATTATAAGATACCAATCAAATAATGGCGAATATAATGATAATGAGAGCAAGACAACCAAAGACGATTTCTGGGAATCATTACAAGTGGAATACGATAAACTAAAAGAACCCATATATATTGTGACGTGCGAGAGTGAGGGGGGAGCTCGTAAAGACGACGTAGTATGGGGAGGAGCTTCTTGTCGCCTCTTACGCCGCGCCACGTCGCAGCACATCACCCCTCCCAATGGAAGCCTCTAGTGATTCCTAGAAATGGAAAGAGTCGAGAAAATCGAAAATTCGAGAACACAATATTTCTCTGTATAAGGCCAAGCCAAAGACGTGTAGTACAGTACAGTAATAAGAGTATTAGTGTGAAATAAATAATGAAGTGACAAGTAAAGTGAACAGTGCATATAAATAGTGAAATATAAATATCTGTGACCTTGTTTAAATTAGAATTAAGTGATTAATATATAAATATAGTGTTATTAGTGACATAAGAAGAATAAAACTTTTATTTCATCTAGATTATTAAATAGTGACTTTTATTTAATTACGATCTAGATTTCGTCGAGCAATAAACATTACAATATCATGGGAGACTTTAATGCAAGGGTCGGAAATACAAATTTGGGCATAGAGGAGGTGATGGGAATACATGGAGAAGCAACAGAGAACAACGGAAGGAGATTGATAGACTTATGTATACTAAATACGCTTTTTGCGCACAAAAAAAATCTTAAATATACTCGTGAAGTCAAAAGTAGAAAAGAAAAATCGATAATAGACTAGTTCACAGTCAGCAATAAATTAAGAAGACAAATTAATGATGTAAGGATTAAAAGAGGTAATGAGATAGGCAGTGATCTCTTCTGAACAGTCGCGAAAATAAAAAGTACGGGAATAATAAAACAAAAATGTTACACTACAAAGAAAGAGATGGAAATATTTAAACCAAAAATCGACAAACTAAAAGATGTACAGATAAAAAAGAAATACCAAGAAAAAATATACCAATTAATAGATACAACACCAAAACCAGATATAAACAGTGTGGAAGACATGTGAGATTTAAGAATATATTAATGGAAGCACGAGGAAAGCACAAAATAGAAAAAAAATTCATTGGTGGAACGAGAAGGTAAAAAGAGAGATTGAAAAGAAAAAACAAATATGGAAAAAGTTCCTCAACACAAAAAATGAAAAAGATTGTGAAGACTTTAAGAAACAAAGAAACAAAGCGAAAGAAACAGTTAGTGGGATGGATTTGGGAACAAATTAGAAGCAAATTTCAAAGAAAATCAGAAATTATTCTACCGAACACTCAAAAATTACAAAAAAGGAAAACAGATGACACTGAAACTATTGAAAGATAAAACAGGGCAGATAATAAATGGAAGTAAAGAAATAATGGAGTGACGAAAACAGCACTTTGAGGAACTGCTGGAAGAAAAACGGACAAGAAAGGAAATTGTAGAGGACGAGAACTATCCATTCAAGGGAAACATACAAAATGAGTTTGAAGCTATAACTATTGATTAAACGAAAACAGTACTTAAAAAGCTAAGGAATGGGAAAGCGCCAGGGCGCGACAAAATCCAAGCCGAGCAACTAAAATACATGGACGAAGAAGAAAAAATGCTATTAGAAATGTTGAATAGGATATGGATAACAGGGAAAATACCGAAAGACTGGAAAAAGGCGGTAATATTCCCCATACATAAGAAAGAGGATAGTAGAATATGTAATAACTACAGTGGAATTCCTGCTAAAGTGTACGGAGCAATCCTGGAAAACAAATTACGACAGGAACTGAAATCAACTCTGGAAAAATCGCAAAGTGATTTTATGAAAGGGCACTCCACGCAAGACCATATATTCACTGCAGGAAACTCAGAGAAAACGATGAAACAAGACAGCACACTTTATATAACATTTACAGATATGGAAAAATCCTTCGATAGGGTACCACGAGAAATGATGTGGAAAATACTGAGGAGAAAGGGAATACATGAACAACTATTAGAATCAATAAGAAGTTTATACAAGAGAACAACTAACTACATACGAACTGGAAATAAAGTATCTGAAGAGTTCGACATCACACAAGAGATAAAAATCAAAACAAGGAAAGTAGAAGTTGGGTATTACAAATTGGCCATAACAACGATCACAGAATGTGCTTTTGCAGACGATCTTGCATTCCTGGCAAAAAATGGAGAGGATATGCAACACAATCTAAACATATGGAATGAAGAACTAGAGAAACATCAAATGACAATTAATGCAGACAAAAGAAAAATTATGGTGATATCCAAGGCTAATATAACAGCAAACGTAACACTGAATGGAACAAAAGTAGAACGGGTAGAAACATATACTTACCTAGGAACAGACATAGATAGTAAAGAACATATAGAAAATGAAATAAACAGGAGGATTCGCACAGCAAATATAAGCTTTTTGCAATTAACAAAACAATATTGAACAATAAACAAGTGTCCAAAAAAAACTAAAATCAAGCTATACAAAACATTACATAGGCCAACATTATTGTACGGATGTGAAATGTGGATAATGAACCAAAGAACAAAGAGTAAAATATAAGCAATAGAAAAGCATCAGATATTCAAGACGGGTAGAGGGAGTTACTAGGATAAACAGGTTGAGTAACGATTACATAAGAAGTAAACTACATCTACAGAGAATCCAAACTACCATTGACAAAAAACAACTAGCATGGTTCGGGCATCTAATAAGAATGCCAAAAGAAAGACAAGCAAAACAAATATGGGAAGCAAGAATAAAACACAAAAGAAAAAACCAAAACTTGGAAGAATAACATAGTGAAAATATTAGATAGGAATATCATTATTAAGAGGCAAAGATTAAAGCAAAGAACAGGAAAGAGTGAAAAATATCATAAACAACATAAAGTAAATAAGAAGAAAGAAAATCTCGACACCCGAAAGGATATAAGAAAATTTAAAACTATGTTGGAGTCTTCAAAAATTTGAAGAAAGTTATTTCTGGACAACAGGCGAGGAAAGCTAAAGCATGGGATGTTGCTGCTTCACGACAAGGTTTCTGTTCACAAGTCAGACATTGCATCAGCTGTACGTGACTATGGATTCCAGGAACTTAGCCAACCCACTGACAGCTCAGACCTTGCCCCCAGCGATTTTGATTTATTTTGACGTTTGAAGAAGCATCTACAAGGAAGAAAGATCTCAATCGATGAAGAAGGCAAATGAGCAGTTTCTGCATTTTTCGCCGAAAAGGGTTCGAATATTTTTCTGACGGTATTAAAACATTTTTAACCATGTGGGGCAAGTGTATCGACTTTCTAATTCGCTACAAATCAACAATAATAGGTACACTCCCTTGAGAATATTTATTCGGGAGGCAGAAATAGCCTGACATAATAGTATCTATCTCCCTCTTAGTCATGGTATAAAAGGGACATTTGTTAAATGGCGTTTGTCTACCCAAGTTCCGACATACTTTATTGCTGATGTCTTCTTTAAGTTCTACTTACCGCCTTGTACCAGTGAAAACGTATGTGGGTGTGAAACTATTTAGTATATTCGGTTCCATGAGCGCACCTAGTAAATTTTGTTTAGTAATCAATAAGATTTGAGCCACGTGAAAAAAATTAATTTAAAAGTTTACAGAATAGATACCGCCACCACTGTTGGCGCTAGATTCCTATCTTAGCCGATAATGAATGATACGATTACCGAACTTAGTCGATGGGACTCCTTAGGCTTATCAGACTGTATCAATCCACTTACACACCTAATGCTCATGCGATCCTTGACTTTCAATTTCTTCCACTTATATCCGTTTCACAAACCTTCCTTCAACATTTATTTGATATGTCCAAACTGGAGCAAAATTTTGGAAAATATATTTATAATTACTGGCCATTCTTTCACAGATTACTCAATAGCTAAACAATTACTACCCGGACAGTGATAATCAGTGATAATCAAGAGAGCCAAGACAACTGACAATCGATGAAAATTAAAAGTGCAAATAAAAATACATTGTAGTGTCAATAATCACCCATTCCAATTTGATTGTTAGTGTATAGTGTGCCTACGTATTTCTTCTTCTAATATATATAATTTCATATGTTCTACACTTTATGTTTAAACTTGTATTTTCTTATATTTCTCATGTTTTATTGTTCCTACCCTATTATTAGGTCAACCTGTTGGGTAGTGTATTATCAAAATAAATAAATATAGACTTAATTTTCAATAGGCAATATAGATGAAATTTAAATTTGGTTCATATATTTTTATTCCGCATTTTTATTGCCCGGACATTTGTACTAAACCGTCATTTTGGTTATTAATACCTTTTCAATTGCTTAAAATTAATAGATAAAAATGCAAATCAAGCGAGGGAAATTCAAAATTCTAAAACGCAACATCATTGGTTAAAACGAAACGTGACGTCAAATACTATGCCAACAAGTGCGCACTGCTTACATTTGTACTGCATTGCAGGCTTTTGATTAAAAAACATAGTAATAACGTGTATGTTGTAAATTCATTTATTGGTCAAGTATAATTTTAGCATCCTATTGAGATTATAAATCATTTAAGACAAAGTGGTTTTGTAAAAGCACAATCGAATAATCTGTCAAGAATAGATCAATTCATGATGTCGTCTCATTTTCTTTCAAATCCAAATTTTACGTCCGCTGACGTGAAAAGAGTGAACACTGCAAAATAATCATTCAATAATAACACATTATGTACGCTATTTTAATAAATACAATCCGAAATATGATGAGCAGTGAACATAACCTATAGTTTTTGTTTATTTTAAAACGAGCAAATGTTAAACGGAACCGCATACATACACTGTATTTTATTGCTAAAACTTATCACATAGAATGTTATTCATGATTTGTCAATTTTATTATGATACTTTATCTCTTCTGATAACCTGTCTGGATTGGGAAAAAGACTTTATCAGGTACATTTCTGATAGTATTTTGCATTCAGGCAATACTTATAAACTGACTTTTGACCGTTTTTAATACTGAAATAAGTTGAGAACAAAAATACCTGTAGTTAACAATGGACTGTAATGTCACTGGACATGGTATTTGACGTCTTCAAAAGAGCGCGCGAAAATGGCGGCGTTTATACAGCTCAAAATTATTCTCAATTTTAACTATTTTTTTAAACTTGATTACAGCACTTTTAAACATAATTTATATTTTTTACTATGTTATAACGATGTAAACAGTGAATTAAAAATATAAAATAAATTCATTAATATACCCTATTATTTTAAAGACTGTTTTATTCAATTTAAATCTCGATGAACATTACAATATTATATCAGCATCATAATAAGTTGTTATCAATTTAAAATCCAAAGACATTTTTGCTCATACTTCGTTTTCGATTGCAAATAACTGGAATGGCAAAAACTTGGTTTCATTTTCAAGAATCTAAAACCTGTTCTTTATAAAATGGAAATGAACTAACTGTTCTTTAATGATTCTTTTTAATTCCATGTAGGTTGTTCGTATTTTTACTTTCGTGCAGATCTTTCAACTCTTCGCATCACGGATATTATGTATTAATGTACAAAAAATAAGATCCGAAAATATTGTTCTATATTATAATATTGCAGGATATTTGATTTCAAATTATGAAATAAGGGAGAGAATAGAATATCACAATTATTGGCATTATAATCCTGATAAATTCAAATTAATGGTATGTAGAGAAATATACTAAGAATGTGTTCATTCCATCAAGGATACTTATCCTGCTAGCTGAGAAGATCTACATGCGATTTCTATTAATGAGTGCCGACTCATGTCAATTTCCTAATCTGGACTTTTTCGAAATTTAGCTTTTCTTGGAAGTTTAACAAAGCGTCATTTCAGGTATGAAATATATTTAAATTTTCCAAAGATAACAAACAAATTATTTTGATTTAAAGATAAAGCGTGTATAGAGCTAACTGGAAAGATGGTAGGACGTGCATCACAGCGGGTAGTTATCAAGCAAATACCACAAAATTTTACATAAAATGGAAAAAAAACCATAGTTGTACTTGAAAATTATTATTTTCTTGGTTTTCCTCCCACAGAATTCAATATTTAGTACGGAATGTACTTGTTAGTATTAGTATATAATTAATCAGTAAGTTCAGTAATAACTTTTCAAATTTACAAAGAAATCGTAACTAATGATATTTTGGTTTGAACTCCTTTTATATAGCTGACTAACCAGTCACAACGAAATACAGATCACTCAGATTTGGAGATTTGTACTTACTATAACGGCACATATATTCACACTAATAGCAAAATTTTCCTAAACACATTTCTTACTAGCATGTACAGACACCTCCTACTGTGGCGGTGCGGCCTTCCAATCAGTAAGTCAGTCATCCTTCCAGTTAGCTCTATACACGCTATTCCTACATATTATTGTTGACACTATTATAACTGCAGATTTTACCGGCATATAAAATGCCAACTAGAAATTTACTGGAGATAAGTACGCACTCATTAACAAGAGTCGCAGGTAGCTGTTCCCAGTTTGCACGATGAAACCTGATTTCAAGAGTATAATATTATTCATTTTAGAAAATTGAATAAAATATGTCAAAAATATTCAATTAACATTAGTTCTGATAAAAAATTTGTTTTGAAGGACATATATGTAGGATGCGTGAATTGTCATGTTGATTATGTTCAACAGTGAACACGCAGTTACTAATGAATGTATATCTATCTCTCTGTCTAGGGCATGAGTAGGAATATATTCAATCTACGTCACACATTATTCGATAATTATTTTTTCAACAACCAGAAGATTTTGAACAATTTTTAAAAATATATTTCTCTTGTTGGGATTGATAGAATATAATTAAAAAAATTGGGCATATATCTCATTTCCAACTATCAAAAACTAATATTCTAATATTCGTATAGGATAACAAATCAGGATTATTAAATCAATCAATAATATTTCATGAGTTCAGCCAAATAGTTCGTTATCAGCATGTCACAAAGTTACACAATAAGTACGAAATTTACAATTATTGGAAATATTGACGTTATAGTATGATAAGAAACATTATGCCATTAGTAATTTTAGTATAAGGCTGATTATAAGTTATTTCATCTGACAAAAAGATATTCAGATTACAAAGCTGATGTCTTAACTGGGGTAGGCCGAAGGGAATCAAACCACAAAGCGAATCGGGTCAAAACAGGAAATTTGTTGATATTGAAAACATCGCATAAAACTGAAAACACACAACTGACGTATAATTACGGTCGTATGCCGTCTACGCAAGTGATAAGCTTTTAATTCAGTCATAAATTTAATTCTATCCAGAAAATGTACATTAGCCCCAAACAAGAGCCCCTGCACTTGACCGCCATGCCGGTACTCCTGTGGGTAATACGAAGGATTTAGAAATTGCTGTATTCAAGTTCAGTAATATTTAGATGTAATTTTCGTTTTATCGATAAAAGAACAAAATATAATACATCATATTATACTCACGTGTCACAGGAATTTTTGCTACAGATTTCGAGAAAAAAACCAAGGTATGTAAGCACATTCATTCCAATATATCTATTTGGAGAAAAAAAACTAATAGACCATATATCTTTTACAAATGGTTTTATCACAGTTAAGAATATTGAAGTACAACAATGTGAAGATAGAACATAAGGTACATGGAACATAAATAAAAACATAGCTTAACAGAAAACAAAACTGAAATGAAACATCGAAGTTCACATTTGTACAAAGTCATTGCATAAAAACTTATCGATAATTGAAAATAAATCATACTGAATAACATATTGATATGAGAATGAATGACAATAGATACTTGTACTCGATTTAAAAAAATTAAGTTGGTAAATATTGATTGGTTTGCGAATTAGAATTAAGATAGAGGGAGAAATCTTACGGAGTATGTTCTGCGTTTACTGGGAATTAATCCTTTGGTGCAGTTGATCATTTTTATTTCTATCTGCTTATAAGCGTTGGCGCGTATGTAAGTCACCTACTAATAATTTCGTTGTGCTGTAACCAGGATAAATATTGAAATTTTTCATATTTTTTTTTGTTCATGTATATATCCACGACATATTTATGTGAAAACCTCATTATGGAATTCTTTGTTGTGGAGCTAGTCGAGCAACGTCTTTTGAGAAAAATCACCGCAGGTAAACAACGGGAGATCCCTCCCTAAGCCTATATAAGGGATAAAACAAAATCACGGAGCAGGTCAGTATAAATTTTGGAAATAAATATTAGTAACAATATTATTGTTAACTGTACAGTAAAAAATAATTACAGTATAATTTCAGTGCTTTGCTTCATTTAATAAACTTAAGTGTTCGTGTTTTTATTTCGAACTCTAAGAACATCACAATATTTTTAGAAAATATGTTTGTATGTTTTCTGCAAAAAAATAAATATATATGGAGCTTGTGTAGATATCAAAATTTTGTTCCACAGACCGCGAAATTCAGTGCATAGAAGCAGAGTAGAACTGAGCACTTAGTCTAGACGCCAAGTTTAGTCCCACGTGGAGACACGTGAAATTGACTTGTACACCTGCGGATATCTCCCTGAACAACAAGACATCTAATAGTGGAGCTCTATATGTGCGATACTCCATGCACAGAGGCGTAACAGCACAGATATACACTAGATTTTTTTCACATCTTGTAAGATGGAAAAAACATTTTGGAAATATTTACAGTTCTTAAAACTTAGCTCACATTATTTTGTCCAACTTCTTTTAGGTGTTTGCCAGATTGAAGTTATAATAATAATCCCTTTCACTTGGTCTTTGAAGTGAGCTACCAAAAAAAGCCCCTTCCTCTTTCTTTGTCCCTCCTTCTTTTATTTATATCCCCAAATGAAAAAAAAAAAAACAGAAAATAAATTGAAAATATTGAATAAATATATGAAAAGTTATGTTTGTAGTTAATATACATATTTATATCTCAAATATTAATTAATTTTTGATATATTTTAGATATAATTAACACGATAATATAACCTGCAAATTAAATTAAATAATATGTTTGTGCATATTAAATGTACGGCATGCCATTGCAGTCTACTCTAACAGGGCGCATGCGCGCATTCCGTATCAACATTTTTGAAGACATAGCCTAGGAGAGTATAAGCATAAATGGCCTCATCGATGCGACTAAGCTGGTATGACGTTACTTCTGTCTCGTGATGGTCGATTTTTCAATGTTGACCATCCTATTCCGAGATCTGTGTTAAGAAACTTCATATCAATGAAAAATCAGCTAATTTTGGGCATCCACTAAATTTGTAGCGAATTTTTCAGTCAAAATGATTTATACTAAGCCATAAATAGTGTAACAAACATGACCCCTACAGAGTAGGCTTCCATCGTAGCATGTCCGTCAGTTGGACGGGTGATATACGCAATGGAGTTTAAGCCTGTGTAACTGGTCGATGTGTCAAGGACGGATGATGTCAGACTAACTGGAAATTTCTGGTAAGAAACTGAGTCGAATAGACAAATAGTAGGACAGTAAGACAGACAGTGAGTGAATAAGGAGGGTTAATTGTTAGTCGGAGCGTGTAGAAGTAATAATGGTTGGTTGGTTGGTTACGGAGCGCACAAATGTGAAATACTGGGAAATAAATACAAAATGGAAATAAATGAGACGAATGATAAATAAATAGAGGAACAATTGGAAATAAATTGTTCTTCGTTATTTTTGACACTTTACAAGCAGGTATATCAAGGCAGTGGCAAGTCTGAAGATAACCATTTAAAAAAAAAATACAATGTTAAATGAATCTTGCAGTATGTTCATTTTTCTCTTTATTATTAAAGCATCAAGTTTATTTTGATTAATCTCAAAGACTAACTGTTTTTATTCATATAGAACCAAATAAACATATCAATACTACATTCTTGGATGAATTTTAGGTAGGAGTGTATATTATAAGAAAATGCTGTTGCTATGGATGGCAGTTGGATATTTAGTCAATAGGTTACACAAAGATAGGGAGTCCAGACTATATTGTGCTCTTTTTGTTAGTTTTGAACAAAATATGGCTGATCAAAATGATAATACCTATTAATGAAAGGACTGTCTGCAAGAGAGATTTATGGTGACATGCTTAATACTTTGAAGAACCAATGCCCTTCCTACACTACTATGAAAAATGAGGTTGCGGATTTCATGAGAGAAAGAACCGATATCAGAGATGATCATCGTGCTTCAAGACTGTTTCTGTGTCGACCCAAGAGAATACTGATGCTGTATATGAAATGATTTTGAAAAATCGACAAATAGCAGAGACACTGGATATTTCAGACGTGTTTTTATATCATCCATTCTGATTTAGACAAAAAAAAATTGTCAGCTGAATGGATTTTTTAATGACTAAATATTGACCGGAAATGACTAAGGGTTTGTAGCTTGGATTTCTCATTATGATCCAGAAACATAAAAACAATCGAAAGAGTGAAAACAAGCTGAATCATTATCACCCAAGAAGTTTTTAGTACAGAAACCAGAGTAAAAATCAGTTTGTAATTAAATAAAAGTCACTATTTAATAATCTAAATTGAAATAAAAGCTTTATTCTGCTTATGTCACTAATAACACTATATTTATTTATTTGTCACTTAATTCTAATTTAATCAAGGTCACAGATATTTATAATTCACTATTTATATACACTGTTCACTGTCCGATATTTATTTCACACTGCTATTTTTATTACTGTACTGTACTACACGTCTTTTGCTTGGCCTTATATAGAGAAATATTGTTTTCTCGAATTTTCCATTTCTCGACTCTTTCTATTTCTAGAAATCACTAGAGGCTTCCATTGGGAGGGGTGATGTGCTGCGACGCGGTGCGGCGTGAGCGATGACAAGAAGCTCCTCCCCATACTACGTCGTCTTTACGAGCTCCCCCCTCACTCTCGCACGTCACAATATGTTGAGACAGGAAAGGAGACTTCATATAAATCAGAAACAGAGCGAAATAGTGACTTAAAAATATGGTCAAACTGTCGATGACGGGCCTTACGTCCAAAATAGATGAAACTTTGTGCTAAAATTACCCGAAAAATTACAATTATGATCTTGAAATCATCTTTTTCAAAGCTGCGAGCGTTGCAAGCTAACCTACAATTGCTATACTAAACAAAGTGAAAGTATTTTTCTATAACCATTGTATCAAGTATAGAGACTTAGAGAGATAGAAAGAGATTACGTTGAATAAATTATTTTTATTTTCTTGATCTGCTATCTTTTTTCTTGTTAAGACCAGAATCATATTGTAGTCAAAAAGTCACTATTTAATAGATGAAAAAGAAAATTCAAGTATTATCATTTGAAGTATCACTAAAACAAACACTCAACAATTTATTTCTCATTCACCATTATTAAACCTTAACTACAAAGCCACTAATATTTATTTACAATAACTTATTTATTTATTATATTACGCTAGCTGATTACGCTCTGAATATTCTCTTCTCTTGATATTCAATATTCACTGTTCCTCAGTCAGGTTGTTCGGCAAACACCCAGAAATATTCTACGTTATTCTCAAATTGGCGCGACGTAAAGAGATAACAGGCTCCGCTCAGACAACAGGCCTATTTAATTTTAACGAATTATGACACTTTCGCACGTTACAATATCAATATACCTTGATATTATATTTTTAATGGCACTCAATTTATAAAATAACAAATCTGTGAAGAATTTCCATAATGTACTTGCATTGTGCAGAAAGTACTTGACAGATTTTGATGCAACTTGACATAATTATAAGTTTGTAGCCTGGGTCACTGTTTGGCATACATTTTATCTCGAAAAATTATAGAATTCCAACAATAAATAAATAAAATCGTAACTAGCTTCGTGTCTGCGCAGGCCAGTGAGTCCCCACCGCTGCAGTATCAGCGTAACTATGGGAAAGATACAACGTATGCATACATATCAGATGGAGAGAGGAATGTTTTCTGTCCCATCGGGTATCATTTGCGCGAGCGACCTGATGATGTGCAGTTCTTTTAAAGAACTACTTATTCGTTCTTAACGATTATTTATTTAGATTATTGTGAGCCACGCAGACGAAATCGCGACCACTGTCTAATAACAAATAGTTTTCAAGTTGGCAACGACATATTGTGCAAACTAAGCTTCAAGGATGCTCCTAGAAACTTGACAAGAAAATGTTCAAGCAGGTCGAGTTTCAAATTCAATTTCACAATATTCTCAAGATTTGAACCATAATTTAGATGTTTTAATATACATCCAACATCCAACCAAAAAAATAAATATAACAGCAATTGTAGAATATTTAGCTAGAATCTAATTTATCGAGAAGAGCAAGACAAATGACCAAACCTCAAATTAAAATGAACTTTTCATCTTTCCTGGACCATAGTAAAAAGGATATTACTACGCCACTGGTGAACGCAACCTTAACAGCAAGTATAGGTAAGTAAACATCAAAGCAACTTCTGCTATTCAACATCCGATAATTGATATTTCCAGGGATACTTCATCGAATGATATTACAAAATGTTATCCAGACTCAAGTTAAAGTTATAATTTCTTGAGTAATAATAATTTACAGTGTCATAAGTTGTTAACAAAATTTTAATTGGTACGTTAAGTCTTGTGCTCGAGTGAATACAGTTGAACTATTTAAAAAAGTTTCATTATTAATAATGCAAAAAATAAAAACCAAAAATGCCGATGAACTTTTGACAGAGATCTCTTTATTTCAAAAAATGACTAGCAAGTATTCAGCAAAAGTTTCAAAATAGTTTTTTGTTTAACTAGGCATGAAAATAGCAGATTTAATTCTGCAACTGATGTTTCATAGCTGAAGTAAAGCGTAGGCTAAGAATTAAATGAGAAATTTTATTCTCTTGCCCGATTTAAAGCACTGCAAACATGGCATACAAAAAAGTGCAGATATGAGTACATGTTAATTTCTAAACCACCATGGGATTTACAGTACAAAAATTAATACGTTATAACAATATCGAAATATGACTCTTTGAAAGAAAAACACGTAATTTGGATCTGATGATATAAAACAAGATGTTGAAGTAAGCGATTCATGTGAGAACATATGGTCTTGCTTTGTGCAGATCTAGCATAAATGATCTTTCGAGCTCCAAACACATGTAGCTTTTATATTCAATGTAATGTAGATACATCAATGTTCATAACGCCACCGTTGATAAGAATTTACTTATATCGAAGGACTCATATTATGATTATGTAAAATAAAATAAAATTTGTCACTGCAAAATACTGTGTCGAATTGAATTGGCTCTGGGCATAATTATATTATATATAATATAGTAACAGTTGCATTATACAAAAGATATGAAATTTTACATTAATTAATTTTAAAAAAAAAAAGAAAATATAAAATAAGCTCAGATTATTTTCAATGCCCTACTTTCAACCATTGTTTTTTACAGTTGCTACACAATTTTACTATGAGAAGTGGCTGAAATTTCGATTGAAAGATTACAGACACACAAGAAAACGAGTTAATATTGCATGGCCACCCAGTTCTGAGCTAGATTTAAAGTTTCAAGTCTAGCTCATCGAAAGTTAGTTTAAAATCGATTACAAAATTTGTACTGAACAGACAAACAGACAGACATGGAAGCAAATTACTATTGCAATGTGATCCATTTCTGAGCTATATTTACAGTTTCAAGTCTCTAGCTGATTGGGAAGTTATGTACATAGGTACATAGCTTTAAATCGATTGCGAAATTTGTATTGAACAGACAAAGAGGCAGGCAAGGAAGTGAGTTAATAAAATTGTAGAGCAATATCAATAAGCTTATTCTTGAAGAATTCACTTTATGATATGATTTTTTTTTCGTTTAAATAGTGAGGCTCTGGATACAGACATGCAAAAAAATTATGTGTATAACATATCGAATTTCAATATCATTAAAAACAAAATACTTTAATTGCTAATTGTACAAATAATAATATATACATAATAACAGTTTTCTACGCTAAAGTTAGAAGTTTCAGGAATGTGTTGACTATCTTCTACGGAGTGGTGGAAAACGAGGATCACCTATGCTAAAGTGCAGCAGCAAAGCACAACTATTGAAAATTTACATTTGATTAACACTACTCTTATAAAAAAGAGTTTCGTTATTTTGAAAACTAAATAATAATATAAATTATAATGTGAAGTACAATTTTTTACAATACTTCTATTAGCGTGGGAATCGTGCCAACAGAACAAGTAGCTCAGTCAATATAAGCACTATAGGTAATAGAGTTTTTTGTTGTTCCATGTTATATCTGTGGTGAAGATGGATAGTACTATTACTACTGTTTGTCTTGAAATCAAGAAAAGACCAAGACAAGAAGTATTTTTTATTTCTCAAGACAAGACAGTACTACCAAGAATCAAGACATCTTATCAAGAAATCTTGATTTCTTCACAATTAATTTTTCAAATCTGCATATTTATTAATCTATTATTGAAATATTAAAATCTGCTGTGGCCATTACAGTTTTTCCCCGACAACAAATTTCATGACCAGTTTTATTACTGTTTCATGAATTTAGGAATGTTATGCCAACTTTCAAAGTGAGATTTGTCATTGTCAAACTGACAGTTCAAAGTGACAGCGTCATTGTGGAAGTGACAGCTGTCATTGTCGAAGTGACAACTGTCTTTGAGTAAATGACAACTGTCATTGTTATGGTGACAAATGGCAGCTATATTTAAGTCCTTACAATATTAGTATTTTTGAAAATAAAGAGTCTATTTCTAGATTTTTTAATAAAAAAACTCAAATTTTATTGAATTTCTGTCAAAAATTCGTACGGGTTCTCTAATTATTATATACTTTCTGACAGATGGACCGACTGATTTCATTCAAACTTATGTTTTTTGGGTTCAGTAGGGTCTAAAATGTGAAAATTCATCATAGTCCCGAACTTTCAAAAAATCTAAATTTCAATACTTTCCCTATTATATGTAAGTCAGGGAAATAAAAAGTATCTGTGACTATGATTTTCAAAACAAATATTTGATACATATCGAGAGCATAAGTCAGTTTCCGGTGATTAAATCGTCCATGTAGAGGAGAAATGTATAGGTAAATCTCCCAATACTCATAAAATTGTTAACTCTTAGCAACATTGCTATATCATATATAATAATAATTGCAAATACTGATTTAAACATGAAAATGACAGACTTTTATTTATTTCTATTGGTGGCAATCTTGGAAAACGTTGCTAGAATGGATTCATAACATAACTAACAGAGAGGAAAAGGATAGACACTAACGCTTAAGTGAATGTTCGGGTTGGATGAAGCAAAAGAGAAAGGACACTCCTTCTGTATGTCAAGATCAAGAAATATCAAGAATTCTTGAAACAAGACAAGAAATGCGTCGCCAAGAAATGAGCAAGACAAGAAATTTTTATTTTCTTGTCTTGAAAATCAAGACAAGACAAGAAATGATCTAGACAAGAAAACTTGTCTTGATGAAACACTAACTATTGCTGAATTTGCCTTATATGATGAAACGATACCTCGCTGCTGGCGGGATTGTTAACTCTGGCGTCGCTGTCGAAACTGCAGACGATGTACTCGGGCGCCAATACGGTCGGTGACGCAGTTTCTAGAGACTGAGTAGCTCAGAGGAAAGGGTCAGGATGTTCAAAAGAATAATATTCAGGAGGTAAGTGTCTCAACGAGATTTATTTGCACACAAAAAATGAAGCTGGTGAGCATACACATATATTGCAGGAAATGGCACGGAGATAGAATAGCTGGAGACTGACAACGACGAAGCGGCGATTGCTCAAGACAATCGACATTCGCGGAATCGTGAAGCGATTTCCCGAACGGTGGATCAACTTTAAAACTCGTTCTATCGGCGATTCCCAACTCGGCACATTTACAGGTAGTCTCTGCTAATGACTCCCCAACTCGGCACATACGAATATCTCAGGTACCTGCAATGATACCCAACTCGGCACACTTGCAGGTAGTCTGGGCATTCTAATGTTTTTAAATAAAATAAGATCAATTTTCTAGTTTCTTTTTTATAATCATACAAAATTTGACATGCAATAATACAAAATCAAAAAATAAGTAGGCTGCATCATACAATAAAAATAATAATTTCAGCGTGATCGTGGATTAACCTTTTTGTCGTTATTACTCGATCTCTGGACTCGCTCAGAATATGGAAAAATGCTTTGCATTTTCGATTAACACACCGCTACCTCACTTCACCAGATAAAAATTTTCGATTTGATTTACTGAATTTATGTTGTTCTAGAATCAATAGTGTTTTTTCCGGTGCAAGTCAATTGGGCACGAGACCCTTATAATCCTCTGCAGTAGCCAACGGTCAAGACAGGTACTCTAATCCAGCATGCGAATTGGGCGCTAATCCTTCAAAGGATCTCCTTCCCAATTTACTAGATATTTCATAACATGACAGTAAAGGTTTGTTCCAACAAGTACAGAAACTTGTCCGGAACTGTCCGACGCATGCGCATGTACAAAAAAGCGTTCCAACAAACTTCAATCGTGGATTTCGACTATTGCCAAGCGTTCCAACAACGTGCAACTCATCCTCAAACCAGTTTGTGGACAATCAAAACAGTCCGCGGACTAATGTTTGTACTATTCGTCAAATAAGATAATCTCAAATAAATATAAGTGGTTTAAGTGCTGAGAATGATGAAGTTCAGATTCTAGCGATGATGAATTTGATTTGTCCGTAGGAGTACATCAAATTAAAAACCTAATAAATAAACAAAAATAATATTTTATTTATTATTGCTATTCTCATTTTCAGGTAGATTGTTAGTACCTATTTATAATTTATACCTGTGCACTGAAGAGGATTATCGCAGATCGTCGTGCCCAATTCGTATGTACGAATTACAGCTACCTGGCATCCGTGCCCAATTCGTATGTGCCCGTTTTTTCACGTTGGCTAGCTATAGTTGGCGAATTGATTTCTTTGATGTTGTTGATTGAACTGTTAGATTGTTAATAGATAGCTACTAAACAAAAAAATTTAATTTATATTTTTCTTAGGTGTTCAAGCGATAATAGGGATGGGTTTTTCTGCAACCACTTGTTTAAGATGTGCCGAGTTGGTCATAAGGATTACCACCAACCCTTGACTGATGTCCCATCGGGAGATTAAATGTGCTGAGTTGGGGTGTGCCCCGTTCTATGCTAGTGAAACCAAACTGATTCCCAAGTAGTGACTCTGTCTTAAACTATTCCATTGCTGTGAAGCCACCAATTGACCTCTCCAACAGTGATTCTACGTTAAATGTTTCTGATACAAGTCAACAAAGACTTCTCTAGCGGTGACTCTACGTTTAACTCGTTCAACACTGTGAAGCCAACAAGGACCTCTTCAGCGGTGATTCTACGTTAGCTAAATCTAACATTGTAAAATCAGCAAAGATTTCTCCAGCGGTGACTCTACGTTAAACTTGTTCAACACTGTGAAGCCAGCAAGGACATCTCCAGCGGAGATTCTACGGTAAAAAAAATCTAACACTGTGAAATCAACAAAGACTTCTCCACCGATGACTCTACTTCAAGTTAATCCAACGTTCGCGGAGCGGATGGATAATAAAACGGAATGACTCTAAGTTGAACTTTGAAGTTCAAAAGCAGCAAAAATATTTCAAGTCCAAAATATAGCAAAACAATGGCAAAAATAAACTGAGTTTCTTCTACGGATTTATAAAAACAATCAGACTTATAATTTGCTTGTCTTAAACAATCGCTCTAAACGGACTTCGAACGGACGTCGAACGGTAAACACTGAAATACTTTGAAAGATGGCTCGGAGAACTAACTTTCAAAAGAAATCTTCAATCGGTGCAAGGCCTTACTTATACTCAAAGTATAATGAAACATTACTTAACTTGCGTATTTCAAATTAATTTCAAATTAGCGCTCTCAGAGTAGATGAATAAGAGGTATTTTAAGAACGAAGAAATTATATTAAAAGTACTAGTTCCTTTACACAAATTTTCTGACTTCATTTCCAGCTTAGATACATCTTTACAACGGTTATAAATAATTTAAAACATTGAAAAAATAGTATTATACTAAAATAATTAGTTTACGTTGGTAGTTAAGTCATTTATCGGCAGGGTCAAAATGTCAAAGGTCAATTATTTATTTAAGTCAAAGTCAGAGTCACGGTAAACAAAATCAGGAACAAAAAATATACAAACTGTTTTACAGAACAACGGTCGGATATATTTACGGTGAATACATGACATAAACACAGCTCATACAATTACAGAGTTGTATTTCAGAAAATTCATATTTACAACATATAACCTATATTCAACCACATGTTGTAAAATATTAAAGAATATTTATTTAAACTGATGGTTGGTGACGCTACGGTGAGTGGTTGTGTAGTGTTTAAACAGAATTACGGTTCTTTAAAATTTACAGGGCAAGAAAGATAAGAAAACTAGTTGTGCTTAATCTCAAAATGAAAGACGGAAGGCTCTAGGATGGGTAAATGGGGTGAAACTTTGAAGGAAGGATTCGTCACAGTGAACCTGGTAATTCGTAAAGAATATGTGTTTTATTTGTTATTTCACTGTCCATATTCTTATTTAGATCATATATTTTTTTTGTTTCCCAATCACTTTTCAAGTATTTTTTCATTAAACGCTGTGTATTAGAGGTCTATTCCAACATCAAAGTCCCTCGTTATATAATATACTATTTACAGCAGTCTATAGCTTAGAGGTATAGCATTGGTCTTTGGTTCGACAGGTATTAAGTTCGAATCGCATTCGGGCGAAATTAAAATTTTTATATTCTTTTCTTTTATACAGATAACCATTTCATCAATATTGCATCATCATTTACATTTGAGGTATTTTATGTTACTTATTATGTGCTTAACATATCTTCTATTTGACTGACGGTCCATCACTTTTCAACGGGCGCCTCAGGTGCCTTGCAAACTCCTAATTACCCAAATTACTTCATACTTCGCATGATCTATTTAAAAATAATTACAGTTTTCAATATTTACCGTTTTTGGTATATTATCACAACTTCATCATAAAATTTTTAGTTCATCAAAATCAGTCAATCTTAAGTAAAAGTTGGGTTTGTTACTCATCTATGCACATGTGCTTATTCAAACAGTAGCAAGATTTATTTATTAATTCAGTTATTAATCTTGCAAATTACAATGTAAGTTACTTACTTAAAATTCACTGATTACGGACTGAATAATTAGAATGTAGAGCAAAGAGAAATTTTATTTATCGGACAGAACAAATGTGGTGCCAAATATACAGGCTTATTAAAAAAAAAAAAATTACCACGCCTACTGAGATATACGTTCATTATTCATGTTTGTAGTTGCTAAAGAGAAGCGTTTATTTGTGAATTTCTAAGCAAGCTATAGTCTTAGTTATCGAGCAACAAGTGCGAGCGATGCCAAACTTTGTTATTTGAACTTAAATCATGTAATATTAGGACATAAACTGGTACGGTAAATTTTGTATTAAGCTATACACGCTTTTTTATTATTACACTTGTAGTGTACCTGGAACGTAATTTCATATTATTTAGTTGAAAATGAAAGTACTACATCCGAAACACTACAAGATATCTTGTTTTCTATTTTAATTAATCTTTAGTTGAATCAGTATTAAGGCAACCAGAAAATGATCTTGCTCTTCACACTTTCTTCTCGTATCTAAAAATCATTTGTTGGTAACAAATTTCAAGACAAAAATGGATTGTTGTTCAAAAGCACAATACGATGTTTTGAAAATATCTAATGAGTTTTAAACATGTTAGAGTCTTGTAAAATTTTCAAGTTCCATTGTATCTATAATAATGCAATGATGTGGTAATAATAAAGGTAGTACAAACCATAATAGAACTTATAAAGTGTAGAAGCAGTTTTCAATTTTCTCTCCAAGTTTGAATCTACACATTATAAAAAAACAAAAAATAATTGTTATCCAATCAAAATCGTATTTGAACGCGTCTCATAACCCTAATTTATTTTTTCTGTGAATTGATGTGTGTGGCACTTCACTGAATGTTTACTTGTGTTCTGAGCTCCCTTGCTCTGAAGATGATTATTCATATGATTGAGACTAGCCAGCATTTATAATATAGAACAGTGCGGACAAGACTTTTTTTTTAATTGAAAACCTACTTATTCTTGTAATAACAATATTTGCCACAGAAGTTTTTACTTAAACCTAGTGGTCATAAGCACACTCACAATTTTTTTTCTTTGGTCACGATTTACACCGACCATAATAACCGGAAATAAGAATCTAATAGCCATTTGACTATTTTACTACCAATCAATATTTCTTTGTTTACCGAATACCTTAAAATAGACTTGTGGTTAATTAACAGCTTTGTGTATTTATTTAACACGCCGTTAGATGCCACTCAAATAGATTTAACTACCAAAGCTAACCATAGTTTACAGTGAAAATACACACAGAATGATCAATGTGATAAACTTTTGATTTCAACATAACATAACCTCAATTTACTTGCCAAAGAATCAAACGAGGAAGTTGGAACTTTAATGCCGACGAGTCGTCAAAACCGCAGTTATAATGACGTAACTCGTAACATTTTGTTTTTGCAATCATTAGAAATTAGATGAAGGTAGACTTAGACAAACTGCTGCATTTTTTTTTCTTAGGTCATTTCTGAATTTTTTGGTTCATTTATCGCACACATCTCAACATTCTCAACATACAACACATGTGCATTACTTTGTCACGCAGACAACAATTTTCGCGACTCAGTAAGCCTAGTTTTGAAATATCACTTAAATATCCACATTTGTTGCATAAATCACTATTTTTTCTGTTGTTTACTATAAATTGAGGCTGAGTTCTTTGGTCTTTCTATTGGACTCCAAAGAACTTTAAAGGTAGAAAATATGTTTTAAAATATTTTATTCTCAGTATGAATTGTAACAGATGTCCTCAATTACCATCTGGAGTACTTTGCGATAATTCTAGCAGCCTCTCGAAAGACGGTAGATCTATTCCAGTCCAAAACAGGTCGTTTATAATAATTAATTAAGGTATCAAGGGTGTTAGAAAGACAATTATGCCTGAGGTCAACAGTGTACTTTCCGAGGGCCTCTGGCCTGAGGTGTGTACGTTGACCGTAGGTATTATTGTCTGTTCAACTCCCATGGTGCCTTCAATGTTTAATGTCCTACTTTTGTTGTATTTCAATCAAAATTTTTAGCTATGTATGTCCTGTCAGAGAAATTACTCTAGTTACTTGCTGTAACTAGGAAACTTGTTTGTTATTTTTCAAAATAATGCCCGAGGGCATTATTTGTTGAATAATTACCCTGAAATCAGTGTTATCATGAATTAATAAACTAGTCGGACATTAAATAAATATTAGTTGCATTATAATTGTTAAGTGTATAATAATAAATAGTTATAGTCGAGGTTATAGTATATTCCGGTATTTTATTTTAATATTACGCTTTATTTAATGAACTTTAATTTTTATTCATGTTTAAATGATAGTGTTTTGTTAGTTCGATCCCTGAAAACAGTACAAGATCATATATTCATTACCTTTTCATAATTACGATGCATACACAATTGGAGAACTTCATACAAAGAGACTGAAGTTATTCTCCTAAATTAGGAGTTATAGTCTACGGTCTCCAGATGGACATCAACGTATGTAGCGGAGGGATCATCAAGAGGTGGCTAAATAATTTTCTAAGAAGAATGTTACGACATGCGTAGCTATAAATGCAAAAAGGTATGTAGAATACATCCTGGAAGAAAATGTAGTGCCATTTGCACCGTTCACTGGTGCTGAATTCGTACGGAATAGAAGACAAGACAACACTCGTTCTTACATACTTCCACACTATGGACTGTTCTCTAGAATTTAGACAAAGTTTCCAAACAAAAAATCTTTCAAAATATGATTTGTGGAATGAAGAAAATAAATACTTCAGGCAAAATTGATGATAATAAACAAAACCGATCAAGTGCTATAGTGTAATTCGCGTGCCTTGGATTCAATACATATTCTGCGTTTACTGGGAATCAAACTTTTGGTATTGTTGGTCATTTTTATTTGTATCTGGTTTTAGGCATTGACGGATATGTGCAATGTGACAAAAAATTTATATCTGGACTAGCGCAGTTGACAATCATCCCAGTAAAATAATTATTCTTAGCTTAGCAATCTACAAAGAGCATCTATTTGCTTAAAAACAAGAATTCTTAACAGTAGCATATAGCGATTTGTGTTTATGAAGGGATTTAAAAGTGATTTATTCAATTGAACTATGAATGTATCATACAACTAGTGTTACCCGCAACCCGCGGTTTCGCCCACATATAGATGCCCTTTTTATAATTGGCTGCATCACTTAGCAAAATCGCGGTGGACCTGTACTATCAATATTTTCTGTTAATTTATTTTAAGATTAAGCAATTCAATTGACTTTCTCTTAGAAATATTGTAATTAACTGCAACATCCAAGCAAAACGCGGCAAAGCCCTTGGAAGTCTTGTTTTTTTCATTGTATTCTAGGGTGACCCATATCAATTGACTGTTTTTTGGAAGCATTGCCCATGCATCGATTCAACTGCAATGAAAAATATGAGAAACAGAAAAATCCGTAAAACAAAATGCACAAAAATAATTATTTGTTCAACTAGGCAAAAAAATAGAAGAGTTACTGACGCGGCTAGAGTTTCAGAGACGAGGTGTAGCCGAGTCTATGAATCTAGGCAAGGCAGTAAATCTTCATTTTTTGCCGTGTTGAACACATAATTTTTTTTGCCAATTGTTTAAATTTGATTAATTTTATGATTAATTTCAATATTTTTGAAAAATGTCATCGCCATCAAATTATGATGCTATGCATTTGTTGATCGGTTGCCAAGTTGTGACGCGTGTGTTGAGTGGTTGCTGTAGAAACGACACTTTTACTGCCTAGGCAGTAAAAGTGGCACTTTACAGACTGTAAACTGTCAATAAAGCCGTGCTTTTAGTCAATCGGTAAAAAATAAATTCATCTCGCGAAAATTTTTTTATATCTCTGACCTGTAATTTGGGAAATTTCTTCCGAATGGGAAGAATAAACAAACTGAACAGAATTATGAATGTGGATGAAACAAAAAAGTTAGGTATTGTAACGTGCGAGAGTGGGGAGGCTCATAAAGATGACTGCATGGGCGGAGCCTTTCGTCCTCTTTGCGTCGCGCCGCGCCACATCACATCACCCTTCCCAATAGAAGCCTCTAGCAATACTCCAGAATGTAGTATAAACTTTCGAGAAATTGATATTTCTATATATAAGGGCAAGTAAAAGACGTGTGTTGGAATAGTGTGTAATGGTGAACTAGAACAGTGAATATCCAACAGTGAAGTGAACAGTGTATATAAATAGTTAAATATAAATATCTGCGACTTTGTTTAAGTTAGTATAAAGTGATAAATAAATAAATTAGTGTTGTTAGTGATATTCAGAAAAATAAAACTTTTATTTCATTTTAATTAATTAAATAGTGACTTTTATTCAATTACAAACTATTTGATCAAGCAATAAACATTACAGTATGTATGTTTGAACAGGGATGGCAATTTTTGTTCAAGTAGTGCTTGGAAAAAAAAACGGAAAACGAAGTCACGATCCGTCAGGATAAAATCATGTATATTTTCTTTTTGAGATATCTATAATTTCGCGCATATTCACGACTATAAGAGACGACATGAACTCTGAATATATTATACAACTAGTGTTATCCGCGACCTGCGGCTTTGCCCACATATAGATGCCCTATTTGAAATCAATGAAACACATTATTATAATAATTGGCTGCATCACTTAGAAAAATCGCGGTAGACCTGTACTATCAATATTTTCTGTTAATTTATTTTAGGGTTAAGCAATTCAATTGACTTTCTCTTAGAAATATTGTAATTAACTGCAATATCCAAGCAAAACGCGGCAAAGCCCGTGGAAGTCTTGTTTTTTTTGTTGTATTCTAGGGTGACCTATACCAATTGACTGTTTCTTGGAAGCATTGCCCATGCAATTTTCAATACAATACCGATTTTCACATATATTTCAGCGAATATTTGTATTGTTTCACTTTGAGTCCTATAGTAGTTATTCTCAAGTTCCTCACAATGACACCCAGATAAACGTCCTAGCTAAATGCGTTCTCACGCTACACCAATTTATGATTTTACACAACGCTAACACTACTAACCCGATTACGATATGGGCAAAATCAATGCTGCACGATAAACACGTACAGACGTGGTCTATCCATTGTGATCTCAACCGTTGTTATAGCATTATTAGTCTTGTAATTGTTAGCGATTGAAATCTAACGGTATTTTTTGACACAAGAAAGTTTGACTGGCTATCACTGTACTTAATGAGCGAAAAGACGTTTTCACGTCAAAATAAATATATATATATATATATATATATATATATATATATATATATATATATATATATATATATATATATATATATATATATATATATATATATATATATATATATATATATATATATATAACGATTAATTAAAATATATGATTGCATGGGCTATTCTAAGTATTTCGTGATCTAGGACTTGAAGTTCAATTGGGCAATGGAAGCTCAATTTTTGTTAAATTAAGAATCTCAAAATTTAAGTTTTATGTTAGGAAAAAATTGACATTAATATAAATACAAAGTTTACATTTATTTTAAAAAGACGTGATGATGACAATAACTACTTGTGACGAAGCTAGTTTCTTCCGTTCGTCCCTAAAAAGTATAAATTTCCAGAAACCCGAAAATTTATAACATTTCTGGTGCTCGCATTGTGATCATAACCTACAAACAATATTGGGTTGAAATAATTAGTGGAAGAAAACAAAATAACTTACGTGATACACTTTACTGAGTATCAAAGTGTTATTTGAGTATTAGAATAACTATTAATGCCATTAACAGGGGTTCTAAATAAGTTATAGTTGTAATTATTGAACTTCTGTCAAATCTCATACCTCTCATACATCAAGGTACCACTGCGCATAAGCTTTTGTATCAAAGATGGCGCTAATGCTTGTAAGCTATATTTTTGTAATAAGAGATGGCGTTGGTAACATTTGTTAGTACTACAGTCGCGAAGTCTTGGTGGATTCAATTGGTATTATTAATTAGCATTAATACTTCAGGTATGAACTCTTTGTCTTTACTTTTTTTAGTCTGTGGTGTCAGAAGATGGAAGCACCTCTTTATGAGCGCTACATTGTTCAATTTAACCCAGACGCTTGAATTTAAATTGGATTTTTCAGATTATTATTTTTCCTTTTTTAAATGTGAACTGTTTGTTTAAGTTGTTGGGTTTGAATTATCACCTTCCCTGAAGCGCTTGTTCAACAATGGAACCACCCAGGGCCAAGAATAAGCTGTTCTATTTCTTTTCTAGATTATTTCCAAAATATTCAAATTCATTTCTCTTAAAAACCAATTTCTGTATTTACATAATCATCTTGATAGTCAATATGCTATGAGATTTAGTTTATGTTCAATTATTTTTACCGCTTTTTACCTTATATAAATTAAATTCATAAAATTAATTCTGTGGTTTCATTTCGGAAAAAATATTTTTACCTTCAGCCTTTCTTTTTAAATAAATTGACCCTGGCGCCCGAGAATTATAACCTCAAGTAAGTAAATGAGGTAGAAATTAAATGTTCATTTATTTTTTTAAAGGTACGAATAAATGATTTAGTAAATATACGAATTGACATAATAAATGTTGTTGTTATTTATGTTTATAATTCAATTTTTATTATTAGTGCATTACATTTTGATGGAAGGAATTAATAGCTACATATCAAAATTTACAAATTACGCTACCTATTGCTCTAAATTCGAAACTAATAGTGGAATTCTGTGTTAATCTATCAGTATTATATATTAATGAATCTATAAATAATTGATACCGTTATCATATAGCAAACGTAACTCCAAATGTATATTACCAATTTTCGCTGCAATTGAGTCAATTTATTTACAGGTTTATAGATTTATAATAGTAATGTAGTTTGCACGAAATTATATGGGGTTTTCAATACATTCAAATTATACTCGTACTGGTATTTACTAGATTTGAAAGTCTCAAATTTTTCAGACCAATATACTTTGGGCTCATAGTACTCACAATAATTCAAGAACTCATTTTGTTTGAATCAACGCTAATATTATATACAAAGCAAGTGATGAAGTTTACTCTTTGAAAAACGGTAAATAAATTTTGCGATGACAAATGAAAACGTAACCATCATAGATAGCAAATAGCAACCGTAAAAAATCTATTAGGCCTGGAGATTATCATAATAAAATCTGTAATAGCCAATTACTTCGTTGTTTTATAAATTCTAAACGCTGCTGAATCGAACAATGTCGTTTAAATATGACATGAAATATCTCATGAGCATTGCTGTCATTTTTTAGTTTCGAAATTTTTTTAATTAGGTGTCGTTTAAAATTCAAGTTGCTAGATATTTAATTAATAATAGCACATAATTTTTGATAACTGTACTGCCGTATGCTTTCGGATTCAATTTATCATTGAGAGAAAAAATATTACAAAAATTCCCTCGAAAATTCCATTTTTTAAAAATTTAAAGCGGAAAATAAATTGAATTCCAATTTTTTCTTTTAACAAATGGCTCTATTGGCTGTCTTGAAAAATCTTTAAAACTTCTCTTCTCCATCGTACCCTGGATTCTTTTCTCCAGATTGACAAATTTTTATGTTCCAGCGATTACGCGTCTTCCCCTTAATATTTTATGAAGTTATCAAGGTTTCATTAATATTTTTTTCGATAGTCGTGTGTAAAATAGATATTTAACGCAATCCAAATGATGCATGAAGTAAGCATTTTTTGTGTCCCAGTTGTACCACCATTCGATTGCTAATTAAATGTTGGATTAAGTTCCTGCCAACTTCTTTTGAGGAGATGGTGTAATTTTTATGTATGTACGTATGTATGTTGAGAGCTTTATGTAATTATTTTCGCGAATGTATGAAGCCCAAAATATTTAACTTTGTGTAAGCGTACTCAAAATTGTCAATCTCTTGGAATTATTTTTTCCATTAAAGTTAAACTCATTGACTTCGCTTATAAGGTTGAAAGACCATTTGAGTGCAGTATAAACTTTTCCTTCCTTCGTAATCTTATTGCAAGAAGAATTTCCTTTGTCTATTGTTTTAAAATTTGAGTCTGAGATTGCCTGTTCCAGAGCACTTGAAGATGGTTTCATTTTGATAATTACGGTTAGCTGGAGACTGACGCAGCGGCGATGATGTACATTTGTTTTTGCTGTAATGTACGTTTATCTGAAGTTTCAACGTTGCTTTTTATCTATATCCGAAACAAAAGCTATAACGGTATTTTACTTTTCAAATTTTTGTTTTTCTTGGTTAATTCTTTGTTTTTGTTATACATTTATAGTAAATGTTCTCTGTCTTTAGAAAAATTTGAAACATAAATGCTTCGAGATTAGTAAAAATTGGTGCGTATTAAAACTGGAATAATCGGAGATTTCTTATGAATGGAAGAGAGGAAGAGTTTTGTAATAAATAAAATCTTAAAAAACTAAACAAAAGTCGTCCTAGTTACAATATTACGAATCTTATTGATGCAGTGTGGATAACTCTTATCGCGTTCTCTGATTCTCGATATTTTGTATCAACCAATTTTTTTTCGATATGGCCATAGTGACATGAAAAGCACAAAGCCTTCAATGTCAGATAAAATTCGCCATTCTGACATAGGTATTTATTTCCATTTTTCATCATAGTATATCTTCCGGTTCGTTTTGTCAAGGAGCACGAAAATTGCAAACTTGATCCGGGTCACAAAGCATCTGATCTTATCACGTGACCTTTATGCTGACCTGCGTCTGACGGTGACGTAAGGGTTATATGTAGAGCTTTCTGGGATTGTCGAATTATATTCATCCTTCATGGCCAGATGCATCAACAAAGCCCAAATTTCATGTTGAGTTTCAAGCAACTACTTAAGACAAAAGCAAAAAAAAACATTACAAACATATTTTATTCTTCAATAGTAAGTCATGCAACACTATTTAATTATTTATTTTTGATGAATCTACTAGACTTGACTCTCAGAGAGCTTAAAACTGGTACCAAACTAGACATCATTTAAATGATTTGTGAGAGAAACAATTGATAATCGTTCAAGTATCCTCTTTGATACTTCTACTAGAATTATCTGCACAAGAGCTTTTATTTGATACCAAACACGATAGAGAAAATTACTTATTTAAAAAAACAATTTGCGAACGTTTGCATGTGATGTCAAAATATGAGTGATGATAATTCTAACTCCACATTATGATTTTCATTATTTTTTCGGTTCAGCAAAAATATAACGAATTTCATAATAATTCAAAATTTGATAATAACAAATGAACCGCTGATAATTTTGGAAAATGTTTCGTGTGAATGTTGTACCAAATCCTTCAAGGACTAGTTTTAATTATTCATATTTTATGATCAATACTACCGTTTATAAAATGAACGCAAAAAACAGAAAAGTTCCATCAATAAAGTTTTGGTACCGCTGGTTGAAAAAATCTTATCTACGAACTTGAACCTAGCTTTTTGATGAAAAACTTTAATATAGAATTTCAGTCGAAAATTCGTACTCGTTCTCAAGTTATCGTGCTTTCAGACAGACCGGCTTTTTTTTCGAGTTCAGTAGGGTCTAAAACATGAAGATTCATTAAAATCTCGAATTGTCAAAGAATCACGATAACAATACTTTCTCTATTATATTATAAGTCGGGGAAATAAAAATTATTTCACAAAATAATTGCAGCAATATTATGTTACACGATCGGAAATCACAGTTGAAACTTTATATTTTGATTTGGTAGTATTAGTATTGAAAAATTGATATTCGACCGGTAAAGTAATCAAAATAATTAATTTAAAAGCAGTTTTTAAATACATCAGTGCTCAATCAATACCAGCATTTCTTATTCAACGCAACTGCGAACTCAGCGAAAACGAAATTTAAATTAAACATGAATTTTTCAATGTTTCCTCAATCCATACTGTCGTAGCGCCTAAGTGTTTTTTATAGACTTCCTTTATTGGTTACGAGGGATGTAGTATGTGTAGGTGAATTTAATCTCGAGAGTCGAATGAAATTCCGTTTTATAACTTGGAAAGTAAATATAAAACGAAGAATATTTGATATAGGTTATGTTTATTCCCATCTATGAACATGAAAAAGAAAAATTGCTTTGAAAGTCTGCTGCATGCTGCTCTTTTTCGACGTATCTTTACATTAATTGCTAGCTGCCATAAAATATTTTTAAGAGCGGACTGAAATACTCTGATTTAAGTAATTATGAAAATGATCACCAGTACTGGACTGCCGAACTCAAGTACCTTAAAAGATATGAGGAAAATCTTTAGTAGGGTTACTAATTTGTCCGTCCATTCAAAAATTCAATAATAGAAATAATTATGTTATTCTATTCCAATACGTCATTCTAGGACCAATTCAGCAAACAAAAAAAAATGTTCTTCCGAACTTGAACACAATATGTCACTTTACTCCTCTTAGTAACAGAAAGTAAAAGATGTAAAAGCAGAATTACGCATGCATGATCTCAAATATTATGCAACGGATTTGTTTACAAGGTCGTCCATTTGCTGACTGTGCTGAAGCTGCACATTAAGCAAAACTAAATTGTATTTGCGGCGCCGAGCTAAATATTTACTTTACACCTTACTATGACGATCTTATCTCCAACTGATAACATTTTTTATTTTTCACGTACACATATTTACTCTAGATAATTCTGCAATTTCATATTTTTATGACTTGCGGAAAAATTATAAAAAATAGTAATATAAGATTTATTTTAATATGTTAATCATTCGATAAATATTTACATGTAATAGATGAATGTGTCAATTACTGACGAAGAATCGCAAAGAAAGTATAATTTTTTTATAAATAAATGAAAATAAATATTATTCATGTTTTTTACTCAACACTTAAAGTGCACTTGGTATTTCCTCAGCCATAGGGTGCAGTTACCAGTCGTCAAGCTACGGTTACTTTTATTTTTTGTGGAGAGTACGCCACAATATTTTATTATTTTTGGCGCATTTTTGCAACAAAAAAAATAAGCCATTATATTCACTTTGGCTAAGTTTTCAGCAACTTCAGCACTTACAGACTTAAAACTAGTATTAAATGAGAGTTGCTGTTTCGTAGGTTTGCCCAAACTGTTTGATTTCTTATTTTACCCAATTTTGCGTAAAAAAATTAAATGAAATTTTTTTGGAAAAAAATACACTATTATATTTATTTTGGATGTCTGATTGGATGGCGTGACGAGTTCTCAGTAACTACAGCACTTACAGTCTTGAAACTGGTACTGAATGAAAGCTGCTGTTTTGTAGGTTTGACTAAACTGCTTGATTTTAAGCTCATCTCGTTCCAGATTTTCCAACTGAATTTGACGTTATTATTTTTCTTGGTACACATATGAATCTAGTTATGTTTCGGATTTAAAAAAATCGTACCAACTTCATAATTACTGAGAAAAAATTCCTAAATGAATCGATTTCCAATTTTTCAGCAAAAAATGGTTTAATTATTATTCTGAAATGAGAAATTTTTATTCTCTTATTAGTTTTCTTGATCTTTGTTCCGATTTTTTGAAGTATAATACATGAGTATTCGAGTATTACCGAGATTATTACTATCGCAATGATTTTATAAAATAAGAAGATATGTAAAAAAATATTACAAAAATTCAACAATTGAAATAGTTAATTGTCATTTCCTAATATATCATTATTTCAATAATAAAATATATATTCAGGGTATCTCATTCACCGTGCTCACCGTTACTGATTTTTGTATATGAAGAGATACAATGTTGATTGGATTAAACAATATACAATGCAAAGTTTTGAGGTAGTTTTAAAGCCTGACCATCTTCCTTTGAGTAGCTGTATCGGCTTCTAAATCGATTGTGGGTACAGAGGTCGAAAAGACTGTATATAGAGGTAAAAATTCTAGATAAGGTTGAAGCAGGTCAGTTCAGGAAAATACGGGACACTACATTAGTACTTATTGACCAGAGGTAGTTTCATAATCCTCACAGGCAGAAAATTCATAGAATTATGGAGGCAGCAAACAATTAAAAAACTTATGTTTGTAAAATATTCGGCAAGTTATATTTTACCGAAACATAGGACAAGTGAAAATTGTAATATATCCCGTAAAAATTGATATTAGTTCGTTATTAGGTTTTTTAGAATACATAAGACGAGAAAATTATTATAATGTGAATTATTATAATTATTATATTATAGGAAACTTTTAAAACTTTATCTAAAATGATTATTACAAACTTTGCTTCCTCTTGAACTTGACTCAAATTTACAATTCGAACGAGTGAATCATTAAATTTAAATTTGCGGTATACCTATGGAACAAATAGGTTACATTTGCGAATAATGTACTTTTCTTCTATTCTCTGTTATCACTTTCGATTGAAATAGGAATTAAGTATGCTTTTTTTTCTAAGAAGAACGCATTTCTGTGCATTTCTTCAATGTTTGATATCCAACTTACAAATTATATTGAAGAGAAATATGCTTAGATTAACAATTTACTGAATTATGTCAAGTATAAAATGTTTTTAAGAAACATTCTTTTGGGAATTTTGGAACACATGTTTCTAATAAAAATGTTCAAAGCATTAACAACCCTGGTTTTCAAAGTTGTAATTTTCCAAGGACGGGCTAGCCGTAGACACCGAATATAGGAAGGGTGCAAAATTTAAATCTTCTGTCCGTTTCAAAAAAAAAGAGATACCGTGATTGGTTAAATCTGTACCTGGATGCATATATACATAAAAGCACCCATACATCAACGTGAAAATAATTGAGATGTTCTCTAAAAACCATAGAAAAATAAATTCCTATAGATCGACTTCTCCGTCTCTGAAAATTGGAAAACCCGGCGCACATGGGGTGGTTGTAAGTACAAAGTGAATTGCCTGCTGGCAAGTTTATTTAGCAGTATAGTTTATGAACGTTATCATTATTGTGTTGTCTACTGAAGAGAAAGTGCCGAAGAGGGAAAACTAAAAATTGTGTATATTAAATTTTGGTGGTAATTACGTTAAGGTAAGTGTATTTTCACAATATATTTTGATATGTGCATGTTTATTGTCAATTATGAGTTTTTATAGCCACTCATACATTTGTTTCTAGTGCAAAAAATGGATACGTACAACGGTAATGTCAATAATTGCAATAAAAAGTTTCAATTTGTGCAAAATCGGTTAAAACATGAGATATTATTGTTCAAAGTTCAGAAGAAAATAATATATTTGAATGATGTGATGAGAGCAAAGAAAAAATGTTGAATTATTATTCTTGTGTCCAGTCCATTGTTGATAGAACTAGTGTTGCCACGAGACTCGAGACCAGTCTCGGTCTCGTCTCGTCTCGCCTCAAAAATTCGAGACGAGACCACAGAATGGGTCTCGAGCCAAAGGTCGAGATCGAGACGAGACTAGAGTTGAGTCTCGGCGAGAGTCTCGCGAGACTCTTGACGAGACTTGTCTCATAATCACTTGTAATTCATTTTCACTTTTTCTAAAATTTTATAGAGCAAGTAGGAGAATACCACCAAACTGCAGTAATAATAGTTGAATTAGGATGGTTACTGATAGATAAGTTTCCGATTGAGACAATAATTTTTTCTACCGTTCTTTCAGAATATTTATTTCATATTTAGCCTATATAACAATATTTTTTCATCGATTGTTTTTTTAAAGTAAGTCACTTGGTTCTATCATGTTCAGTATCAAATTGCCTAAAGCTCCTGCAAGAATAATTCTAGTAGAAGTGTGAAATAGGATATTCAAACGATTGTCAATTGTTTTTTGACAAGTTATTTTAATGATGTCTAGCTTGGTATCAATCATATGCTCTCAGAGAGATAGGCTTAGTAGAAATATAAGTTAAATAAGTAGTGGAATCCACGTTATGATATTATACTTTCGGTGATCAAATGTCAAAACTGTATGTTCCAATGAATTAAAGACTCCGAAAATCTAGTAAAGAACTCTTCATTTTCAAAAATACTTGTTTTATGTAGGGACTTGAATATAACCGCCATTTGTAATTTCAACAATGACAGCCATCACCATGACAATGACAGCTGTCACTTTGATAACCACAGCTATCATTTTGAAATATGCAATTGATTGATGCGAGACTCTAAATCTATGAGACAGCGATGAAACCGACCTTGAAATTTTTAGTTAGGAAAATACTGTGTGGCCGCAGCAGATTTTATATGATAATATACTAGCACAACACATTCAATTTCACAAAAAACTATTATATCGACATAATGGAAGAAAAAATTATCATACTATAACTGATTTTTACTGGAAATACGTTACATGAATCGACTCCTATAGGATTCCTGGTGATATTCCTGTATTTCATCCAATTTCATTCAAAATTATATCAGATTAGGCTGGACTGGGCCATGGGAAGAGAAAATTAATACTATTATTTCATAAATTTCTGTAATTTGAATCATATAGCTCGTTATTCACAGTCAATAACATAACCTCATTTGAAAATTTGCATTTTCTTCATCCACTTCTGAATTTGGTGGTTTACACATCGCAAACAATGCGTTTTAGATCTATACCATCAATTCATATACTCATTTGTTGCATAAAATTATTACCTCTTTATTATCTTGAATCCTCGTGGCTCTAGAGGTCTTATTCTAATTCATAGAGACAGCTTGTAGACAGACCGCAGTCTTTATATCAATATTATGATGTCATAGTTACATTTATAGAAACATGAGTATTGTATGCTGGTGCAAATAATATGATCCACAACTTAATGCTGGCAGTTGGTTGAGAATGATGTTTGGAATCAGATTCAAATGAAGTTTAATCATTCTGATCTATTATTGAATATAATAGTATAATTTTATTCTATTGTTACTATTTTATGATATACAAATGTCAAATCTGACATTAAAACAAGAAAACTATCTTCACCCTGTCTCTCATTTCTGGAAGACTGTCTTCAACAATGATGACATTAAATCACTTCTCTAATTGTCCGATAGGTGCTACATGCGTTGAAAGTCTATAAAATGGCGTCAAAAGACAATTTTTACAAATTAGAATGAAACTCCAGAGCGATTTTGCGTACCAAACACTCAAATACATATTTTTGGTAGCATTCATAGCAAATAATAATTAGATAGAACGAATTGGTTCCCGCATGTAAGAATATGTAATTTTGAGAAATCATGGCGAGACTCTCGTCGAGACTCGAGACCGAGACGAGACTGACCTACTCGAGACCAAGGCGAGACCGAGACGAGACTCAGCTAGGCGAGACCATCACGAGACCGAGACGAGACTCACTGAAGTCTCGTCTCGTCTCGTCTCGTGGCAACACTAGATAGAACATAAAATGGTATTCCAAAATCTTTCAATTATATTCATCCAACAAAATTAAAATCTAATTAATTCATTGATGATAGTAACAAAGTAATAACTGTTAATTGTTATTTTGAAATCATTGTAAAATTATTTAAATGATGAATTGGTTTGGATTTGATTCAACTGCAAAGAAAATTCCAATGCTGATTTAATGAAATATCATTCAGACAAATATTTCAATTCCTTTAAAACATTTTCTAGCCTGCCACCGACTATTAGATTGCATAATTAATTCGGTAAACTAATCCTATTTCTTTCTTTGTTCATAGACATATTTCTGGATAACGCAAGTTTTGTCCTGCCAAATATACTACAGGAAGATGCAAGGATACTAATCATAGTCACAGAAAACATTCTTCCGGATCCAGAAATTGTGGCAGCTATTGCTCATTCATATGACTTTTTTCTTATATAACAGTTTTTATATTTGTCTGGGAAAAATCAAAATTACGGAATGTAGTTCATTGATAGAAGCAGTGATTGACTTAATATCAATAATTTATTTATTTTAGTTAAAATATCCTCCTGGAATTAATAAAACTATTATATAATAGAGTGAATTTGTAGGTAAATTAAGTGTCCCTAAGAAAAATGTATGTATTCAGAGAATATTCAATTTAATTAGTGATTAATTAATATTATTTTGTTTGTTCGTGAATCATTTTCTTGTATGTATATAACATTACTTATGTTTTTATCTTGATTTTAAATGTGTTCTATGTATTTTCATTTAATTTTTTTAAATAAAATAATTCTTCAAAATGCATTAATTGATCAATTAAGTACCTTTATCGTTTATTTCCCAAGCCTACATATAATTATGATGACCTTATTCGGAGGTTTGTGTATATAGTTCATAGTATATCTAAGTACCTGTGGAATATCAGCATCAACCACATTAAGAAGAAAACGTATGTCACTTAAAGGTATTTATCCAAATCTCTGTAAGTATAAATATCCCACTTATCATAAGGTTGGCATATACATAGTTCAAGGCATAACTGAATACCGCGGGGGAATATGCATCGACCATATTTGAAAGTATATGTTTTTCGCTTTGAGGTATTTGTAAAGATCACTGTTAAGATCTGTGACCCACTCATCATAGGGTATATACGTTTCTACCTCGGACTAAGGTGGACACCCGCACCTCCGGTAGTGGTCGGTGCATCGGCCTTTAAAAAAGGTAGAACGATTCTACCTTGAGGTAGCGCCCGTGTACAACCCCAAAAGGTCGATACAAATACTTGAAAACTTTGCAATGTATCATCGGGCCAATGCCAAAACCATGAATGTGCAAATTATGTAGGTTTGAAATAAATGGATTGGCATGTTGATTATTCAAGTATAAAATGCACAACTTTTTTGATAGGCATGAAAATTAGGAAATATTTACTGCTTATATTATTAGATAACATATGTATAAGTACATGAAGTACACGAATCTGACAAGTACGTTCTTTAGGCATTGGACGAACATTGGAACAATTATTCAGGAATCGACTTCAGTAGCGACGAGCTTAAGTCTTGGGTGCTGATCTGGTCTAACCGAATATCATTATACATATTGGATAAACTATGTTATTTTTACTCACTTGTACAAAGTAAAAGTATTGTGAAACCGACGAAATTCAAATTTTTTATAATATATACAAATAATTCCAAGATACCTTTGCTGTATCAGCGATGTATCAGGATTCAGAGCCTTGCCCTGCATACTCGTAAATACAAAAAATTGCATGTACAAATGTTTTTAGTGTACATATGAGATATTGTTTATTCTTTGCACCAACATTTGAATTTTACTCCTTAAATTTAGTTACATAAACCGATTTAAAAGAAGTTTCACTTCAATAAGCAGTAAATCGGCAGTAAATCATTGTGCAAAAATCATGTCACACAATTTATGCGAAATGCTATATAATATTAAATATTCCGATAATATTCTATACAATCATATAAGTACGTTATGTGAAACTTGTTTTAAAATAAGCTCTCCTTACATTTCTAAAATTACTTCAAATATTTGAATGTCCCGGGAAGTATAGTCTAGTACAACAGTCAAAAAGCTGTAAATTTTCAAGCAACTGTCGTGAAAATATGTTTAAGATTTCATTCGATTCGGAATGAACAGTAGAATAAATGTGCAAAATTTGATAACGGTCCTAAAATTGCAGTTGTTATTAACAAAATAAAAATATTGAAACCTCGATTGAAACTTTACTTCTAATATTTATTGATGATTTTTTATGCTACATATAATACATCATCCAACTTTTTTCAGTTGAAAATAATTTTGTGTAATTGAATATAAAACGGTAATGAACTACGAAAAAAAAGCGCAAATAAATGGAAAGTCGATTAAATCCATATGTATGATATTGCAATTTCCTTTGAAACATCACAAGATTCGTCAACAATAGAAACAAAAATATATATAAATATGTTTTATTCGGAGAACTTTTCCAAATAAAACATATTTATCAAAAACTAAGTTCTGAAAAGTTTTTTTCTTCATTAAAAATATATATAAATTTTATTGAAGGCATGGAAGAATCTGAAATTGGTTCAATGATAGAGAAAAAGGCCTTCAGTGATCCATTTTATTGTAAATAATAATTTAAGGACGTTTCGGAATAAAATTTTCCCATCATCAGCAAAGATACAAAAATGCCGATAATAATTCCTTTAATTGAATTAAAGAACAGACAAAGTCTTTTCATAAGATTGGCTTCATGCCAACCCAACTCTGGTTGGAAAACAATAATTAAAGTAATTGTTATCGCCATTTTTGTATCTTTGCTGATGGTGGGAAAATTTTATTCCCGAAACGTCCTTTAGTTAAATAAATATTATATACAATAAGATGGATCACTGAACGCCTTTACCTATATTAAATATATAAATTTTGTATTTAGTTTTAAAACGAAATAACATTGCAAAATATAGAAAATAACCAGTAACTTTTTAGACACACAGAAATATAAAATTACCTATTGATGAAACAACGAAACTTCTAGAACTCACCCCAATACAGACTATTTAGACTACAATGAAATCTGTTTTCTGTATTAATTTTTTTTTTCTAATCAGACCCTCAGTTAAATTAAAATAAATAATCACACTATCAAATTGACACAAATAATTAAAATGATAATTGTTAGAAATACACAGATGCCCTTTTTAAAAGTAGCCCAGCATAGTTTCATAACAAAATTAAAGTAAATTTAGCTTTGAAATCCCATCTGAAAAATTAGAGTTCCACCTCATAAATATTTATTGTAACTATGTTAAAACTTAAAAGTTTTTCCAAGTTTAAAACTTAGGGCCTATGCTGATTTTTGATAACCCAAAATAATATTCTCTTTTACTTTATGTATTGTAACTAGAACTACAATTTATTTATTCAGGTTTAAGTAGAATACATTTTAACTTTTATGTAATTATTCTCCATCAATTAGTTCATGTTTCAAATCCATCCATTATTTTATAAAATTACTTTGGCATTTTTGATTACTTTGCTCGAATTTTGAAAAATCAAATACGAATATTCATACAGTATTTTTTCTCAAGCTTTTACTTGTTTATAATCTTCTATTGGAGTTGTTTTTCTTCTCAAAGAAAAAGTGATCATCAGTATTCACCGTCTACAGCTGATAATGCAATTTTGTATAAATGAATAAATTATTCTTTTTAAAATTTCAAGTATGTAGTTAATGTTTTTAATCTCTCACAACATGAATGCTTTTAAAAATCATTTTACCATAAAACATTATTTTGAGCACTTACCGGCTAAACATGAATCCAAAACAACTAATAACGTGAGAAACCACTTCCAAAGACTGAGATCTCGAAGGTAATATCGTTCTGTCTCCTCCATAATAAGAGTTCTTTGTTTCATCATAACTTCACAAATTTATCTAACCTCACTTGATCAAAATTTAACAATTATTAACAGAAACCACTTAATTTAAACACTTTCTTACACGAATTTTAAAATTTAGGTCCCACATTATTCCCACAACAAAACCAACTGCCATTTTAACACTAACGTTAAGAAATAACCAAGGTTTAAACACCTGTAAACAGGTAATCACAGACCGTTAGTTTTAACTCTCTTTTAAAAACATTTTTCACTGATATTTTCTCGGAATACTGACTAAAAGTCGTGTAATTATGTTCCAGTTTAAGGTTATTTCACTATTTAAAAAACTTTTAAAACTTTTTCGTAAGTTTCAAGCGAATTTCGCGCAGCAAACTTCGTTATTATCGCTCGGAAGCTAACAAACTTGTGGAGCTACACGCGCTGTTTGGAAAGAATTTCCTGACGCACGCGCAGAACTCTACCAATAGGAGACTGCCGGAATGCGAAGTTCGACAGGTAAGTTTACAGATATGCCGGTAAATTTTTGCATTTTTATTGTTTTACGGGATGTCAACAATAAGCAAAAAGATAACGAATATATGTGAAGAACCGGGAGATAACTTTTGTGGTCTTAATAAAAATATATATTCTCTATTCTAGCAGATCTTAGTGAATCTTTGAGTGTACCGGATGTCCGCTATTTTTTGTTAAACAAAAAATACTGTACCTGTCCTTTCTTAAAAATTCGTAGATTTTTTCGCTTATTCCAAAAGAAATCTCAAAGCTATTTGAAGTAAGAATGATTAAATATGAATTTCACTATAGATCCTACCGATTTTAGTTGCTCAAATACAAAAGATCAAAGCTTTACAAAAACTAGAACTTTATTAATAATTATGATTGAATGATGAATTATAAGCCCTGATGTACCTAAGAAACGAGCCTCAATAAAAATATTTTTTTTATACTTCTATATCACCACTGCTACAATATTATGGACGTATTCACGTGACGCAGACCAAATCGAAAAAAACTTGACTCCAATAACTAACTTTTTTTCTTTGACAGTAGGTTCCAAATAAGCATTGTATATTTAAGATTTTATAATCGTAATTTGTTGTTATAAAGACCATAATTTTAATTTTATAACGAATTTTGTGATAGCGCGTAAGGACACAACGAAACCAGGGACGCAACCAGGGAGTACCTGACGCAACGTTCGCGCCAGGGTTCGCGCCATATATTGCCTGAGTATATCCAAGTGTCGGACGGAGGAGAGAATAGTCAAAGCAGAAGCACACACTGTTTGACTCTGTATCTCCTAAATGAATTGAGATAATTGAAATCTGTAAAAAGTATCGTATTCTGCATGATTCATTCCAATGTAATAATAGAGCCTCATGATAAGTTTCATTCAAATATCTTTGGAAATGCGTAAATGATGGACTGAATTCCAAAACTCACTATTACTGTTAAAGTCGACTACTGTAGTAGCTCAATACTTGTTGCTATATCTTTAGAATAAAACAAGATAATCAAAATTTGTATCCCAATCAACATAATTCACTCTGAAATAAAAAGAAAGTTTCATAAAAATATCCCTCAGTATACAAAAATTACAGGGTTATATTTCCAAACACACAAGACAATAGTTTAAAAACATATTCGTGCAGTAACAAACTGTTTGATTAAGTATCTTCTAAACTAATTAAGATAATCAGAATTAGTAAAAAGTATCACATTTTGCACTCCTTAATTTAGTGTAATAAGGAGTTCCATAAGAGTATTCCCAAGAATACGTATACCACAGACTGACAAATTACATATGAAATTTGCAGCTTTATCTTTCGACTTTAATGAGATAATCCAAATATGTGAAAAATATCTGTATTACATACTTCAATATAATGCCTTGATAGAATTTAATCCAAATATCTCCAAAAATGCGTAAATGATGGGCTAAATTTCAAAACTCAACAATATTATAAAAGTCGACTACTGTAGTAGCTCAATATTTGTTACGAGCCAATTTGGCTATTGGCCTTTTTTTTGTTGAGTTAAACCCTAAAATATAGTTTTGATTAATTTGGGTTTAATTTGGTTAACTTCATTTACTTACGTTCAGTGCAAGAAAGTCTCAAGTCATATTTAATAATTTCATCCATATTTCAAATCTCTAGTTTCGTTTCTTTTCTTCAAGCTCGGTTTTTTACTTCCTTGTACAAAGTAACAAGTAAGTATTGTGAAACCGACAAAATTCACCTATCGAGATTTTGATGGAAATATCCGTTTTGAGCATCCCTGAATCCATTTTGAGTATTTTTGGCTTGATGTCGGTACGTATGTTCGTACGTGCGTGCGTGCGTGCGTAACTTGCAAATCTCAAAACTGGTTGAACGTATAATGTCGAAATTTTGTATTTAAGACTTGTATAGAGTCTAGTTGTGCACCTCGCATTATGGTTCCAATCGTCTGTACCGGAAGTGCACTTTACTTGATTTTTTTTCGAATTTTTCTAATAAATCCAGAATGATCAACCGTAGGATGTTGAAATTCAGTATTTGAACTTGATGTTGTATCAGAATGGTTATCTGCTATTTTTGTAAGAATCGGCCAGGCCAGAAGTGCACTTTACTTAAAACTTTTTTTGGATTTTTTGCATAAATATAGAATGATCCGCCATAGCATATTGAGATTTCGTATTGAGCACTTTTAGAACATCATATTGTACATCTTGCATTATGATTGCGATCGGCAAAGCTAAAAGTGCACTTTACTGAAGACTTTTTTAAATTTTCCGCATAAATCCAGAATGATCAGCCGTAGGATACTGGAATTTAGCATTTGGAATTGCTGTAGCATCTCAATGGTCATCTTCTATTTTTGTAACAATCGGCTGATCCGGAAGTGCACTTTCAATGACAGACTTTTTGAATTTTCCGCATAAATTCTAAACAATCAGTCGTAGAATATTTAAATTTTGTATTAGGCACTTTTATAATATCTAGTTATATACCTTGCATTATGATTGCTATCGACTAAGCCGGAAGAGCACTTTATTCAAAACATTTTTTGAATTTTCTGCATAAATCCAAAACGATTGAACATAGACTGTTAGAATTCAGTATTTAGGACGATTTTATCGTCTAGATGCTCATATCCTATTTTTATTGAGATCCACTGAGCCGGAAGTGCACTTTACTTGACAGTCTTTTGGAATTTTTCGCATAAATTCGAAACGATCAGGTGTAGAATATTGAAATTTGGTATTTCAGTCTACTGTAGCATCTGAATGATTGCCTACTATTTTCATAACAATAGACTGAACCGGAAGTGTACTTCAGTAGGAATTTATTTTTTAATTTTGCGCATAAATTCAGATCTGTTGGCAGTCGTAGAATTTTGTAAATCAGTATTTAGAAATGTTGTAGTATAATGCTCGGGCCACATTTACGCTTAATGCCATTAATTGAGGCGTTGTTTAACAATGAACACATTGTCAATGACAATATATCAATTGTCACATAACGCCTTAATTAATGGCATTAGACGTAAGTGTGGCCCCTGCATAGGAATAATGACCTACTGTTTCCATAGCAACCGACTTGGCTGAAAGCGCATTTTACTTGATAGATTTTTAGAATCTCTTGGGTAAATCCAACACGATTAAATCAAACACAAAATCACATCGATTTATATATATATATATATATATATATATCCAATGATGTACAAGTAAGTCACGTGATGCTCACGTCAATTTTTTTTTTCTAGGTTAAATCAAAAACGTGTTTATTGTTTATTCTCATCAATTATTCTTAGGTCGAGATTTTTGTTTCCAACTGTCGCTGTTGCAATGCGCGCGCTGCAGTCAGTGACGTTACGTTTTTTTTTGAATGTTAGTCACCTTGGGCGTCCGCTACGTTTTTTTTTGCGTTAATGAAAAACAGTTTCTTTTTATTAGGTCAAATCGATCGGATTTGACTTAATTTAAGTAGTCAGCCTTAAGTCCTCGTACAGGACGGATGTTATATTTATTTTATTTTTACCACTACAATTTTGTAGGTTTCCCTCAAAGTATATTTTTGCGTGTGCAAGCTTAAGATTGGGGATTCTTTTTGGATAAATCTGTGCTTCGGCCGAATATTTTGGGGCAGTTTGTCCATTTGTTTCTTTCGGTGGATCAGTCCACGTGTTTAGGATTAATTTAAATTGTGAGTGGTCGTTTCGCTAAAAATCGCTATCATCTGCGATTTAATGTCGTCTGTACCAAGGCACATACTGTGGAAGTACCTTACTTCCTCCCTGGTTTTCCCGACTATTCGGAGTCCAGCCCAATTATATCCGAGGCCGAGATTCAGATGCCAGTGACGTCAATTAGGATCTCCAGCGACGTCGCCAGCTAAATGGTCCAATTTTCATTTATTTGCTACTTGTACTTTTGTTTGTTGATGCCGTGGCTTCACCGCGATTCTTGTGCTTTTTTGTTACGTTATAAACGCTAAGTCCGATTGTAAACCAGGACGATCGATCTCGGACCTGATTTTCATTTTTTTGTACTTTAGCCGGAGTAGTTTTATAGACGTATTTGTTCCAATTATCATTCAATTAGGACTTGTTGAAGTCAGCGTTAGGGACGCGAATCGCCGCCATTTTGTTTTATCTTTTTTTGTTATTTTCATATATTTTTTTGTTTTCAAGACTAATTAAATATTCACTTTTTAGATGAATATGATTATAATTTTTTCTTGTGAACAAGTACCTACCACTTTTAGTTTTCAGAGAATGATTTATTTAGTTATATTTTACAGCTGGTGTATAAGTATTGAGGTTTTATATATTGTTTTATGTTATGTTCTGCGGCATCCTGATTAACGCCGATAGATCTAATTGTCCTTAAATCCAATATTCTACCCGACCATCCTACCATCCCTCTTTTTTCACAGATACTTTCGCAGCTGTGTGCCTGGGGACAGAAAAATCAACAATTGCGTGGCGCCCTAATTTTTTGTTAAGTAGCCTATTTTGTTCCGTTAGCCTTTAAAAATTCGTTCCGCCATCACAGTTGGACTTTGTTACATATTTGATACTGTATACTTTGATTTTGATATAAAAAAGTACCCAAACTCCAAACTTATTCTATAGCGCCTTGTAATTTTTTTTGCGGTCTCTCAAACTTTAGAGTACAAACTCCAAATATTAAAAATATGCTGTGGCCAGCACAGTACTTCTCCCATCATGAATTTTATGGCCAGTTCATTGCTATTTCATAAAAGAGAGTTGTATCAATTAATTGCATATTTCAAAGTGACAGCTATCTTTGACAAAGTGACAGGTGGTGGTTATATGAAATTACTTTTCCATTTCACAATGGCTATAAGTTCTTTATGTTTAATTGCTTAAGTTGATCCCAAACTTGGCATAATTTGGTCAAATTGTAAAATACAATAACAATCGAAAAAAAAATTGATTTTAAATTTCTACCAAGTTTATTTCCCCGAGAATTTCAAATTGATGCCAGTAACTTGAAAAAAAAAATTGACAATCGTTCATATATCATTTTTGACATTTCTACTAGAATTATTGACACACGAACACGAAGGAGAATAATAGAGGAGCGGACACTCAGCTGGAAAACATGAAGCCTAAAATGTAATGCGGCTGGTGTGAGAGAGATAGCGAGAGCGGGCCCAGCTTTGCGTGCTTCATATGCAGAAATTTGATTATATTTCAATTATTTTCAATAAAATACAATTGCCAAATAGATATAATATTATTATCACGTTAAATACTTCATTATTTATTGAATGAAAGGCAGAAGTAGAAGGAAATTAGCATTTCTATAAATTAAAACGTGCAATGAAATAGTACATCATGAAACTTGTTTTATAAATGTTTCTTTGGACACGAGTTTTCTAATTATGAATAATTATAATAGGCACATAAATAATTTAATGGACATTCTATATCACAATGGGCGTGAAATTGAAAAAATATGCACAAACAATTTCTTATTTACTAGAAGAAGAGTAGAAAATGAAAAATAATATAATATACATCTACGATCTCACAAAAAGTAACAGTTTTTGACAAAATTTCACAGAGTGAATAAATTAATGTTGCAATTCTGTGTAAATCTATAAGTCTTATGAATTTATTTTATTGATAAGAAGTTTTCTCGAAGTTGAATTTTCAAGTTTAGGTTAGATACCTACGTTTAGTGATTTTAAACATTGATATAACCTTTAAATTTGTAACATAGAGTTGTCAGTAGATCTGCTATTATAATTTTAAAATAATTTCTACTCACTTCTACATCTTCAGACGACCATTCTTTTATAATATCCTCCTCTCTGAAATGTTTTCCACAAACGTAATCTGTAATTTCCAATGTTCTATCCGGCCGTGGTATGTTCTTGCGCCACTTATTTAATAAAATATCATTTCTGTGTACAGAAAAAGAGAAGTATTTCCCTTCAAATGTTCTGTCTCCACTATTACAATTTGGCGCAAAGCATTTTCTTCCCATTTTACGATATATTTCCACATGAAAATACTAAATAGAGCGAAACTCGCCATTTACCTCCATACAAACATAGGCCCGCCTCTACCTATCTCTCAGTTACCTTCTCTCTCTAACAATATTACAGTTTTTTTTTCACTTTTGCAACATAGTTAAGATAGGGAATTGCATAGGCGTGCATACGAAACACGATAGAACCAAATAACCTATTTCAAAAAAAAACAACTGACGAACGTTTGCATGTGATGTCCAAATTAAATGAATTCAATCCTATCATAAATATGTTTTATTGAGAATATGTTCTGTATAAAAATAATAAAGAACACAACGCAAATAAGAAAAAAATCCTTTCATTTTAATCTCTCATAAATAATAAATAATGATGATGAGGGATCGTAAAATTATTTGTCATATTGACATATAAAAATCTTGAATCAATCGACCTGAACTGGAATCGAAAGTACAAATTTGAAGGACATCTGTCCAATTTATTCAAATATTTTGGTGATTTTTGCAATAATAAACGCAACGACCGCTTTGACCCATCTTTCAATCGCAGGCGCTGTGATTAACATCAATGACGTCATCTATTCACTATATATCCATTATTCTAGATATTGGAAATTCAATAGAAAATTATGTATTCATTTTTATTCACACAATTAAAATGGGACTTCTACGTAATTATTTAGTATCAAGACTAAAATCTTTCAATTCAGTACATACACATGATACTCGTAATAAAGATAATTACATGTTGGATCGACATAATAAAAGAAGTACTAGTCCGGGTAACAAATGAATGTGGATATAAAGGTTGAAAGCAGAAAGTTTGGCTTCGGAACTTTGTATAGACTAGTTGAGAGACAAACATACTACAAGTCCCTACCACTCGGAGATAAGCCCTAGGGAGAGGGGCACAAAGGTCCCGTCTTTTGGTTTTTTGTTTCCATCTCGAAAACGATGCGACATAGGAAAAAAAAATCAACTGCAGTGGAAATCCGGTCTAGTCGATTGTTATGAGAATAGCAGGCAATCATCCAAATGCTACAGCAGACTGAAATACTAAATTTCAATTCCAAAAGACTGTCAAGCAAAATGCACTTCCGGGTCAGTCGATCTTAATGAAAATAGGATATGAGCATCTAGATTTTAGACAGTACTATCGTCTTGAATACTGAATTCTAACATTCTTTGTTCAATCATCGTTTTGGATTTATGCTGAAAATTCAAAAAATGTTCCAGGTAAAGTGAACTTTTGGTACAGACGATTGCAATCATAACGCGAGGTGCACAACTAAATGTTATAAAAGTGCTTAATATGAAATCTCAATATTCCACGACTGATTTTTTTGAACTGGCTGTAAAGTATTGATATTTAATATTCCAGTCTGCTGTAGCATCTAAATAATCACCTTTTATTCTCATAACAATAGACTGAGCCTGAAGTGCACTTCATTTGAATCTTATTTTTTAATTTTGCGCATAAATTCAGATCTGTTAGTCGTAGAATCTTGGAAATCAGTATTCAGGAAGGTTATAGCATAAGAATGATGACCTACTGTCTCCATAGCAATCGATGCATAGCGCACTTAATTGACAGATTTTTAGAATTTTTTGGATAAATTCAAAACGATTAGCCGTGGAACTATGGAATTTTATGTTTGATTATCGTATAATTATATGCAAAATATATATCCAATGATGTACAAGTAAATCACGCGATATCCACGTCAGATTTTTTCCATAAACATTAAACCTAAATGACTCCATTAAAAAAATCGCATATTTTTAAATCTGGCGACCGTATTCACCACTTATATAATACTTTTACTTACTTGTACTATGTACAATAGAGTATTATGAAACCGACAAAATTCACCTATCGAGATTTTGATGGTAATATCCGTTTTGGGCATCCCTGAATCCATTTTGACTATTTTTGGCTTGATGTCGGTTTATGAGTATAACAGACATTCAGAATTTGCGGTATAAAACAATCAGTTTAATTGAAAAAAATATTTATATTCATTCGCCGTTTTCTAGTTGCAAAGTACATTTTCTTAACATAACTTTTATAAATAGCAAATGAAATTTGCTGGACATGCGCAGTTCATTTCACTTCATTTTTCTTTCATTATATTTTATTTGTCCCTCTAACGTAACCTGTATTTTCCTCTCTTTCTGGCATAACCGTTCGCAAAAATATATTGTGTGATATAGCAGTCCTTCCATCTAGATATTATTTATGATGTAAGTTCGCATACTACCCTACTATAAGATCGAAACGAATGCTGACGCCAACGTGCAGATTTCTCGTTGCAAGGCGAGCGAGGTCTGTTCAGCATAGCCAGCATTGGGAAAGTGAAGAAATAGAGTCTGACAGAGAAAGAGCATACCGAATATTAGTAGATCCCCTATCGCTCGCGCTCTCTCGCTCGCGTGCAGGCAGATTTCTGCACTGAGGGCTAAAAATTCAACGTTTGGCTGTGTTCTTCTTTCAAACGCTTTTTATAAATGCGTTAAAATAGTTGGAATATTGTTATTTAATGCCCTGTTCAGACGTGGACTCACAGAGGACTCACTTCAGAATTTGAGTATAAAGAAGAAGAGAAAAAATTTGAGTCGCTTGTCAAATAGAGGCGCCGCTATTTTGAGTCTTGCAAAGTGGGCGTTGTCGTTTCCTCATCTCATTGATAACTTCATGGTAATCTATGTCTTTGGATTTTATTGGTTTTTGCATCATTTAATTCTTTTTATCGTATTTGGAATGTGCAAAAAGCAGAAAAGTATAGCAAATACATTTCTTTTTTTAATTATTGCTGATTTGGAAACGAGTTTGAGAACAATACAAAAAAAACTGGGTTAAAAAATAAAGGATATGTAGAGAGTCTTTATTTACTATAAAAGAATATTTACAGTCTTTTAAGAATTTTTTGAGAATTTTATTAGTAGTATTCAAACTCTAATCAGTCAAAAACAGTTTTTCATCATATTATAAATAAAATAATCTTCTCAATAATTCAATATGAATTCTTTTTGAATAATCTAATACAAAAGTACCAATGGAATGAGTCAATTTTTAAAGGATTTCATTTTAAAAGTGGAAGAAGAGATACATTTTGACGCAACAAACAAACTACACGTATGAACGGCCAAGACTCAAAAATATTTTGTTGCTTCAAAAAACTTCTTCTTAAGACTCAAATTCTGAAGTGAGTCCTCTGTGAGTCCACGTCTGAACAGGGCTTAAGACACCAATCAGAGACGTCTCAAGCGGGGGTGCAAGGGGTGCGCGGCACCCCGCCGCCATGTCCTTGAAGGCGGCAGTAGGGCCCCGAACATAATTCTTTAAAAATAAGACCAATTTCTTCAACAAAATATTTCATTAGAGCTAATCCACAATCCATAATTGGCCATTCTATTTTGGATTGGGATTAAAATTGTGGATTTTGGATCAGGAATTGTGGATTTTGAATTGAGATTATTGGGCTTCTGGACTTTGGATTTTGTATTGGGATTGGTATTCGGATTTGTATTGGGACTGGGATTGTAGATTTTGGATTGGGATTGGGATTGGGATTGGGATTGGGATTGTGGATTTTTGATTGGGATTGGGATTGTAGATTTTTGATTGGGACTGAAGTCATAGATTTTAGATTGGAATTAGGTTTCTGGATTTTAGATTTTGAATTAGGATTGGGATTGTGGATTGTGGATTTTGGATTGGGATTGAAATTGTGGGTTGTGAATTTGGATTGGGATTAAAATTGTGGATTGTGGATCGAGATCAAAATTGTGCATTATGGATTATGGATTGCGGATTGAGATTGATATTGTGGATTCTACTTGAGGATTGTAAATTGTGAATTGGAATTACATTTGTGGATTGTGGATTGGGATTTAAATTGTGGATTTTGGATCGGAAATTGTGGGTTTTGAATTGGGATTGGGATTTTGGATTGGGATTGGGATTTTGGATTGGGATTGGATTTCTGGATTTTGGATTTTGAATTAGAATTGGGATTGTGGATTTTGGATTTTGGATTGGGATTGAAATTGTGAGCTGTGAATTGGGATTGGGATTAAAATTGTGTATTTTGGATTGGGATTGTGATTGTGGATTTTTAATCGGGATTGGGATTAAAATTGTGGACTAGGACTCAAATTGTGGATTGTGGATTGCGATTCAAATTGTGGATTGTGGATTGGGATTTAAATGTATAAAAAAGAAAAGTGCGATGAAGAGCGGCAGGCAGGAGGGACGCAATTTATATATCTTTGAACCCCGGCGGTAAGTAGGCTGGAGCCGCCTCTGGATATAGATAAATAAATATTCAAATATAATTTGTGAATCATTTTTTACAATATATTGAGTTTTTGAAATATAATTTTAAAATTTTGTATTTTTATTAAAATGCAGTACCAAACTCAGAGATAATTGTTTCGATTGTTTCAGATTGTCTGGTATGTGACGTAGAAGAAATATTTCTATCTCTTTTTAACGCATTGTAGCTATACTGTATTAATATTTGAATTTGTTATTTGAATAATAACAATTTATATTTGTTTATAATAATATTGATACAATATTCAATGAATATTTAGCAATTTTTCTGCACTAAAACAACTGCCTGAATTTTTTTTTTTCAAATTCTGTATTATTATTTTTTTTAATGTTTAAACAATTATTATTAATAATAATTTATTGTATTTACAACAATTTTACAACATTTCAAATTATTTTATTTGAATATTTTTATTTTAAAGATTCTTTTTCAATTACTTCGTCGAAGCAAGTTAATTCAATCAAGTACTAATTGATGGTTGCAACACGTTAGAACTTTGGTTCGATTTTTGATAATTCTAGTTCCTTTTAGCATATCTATCTCTTTTTAACACATTGGAAAACGTAGTATACTCTTAACTCGTATAATTTATTTCTGAAGCTTGCTGTTTCGTTTCATGTGGTTCACTGCTGTCGCAGCCTTCGTAGAAGCTGCATTTGCGTCGTCTTTGCTCTCGTAAACTGCGTTTAAAAACTATTTTAACAGTGCTCTGTGGTATATTTGGGGTTGTGAATTTTGCTTATTAACGTAGAGGTCAAAATTTTGTGTATTTAAATATGTAAATTGGGGTGAATTTGTTCCGCATTGCGTGTACGTTAGGTGCAGGTATTTGCGATGTTAGTCTTTGCTTTTATTATGTAATAAATAAATAAAATGTCTTGGTTTTTTTGCAAAGGCCTGTAATAAAAGGTCCAACGTGGGAATCGGTGCACACGTAGGTACCGCTACGGGAGGCACCCCCCCTGGTGAACACCACCGCGTGAGTTTGCAATGAGTTCTAGGGCGAACGAGCGAACTAACTAGGGAGTAACGGCATACTCTCGATATGTACCTATCGGAAGTCGGAAAATATGGTAGCTGGCGGGGGTCCTTGATTAAGTTCAAGAAACAACATTAGCTGAGACCGATACTTAAGGTTACCATATCGCGTAATTAGGCGGTATCGCGGGCATCGGAATATGCATTGGCCACGTATTCAAACAACGTATTTTTTTTTTTGCAAACGACGAGCACACCGGTGCTTGGGTGTCTGAGCGCTCAGGCACTCATTGGGGTAGTAAAGTAGAGTCAAACAGTAGCATAATATACCTGAGCACTTTTAAAATAAAATCGCGAAGTAGTATGGCAGCAGTCACTCATTGCGTAGCTAGCTCTTCAAGCAAAAAATTAAATCCGTTGAATAGGCGCGTAACAAACAAACCAACACACAAAACAAGTTTGAATGTTGAACGAATGTTGAATGAATGCACCTAATCAAAAAAATTCCCTTTCAGCTTCTTCATTTCATCATTACCACCTCCAATAAATCAACAAAAGGACGTAAGTTGACTAATAAACTTTGCTTTTCAGGTTCTAATCTATTTTTCTTACAGCAATTTTGTATTGCTTTTTCTCATATTCTTAATTGAATTGTATTTTTTCAGATCACTTGCTGAGGATGAGCCCAGCTGATGAGGTGGACCGTGGACAACGAGGGAATGGACATCGAGGGAATGGACATCGTGGGAAGAGCTGAGGATGAGCCCAGCAGCCAAAATCAACTCTCAATATTTGTTTTGTTGAATGTGGTTCACCAAAATTTGTTTTAAGTTTCTGTTTCAGGTCGCCGGCCGTAGATCTTCATAACATCACCGCATCATCAGCTAGGTAATATAATATTACTCATTATGTAACTGTTTTCAACTACTGCTAAACACGTAAATTACTTATCTTCAATTTATTGATTTATTTGTATTTTTTATGTTTTTAGATCATCCAGCCGCGGAACCAGAGCCCAGCAGCAAAATCAGAGCGCAGCAACAGAATTAGAACCCAGCAGCAGAATCAGAATCCAGCAGCAAAATCAGAGCCCAGCAACAAAATCAGAGCCCAGCAGCAGAACCAAAGTCCTGCAGCCATCCAAGAAGTCTTCCAGCTGCAGCAGAACAAAATCCCAACAGCCGTCAAAGAAATCTTCCAGCAGCAGCAGAGCCAGAGCCCAATTATCTTCCAAGAAGTCTTCCAGCAGCAGCAGAACCAGAGCCCAATATTCTTCCAAGAAGTCTTTCAGCAGCAGCAGAACCAGAGCCCAGCAACCATCCAAGAAGTCCTCCAGTAGCAGCAGAACCAGCGCCCAAAAACCTTCCAAGAAGTCCTTCAGTAGCAGCAGAACCAGAGCCCAGCAGCCGCCCAGTAACTGCAGCAGATCAACACATCAGTAGCAACTCAAAGAAATCAACTGATTTTAGCCCGCCGCTTGCAAAGTTCAAGTGAATTCAATTTGTTTTTAAATCTTCCGACTTGTAATAATTATTTTGTTGTTTCAGTTGCAGTGAGCGAAGAAGCCACTTCTCTGGTCTAGGTTTCGCTGGGGTTTTCCTAGGCCCAAAGGGAGAATCCCCGGAGAAGATTTCGTCTCTTTCCCCTTAGTCATTGCCTGGGGGCGAACAAGGCTTGAAACAACGCAACAGCATCGCGGACAAGATTTCCAACAGCATCGAGTAATCAACAATTAATCTTCGAACCCTTGTACCCTTTCCTAATTCCCAAAATAAACTCATTTCCACATAATTTACAGTCGTTTTATTTCTAAAACCTATTTTTATTATTTTCAGAAGTAGTTAGGCTTAAAATGGTCCTTGTTCTGTAACTTATTTTAAAATTACCAAATAAAACCTTTCTCACAAAATTAAATGTATTTTATTTATTTTAAAAACCTGTATTTTTTTTTTTTTCATTTAAAAATAAATAATACTTAATTATTATATTTGTAAATTCAAATTGAAAATAAGTAAATAGGCGGGCAACCCGCAATGCAAGTTTTAAAAAAATTGAAAACCCTTGTTTCGTTGGCCCAAAGGGTGCTAGTCATCATAAAAATCATTCATTGTATGAATAATAAAATAAATCCTTCAACAAAACATTAATTTTGTTTTAATTATTTTTTGAATAATTAATAAATGCAGTACAGTGAAAAATAATATGCTTATCTGGTAGATATCACAAAATGAAATTGAAAGTAACTTTTTTGATAAAATCAGCCGTTTGGCCAAAAAAAATTATTTAGTTTTCATTATTCAAAATGAGTTATGTAGTGCCACCTGTGTAGCAAAATGTAAACTAATAACTGGACTACTATTAACAGTTTACTCAAAAATTAGTACGACAACCAAAACCAAGTTTCAAGTAAACTCACATTATTTTCAAAAAATAAATGGGGTACTTCATTTTCTACTTTTTGATTAGTACTCTCGTTACGTCAGAAATAATCTTTTTACAAATTAATAATTCCAAGTGAACGCGGACACTAATCAAAAAAAGATACATGAAGTATCCCAACTAATTTAAAATAATAGTATGACCCAACTTGGAACTATCTTTCGGGTGCCCTATTTCATAGATTATGTACCAATTACTCGAAATGAGTGCAGGAAGCGAAAAGTCATAATAATTTTAAAGCCCTTATTGGGCTCCCTGCAAAACTAATACTAAATAAAAAATTTGTTTTATGCTCAATCGATACACAATTATAATTGAGTATTTCCAAAATAAGTTGCCATTTAGACACAAGAAAAATAAAATTACTTTAAAATTTCTCAAAACAAGATACATGCTGCCATCTCTTTGATTCTCGTGAACTAACAAGTAATCAGGTCATAGAATATAACTGCTGAACAGATAACCGTAGTACTAAACGTCAATTTGTACTAAAGAGTTTATATTTCTTAAATAAATGATTTTAGATTTAAGATTTCATTTTTAATAAGAAGTTTATATTATGTTATTTCTTTTAAAATTAAATCCAGTCCTCTATCGATCAAACCCACAAAGAATAAGAGGTAAAATCACTGATCTCTAATGTAACATATAAGAGATCAGTGGGTAAAATAATGCAAGGAGAATTTGGTCATATTTTCTATCAGCTTAACAGATAACCGGAAATTTTTAAATCAATTTGTAGTAAAGGGTTTATTTGGAAAACTGTTGACAAACTTGAATAAATGATTTTATGGATCAAAATTCATATCAAAATATATTTGGTAGCAAGTCAATAACAGTTATTTTATTTCATATCTCTTTACCGGGAAATATCAGGGCTGTCAGATTTAACCGGCGAACGACGCGTCGCTTGCCGGCATTGTGTTTATCTGAATAAATCTTGACTCACTACTTGAATAATAATTTTAAACTAATATTTATACTTGTTCTGATTAATTAAAGAGTATATTTTGATCAAAAATAGTGTATAAAAGCTCGTACGTCGAAAATAAATACATTTTTAAATAGGCACTAGCTTGTTTAGTTAGTCAGAGATGGCAGCACCTAGCACGTTTTTGAACTAAATTTTTTAAATAGAAAAAATAGCGACTATATAGCATGTTTATTTATTGCAGAGACTTTTGAATAACTTATTCTGATATTTTTGATTATTTAAAATAGTAAAAATAAGTTTCTGAATTTTGAATTCACTTTAAAAATAAAACGCAAGTTATTAATGAATTTAATTTATTCTTAAAACTATTTAACAATACATTTATTAACTACTCCTGAGAACAATAAAAATGGCTTTAGAAAAAAAACGACTATAAATTTTGTGGGAACAATTTTATTTTGGGAATTAGGAAAGGGTACAAAGATTCGAAGATTAATTGTTGATTACTGGATGCTGTTGTGTTGTTGAAAGTCTTGTCCGCGATGCTGTTGCGTTGTAAACCTTGATCGTCCCCAGGCAATGACTAAGGGGAAAGAGACGAACTCTTCTCCGAGAATTCTCCCTTTGGGTCTAGGAAAACCCCAGCGAAACCTAAACCAGAGAAGTGGCTTCTTCGCTCGCTGCAACTGAAACAACAAATAATTATTACAAGTCGAGAAATTCAAAAATAAATTGAATTCACTTGAACTTTGCAAGCGGCAGGCTAAATTAATCAGTTGACTTTTTTGATGTTGAGTTGAATTTGGAGCCTGGAACAGTTGTTACTAATGTGTTGATCTTCTGCAGTTACTAGAGGACTTCTTGGACGACTGCTGGGCTCTGGTTCTGCTGTTGCTGGAGGACTTCTTGGAAGGTTATTGAGCTCTGGTTTTGCTGCTACTAGAGGACTTCCTGGAAGGTTTTTGGGCTCTGGTTCTGCTGCCACTGGAAGATTTCTTTGACGGCTATTGGGATTTGGTTTTGTTGCTACTGGAGGACTTCTTGGATGGTTGCTGGACTCTGGTTCTGCTATTGCTGTAGGACTTCTTGGAAGGTTACTGGGCTCTAGTTCTGCTGCTACTGTAGGAGTTCTTGGAAGATTATTGGGTTATGGTTCTGCTACTGCTGTAGGACTTCTTGGAAGGTTATTGGGCTCTGGTTCTGTTGCTACTGAAAGATTTCTGGGACTGCTGTTGGGTTTTGGTTTTGCTACTGTTGGAAGACTTCTTGGACGGCTGCTGGGCTTTGGTTTTGCTGCTGGGCTGTTTCTGCTGCTGTGCTCTGATTCCGCTGCTTGGGTCTGATTCTGCTGCTGGGCTCTGATTCCGCTGCTGGGGTCTGATTCTGCTGTTAGGCTCTGATTCAGCTGCTGGGCTCTGGTTCTGCTGCTGAGCTCTGGTACTGCTGCAGGGCTCTGATTCCGCTACTGGATGGCCTAAGAACATCAAAAATATAAATAAATTAATAAATTGAAGATTAGTAAAGTTTTCATGATTATTTTGAATAAATCTTACGTGTTGATGTTGTAACGATGATTTTGAGCTGAAAGGGAAGGTTTTGATTAGTTCGGCAGGGCGCTCCCATGGTGGATTATTGCAAGCTGCTGGGCTTAAAGATGAAAACAGCTGGGCCATTTCCAACGACGGAAGATTGCTACTTGAAGCTTGAAGTTTGAATTTTTAATGTGAAGATGATGATGCTGAGCTGAAAGGGAATGTTTTAATTAGTTCGGCGGGATGCTCCCTCGGTGGACTATTGCAAGCTGCTGGTCTTAAAGATGAAGCTGCTGGGCCACTTTCAACGACGGAAGACTGCTACTCGAAGCTTGAAGCAACCATAAAATACACACAAGAATTATTTAAACTGTCAGAATTTCAAGCTATTAAGCAAAAATATTACCTTTCCAGCGATCTGTGAAACAATAAAAAAAATTAAACAGATTAGAGACTTGTAAGAAATATTTATCAATTACCCCACGCCACCTCTGATCTGAAAATTAATAAAAAAAAAAAATAGATTAGAAACCTGAAACAGACAATTTTGTTTTGATTGACTCACGTCCTGTTGATGATGATGATGATGATGTACTGAAAGGGAATTTTGATTAAGCATTCATCCAACATTCATCACACACCATCCAGACCCCAAATTCGCAATTCGCAGTTCACGAGTTAATAATAAAAAAAAGAACTAACACAGCCGCGTGTTTGCTCAGAGTTTACGTGGGTTCCTGCCGAACTCCGGTGTTTAACGCCTAAAACGCGACCTATACCTGCCACGTAGCGGCTACTCCTCAGTTTTCCCCTGGCTATAGATCCATCACATGATTGCATGCTTCAGGCACTCCCACACCCACCCTTCGGCCAGGAGTCACCAGGGGTACTACCTCTAGAGTGAAGGCGTACGGATGGCAGCGACCGAGTGTAGGATTCCCGGCAAAAAAACCGTCGAGGAAAATTGGTCAGGCAGCTTCGACCACCTCCTTGTTTGCGCACTGATTTAGTCCATCGCGAATTTAACAAAATGCCTACCCAAACTAAAGCGCACTTTATTATTATTGTAACTTCAATTACGGATTTAATTAAATACGTTGGCTCCGCGGAGCTGCGCTTTCAATGCCGCACAAAATCACCGAACGTGAATTTAAATTTAAACTACAAGCAAAATCTAAACGGACGAAGGATGCTAATCATCCTAGCCCACGAATGGGTCACGAACCACCCCAGCTACAACCCTAAGCCTTAATTGAAACACAAAAACAAACGCCTGGCGACTGGACATTACAACGGCCGGGATGTCAGTCAGAGCAAAAGCATATTCCAACCAGCATAACGCTTTATAATGAATCTCCGACCAACGTTCATTCGCCCATAGTGCGCAATGCGTTAGAAAGAATACACAGCATCAAGCAGTGACCGCGTAGCGTTCAAACAAAATTCGAATAGCATGTTACCACACGAATCAATTAATAAAATCTAATTCGCGAATAAAATTACCGATGGTGGCGCTGTTATCAATCAAAATGTCGGATGTAAGTCGTACTGTCATTTTTAGACATGCTTGTTTACATGTTAAAACAGCAGTTTTCCAGAGAGTCTTATCTTATTATTATAATATTTCAGGTGGTTTCTTTTGACAAACTTGTAAGTTTGAGGATTAAATTTCATTGGTATTATTCAAATTTCGTGCATGGACGTTTCAAATTGTATTTATTCGCAGATAAATAATCATGTTCTTGGGAAATAGCCTTTAAATATTTAAATTAAGTTTTCTCGAAGGAAAAGTCATGTTAAACTCAAAAAATCTAATAAATGGAAAAAGAGTAAGGGAATTATAGGTAGTAAATAGGAAAGTTCAAAAGAGGTTAAAATAAAACTGATGTAAATAAGAAAGCAGTCTCCAAAAAGACTGATTTTGATCAACACACATATACTGAAATAGTAAATAAAAACGTGAAATAGAAAAAATATAACAAAAGCTCACTGTTTACAAATAACAAACGATTAAAATAACATTAGCTCAAATGGCGTTTCAAGCGGACTACGTCTTTGAATAGTTCTCGTGTTGCTACACCAGATGGCTACGGCTTAATTTTACTCGCGAATAGAATTACGTTTGGCATTGAATTTATTTAAAATAATGAATAATACAGCATTTTGTATACTATTTGAACATTTAAAAAAATATATATTTTCAACTGCAAATTTGTCCGCCCCTATAAAATAGTTGTTTTATCCATAAATAACCACTCGTTTTAGCAAGATCCACAATAAAAACTATTAAGATAAATAAAAAATGTGTCTGTACCGCAATTAAACACTTGTAATACATTAAGGGTTGAATTGGTTTTATAATAAATTGCAATAAATGAGCTTCCTACTAACGTTTGTTTTATCATTGTAGGATTATTTGTTCAGAAGATATCAGCTTTCAAAGTTATTGATACATTTAACCCCCTATATTTACAAGAGTTGGGATATTGGCATAGCACATGACATTCAAATCAACGTTTATTACATTATTCTACGATTTTTATTTCAGGAGATACAAGCTTTCAAAGTCGTTGCATCATTCAACCCCTTATACAACTTATCCCCTGTACTATCAGGGCTAAAAGATCAAGGGTTTAAATAAGCTTTTTATCAATTTTTGGTTCATTACTATACGGTCAGAGGTATCTCAAGCGGTGGTGCAAGGAGTGCACGGCAACCCGGCGCCATGTCCTTGAAGGCGGCAGTTGGACAGCGAACATAATTCTTTAAAAATAAGACTCATTTCTTCAACAATAGTTATTTGTGTATCAAGGCCGTAAAGGTTATCTTTTTTGGTCGAATCTGTTGTTTGCGGCCGAAGCGTAGCTGAGGCTGCAATTCAGGTGAGACCAAAAAAGAACTGTAGGCCGAGGTGCACACAACGTTTTTTAGGCGATCATTACGAAATAATTCAAAATCACATCATTTTATCTATTTATTTCTAAAACATTGCAATTGTAAATCTTAGTTGCCGTTGAAATTGTTTTATTTTATTGTCTTCTATCAAGTTGACATTTAACAAAAAATGCGTATTTATTTTTTGAATTGCAAGAACTACAGAGGTTGATGGAAGAATATATGTACTATTTAAGCGAAAACTGTTTCTTAAAGAGTTTATTAAGCTGCCCATATAGGTAAATATAAAGTGTTTATGAAATATTTTTTGACAGATCAGTCCCAAAAAGTAATATTTGACAGATCAGTCCCAAAAAGTAAAATTTGACAGATCAGTCCCAAAAAGTGAAACTTCACGGCCGCAAAAGAAGCCATAAAAACATCTTTTTTGTCTTGATCGCCTAAAAAATATATTATTAGAGCTAATCCACAATCAGCAATCCATAATCCACCATTCTATTTTGGATTGGGATTAAAATTGTGGATTTTGGATCAAGAATTGTGGATTTTCGATTGGAGTTGTAGATTTTGGATTGGGATTGGATCTCTGGATTTTGGATTGGGATTGGGATTGTGGATTTTTTATTGGGATTGGGATTGTGGATTTTCGATTGAGATTGTGATTGTGGATTTTGGGATTGGGATTGGGTTTCTGGATTTTGGATTGGGATTTTGGATTTCTTATCTTTGCACCCCGGCGGTAAGTAGGCTAGAGCCGCCTCTGACACCAATATTGGGTAAACACTCATATTCTACGTTTTTTGAATTATTTGTTCTCCTAAAACTCTATCATTTGTAGAATGGCAACTGATAATAAATCTATTATCTGTGATTTACTGAAAAATCCTTTTTAACAAGACGAACGCCAGAAATTGGACTGACTCAAAATATTAAAATTAAAGGGCAGCAGTCAGTCCGTGCGACATTTTGAAATCAAAATATATTAAAAAATTTGATGGATTTCTGTTACCAGAAACAGAAGCTATATTGGTGTTCATGCTCACTCTTTGTTGTGAATTAAATAGATAAGAATATTTAGGGAGTTCAAGGGTTTAATTGAATATAATTCTTATATATAATATATATTTATCCCCTTTTCCACCACCGACTGTGCACACATATCACAGAAAGTCACCGCACGCCACTGTTATATAGAGATCAGTGTTGATTTCTCAAAAACGAAGGCCCCAATCAGAAAAATATTTCAAATAAACTCATATTATTTTTTGAAATAATGTTGAGTGTTTCATATACATTTTCACGATTAGGGTTTCGGTTTTATAGATAATCGCTAATTCATAAAAATATTAATAACTTCAGAACTATAAGCCGCATTACCGATAACTATGATCGTTTGATTCGCCATCCATAGAAATGTGCATTTATCATATATAATATCACAAGGGATTGTAATTTTATCAATAAATTTTTCTTGAAAACATTGATTACCTAGCAACATCGTGAGAGTCATCTGTCCGATTAAATCACGAGAGCGTAGCTCGAGGGATTTCATCTGAGCAGATGACTCGAAGGATGTTGCTTAAAGGTAATCAATGTTTGAAAGAAAAATTTATGATAAAATTAAAGTCGCGAGTGGTATTTGTGGAGAATATTTCTCGAATGAAATTGCTACTATAAGTATCTATTAAATAATGTTAGTTGCAACTACTAACCTTTTTTATTGAAAAATGCACTAAATTGTCTCCATATACTCTTGTATTTTTAAACTTTTTGTTTTCAATTTCATTACTTTCAGCGAAAAATGTATTTCCAAAACAATTAAATTTTGACGACATTTCCGAGAACTGATTGTTTGTTTATATTAGAACTGTGTATTGTTTCTCCATGACAAAGGCAATAAATCGCGATGACTCGCTTGCCAACGGAAATTTATCGAGGTAACGAGAATTTATCGCGGTAAATTCCCGTTGGCAAGGAATTTATTATTATAATTGTCATTGTAACTATGCAAAATTTGTCAGTATAATTGACATAAGTGAAATAATCTCTGTGAATAGTTCCAAAATATTATAATGGTCCAAAATTTAGGAGGAATGTATTTTTTTTTATAATTCTATGCACTGCCACAAATATTATATTCAGTTCTTTGGAAATCTCTCGCACATATATTATTGTCTCTGAATATTTTGACGTATCTGAGTATCATACTGCTGTCAAACAGCGCTAATATACTAGCAAATTTGTCGCAAACTAAAGCCATTTGATTATTTGCGACTCCTTATCTGAATAACTGCTAATTTTTGATAATAATAAAATCTAATATTGATTAGATAAGTAAATGCCTATAATTTAACGTATAAGCAGGTATAAGTTAATTTTATTTGCAGGTTTTTTTGAGTTATTAACTAGGGTAAAAATTGTATCATCAGCGATTTTCGTATAGATTAATCCTTGGATTGGTGAAACTGGCACTAAAACATTTCGCATTTGTTCATATTCCAGAAATTATTTGTTTTGCACTTGCATCCTAAAGTTGTTCGTTACTAGTATTCAAAATTAATGCCTACAAATATTGAAAATGAAGTTAAAATTACAATTTCCAATAAAACAATGCCAAAATACAATTTTTTCCTAATTGATAACAACAGTTTGGTTGATTTTTTAATATTTAAATTTTTGTTCAAAAAAATTCGATTTATTTTCAGTCAAGAGTGAAGTGTTAGGATTCTCCGCTCAGTCAGCACCTGTCGATAACTAGTTTAAAAAAATTATATTACTTATAAAAGGAATTTTTGCACTTACTACGGTTCATCGTATTATACAAAACCTATAAAATCAATTATATATATTTCAACTTACGCTGAAATGCCAAATAGTCGCTATTACCAAATAACAGTTTTTAAACGTGCTAGATGCTGCCATCTTACGGCAGGCTAATCAACTACAAAATAAATTAAATTTGTTATATTTTCATTTCATTCATACAGAATATAGTTCTAAATTACTTGCAATCTTTTACAGAATAAAATAAGCGGTTCATTAATTTTTAAGATAATATTTGTGAAGTCTACCTGCGTACTTAAAATCATAATAAATTTGCAGTAGCTCGCGGCTTCACTCGCATACAGTCACACAGAAAACTCTGAAATAAATTTAAAAAATAATTATAACTACTAGTCCAGGAGCCGATCGCACTTAGTCTTCCCTTATCGGACTTACAGCCAAATTTGTTTATGAATCGATCGAGAATATAATAGGATGCTAGACTTTATAAATCCAGGATCCTATTTTAGGTGTCGAGAAAAGGACCATTACTGGTCAATTTTTTCGAGTTTAACTTTCTTGATAGAACAATCGATAGCGAAGATCAAGTACTTCAAGATAAAATCAGAGTGCCACTTCCTGTTCTGTTCGGAACAGGTAAGTTCGATCAGGGAAGTTGACTCCGAAAGAATTGACTGGAAATAATCTTTTTTTCGACACTTAATACAGGATCCTAGATTTATAAAATCTGGCACCCTATATACCACTATATTCTCGATCGATTCATATAAAATCTGGCCGTAAGTACAATCGGAGAATATAAGGTGAAGCAGGCTACCCGATTACAACTGCAGCAGTCGGGAAATCCCCTACAAAATCAACAATCTACTCTATTCTCTTTTATAATACTTACTTTAACTATTGGTTTACTCTGTACTATTTAATTATTTGTTATAGGCAATTCACATTTTACAAAAATAATTATTTCATTATTATTATTACCTGATCAAATTAAGTGAAAAGAGTTACACCTCGAAGTGTGACGGATAAATCTTATACAATGCCTACAAAAATGTGTTTGTGGTGTGCTTAAAGAAGTTTTCACTTCAAAAATGTAATTTTGGTATTAACGTTCAATCAATTAGATAATTATGAATAATTCTGATTGAATTAAATGAACAAAACTTTGTCTTCAACACTTTTAAAGCAATACCTTCAATACTTGCTTCAATGAAATATTTAAATATGTAATTAATGAATATTGGAAAATAAAATCTAATTAAGTGTTATAATAAATATAAAAATTTATTACAAATTGTCCAAGAATTTTCACTGCATGATAATCAAACCATACTTTTATGCTGGATTTACGAACAAAACAAATACAAGTTTATAATAAAAGCTTTATTAAGCCATATTTTTACAATAATTAGAAGAAAAATCCTAGAATTTTGCCTCCAAGATGTTTCCTTCTCGCTTCTTCATGGTCCATGATTCCACCACTCGTCGTCAAGACAACGTAACTAGAACAAAAATAATTGATAATAATATTTTAAAATATAAAAACACAAAATTCATAAAATATACTAATCGAATTAAAATAAATAGGATAGGAAAAACTTGATATAAATTTAGTTAAAATCCGAAATGCGAAAATGGCCCTTAGACGCGAATACCTCCTAAATATAGCATTTAGGAAAAATATACTATTCAAAATAAAGGTCAAGTTTTCTAGCAATGGTATATATTTCAGATGAGGTTTGAACTTTATTAAGAGTTTGAATATTAATCAACCAGATGCTCAAGATTGTAGTGCAATACGTTCAAATCTAGCAGACGGAAGAAAACTTGATCCTTTAATAATTTTGAGTAGTTTATATACAATATGAGCTGTTTCTTGGAAAATTTTCCATCGAAATTGCATGTCTTGAATTAGAAAATTTTATTTCAACGCCGTAAAATGAAAAATTCGTAAAACAAACTTCATGAAAACAGAGTTCTGGATCAAAGATCTAAAAATGTTTCTGATTATTTTGTAAATCCTGATCTAAAAAAATTATGTTGAGTAAAAAAAACTTGATAAAGAAATGCGTAAAGTTTTTGTTAATCTGTTGATTTTTTTCTAGTATTTTAAAAGTGTTCGAAGTTCCAGACCACTTTTAAGTTTTTTGAATCGGGCCACACGGAGATTCTGAGACAATTTCAGGGTGTATACCAAAAAATCTAATGAAAATTCCCTGACTTTTCCAGGTTTTCCAGGTTATTTTCAATAAAATTCCAGACAGTAAAAAAACAAAAGTTTGATACAAGTTCACATATAATCACAGATTAATGTTACAATTCTGTGTGAACTTTATAAATCTGAAAATTAAAAACAAAATCGCAACGAAATTGATCGACAAAGGTAGATGCACTTTAATAATTTTTTTTTCATGGATTTATAGATCTAGAAGACTTATAGATTTGCACAAGTGGCCCTAGTAGTATCTTACAAAGTGAAAATGTACTTTTATGAGTAATAATGCTTTAATATCCTATAATAAATTTTTTCCAGACAAATATCGAGAATTCCCTGACGATTCCATGACATTTCCAGTTTATCTAAATTCCCTGACATTTCCAGGTTTTCCAGGTTTTCCAGGTTTGGTATACACCCTGCAATTTTCAAAAATAGCAATTTTTCTACCAAATGGAATTTTACAAGCCCAACATGAAAGTATTACAGTTGTTTACTTTCTTTTTCATTGGCTTCAACGTCTGAATTGTAATGATTTTCCTTATAAATTAACTTGACATTTTATCAGCAATGTAATAATATTTCTACATGAGCTGAGTAAGACGGGCAGTTTCGGAGCCGAAACGTCCAAAAAAAACTAAATTCAGATTTTCTGCTAATATTTTTATTCCTTGCCACGTATTCTGATTGTTATTTTTCTTAATTTGAGTTTCTTTTTTTTAATTGAAAAAATTAATTTTCTCCTTCCGCAATTCATTGTTTTCAAATCTCACTTGAACACTAAATATAAAAAAAAAAGATCAGTGGAATTTAGAGCCAATAATTTATTGGAAAAAATAGTCAGTAAAAGTAGAAAGTTATAATCATAATAATAATTTTTTTTTTTTGTCTCTGACATGAATTTGTATCTTTCCACCTATGACTAAAGTTTTAAATTCCCACTTTTTCACCTTATTCTATTGGATTAAGATTATAATGTTAAAACTAAGGTATAAAGAAATTCTAATGAAATTTTGGATGGATGTGGGTTGTAATTTTTAATTTTGTTATATTTTTGAATTACTTTTAAAAATGTAACCAAGCTTTTCATCTAAAAATATTTTTTCTTGATCGATGTCACTATACTTTTATTGAACTTTCAATTATTACTTCAACAAATACTGAACCAGACTTATGCCCGGTTTTATAAAGGACAGAGTATTTTATTTCCAGAGTAAATAAAATTTTCTCTAATAAATATGTTTTATTTGGGTAAAGTTCTGTATAAAATGATTGGCAACACAACGTTTCAACAGCAATGTGCTGCCTTTTTCAAGTGTATCAATGTATAATAAATAAACAAAAATTGTCAAGACAACAAAAATACAAAAGGTGATTAAATAAGTATAAAATATTAACTCCTAGGATCGTAGAGCTCTGTCTGTGATTTAGCTATAATACAATGTCCAAAGATCTTCAGGAGATAAAAATCTGACGTGAACATCACGTGACTTACTTGTACATCATTGGACATATTTATAATACGATGTGATTTTGTGTTTGATCATATATATCATCGGATATATATAATCAAACACAAAATCTCATCGTTCTACAGTTAATCGTTTTGGATTTACACAAAAGATTCTAAGAATCTGTCAAGTAAAATGCGCTTTCAGCCAAGTCGGTTGCTAAGGAAACAGTAGGCCATTATTCTTATACTACAACATTCCTAAATACTGATTTCCAAAATTCTACGACTAGCAACAGATCTGATTTTATGCGCAAAATTAAAAAATAAATTCCTACTAAGTGCACTTCAGGTTCAGTCTATTGTTATGACAATAGTAGGCAATCATTCAGATGCTACAGCAAACTGAAATACCAAAATTTCAATATTCTACCCCTGATCGTTTCGAATTTATTCGAAAAATTTCAAAAGATTGTCAAGTGAAGTGCACTTCCGGCTCGGTGGATCTCAATAAAAATAGGATATGAGCATCTAGACGGCATAATCATCCTAAATACTGAATTCTAACAATCTACGTTTAATCGTTTTGGATTTATGCGAAAAATTCAAAAACTGTTTCGAATAAAGTGCTCTTCCGGCTTAGTCGATAGCAATCATAATACAAGGTGTATAACTAGATATTATAAAAGTGCCTTATACAAAATTTAAATATTCTACGACTGATTGTTTAGAATTTATGCGGAAAATTCAAAAAGTCTGTCATATAAAGTGCACTTCCGGCTCAGCCGATTGTTAGAAAAATAGAAGATGACCATTTAGATACTACAGCAATTTCAAATGCTAAATTCCAGAATCCTATGGCTGATCATTCATTTATGCGGAAAATTAAAAAAAAGTTTTGAAAAAAGTGCACTTCCGGTTCAGCCGATCGCAATCATAATACAAGATGTACAATAAGATGTTATAGAAGTTCTTTATACGAAATTTCAGTATGCTATGGCGAATCATTCTATATTTATGCAGAAAATTCAAAAAAAGTTTCAAGTAAAGTGCACTTCTGGCTTGGCCGATTCATACAACATCAGGTTCAAATACTGAATTTCAACATCCTACAGTTGATCATTCTGGATTTATTAGAAAAATTCGAAAAAAGTTTCAAGTAAAGTGCACTTCCGGTACAGACGATTGGAACCATAATGTGAGGTGCACAACTAGACCCTATACCAGTCTTAAGTACAAAATTTCAACATTATACGTTCAACCAGTTTTGAGATTTGCGAGTTACGCATGCACGCACGCACGAACGCACGTACGAACATACGTACCGACATCAAGCCAAAAATAGTCAAAATGGATTCAGGGATGCTCAAAACGGATATTTCTATCAAAATCTCGATAGATGAATTTTGTCGGTTTCACAATACTTACTTGTTACTTTGTACAAGTAAGTAAAAATGGAGGTCTGAATAGGAAAATTGTCAACTCCTTGTTAGATGATAGTCGATTATTTGACAGCAATGATTTTGTAGTCATAAGGAAGCTTAAACTGATTAGAATTTGTTGAATAAAATAAATTTATTTTAGGAGTAAATTTATTTGGTCTTTTGGTTATAAATATTTGTCATTTCAGGGCGCGAAGAATCATAGTGAAAATCTTAATCTTTAATAATTAAAACCATATACACCACAGTAAAATTTGTATGGAAGTTTTATTTACAAGTGAAAGAAATTGGACCAAATGAATTATAACTGGAATTCTTTTGAATGATACTCTGCCGCAAGAATAAATTTTTCAGCCCGACTGTCACTAAAATGCGATCTTGCTAAGTTTTGCATTTATTCGACGATGATGTGATTTGAAATATGGCCGAATTTTTATGATTATTTTTACCATCCAAATTTCGACCAATAGAATTGCACCATTCGACGTCACGTGGTACAACCTACACGGTTTTCAAGTGGAAATTTTTTGGAAATTTTGTCTGTTGGTTATATATACAAAACAAAGAATATTCAGTCGCGTTGATTCAGCATCTGTCAAACTGACCGACAGATTGAATGTGAAAATGAGCAGATTCGGAGTCGAGTCTCTGAAATCTATTGATGGATTTGGATGGGAAAAATAATCTTCCGAATACCATTCGTGATTAAATTTAACCTGGCAAAATTTTTAGATTGTTACGAGAGCTTGCTACCAATTTATTTCGTGATATTGATCAAAAATCACTCGCTTAACAGCTCGTGATTTTTTTGTCAATATCACTCAATAAATTGCTAAGCAACAAGCTCTCGTAACAATCTAAAAAATTTTCCGGTAAAATTTAACCACTTATGATATTATATATGACAATATAATTTCAATATTCACACCTTAGAAAACATCAAATTTATTTATTTATGTTTTATGAGCATTTATCATGAAAATTACAGAAAATATGAGATTATATTGGTAAGTTTTTCCATTTATCGTATTTTGAGAATTATGTAACTTGCCTCAAATATTTCTCTATGAATAATTTCCAACTCTTTATCTTGAAACATGCTTAGTGACCGTTCTACCTTAACGTCAATAGTTGTAACATTGATTACTATGAAAATTATTCAAAACAATTCACTTTATTCAACAAACGCAATATTAATGGATAACATATTTTCAAGAAAGAAATTTAAAAAAATAAATAATTAGTCATACAAAATATTTATTGCAGATTTCGATTGTATTTTCATATCAGATTCTAAAACATTTAACTAACAATTAATCCATAGTTATTTAAGATACAAGAGTAAAAAGTCATTTAATGCACAAGCGGTTTGATTGGAAATACGAGCGAAGTATGTGTATATGTCATTTTGACGACTGCTATTGGTAGTGCACGAAATTTCTTTGGTGTTTTCGAAAAATTTCATTCTCAAGCATCAAAGTATAATTTCGCGCACTAAATACATACATAACTATTATGCAACAAGAGTGTAAAGATGAGCATTATGACATGAGGCCAAATATTTGGTACTATTAAGATTGTTGATCGAATGTTATAATGCTGCATACAAGATCTTTTGTGCGGCCCTCAATTTCCATATTTCAACAGTTACAAGGGAGCCCAGAGCACAAGTTAACAATTAAATTTAGCAAATAACCAAGCAAATGGATCAATGAGATGGACCACGCAAACATGAATTCACAGAAAAACTAAATTCAAGTTACGATAGTTAACAGATATGTTTTAATGATGGTAATACTGGGACGAGAAATGTTCTCTTTATGAACGGTCGAAGAGAAAGATTTTAGAGTTATAGACGAGTTCCAAAATACCCCCAGTTGTTAGATACTGATTATACTACTGATTGATTCGACTGAAATAGTGCAATAAAACTTTTATTGCACTATTCTTTATAAAAGTCTACTGTTTCATTTGGAAATGATTCAAAAAACTAACTTTATACAAGACCGAAGATAAAAGAATAAAATACATTATCACGACTTATGAATTGACAAGTGGAGAATAACAATCCAATTATTACCCTCTGTTTGAATCTATTTGCATTATAAATAAAAATGATACAAAAGTTAAGTAAGAATTAATAAACAAAGACACATCGCATAACCGAAACTCGGAATACGAATAATATTTATACATGAATCTAATCTGATTATTCTTATAATTTCTTTATTAATGATAAATTAATTACTCACCCAAATTGACGAGAAGGCAGTAGATTATTCGTCCACTTTTCAATATGTGTGATCGGTACATCGAATCTAGGCGAAATTACTCCACATTTGTTTAATCTTCCTGTAAGATTTACAACAATCTTGCCGGATCTGTGGTCGTCAACAATTTCGAATTCTCCGATGTACCCATGTTTCATCATTACTGTCAAGAATTTTACAATGACTTTTGAGCATGGCCTGATCAGAACCTGTCTTTTGCCACGCTTTTCTGCATTGTTGATAGATTTTAGGGCATCACTCAATACATTCATTCGCACCATGGCTGAAATAGAAAGAATTGATTATTTATTACAAATAATACTAAATGTCAAGCATGTTTCTTAATTTAGGTTAGATTGATTTAAACTTGAATATTTGAGATATATTACTAATCCAAACATACACACTACTAAAATGTAGTGAATTTCACATATTCGATTAATTAACGGCACTGATTACACATATTTATTGAGACTTTAGCACTTAAACAAGACACAATCACAGGCTTAAAACGTCCAACTAGGCAAAACAAAATTGATTTATAAATATATTCCAAACATAAAACAGGTAAAATATTGATGTGCGAGCATAGTACAATTATTTAAAAATCAAATAAAATTTATATCTACATTGGATGGCTTTAAATAGCATGAATTACCTGTGATTTAAATTCTGTTTATCGCCGCACCATTAACGGGGAAAAAACATAGGAAAGAGGAAGTTGGTTAGGTTATTGTCACCATAAATGACATGCGCAAACAGAACCACCAACAGTTACGCGATAAAAATCCCAAATTTAAAGATATGATAAAGATCAACAATTAAAAATCAACATACTAATAGAAACTCAATAGCTTTCAATTTGTTGTTTCCTTGAAAGCTAATATTAGCTGAAGGATTGATTAATTAACAAAAATTCTTTTTATTTAAAGCGAATATTTAGGACGTTTTCTGCCTTTTCCTAATTTTCAATATTGATTATAGTTTTTGCTATGTAGGTCAATTCGATCAAGAATTCTGTTATATAAAATAAAATAGACTTGTCTTGCCGCTGAATCTCTCATAAGAAACTTATTTTAGGTTGGTTACCATGTATGTCAAATTTTATAGGTTATATTTATGCTTTGAGGTTATGATTGTGACAGTTTGTAAATAAATGTATATTTTTAGTAATTTAGGATATGGATTTGTTTGAAAGCCTGCCATGGTAAATATTGTCAATCATACTTGAAATAAATTAATGCATAAATCAATTGTTCCTTCCAGGAGAATATCAGAACCCTCTGTTATAGATGTTGGAACAAAGTTCATCAAAGAAGAATCTATTGCCACTAGTTTTGTCTTTTTAAATAATTTCGTACCTGAAGAAAAGTTTAATGAGACAGAAAAATCTCCGAAACCAAGAACAAGAAAAGGGAATTGTAAAATATTGAATAAAAATCGTAAATCATGTATAAATTCAGTGCAACATAAACAATGTTTGCAAGCTTTGCAGCTCATACAATCTGGTCGACCTTTGACTAGTTTGTCTAAAAAAGAACAGCAATTAATTAACATCTATTATGTGAGTGGTTTTCTCTCAAAACTTTCAAATTTTTTGAGTTACACAAAATATTCATGTTCCTAACATATTTTTTTCTAGAACTTGAGAATGGCAATACAGCAAGAAAACGCTGAATTTTTGAAATATGTTGAAGGGCAATGGAATCAAAATATCAAAAAATGTAAAAATAATTTGTATAAATATGCGTTGCAAAACCGTAATGAGAAAATTAATAATGTCACTAATTATCCTCAATTCTATGCTAATCATAGAATGATACCTTTATCAAATGATGAACATCCAGTTGAAGTATTACACGACGCATGCCTGCTGGAAATGGTAAGATTTTTTTGTTAGAACTAAGAATGGATGTTTGAAAATGTGTAATTTGTTAGCCAACCATATTTCTTACGTATTACATTAAGATAATCTGCTCGTCATATTAAGAAGTCCAACAATTTTCAAGGAAAAAGCTTTAAAATCAATTCTTAGAGCATCAAATTTTACATCATCTAGAGCTGCATCTTTCACAAACCGTTGGATAACCGAATGTTTATTCAATCGAAATATAGAATAGTAGAATCAAGATAGATTGAATAATTATATATGACACAGTATTTTTAAATTTAGGATGCGTTAGAGACGTGTTTGCACAGAATGTAACTGTTTCAAGGGTTTCAAAATTTAATGTTTATAACGAAATACCTTAATTGATCTTCGGATATGTTTACGGATAAACTGGAGAGATCGACTGCAATAAATGTAGTATTAGAAAGAAGGTGATTGAAATAGTAGAAATGAGTCAGTTGGCATGTATAGAAAGAGGAAAGTTTTTAAAAAGATATTTATTATTGTTCACTTTTAAAATTTTAGGGCATGGTGAGCAAAATACAAATTCCGGAAGTTGGTAGAAATTTACAAATGATTTTTCCTGCTGTATTAAATGAAAATATGTGTGAATTAACTGATTATTTAAAAATTACAAAACAGCCGGGTGAGTATTCTAGATTATTATTATTTAAAGCGGTTCTTATGAAATTAAATATTCCATTGGATATCAAACGGGAAAATCGTCCAGTGATTTTGCATCATGAAATAAAAAAATTATATTCTACTGAATTTAATTATTCAGCAATTATAAAATGATTGCATGAATAAATAAAACATGTTAGTTATATGAACTGTCATTAAAAAAAAAAAATAATAATCGACTGAAATAAATCAGTACACTGTGTCCACAATTAGGCTTTATAATTACAATATACAACACATGTAAGAATTCTTATTCTGGAGCATTGAAATGAAAAAGCTCAGGAGGATAAATCAATATGCCAAATATAGACTTTCCAAAACATTAATTGCTACTAAGACCTTCGATATTAAAAATTGAACAGCATAAAGGAATGCATTGATGTAAGAGCGCTTCATGTTGACTGGAAATTCGCTTTTTGCTACTTTCCTCATTCTATTAAGTTGAACAAATATATTATTTATTTCTTCGTTTAAAATTATTTTTCAATGCTTCAAAAAAATTCTATTTAATTTTTTTTTTAATTTTGCAAATTCATATTTTTTGCTCTCTTTACAATAAGATTTAATTTTCTTCACGTGAATTATGTTTATATGACAAAGAAATTTTGAAGTTTTTTATACTTCCTTGGCATATAATGGGGAAAGTATTGTAAAACTGTGATATTATAGTATCGTTGTGAAGCTTATTTTATATACATTCTAAAAAAAAATTGCGATTACCGATTCCCTATGCTAGTTTAAAAGTCATATCCTTTTTCGGTTAAATCGGAAGGGATACAAAGTTTTTATTATAATCATTTGACGAATCTAGTTTAACTTTGCTTCTAAACATTTCTTTGTATCTTTTAAAATAATCGAAATATTCTTAATGCCGGACATACAACAATCACCTTGTCTGAATGTTGAAAAAATATCTTTAAGAGACATTCAGTTTTTATTTGGATTATTATTGGGCATATAAAGTTGAAGTACGAATATAAAATAAAATTTTTGTATATTTGATGGAAAACATCAGGTTTGATATGAAGAAATCAGTAAAGAAAAGTGCCATTTTACCAAATATTAGCACTTTTCTAATTAGCAACAAAAAATAATGAACAAAAAACGCACTATGACACGCGCCCAAATGACAGCTCTGCCCTAATTAAGAAAAAATTACAGCTTAAACATATAAATTACAAAAATTCTCTCGATTTCGCCGAAAACAAATGTATAGTCGCTTCTTTAGCTGCATTGAGAAATCCAACCTTAAAAATGTTTTTTAAAGAATTGAATTTTCACTCAAGTATAAAAAACAAACAGTTGATTCGAATCGTGATTTTGTTCTGCAATAAAAAATATTTAAATAAATGTTTTTTCTACAGTCACTATAGAATGATACCCATTCCACACGCTGTGGCGTGCGGAATAGGGGTCATTCCGCACGCTCAGAGATCCCTAAGAAAGCTGCGTGGCGTCGCGAAAAAACTGTTTCATTGCTGTCATAATTTTATTACTTTTTGATTTTCTTATCATTCCTCTTCAAAATGGAGTCAATAAGAGTAATTTTATCATTGTTTGATGAATTGGAATAAGATCAATGAAGCAAATTCTTTCTCAGAAAACGGCATATTTTGGTTATAGATATTTCCGCGGACACCTTTGACTGTAGAAAAAATAACATCCGTCACTCGTGCGGATCGCTCATTCCATGCTCATATGAATTCTGCCACTCGACTTCGTCTCGTGCCTGAATTATTCACATTCGCATGGAATGATCCCCGTTCCGCACTTGTATCGGAATATACTATTTTTAAGAATCTCATTGATTTAAATCATGACTTTATTCGTGATTTAAATCAACCCAATCCTGAGTAACATAGTTTTGAATACACAAATTAGTAGTAGATTTTAATTTGATCTGTTTGGACTTTTAAAATATGCCTTCAAATAATTTTTCAGTCAGTGAAGATATGCATGCTGAATTTTTGGCAAAACAAACTGCTTGTAATTTTGTGATCTCATCCAGCAGTCTGAAGACAATCATTGATAATTTTGGTCCCGATTTTAATGCCACTTGGAATGTGCCCGTAACTGTCAAAGAATATGGTAAGGTTTTCTAAAACATATGGTTATTTTAATGTGTTATATTTAGGTTTCGTAGTGAAACTTTTTTGAAAATTTGAAATTGTGATTATAGTGAATATAAATTTCATATATATATATGTCTAGTTTCATGATTCAGACCAATTAATTTTTCTTTTACTTTTCTGAAAACTATTCTTTTTTGTTCGTATTTTTCTTCAAGCTTTGTAAGTCCTTTTTTGACCATTGCATTATTAGCAATTTGATAAATAAAAAAAAAAAGGCTCCCATTGTTTTTCTTTTAATATAACCAGCTTTATCAGGTACTATAAAAAGACTGTAGATCTAGTCAGAAGATATAAGTAGCCGCGAGCAAAAAATTCAGAAAACTATTCTTAATTGTTCAATACATTCTGAGTTTTGTTGGTAATTGACATTATGAGAGATGCTGTATTATTGAAAATTCTTATTTTTATATGAAGTCAAATATTTATTAAATTGAGCTCAATATTTAGGAGGTAACAGATTTTTTGACAATGAAAAAATTTTACAAAAATTTGTCAAAAAATATCATTAATTGAAAGGTTACAAGGAAGAATCCAGAGTGTTGAAGAAAATGTCTCGAACTTTGCTCTCTTTTTAACTTTTGTTAATTTTTTATTGTTTTTTTAAAGCGACCGGTTTCGGCAATGTAATTGTTTCATCAGGCCGGGAGACTACAAAGAGAATAAATACATAAATTACATTGCCGAAACCGGTCGCTAAAAAATTAACGAAAGTTGAAAAGAGGACAATGTTTGAGACATTTTCTTCAACATCCTGGAGCCTTCCTGCTAACCTTTCAATTAAAAATACTTTGCTGGGTACAGCACTTAAATATCATTAAATTAAGGTCCGGTTGTACAATCTGAGTTTATTAGTTAAACCGAGCTTATTTACTATAGTCACAATTGCTGAAATAATAATTTTAACCATAGGAAATAAACTTAGTTCAACTAAACTGTAGTATTATGTAAAAGCTTTATACATTTTTTTGAAAATCAGGTTGATAGTATTCTACATTCTCTGCTTCTCAATCCAAATCTATTTTTTCAGATGCCTACGGCAGAAAAATGACTGTTGTATATATAGACAAAGCATTACCTCAAAAAAATATCTCTTTAAATGATGTACACTTATATTCTTTGAAGAAGTTATTAAAACACCGAATGCAGGAAGAAATAGCTCACAGGTATATTCTACAACATATTAATCAATTTTTGTAACCAAATAACATTTTCAAAAAAAAATAATTATACAAGAAAAATATTTTTGTATGCCCGTTTTTTTTATGAGATTCTAACGACAACTTAATTCTACTGTATTTCTAATGAAATATAGTCATTAAATACTGTACATCCTAACAAATATAGCTGTGTAGGTGAGCTAATTCCGTATAGAAAATAATTAATTTTTATCTTCCTATTTAAGGTGTAGCTATTTGAATAAGTAATAACGACGCTTTTTGTAAAACAACACTACGTTTAATTATATAACTCAGTAAAAGTGCAGTAAATTATCACAATAAACAAAACTCAATATGTCAACATGTCATAATGTGTACAGGGCCTTCTATGTGTAAATGTATTAATGATGTTTGTAGTCGGTTCGGCCTGAGTCGAATATGAATATTCTTAACACTCCCTCTCGAAGGCAGGACCATCTGAATCAACTCGGATTTTTCCAACACCTAAATTGTCTAAACATTCCCAATGTTTTTTCTTTGGTAGCCCTTTTGTCAAAACATCCGCAGACATCTTCTCTGTTGACAAGTAGTTCAACTGGACTTCTCCGGACGCAACTACTTCTCTCACAAAATGTTGTCGCACGTGAATATGCTTGGTTCGGGAATGGAATATGGGATTTTCAGCAAGTTTCTGTGCTCTCAAATTGTCACTAAAAAGCTGTATAGTAGACGTGCCGTGTATCCCAATTTCTTGAGCTAATCGTGCTAAATGCATCGCCTCTTTGGATGCTTCACTTAGGGCCATGTATTCAGCCTCAGTTGATGACAGTGCCACAGTGCGCTGTTTGCGGGATTCCCAGGAAACAGCTCCATCGTTCATGATAAATGCGTAGCCAGTATATGACCTGCGATCGTAGATGCAAGACGCCCAATCGGCGTCCACATAACCAGTCAGGTTACTTGCTATTTTCTTATAAGTGATTCCAACGTCGATTGTACCTTTTAAGTACCGTAAGACCCTTTTTGCCGCTGTCCAATGTTCCTTATTGAAGGAGTCGTTGAACTGACTTAACATACGACATGTGATATGTCAGGACGGGTTTCGACTGCTAGATACATGAAAGCACCTACCAATTCTCTGTAGGGAGGTTTTTCGCCATCATCTTTGCACCATTTTGACTTCGTTAGTTTAGTTCCGGCTTCGATGGGTGTGGCAACGGGTTTACAGTCAGACATTTTGTAGCGGCTGAGGATGTCTGTTATGTAACCCATTTGCTTTAAGGTTATTCCAAAATCATCTTGAGAAAATTCTATACCCAGGCAATATTTAACATTGCCTAAATCTTTAACTTCGAACGATTTTTGCAAGAAATGATAAACGTTGTCAATTTCTTCTGGATTGTGGGACATCACCAAAATATCGTCAATGTAAACGATAATTAAAATCAAAACATCTCCCGTATGTTTCACATAAACACTCGGATCTCCAGCTGTTGGCTTCGCTCCAAATTTTCTCAACTCTTCGCTTAAGCGCTTATGCCAGCAACGACCAGCTTGCTTCAAGCCGTACAATGCCTTTTTAAGTCGACAAACGCGATCTTGATCAAACAACTTTAACATTTTTTTCGCTTCGTCCATTATTTCTGGTGATATTCGTCTCTCTTGCACGATGTACTCTAAAACTTCTTTTGTGTAATTAGGTACTTTCATGTAAATTTCTTCTGTTACAACACCATTTAGGTAGGCAGTTGTTATATCAAATTGTCTGATTTGCATGGATTGACTTGCAGCATGAGCGCCGCTTAGACGTATGGAATTGAGACGTGCTACAGGTGCGAATGTTTCACTATAATCCACACCGGGTCTTTGCGCGAATCCACTAGCTACTACTCTTGCTTTTCTTCTCAGTACTTCGCTATCCGCTCCATATTTATTCTTCAAAATGAGTCGGCTTCCAATTACGGCTTTATTATCCGGACGATCAACAATATCCCAGGTTTGATTTTTTAGGATGGATATGAATTCATCTGCCATTGCAGACATCCACTCGTCTTTATCCGGGCTGTTGATTGCTGATTTGAGCGAGATTTCAGCAAGACAGGCAAATTCTGCCTTTTCGTCTTCATTTCTGTGGTAGATTTTTCATGGTCTTCTTCGCTGTCCAGTATGCCCGATTCGAGGTCTTCCTCGAGCACGACTGAACCGTGGAGGAATCTGCGGCCGTGGTTCTTGCACGAAACCTAGAAAATCTTCGCCTGCATCACTCGAATCGTTTTCGGCATAATCTCTTGGATTTATTTCTTGAAAATCTTTCTCCGAACTATCGCAGACATTTTCAATGTGTTTCTCATTTTCAAATTTGGAACTTATGGCGACGTCGAAGTGATCAGTTGATTCCGATCTCTTCCGCTCTTGATTGAAGCTTGTGTCTTGAGCCTGATAAAATTCAACATGGTTATTTTTTATCTTGTTTTGACTCACCTTCATAAATTTGATGTCTCGGGAAATTTCAATTTTTCGTTCTTCGGGAATCCATACCCTGAACCCTTTCGATTGATCTGCATATCCTAGGAAAATACCCTTCTTTCCACACTTCATGAGGAGTTCGACCATTCAATTTACTTGTTGGACATCTGTTCCTGATATAGTTCGCTGTAGAAATGGCTTCTGCCCAAAATGAGGGAGAAAGTCCTGATTGAATCAAAAGACATCTCGCCATTTCAACGAGTGTGCGGTTCTTCCGTTCCGCAACTCCGTTTTGCTCTGGGTTGTTCGGAACTGTTAGACGACGTTGAATTCCAGATTCTTTCAACAATGCATCAAATTTTGCATTTATGTACTCCGTCCCGTTATCGGACTGCAAATTTTTAATACGCTTGTTTTTCTGTGTTCCTACAAAATTCTTAAAATCTTGGAATGCTTCAAGCACTTGACTTTTATGACGCAGAAACTTGACTGTGCACCATCTACTCGCATCGTCGATAAACGTGACGAAATACCTTGCATTTCCGTTTGAAGCGACGCGCATGGGACCGCAAACATCCGAATGTATGAGTTCACCAGGTTCAGTTTTTCTCATTGATTCCTTCGGAAATGTTGTACGTACCATTTTTCCTTGTAGACAGATATCGCATTCGAAATTAGCTTCAAGATCAGAGATTTCAATACCCTGTATTGCTCCATTCTTTACTGCTTCACGCAAATCTTTTACATTTAAGTGACCCAACTTAGTATGCCATTCCAATAAAGTTCCACTGCATGATTTCTCAGCAACAAATGTTTTTTGCACCTTCTTCGACTCGTTCACATAATATAAACCATTATGTCGATGAGCGATCAGAATCGTGTCGTTATTTGTATTTACTACTCGAGCTGATTTCTTGTCAAATATCAAACGATGCCCTTTTTCCACAATCTTTCCAACAGACAGAAGATTTGTGCGTAAATCCGGCACGTATAAGGTATCACACAGGTTGAATTTTTTTTCTTGACCTTCGGCTCTTGTTACAATTGGTACGACACCTTTTGCACTGATCTTTGTCGTAGAATTGTTAGCTAATTTCAGACTGTCTGAATTACCAGATTCTACACTTGAGAAATTGTTCAAGTCATTGCACATATGTGATGTGCACCCGCTATCGAGGTACCACACGTCATTGTTGTTGTTACCTGTCGCTTGTGCAAATTCACATGATATTGACTCCGAAGTGACGTACAATGAGGCGTTTTCTTCGACTTTATTTGCGTTATAATGACTGTATTTCTTATTTGCCGAACAATTTGCTGCTTTGTGACCAGTCTTTTTGCAACGAAAACATTTGAACATGAATTCCTTTTCTTTTTCACCCTTATTGGTTTGTCCTTGGGGTTTTCTATGTCTATTGTTCTGAAATTTTCTTTCAGCGACCATGGCATTAGATATTGGGTTTCGCTTATCACTATTTCTCGCATCACTTTCCTCAATTATTTTTATTCGTAAAGCTTCGGGCTTTGGTAATTCATCGCGAGACTTAATCGCACAACGGAAATACTCATAACTTGTTGGTAAGCTGTACAACAATAGAATTGATAGCAAATCATCATTAATTGCTATGTCCATTTCGTAGAGTTTATCAACAGCATCAAAGAAATTATGCAAATGATTGCGTACGTCGTCACCTTCACGCATTCTCTGAAGCACAATTTGTTTTAACAAATTTGCCTTACGAGCTGGTCCTTTCGACTGATAAATTGATTCCAATTTCTTCCACAGCTCATGTGAAGTGACACAATCTTTTATTTGTTTTAATTCCGATGGCTGAATTGCAAGAATAATATCAGACATTGCTTCAGAATCTCGTTCAGCCCATTCAGCGGCTGCTGTAACTGTTGATGTTACTTCCGGTTTCACATTTGTTCCGTTCGCATAACACCACGTTCGATTTTTTCCCAAAAGAGCTTTCATATGTATTTTCCATGTATCATAATTGTCTTTTGATAGTGTTTCGATGCGTAACATACTGAATGTTGCCATTTTTCACGTGATAAAATCTTTACCGTTTTACACAACAATTCATACGTCTTACTTTTCAAATTATGTCTAACACTACGCCTTTAAACAGTTCCCTCGCGTATATCTGGGCCCATAACCTATTGAAGGTGTAGCTATTTGAATAAGTAATAACGACGCTTTTTGTAAAACAACACTACGTTTAATTATATAACTCAGTAAAAGTACAGTAAATTAACACAATAAACAAAACTCAATATGTCAACATGTCATAATGTGTACAGGGCCTTCTATGTGTAAATGTATTAACGATGTTAGTAGTCGGTTCGGCCTGAGTCGAATATGAATATTCTTAACACTTCCCTTTCACATTTCTCAGAAATTATGTTATTAAATTGTTAAAATGTTAAAAGCATTGATAAGTTAATATAAAAATTGAAGCGCGAGTTATTTTTTGTTGTTGACTATTGTTTTCCGAAAATTTTTTTCTCACATACACTTACTGTGATTTTCATGCGCACAGCAATTTTTTTTTAAGCTGCTCATGAATGTACTGGATATATTTTTAGCTTTATTCCACCGCAGTTCATTTTACATAATTTCAACATACAGAAACAAGTGAATGATAAAAATATTACAATAAACAAAGCCGATAATTCTCCGAAGACACCTGAAAATACAAAGACAAATGAATCAGATAACTGCAGTACACCAAAGAGACAAAAATTGAACCCAACGGAAATAGAGTCGCCTGAAAGTGGAACAGCAAATGATAGTACTAAAATATATGAGTGTGTTACACCTATAAAACAAATAAATAAGTCACCTAAATTAAAATCTCCTACAATTGAATCTCCATCAAAAATGTTGACGAGAAGCGCCTCGAAAAAAATAGATTCAAGTGAAGGTGAACTGAACTCTCCTAGTCCAAAACGAATGACAAATGCAATAAATTACGATTATAATGAAACAGAAGAAGAAAAACAATTGAATATAGAAGAAAATCGACCGGAATGTATTAGAAACAAGAAAATTAAAAAGCAAAATATCAAATCACACAATGTGAATTATAGATTGTGGACATTGAAAATAAAAGATGGAGAAAACGTTATGATGAAAAATTTTGCAGAGAAAAGAGAAATCAAAATCTTAGTTCGGTCTAAAATTGATGGATTTGAGGTTTGTATTTTATTTATTTTGTTTTTAAAGTAGATGAACTTGAAAAACAAAATTCACAGTTTTTAAAACTTTGCAAACTTACTATAAAAAAGTTGTTTGTTATTAGTTGTTTAAGTCATTTTGTATAATATTTTATTTTGTATTTTCTTATAAAAAATGCAGAAGAAAAAATAAATTAATATGATAGACTCTAGTTGATATTTCACAAATAAACTGTATTTTTAATTTCAGATTGGGGAAACTGGACAAATCACGCCAACAAGTATAATTCCAAAGTTAGAATCGCAAACATTATATGGAGGCGAAATCGCAACTAAAAGTGACTTGATAAGACAATGGATTACTCTTTATTTCAGACCACTTTCAAATTTATTACGAGGTAAAATATAATTGCGATAGAATATTCCATTTAAAATAAAATAAGTATAAACTTCAAATATATTTCCCGAACAAAACAAATAAAACATTTGTAACTGACTGAATTTGAATATCTGATTTAAACAGCAGTCAAATTTCGGATTATTTATATATAGCTCACTTGTTTCTGTGCTGTTTTCCGGCTACAGTACAATGAGATGAAATCTTACATAATTTTGTTGCACGAAAATTCTGTTACGTAAAAATATCTATGTTTCTGCACAACTAACTCATATAATGTTCAATCTTTCTTATGGAATATGGAACGTATTAAAAAACTACTTATTTGATTGCAAAATACAGGGATAGAATGATAGAAAGGATAACTTTATTTTTATTCACATAATCGTCGAGATTAACAAAAAAATATCAAGTTATACACTCATAGTCGGGAAGCTGGCTGTACCTTATATTCCTTGATCGGACTTACGGCTAAATTGTATATGAATCGATCGGATATCTAGTGGTCAATATGATGCTAGACTTTATAAATGCAGAATTCTGTCCTAAGTGTCAAAATAAAGTCAATTACCTGTCTGGGAGGGCGGCAATCACCCCTAAGTGAAACGTATTTTCGTATTCGACTTCCCTCATTGAACTTACGATTTTTTTTAATAACATAAATGTTGAAATAGCTGGTTATTTATTTACAATCTCGAAATTATTATGCAAGATATAAAAAAAATATAAAGACTTACTTTACTCGGTTTCCAAACTGAAACTATTGACAGTGATATTCTTATTATCATCGTTGCCTACCTGTTCTGTTGCTAAAATATCTTCTACCCTCGACGGAATTAGATCTCCTTCAAATCACAGAGACACAAGTTTTTTTCAATTCACCCACACTCTTCTAGTTTGAATTTGATACAATCCTCATTTGTGGCATTCAGTCATATCGTATTGACGAAAATTTTTTTTCAATATCAAGGAATTACATTTGACTCGAAACCTTCAATTCTCGTGAGAAAGAGCTCATTATCGAAATGTTTCAGATGAAATTTCCGGAATAGCTAGAATCTCGCTGATTCGACATTCATGCCATTATAATTTAGCACTAAATCAACGTTTTCGCAAGCCGCTTCGTTTTTCTTAAAAAATATATGTTAAAATTGAAAATTTCGAATCGTGGCAGCCTTGTTTTCTCATGTTCCGAAAGGTTCAAGCTACAATAAAAAAATCTGACGTGAACATCACGCGACTTACTTGTACATCATTGGATATATATGATCAAACATAACATCTCATCATTCCACGGCTAGTCGGTTGCTATGGAAACAGTAGGTCATCATTCTTATGCTACAACATTCCTAAATACTGATTTCCAGGATTTTACGGCTAACAGTTCTGAATTTATGCGCAAAATTCCAAGATCGTCAAGTATAGTGCACTTTCAACTCAGTCGATCTCAATGAAAATAGGATATGAGCATCTAGACAGTACTATCATCTTGAATACTGTATTCTAATATTCTACGTTTAATCGTTTTGGATTTATGCGGAAAATTAAAAGATATTCCGAGTAAACTGCACTCCCGGCTTAGCCGATCACAATCATAATGCAAGATGTACAACTAGATGCTATAAAAGTGCTCAATACAAAGTCTCAATATTTTGCGACTGACTATTTTAAATCTATGAGAAAAATTCGAGAAGTCTGTATTATGAAGTGCACTTTCGGCTTAGTCGATTGGGACGAAAATAGGAGATGATCACTTGGATGCTACAGCAATTTCAAATACTGAATTCCAGTATCCTAGGGCTGATCATTCTAGATTGCGGAAGATTCAAAAAAAGTATCAGGTAAAGTGCACTTCCAGTACAGACGATTGCAACCATAATGCGAGGTGCACATCAAGATCCTAGATCCTATACCAGTCTTTTATACAAAATTTCAGTATTATACGTTTGACGAATTCTGAGATTTGCGAGTTACGCACATATACACATACATACGTACATGCGTACCGACATCAAGTTTCAAGTAAAGTGCACTTCCGGTACAGACGATTCGAACCATAATGCGAGATGCACAACTAGACCCTATACCAGCCTTAAATACAAAATTTCAACATTATACGTTCAACCAGTTTTGAGATTTGCGAGTTAAGCACGAACGCAGGTACGTACGCACGCAGGTACGTACGCACGCACGGACTTACGTACCGACATCAAGCCAAAAATAGTCAAAAGGAGTCAGGGATGCTCAAAACGGATATTTTCATCAAAATCTCGATAGGTGAATTTTGTCGGTTTCAAAATACTTACTTGTTATTTTGTACAAGTAAGTAAAAAATCGTACGTTGAATAAGAGAAGTGCAGCTGCATTCAAAATTGGGTCCTGAAAATCGGATAATTTTAGGTGTGGTTGCCGCCTTTCCGAACGTCGACAGGAACATTCCAGTTTTTCACAATCAGGAAGATTCGAACTTCAATTTAAAAAAAATAACCATCGTAAGCTCGATCGAGGAAGTTTAATACGAAAATGTGTTACACTTACGGGTGACTGCCGCCCTCCGGATTATTAACACTCTTTTGAAACTTTGTGAGTGGCTTTATTTTGATGAATCCGACAACTTTTTTATTTGCGAAAATTTTTGAGACTCCTGCATTTTCTACTGAACAGCCGAAAAAGACGTCGATTTTATGATTTATTCTTGATCATTAACATCACTCTCTTTTATAGTTTAATAAGATAATAATAGCAAAACCACACATAATATTTTTTCCGACAAAAATATTGCGGCTTTCAGCGTAACCTCCATCTCCAATATGTCAAAATTACAAGTTTTGTTAGATTGTTAACATTTTGTTGAATTTCTCAGTACTACCAAATAAATATTAGTAAAGTTGAGTGGTGGTGGTGATATTATCCGATAAAATTTCTGCTGCATATTTTCAGTCCGAAGCTCTGAAAATGTACTGATAATGAATTATTAAATCTATTTTTCTTTTAGTGAGATTGAATTCAAGGAGTAGCTCTTACGTAATGATAGAAAATTTGAATTTGAATAAAATTACAAATGAATGTTTAAAACATCACAACTTCTCCCCTAAAGATAATATAGGAGTTTTGTACAGCGTTTTAGCGAATATGATAGATTTGAAACCAGGAAATTATGTTTTACGTCATACTCCAAAACTTGGTCCATTTGCAGCTTTGTTAAAATCTGTTCCAGAAAAGTAAGTTGATAATTTTAAAAAACATAATCAGTTATGGTCTATTCCAATTTGAAGAAGGTGCACTTTTTTGCTAAATGTTGAACTATATTTTAGATATCTATTAACTGTAATTAAGGTTCCTTACATTGGAATAAAAAAAATACCTATTTAGATATTATGTTAGGTTGTTCGTCCTTGTGTCTGTCATAGACAAATTCCTCTGGAATTGATAAGATTATCAAAACGTTTGGCATAGCTATAAAGTTTGTCAGATTTACTTTTGTAAATTTTAGAGTCGAAATATGCCAAGATCTAAGCTTCTAATTAAATAATCTTAAATATAAATCCTGAAATATATTCTTTCTTATATTTCAGCTCACAGAACGACTTTAATTTGTATGACTTTTATGAAGATACAAACTGCCATGTAATAGCTACCGCTAAATGGGTTCCAATCGATACAAATTGTATTTTATCAAGTCATATTAGAGATAATATTATGCCAGGAATGTTCTCCCCACAAAATTTCGGCAAGTCATAAATAAATAACTAAGTATTATTATTAAACGTAAAATAATTATATATATTTCTTTCAGCAGGAAATAAGAAGAACGGGGCCAATAAAAAATGGAAAAATAAAAAGAAAAAAATGAGAAGAAAACTTCCTGTCCATATGAAAAATGGAGACACCAGTGAATGAGTATTTTGAATGTTCATCTATCTTGTATTGATTTCAATATTCAATAAATATTTTTGTTAAAATTTATTCACTATTCTATCATAGATAGTATCCAATATCCAAGCTGGCTGCACTCGACGAAGGCTAAACAGCAGTTGACACTATCTTGAGACATACCAAGACGTTAATTAAATGAAAAGCGGTGTGACGCAGAGATTTTTTATTTTATTTTATTTGTTTTTTCTGTATTTTGGAAATATTACGAATTTCTTAGAATTTTCTTTTTTCGTTATTGGAAATATAGTTCAATGAGCCAAAAATAAATTACATTCTCTAAAGAAATAGAATAATGTGTTAATATCAATAAACTTCCTAAAAACTGGTTAAACTTGATTCAAAAAACATTTTTTTTTTTATTGTCCACTTTACTGTTGTTCTCAGACAGAAAAAATTCAGTACCATCACAATATTTCCTATACCGGGCGTGCTGCGCAAATAAATTGTATTGTTTTTATCTTTCAACTATTTTCCCTCTTAGTTAAGGTAGTGAGGAATACATCATTTTGAATATAATTTTTTTTCCATAACTCTATTGTGCAAGCTTACCTCTTTTGCAGTTTTAGATGCAGTAAATATTTCCTATTTGAAGAATATTTTCAAATTTTAAAAATGAATATTAAAATAGTGATGGGAAATGAAATGAGGGCAATATTTTCTGTGTGCTGAAGCAAAATAAAAAACATAATTGTATTATATAAATACTTTATTCAGAATGTTGAATTAAATATTTCAATTTTCCACACATTTAGTATTGTTATAAACCCATCCACGAAAGAACTGTTAAAGTATATGTACAATAAGAGCTGTTAGCAAATATCTCAATTCAACATTTTTAACGAAAAAAAGTGAAAACATTGTTATGTTCTTGGAATATTCACATCTGTAAACAAAGTTGTGAAATAAAAGAGTTCTGTTAGTAACTAAAATTCACTAGTCTACGAAAGTTTCTTCGCCTTCTGATATAAGGTGTCTACCACTTTGCTCATGCTCTGGATGGTCTCTAATGCCATTTCGTAGGTTTTGTCAATTGGTGTTTCTTCAAAAACGATTAAAACGCCTTCACCTTGATCTAGAATCCCATGGAATTTTCTGTCTAGGATCATTTGAGACAACTTCTTTTCTACCTGTTAACAAAAACACATCCCAAATTATTATTGAATCACATTTTTTGCAATACAAATTTTGTAGTCACTCAAGAAAATTAACCACGATATCTGAAGGACAAACATTTCATTCGGGGCTAATGTATAACACCCCGCACAATTACAATAAATTACTAATAATTATTTAGTCAGAGTTTATTATCCATTTTCGATTTAAAACACAATATTTGTTTTAGTTAATAAATAAATAAAATTTTCTATCCTTAATAGTCCTTTTCCAAAAGCTAAAAGAGACGTATGTCCGGTTTGTTTTTCCTCGCGGCGTCTGTGCTTATTGTGGGCTAAAAATAGTTACTATGTCTATTTTTATTCCAGGGAAAACATGACTTTCAAATTTAAGAAATTTACAATGTTTTCTTGGAAGATTTGCATGTAATTTACCGAAATTTTAAATATAATTTAAAATTAAACTCGAGTTGGAATCAGATAAAATGAAATTCTAAAATTGAGAAGAAAATTGTTACTTCACTACTATCTTCCATAAGTACTCTTTTGTTTGTAAGTTGATGACAAAGGATAGCTTAAGGAGTAAGAAACTCTAGTTTGTAGAAAGTATTGAAAATTCAAACAATAAAAATTAGGCATTTGATTTTGATGAAAAAAAAAATAAGATGATCGGAAGCGTTGGGGAACTAGACTTTTGCTCTGGAGATCCCAAGGAAATCGGATTCGATCCAAAATGAGATTGAACAAATTTTCAGCTAAAAAATCACCACTGTGTACCCTCCACTAACAACAATGGGTACCTAAATATAACAGCTACTACAATCAGTAATTAAGTGAAAAACGTGATTGTTTTTTTTCGAATTTTGTGCAAAATCATTTGTGTTTAAAAAAAAAATTAAATAAAAATAATTGGTGGAACCAAAAATGCACACACCGCGTCTCATATTTATTTTTCTCATTTTGATTACTTTTTAAGTAAACTGAGAATATTTGTGAGAATCAGCAATGTATACTTCAGCACATGTTTTTTTCTACGTCTGGATATGAAAACAAACAAATCAAAACTAATGCGAAGTACAATAAAATGACTTGATAGCATTTTTTTTCCTGCAAATTAACAATTTAGTTTTATCAAAAAGTCAGAGGCATAGACTTTAGGCACCTATTTTCCAATTTTTAGTTTTGATAAATAATTAATTTTGTGGCAATGGCTGAAACAATAAATTGATGCTTTTTTTCCGGGAATTTGGAATTCATTTATTTGAAAAATCAGCAGCAACCAAGCTCTGTAGCTGCTTCAATCGGTCAGTTATATCAATGCCTTCATTTCATATAATTGTTTGCTACAATAAAATCATATACTCGTATTGCCAGCTCTCTAACTATTATGAAAATCAAACATGTACAATTTAAAATCATTGAATAAAATAATAAACACTTGAACTCGATCCATTAGCGCCAGAGTCCAATATTCCACCCATTTCACCACGGCATCACGCTTTATATAATTTTAACATGTATAAAAACTGTACTGGTATCATTTCATAATCATATTTAAAACAGAAGGCAGTTTATATAGAAAATTATTTATAAAAATCTGTTGTGGACACACAGTAATTCCCTGACCATAAATTTCATGGCCAATTTCATCGCTGTTTCAAAAATTTAGAGTGTCGCATCAACTAATTGCATATTTCAAAGTGACAGCTGTCATTTTTACATACTAGTGATGTAACGAATATTAATTTTTGCGAATGCGAATGCGAATATCTGACGCTGATACTCGCGAATGCGAATATTCAGTTTATTAAAAGATGATTATTTTAATAATATATACATTTTTCAGAATTTTATTGAATAAAAACGACTTTTGATTTTAAATTCTGTATATTTATTTGAAACTTTGACGCTTCGATCCTTTGACCAAGGATCTTCTTCAGAAAACAACAAATTTTTCTGAAGAAGATCCTTGGTTAAAGGATCGAAACGTCAAAGTTTCAAATAAATATACAGAATTTAAAATCAAAAGTCGTTGTTATGATTATTTTATGTTCAGTTTGAAACCAGATTTTTATGAAGATTGATAAATGATAAAAGTTTAAGACAGGAATACGTTTTTGTTTGTTTACATATATTATATATTCTTTCTACAGGTATCCAAAAATGATGACATTTGTATTAGTATGCAAAATGCCGCATTTGAGTTGTTTGTCATGACAACGTGCACGAAGTATTTCGCGCACTGATTTTTGTATTTTATTATGATTTTAATAATTCCTTTTAATTATTTTTTGATGTCTGAAAAAATGTTGTATGCAACTAGTGCGCGAGATTTCTTTGGTGCTTCCGAATGATTTGTGCCTCGGTACCGCCTCGACAAAAAATTTCTTTTTCTCAAGCACCAAAGTACAATTTCGCGCATTAGATACATAAATAATCATTATATTCCATAATTTCTATTCTATCAATGAATGAGAAGTTGATCATTTATAATTTTAATATCAAATATAAAAGTAAAGCCTGTATTTTTCCTGACGTTCATATTCGCATGAATTTTGCGAATGCGAACGTCAAAAACAATGCGAATATTTTTTGGGCTCAGTAGGGCATAAAACATGAAAATCCATCAAAATCTCGAAACGCCAAAAAAAAAAAATTAAAAAACTTTGTTGAAAATGAAACTTAAAAGAGACAAAGAAGATCTATTGTAGAATTACGTTTGATTTAATGTTGAATTTGTCATGCAATGTTTACATGTTCGGAGCCTATAAGTACTTGAATGCAAATAAAATGTACTTTAAGCCTTTAACGAGCAGAGAGAATATAATTCTCACCATAATTTGAACTTTAACACTATAATAACTTAATAATCTTGAATGTTATAAATCATTGCAGGCGGGGACAAACCAAAATTACAAACAAAAACACAAGTAATGCTGCTCGACGTTTCGGCTAAGATCTTGGTCAATTTCAAACATCAGATACAAAAATTCTCAGTTCATGAAGAAGCGCCTTTTCCAAAATTCGATGAAGTCTTTATAAATTTCATTGCTTCCACAGTGAAGCTATCTTTATTCCAGTTTTTCTTCATGTATGGAAGAACAGGAGGTGAAAATATAAACCTTATTTTTTAAATTCATATAATTAATTATAAACAATTAAAAATATAAAAACTAAAATCCTAAAGTCTCATTACTTAAAACAAAAATCAAAATAAATAAAGATAGTGCTTTTGTGGGTAGAATGTAATGAAGAAAATGCATTGAATTTTGGAAAGAAGCATTTTTTCAGGATGTGAAAATACGGACTTATATTTTGATATATGATGCTTAAAAATGCCCAAGATCTTAACCGGAACGTCGCACAACTAGTATCAAAATAATAAAGCTACTGAAATGAGTCAAATACGTATTAGATGAAATAATACAAAGCAAGATTGTGAGAATGAGTGAGCAAAATTCAAGTGAATATAAAAATATCCCTACGTTTGGAGGTCACAAAACATATTTTAATACAAAATTGGCAAATGATGACGGTTTTAAGCTAAATTCTTACAAGTAATAATTTAAATTATTGTATTACCTGTGGCATTGGCAATTTGATAGTTTTAGCAATGAAATCCACTTGCACTCTCGAATACGGTTCAATAATCCTGCAGAGATTCTGTTCCAGCATATTATCATAAAGGGTTCCCAAATGCGCTCGAACGATCACATCATCTTCTAATTCGTGTTTGTAATTTTTAACTGCTGTTTGAAAATCAGCTAAGGAGCGTTTGTGGGAAGCTTGGGCTACACTTTTCATCGCATCTATGTCTTTTCCGGCGTGCTTCAACGCCAGTTTTCCACTGACAATTTGTTGTACGTCATCTGGACTATTCAACATAATTTTTGATAATAACATATATTTCAGGGCTGTGAGTGCTTTGGCGCATTCAACACTATCAAAACCCTCAAATGCTTCGTAGAAATATGAATAGGCGGTTTTAAAATCGCGTTCATCTGCTGCGTGTAGAATTCCTGATTGTAAATCTAATGCGGCTTGCATTTTTGGGGGACAGTAGATGGCATTTGCTGTGGTTCGAGCCGATGTAAGAGCAGCTCGAGCTTTCGGCAGGTTACTTAAAGCATGATAAGTCTTACTTTCTAGTAATTGGACTTCTACTAACAAATTTTTGTCATCTAATTTTTTTAATTCTTTTAAAAGTGTAGAACCTAATTGTAGTGCTTCAGGGAACATACCAGTATCGAAATATAAAGCGATAAGTCGGGCTTCTAATGATTGACGTAAAAATGTTCTTTTTTCTTCTTTTGCCCATTCTATGCATTCTTTACAAAGTTGAACTTCTATTCCAATACCTGCCTCCAAATCCAAGAAAAAGTCCACTAAATTTCTTACAAGCTTAGCAGCTTTTGCTTTACTAATTAAGCTGAGGAAGGGCCTGGTTGCTTTGATTAAATCCGCGAGTTCCTTGGCCTTACCTTCTTTCTTGTACAATTCTCCCAATTGAAGTATTCCTTGCTCTTTAAGCCTAATATTATCTTCGTCATTTTCTTCAATATCTTGTTCTTGCACTAATTTGTTTAAAAGATGAATATCTTCTTCACGATTTGTGTTTGAAATTGATTGAGCTCGCTCGAATAACATTGCACCCGCCATGTTGTCTAGAAAAGCACTGTCATCAATGGACGGAATTACTTGTTTTAACATATTTTTAAAATTTCCCCACTTATAAACGAAAATTCCACTGCTAATTCGTAAAAAAATTTGAAATTTATTTTTAAAACTGCTGCTAGTTGCAAGCAACGTAATTTTCAGTTATACTTTTTTTGTTATAAATAAAAGCGGTAAAATGCTTTGAAATTTGTCAAAACAAAATTACGCCTATTATACCTATTTCCTCATTTTCTCTGTATGACATTCTATAATTGGAATAGAAATTGCACAATGTTATATTTGTATAATTGATTAGATTTCAAAAATTTGGGAAACATTTTTTTTTGTACTCATCAATCACATAGTTACTTCCAAAATAAAATAGATGTCACTAGGTGTTTTTGCAAAGAGTTTTGTTTGTCAGTTAAACGACGCCATTTTAGTCTTCGACTTGGTATTTCAGCTTTTAATGCTCTTAGTATTGTGAGTTCCGTATCTAAAAAGATTCTAGCAATGAGCGACCGAGAGGTAATGTTTTTTTCTTAATTTAGAATAGATTAAGAATTGTAACTTATTTATATCATTTGGTTCGATCTATTTTAATACTTGCCGGTTGATCAACGAATACCACGCCGCGACATGCCACGAGATCAATAGCATTTGTTTTGTTTGCGTATATGTTTCAAAGCAGTATATTCAATTAAAAGTCATTTGCAAAGTTCTTTCGGCAATTCTAACGCTGAGTTTTGATTCATGCGAGTGTATTTCGGAGCTTCTTTGCTGATTTGGGATTGTTTTGGGTTGCTATTTTAGAGAAGTCGATCTCCTAGTGCATCTGAGCGAAAAGTAGTAACTATCAGTGGTGATCAGTCGCCTCCACACGGAAGACCAAGAGATAGAGAAAATCACGATTCGCCTAGTCGCAATAACAAAATAATCAAACGAAGTTATTCCAGGTAAGTTTAATTTCATTATTACTTTCATCTATTATCTTTGTTGAGTAGCTGTAAGAACAATATTTATTGTTTACTTCTTGTTTTTACATCTTCCTTTAAGTTTTAGCATATCATTTGATTCTTATAGCTTGTTATAATTTTTGAATGCCATTTTTATTGTGTTCAGTACATATAACCTTGAATTTCAAATCAGTACTAGACAGAAAAGAACAAACAAGGTTATTCTTATTATAAAACATTTTTAATTTGAAACAGTTTGTTTCTCATGTGATTGTTGGGTTATTTTACGAAAAATTTACTAATTTTTGTACTTGCTACTTTTAGTACACGATGATTATGGTTTTGGCTTTTTCAATACCGTACCATGAAATGATAGTTGCAAATCAACTGCAGCTTGTGCTTTCAATAATAAAAGCAATTCACTAGTTATAGTTTGAGACAAACGTGAATTTTGTCTCGATATTTGCTAAAAAATAAATAATAAATATGTGTTTGTTTGCAAACAGTGAGCTAGAATTAAGTCATTGATTTAATACTCCTATTAAGATTATTATATTTAACAAACTGTACTTATTTACTACATTATTGATCAAGCAGAACAGCTCTACATATAATTTGTTAGAACTACAGGCAATTCAAAAGTTTTCATACAAGTGGTAACCGTTCATATAGTGACAGTAATAATTTAAAAAAATTTATAAATAAAGGTACATATTGCAATTAATCTTATCTTGAACTTGAGATTATGTTGTATTAATGAATTTTTTGTAGTGAAATCAGTTCTATAATAATTGTAGAAATAGATTTGTTGAATGAATTAAATCTATGTGTGTATTAAAAGCTTTTGGATGTATCAGTTAACATCAAAATAATAAAGTAGCGAGAATATTGACTTTATTGATGAAATATGTATCAGAAATACAAGGGCGCAGCAGGACGATTAGTAAATTTTTTATTATGTGGTAATATGAACTATTCTGAATAAACCTGCTCATATAAACATGTACCAAATTTTCATATTATGTAAAGATACGGCTATTTAAAGTTGGCGCGTAAAATGAAATGGTATGTGTAATGAAAATTTACTTTGAAGACTTGCAAAATTATTGATGTATATTTGCATCAACAATATATTTGTCTGGCAGTTGTACCTTCTGTAAAATTATCTTGACTTGATGAAAATTTGGATACAGGTAGTTCTTATAATAGGATATAGTTTTGCACATTTTTATTTTTTAAATGAATTTCTAGAGCAAAAATAAGCTGAGATTTTTCAATATGGATAAAAACGATAACTTTATAATTATAATATAGGTAAATAGTTTCTTTGAGGGATTATTTACCATTTAATTCAAATAAAATTTAATTTAAATTAAAAAAATACTTTAAATTAATTAATTAATAAATTTTTGTTTATTTATTTATTATATATTTTTACACTTGAAATGGCAGCACTTTGTTGTTGAAACGTTGTTTCCAATTATTTTTTACAGAACTTTATTAAAATCAATATTTTTTTTAACATAAATCAGAAAATATTTGATCTTAAAACAATATAAATATAAACACAAAATCTAAATCTTAACTTCCAAAATACTTTTTTTTTTCTTATCAGTTGAGAAATAAGGAAGTTATCGATGTTTTTTATTTTAAGAAAGCGCGAAACCCTAAAATTCAAATCAACTTCATATTAAAACGGCCAATAATTCTTCATTTCCTAACGGATTGAAAAAGAAAAAATTTAAAATACCTACTTTTAAAAAAACTGCATTTAAGAAAGAAAAAAAGCTATTACATTTTTTTATACAACTTACTACTGATACTCAAAATACCGTCGTTATTATTGCATTAGTAAAAATAACTTTTAATTATGTTACTTAAACATCCGATAATTTTTTTAAAAACTACTTCCACCTAATTGATAACTTCCAATTTTAAAATTAAAACTTCATAACTAAAAAAAAATGTGCATTTAATCAAATCTCTATCTTTAATAATAAGAAAGATACCCATGCTATCCTCTTCTATTTGGGACCCAATGTATATTAGAATATTCAATTTATTTTTGGATGAACTATTAAGGTTAAAAAAAGTTATATTGGAAAGGTGTAAAATTGAAAAAAAAAATATGCTGTGGCCACAACAGTAGTTTCCCGACCATAAATTACATCATACGAATTTCATGATTTTTTTGACCCTTCCCCGTCCTTGTCACAGTTGGTCACATTTGTGACAATCCCTCATCTCTAGTGTGACGTTACATATTTTGGAATTTTACACCCAAAAAACAGATAGATTTAGAAATATTCAAGTTTTTCGTTAATAGTTCAAATTCCGTGTTTTAATGCTTAGATATATTTGATTTTGAATTGTGACGTCACAAAATTTGGGACCGCTCTCGCCCTTTGTCACACAATGTCACTATTCGTCGATCCCCTCCCATCCCTCTAACGTGTGACGTAATTTATGGATAGTCCTTTTAGTGTCGCAGGCGCATCAATTAATTGCATTTTACAAAGTGACAACCGTCGTTGTCAATATGACAGCTGTCGTTGTCAAAGTGACAGCTGGCATTGTTAAAGTGACAGCTGTCATTGTTAAAGTGACAGCTGTCATTGTTAATGTGACAGCAGTCATTGTTAAAGTGACAGATGGCGGTTATATTTAAGGTCTTACATAAAATAAGTATTTTGAAAATAAACCGTCCTTTTCCAGATTTTTGAGGATCTTTATTCATTAGAACATAACGCTCTTACATTTAATCGCGCAGTGTGTAATTTAAAGATGGTAACTGATTATTTAATTTATATTTTTACTAAGCTAATCCCCCCCGAGAGCTTAAATTTATATCAAATTTCAATTTCACATTATGATTCTCATTATTTTTTTGCTTCAGAAAAATATAACGAATTTTATTATAATAAAAACGACTTTTGATTTCAAATTCTGTATATTTATTGAAAACTTTGACGTTTCGATCCTTTGACCAAGGATCTTCTTCAGAAAACAGAAAAAGATCCTTGGTCAAAGGATCGAAACGTCAAAGCTTTCAATGAATATACAGAATTTGAAATCAAAAGTTGTTTTTATTATAACAAAATTCTGAAAAATTTATAGATTATTAATTTTATTATAATTCAAATTTCAATAATAACAAATGAATCGCTAATAATTTTAGAAAATGTTTCTGGTGAATGTTGTCCCAGGATCAATTTCAGTTATTTTATATTTTATGATAAATATTACCGTTTATAAAATAAGCGTAAAAAACTAAAACGTTCCATCAGTAAAATTCTGGTACCACTGATTAAAAAAAGCTCATTATCGAACTTAAACCTAGCTTTTTAATAAAAAACTTGAATATAAAATTTCAGTCGGTACGCGTCCTCAAGTTATTGTGCTTTCAGGCAGACCGACTTTTTTTAAATTATGTTTTTTGGGTTCAGTAGGTTCTAAAATGTAAAGATTCATTAAAATTTCGAACTGTCTATAAATCACGATTACAATACTATTATATAAATCGGAAAAAAATATGTGTTACTTATATTTAAAGTAGCATATCTCAGCCAATGTTTGTGCTAGAAAGTCGTTGAAAAAATAAAAATGTGCAAAAGTATGTCAGCTACAACTTTAGTATGAAACTTTTTTTTTCTCTTCATACATAGTAGTTATTTGTGAAAAACTTATTTTTTGAGCAGCTACTTTGACATGTTATTGTACATCCTACCAAATATCTATTTCCAAATTTTCTCTGACTCATTGAAAAGTCTCTATTGCTTGTACTAATACTAATATGTTTGTGTGTACTTTTTCAATCCAAACAATTCATACTCACCTTCCTCATCTTCTACAGTTCTGAACTAATGAAAGCTCCTTTTAAAAAAACTGGATTTGATTATTGGTTTGTTGCGTGAGAGAAAGTTTTCGAGTGGAAATATTAATAAAGTATTCTGAGTGAATAATAATAATAATGATAATGATAATAAATAATAGAATCATAAATGTGGATGAAGCGGAAGAGAAAAGATACCTTTGGGTAGAGATATCAGGAGCTGAATTATTGTTTGTTAAATGTTGTATGCCTTGCCAATCTCATTTGAGGAGATGGTATGATTTATTGGAATACAAGTATATGTATATTCATGTTTTTGCTAAATTTTTATTGAAAAATCTTTCTCAGCATACTACTAATAAAAAAAAATTAATGAAAAATCATAATTGAAAGCAATATTTTTTTCACTGCCGATTTTCAGAGTGAATCTTGTGTGCCTGTGTATAATCCTCCACGATAGCAATTGCAGCGTTTAACCAATCGAATCGAAATTTAATACACGAGCATAATCTCATCGTGATTCGACCTCATTTTATTGAAATACTAGAAAATATTAATTCATAATAAATTAAAAATCGCCAATCGATGATGTCATGTAATATAAAAAGAATATTCGAAAATATATTGGAATATAATGTAAATTTTATCATGCTTTTTGTTAAAGTTCACTTGTTATTAATATACAATCATGTTTTCGTTTTTGAGGAATGGCTTAAGGATGAAATTTACTGTAAGAAAGATTGACTTAAAAAATCTATCATAAAGTATATATTTGTAATGACCGTTATAAATTGCCAGAATGTCAAAATTAATTATTTTAGTACTTTGTTATAAGGTGAAGCATGTTGGAACAATAAAAATGTTTTATTATTGATATATTTCTCTAGAAGTCCATCCCGCAAGATGTCCTACCGTGGCTCCCGTTCTCGCACTTCGCGTTCTCGCGACGAAAGAGGCGAACAACACGAGCGCAGTGAGCGTCGTTACCGAAGCCGTTCACGCTCTCGTTCCGCAAAGCGCTATAAATCGCGCTATTCACACTCACGGAGCCGTTCACATTCGCGGGGTCGCTACGGACGCTCAGATAGAAGTCATTCGCATTCACCAATGTCCAGTAGACGAAGACATGTTGGGACGAGGGATAATCCCACCCCCTCTAGGTGTCTTGGAATCTTTGGATTGAGTGTTAATACGACGGAAAATGAAATCCATTATATTTTTTCCAAGTATGGACCTGTTGAGAGAGTACAAATAGTCATTGATGCCAAGGTAAGATTTTTCATTTTAATTTTGAGAGAAATTAACTAATTTAGAATGATTTGAAAAATTTGGTTGCATTGAAGTTGAAAGAAACATTTTTCAAACTTGCATGAACATGCAGCGGCTTTATAATTGAGCAATAAAATTAATGAATTTAGAATGATGCTGAAGATTTATGGTGGAATTTTAACATGCCTTGTTTCGTAAGCTAATGGTGGAATTTTGTGCAAATCTGTAAGCTTTTTAGTTTCATAAATCAGTGAAAACGCACCTACTTTTGTTAATTGGATCCGCAAATTGTATCTAAATTAAGTATTTGAGGTTGTAGTACGGCATAGTTCAAACTATGTAGTTGCCATCTATATTCTATATTGAGTTTTGCCCAACTCCCATTCCTACATTTGAATAATTAATTGATAGTGATTTTTTTTTCATAATTTACAATTTGTGGTTCTATTAGATTTATAGGTTTACACAAAAACTTGGCGTGTAGATTTCTGGCTTCATAAATACATAAATAGAAGGGTTTGCTTGAGTAAAATTTTGGATGTGGGAACAGAAGAAGACTCTGTTGTTCATAAATAACTTTTCGTTCTAGTTATGCACTAGCGTATCGTTTAATAAGCGTAAAAAACTCTTTTTCCTACAATTGGCAAAATGTACACGGGACGCTAGCTAGTGTACTTTGGCAATAGTGTAGCAAAATATTAATAAAATGGAAACATTTTTTGTAATTTTACAAAAAAAAATCACTTCTGGCCTACCAATAACATATCCTTATTTTATTTATTATTACTTGCTTAAAATGAGTATATTGTGTCATTATTATTATTAACAAAAATATTTTAAGAACTTGAGCCTATAAATTATTTAGTGCATCAAATACAAGAAAAAACTGCTGCAAATGTAGAGCCTATTTTCTAATTTGTCGAGAAATATCCTGAACTGTAAGGATCATTTGACACAGTGCATTAAATGTTGCATGTTGCTTTGTATTCTGATTCTTAATTTTGATACAAAGGAAAATTAACCGTGTCATACATAAAATCAGAGTGCAATGTACAAAATTTTGTATATGAAAAGATATTTTTTTTTTTTGCTACAGAAGAGAGAATCAAGATATAGCATTTAATGCACCGTGTCAAACGGCCCTTGAACCTATAGGCTACGTGCATGAAGTCTACTAGCGCCTCTAGCGGGCAATGGAGAACGATTGAACTCCAGTTTATCATTGTTTCATACCTATAATTTTTTAAATGTACTAATATTATTTAATTCAGCTGTGTGCGTATAATATAACTTGCATAGCATAAAAGGTACGTTGAAATTATTTATTTTGATTATTTTTTTCTTCAATTATAACGTACCTATTATAGAGAAAACGTCTTAATTCGTCCAAATTGACAGGATAACCTCAAATTATGATGCCAACGATCTTGCAGATCGGGTTTGTATTTATCAAACTGTATCCCTTTTACCGAAGAAGCATTGAGAAAAAGCGTGAAAATAGTTCTGCCATATTAAACATGTTGAAGAATATGTTGCTGACAATATTAACAACAAAATTATTGCGAAGTGCATCTGACAAACTTCTATCACTGAAACATCTTACAAATTAGAGATAGAGGTAAATTCATGAATCCCAAATCGATGATGAATATTTCTAATTTCACAATTGGATTACAAACATATTTGTTACATAGATTAATAATGAAAGACAGACAATACTGTATTTACCGCTTTGATTCACTTCACGCGTTTTTTTATGTTATAACTGGTTACATGAAATCTATGAAACTATATTTCACTTGAATCATTCTTAACACAACAGCCTGAAACAGAGCAAATGTTTTCCCATGTTTTATATGCAGATATTTTCACTTTTAAACTACAATGCTCAATGACAGCTCATTGACGTATTCTGAGAAATGGAGTTCAATGGTTACAATGGTGCTCACCATGAACGCTCGCATCGATATTTGTTCAAACTCCGCCCCCTTGCACATAGCCTATATTACCATTGTTTATACTGGATGGACAACTTGATTTTTATAATAATAATTTTTAAAAGTTTGGTTGCAGTATGCAAATATCGAAAAACACTGGACTTTTACAGACAGCTATATAAAAATAAATTAAATATAAATTGAGAAATTTATGTGAAGGAACGTCACTTAACACAGTATTTATTGTATTAAATATATAAAATATTCATATTTTCTCTTATTTTCTGACAGCTTTTTGAATTTTTACAAAAAATCTTCCTCTAAAAGAAGTTTTGAAAGAACTAACTCAATTGATTAATTTACGTTCACATAAAGAATGTAAAGCAATTTTTTGCCGCAAGTTTTTAATTTTTACCTCATCTTTGTATTTTTTTTTAATTAGTAGCTTCAAATAAATTACAGTTTATCTATATTTCAGATTTACAATTCGTAAAGAAATATGTGAAAAATATAGACCAAAAAAATTACCAATAAGTGGCAAGCCTATCATCAAAAAAATGGTGGAGGCACAAAAAAAAAATGTGTTCCCGATAAAACTGTTTTAGGATTAATAGTATATTATGCTACAAGGACCGAACAACCATCATTTTTGCCCAGGATGAATTTGGCTGCATTCGGTGGACATGGCGAAGCCCAAGGCGTAGCTTCATGCATCCAAATTCATTCGTGACTATAATGACGGTCGTTCAATGTCCGTGTAGCATATGATACTTTTTGTAACAAGTGTACCAAAGCTCCCAATTTCTAAGCTTTATAAATAAATTTAGATGTATCAAAACTATTTTTTTGCTGATTGACTTTACAAGTACGATTTTATTGACAATTTTCTGTCTATAAAGTGTCACTTATACTGCCTAGGCAGTAAAAGTGTCGTTCTCATAGCAAACGCCCAACATACGCATCAGAACTTGGCAACCGATCAACAAATGAATAGAACATAATTTGATGGCAATGACATTTTTCAAAAATATTGATCCATATTCTCACCTCTTGAAATAGCGCTACTTCCTAAAAATTGATGCTCTTTCTCTTACCATCCCATGTTACATCAAATAGCGCTATCTCCTTTTATTAAAATTTTTGCTGAAGTAGAGCGATTTTTAGAGGTGGGAATACGGACAATTGAAATTAATCATAAAATTAATCAAATTTAAACAATCGGCAAAAAAATTATGTGTTCAACACGGCAAAAAATGGAGTTTTACTGCCTTGCCTAGATTCATAGACTCGGCTACGCCTCGTCTCTGAAACTCTAGCCGCGTTAGTAAATCTTCTATTTTTTTACCTAGTTAAACAAATAACTATTATCGATTTTGCAAACAAATTTTTGCAATTTTGATCTTTTACAGTAAACTAATTTAACGAAATATGATTTACATGACTTATTTTATTGATTGACATTTTTCACATCTTCTGTGCTATCCTGCTCACAGTAAATACCATAACGAACACATCGCATAATACTTCTTTTAAGGTTGTTGAGAAGGAAATCAAAGTATATGAGAATTTATTTAAATTTTTACAGTATATTATTTGTTTAGTGAAGAATATTCTGGCAAAGTTTGAACTCAATCTTGTTTCTAGTTATCGAGATAAAAAATGTCAAAGTAGCTGTTCGGTGACATGTTATTACATTGCGTTAATGCACGCGACGTGTTTCACATTGATTTATACGTCATTATCTCGACTACCTGAAATGACAACATTACAAAAAAACGTCAAAATATCTACGAAAGTCTTATAAACATGTGTACCAAGTTTCAAGAAAGTCTTGTATATAGTTTCAGAGAAACTTGAATTATTACTCAAAAAAATTGTACAAAAGCTACTAAAATTTAGCAAGTTACCATACGCTTGGCAACGTCGCCGCATGAGATGAAATGGGAAGAGTGTGTGTGATTAGAATAAACAAGATTTTTTATTATTTCCCTGACTTGACGGTACACTGATTGAGTAACCCATTTATTCTCCCATTGATATTATTTTTTTGATGTAGATTTATCATCAATAAGTTTGTTTGGTTATGAAACGCAGTACCACTACTAAACCTCAGATGTCAAAAATACTTCCGAAAGTCTACAGCGTTGCGCACTATACATATCATATTGTGGCTCTGTTAAAATATGAAAAAAGAATATTTCAACGGATGGAAGCTGTTCAAAAGAATAGAATAAGGAACCAAGTTATTCAAAATCATGTATTTTCAACCGAAAACAAACATTTCCAATAGTTTTAATCATTGAAATTTTGTTTATTTGAAGTTGGCAATGAATGTTTATCTTATGTATTTAGCATAGAGCAGGGTTCTCACCATAGCTTGACCCCACTCCTCTTCTTAATAACCTTAAATGTCATGATATACAACAATGTAATAAAAAAAGTACCAACGGCACCCATGATCCACAATTTACGTTTTTACTTTCTGCAAAGGGAATTAATATCCATTAATTCCCTGTCTTCCATGGTTTGGAATTGATTACTTCCGAAACAGAATTCAGTTCAATTATAGAGTACTTTCGATGCATGTGTTACAAGAACTAATAGGGGAAGTACAGAGTGATCAAAAATGATTGACTGTGCCGCCTTGTTCTGATTTTTCTTTGCCGTCTGCTTAAAATAGTGAAATGCAAGTGACAGATGACAGTTTCTCTGAAAACTCCGTTTTAACCTGACAGTTTGAAAAAAATATAATTAATTTTCAATAATCACTGAATAATACAGTTATTCACTTACTTCTTTGTTTCATAAATCAGATTATGGATAAATTTGTGTCATACAATCCAAAATGTATATAAAATATGCAGAATGCTCAGCTGAATATCACGTGAAAAGTCACTGTGTCCTTTAAATGTCGGCAAAGTAGCTACCAAAACGAATAAATTGATACTAACTTTATTCCGTGAAGATAGTTTTAATCATAATGCGAATTTTTGCAAGTTACGTTACGGTCAGTCATTTTTGATCACTGTATTATAATTGGGATTTTTTTGAGTTTATGGAACAGCGATGAAATTGGCCATGGAATTTATGGTCAAGGAAGTACTGTGATGGTCACAGCAGATTTTTTTTCAAATAATTTTGTACAATCTCATTTTAAAAAATCGTCCAGCTACATACATATGTTTTTTGATGCTGTCGATGTTGCTTTAGTTTGTTAATTTAATAAATTAGTGAATATTAATATAATTTGCCCAATGCTTTTGAAAGAAATAATATTCTAATATCGGCTAACATCAATAGGAAAGTATTTGTCACAAAAAAACCCAATTTGTACTACATTTTACATAGATAGATCTCTTTAATAATCATTAAAATTCTCTTTCCTAATGGTTTTAGAAAGCTGGAGCTGTGAGATCGAATACTGCGTATAGGCTTGGATGTTTGGATCTCTTCAATAAATCCTTTTTGTATCCACAACTTTTGCCTACTTTGAGATGCAATAAAAAAAGAAGAAAAAACTGAATTAGCGCGAGCTGAGTTTATTCGGGGTATTCATACGAAATAGAAATTCTATACTCTGAAACAGATACAACAAAAATTTCTGGAGTCTAACTTAAGTCGATTTGACATTTTCACTAATTATTTTAATTTTAAAATTATGAAACATCAAACGCAAAGCCATAAATGAATACCTGAATTGTTAGGAAGTAACCATGATAACTAAACTAATATCTTCTGATTCGTCGAAAATGATGATTAAATGATTCTAAACGGCGTGTTGCAGTGTCACTTGTTCCAACATAATTTTTGATTATGGAATATGCAAATTCCAAAACAGTGTTCAAGAATAGTATGTTCTACAATAAGTATTGGAATGGCCTATATTCTGAACGAGCGAAAAGTTTGTAAACCGAGCCGAAGGCGAGGATTACGGTTCGCGAGTGTGGAATACGCTATTCCAAACATGTTGTAGACTATACTTTCTCTAACAAGGTTTTGGAGACTCACCAATATTTCAGAGGAAACTTAAAAAATTATTAAATGTCAAATGTCAAATCCAGATATGAATACTTGAATTGTTAGGAAGTAACCATGGTAGTAGCCAAACTAACAGCTTCTGATTCGTCGAAATGATTCTAATGTCATTACAGAATCATTCTAAACGGCATACGGAATCATTCTAAACGATTTTTTGGAATGTTATTCGTTCCAACATAATTTTTGGTTATGGAATATGCGAATTCCAAAACAGTGTTGGAGAAAAGTTTTTCCATATATGATTAAAAATCCTGGGCTGAAATCAAATACTAAAACTACGTTATTTGAAAATAGAGGACATTGAAGTTTAAACTCGGAAGTCCTAGAAATTTATTCAGTCAACATATTTAGTTCCTGAAAAATGGGAAAATATAAATCATCGTGTTTTCCAACCTGATCTTATTTTATTTCGCACCGCTTGAGGTGTGAGAATCCACCATGAAATAAATTCATCTATCAATGCTTCAAAGGCTTTACACATAATTTATCCTTCTGCTATTTTAATGTGGTGTTAGACTAATTACGTCTTAGTAATTTCCGCTTTCAATAACGACAAATAGCAACCTGTAAATAACGCGTAACGGTATAAAACTTCAGTAAATATCAATAGTACAAGGAATTTTGGCACCGTTTCAACTGTGACAAGATAGTATTTAACTTTAAATAATGTAATATATTTAGACGTTTTAAGGACTATTTTTCTCAGCTATTGATTAATAATAGAAAAATTTTTGGTACATATTGAAGGTCCATGATGCAAGTAATGTGAACTTGACAATAATAAAGAAAAATTATAAGAGAAAATTTTACCCTCACTCTGTTACCACTGACGAAACTAATAGGCACTCATTTAATTTATAAATCAAATTGTGGCCATTAATGAGGCAAAATAAGTAAATAATGTATTTATTGATGAATTATTTTGAGTTAAAATATTCTTGACGTCAGAGGTGCTTCGTTTGAATTTTGACGAAAGAAACATGACGCGTCAAAAATTATGACTATTTTATTATCTGTCACGTATTTGTTAGTTAACATCATTAACTGTGATTGACATTAGGGAGTTTTTGCAAGCCACTGCTAATGAAACGTCAACGCTAACATCAAAAACAATTTTCTTTGGGCACCGTTACTGGAATTGACAAATAAATTCATTGTTATGTTATTGATGTTTGCTAACCCTTGAAGTTTCTTGAGAGTACACTGTGATTCAAGCGAGCACTATTGAGTGAACATTTCCCAAAAAATTTGTTTTTTACGTTAGCGTTATCGTATCAATAGCGGAGGCTTCCAAAAACTCCCTATTGACATTTGCAAAGTTGAATTAGTATTAAAGATAATAATGTCGATGATGGGCTCCAGCTCCAAACTGGATGAAAGAAGTAGAAGTTTTTTCCAAAATTTCATCAATTTTGGTGCTGGCATCCCTCATTGAAAACATTACCTTATTAAATAACTTTATTGCTTTTTTAAATTGAACATGTGGCTCTCAAGAGAATCTTGTAAATTGAAAAAGTGTGGTATTGTATCTCGCCTCGGGTTTTTTATATTACACTAACTAATCTTATATCATAGTGGTATAAATTTTTGTAAAACGGAACTTGGCAGCCTCTAGGAAGGATTGAAGATGCAATAAATCACATAGGAAATGTACCAAATATTACATGTCATGATACTGAATTTTTGATTTGTTGATTCAAGGCACGCATTCAAGCCCGAGGTGGACATTTGAAACATATCTTATAACTCCCAAAATGTTGTAATTATGTGCATATTCATAATTGTTACAGATCTATAAATCCATAAGTAACTGATGAAATGATAGAAACGCATCGACTTTTGTTGATAAATGACAATTTGTTCATAAGTATGACAGGTTCATTGCGATTTTGTTTATAATTTACAGATTTATGAATTTATAAGACAGATTTACACAGAAGCTTTATTTTATCTTATGACATAAGCCTAATTAATCTGTAAATTATGAACAAAATAGCAATGAACTTGTCATCCTTATGAACAAATTGACAGCAATCAACAAAAGTCGATGCGTTTTTATCAGTTTCTTATGGATTTTCACATAATTGTCTTCAAAAGCTTGTTATTAGGGTGATTTAAATCTATGTTTGTATTATTGCTGTCATATAAATTATCCTACAGATTGATATGGTCGCTTTCGATAGTTGAAATCAATAATATATGTTGTTTTTAGACTGGACAATCCCGAGGATTCTCGTTTGTGTATTTTGAAAGCACAGAAGATGCAAAAGTAGCAAAGGAAAAATGTAATGGGATTAAAGTAGGAGGTAAAAATATTAGAGTCGATTATTCCATCACAGAGAGGGCCCACACACCCACACCCGGTATTTATATGGGCAAACCTACATAGTAAGTCAAATTTCTTTACACTTTTTTTGAAGTTTTTTTGGAAGATTCTTAGACATTTATGCTGTGTATTGTTTGGTTGAACTACGCCTGGATGATGGTATTTTTAGATAATCTTGATGCACCGTCAAGTCTTACCGCGGCTTAGATTCTTTTAATACATCATGTAACAGCTTTCTAGGCGCTAACTTCCAAATTTATTTATCTGCTCATCTTGTAAAAAATATAGATTTGTAAAATTAATTTGGATAGAAGAAATTGAAGAATTTAGTGTGGATATTTTTAAGATTTTAAATATCTGCTAAAGGCTTCTTCAAACATTTGGCTTCAAATTATATAAGAATTTTAATTTATACGTATTATATTTATTGTACTGGGAGTAACAGTTAGCCGTTAATAATAATGTCATGACGAAATGCCAACATTTATGTGAAGATTTATCTCCTTCAGCTTAATTTTTGTGAAATTAATGCCTGAAGTATGCTATGAGAATCGATATCAAAAACAAACGACAGCTAATTTTATACCTAAAAAATTATTCTTGTGATGTACTACATTTATGAGTAGTACATATATTTATTGTCAGGCGGTTCTAAACACACATTAAACATTTATTCCTGGATTAAGGGTCTGCTTTTTTTATGTTATAATATAAATTAATGAAATTGTTTTGCAGTATGTCCTCTCGGATGAGTTGGAGTGATCGTGGTCGAGGAGGAGGGCGAGAAAGAGAGTAAGTAAAGTTCAAACTAATTTTAAATTGAAAAAAAAACTTGATCATTTACTTTCTCATTTTGTCTACTTGTTTTCACATTTTATTACTTCAACTATATATATACAGGATGTATCAGGACTAGTGTAAAAATATTTCTGACATCCTTTTGAGTAAAACAATGTCCTAATTCTTTTGATTACTAAAATACAAGAGACAAATCTTATAAATATCAGCAAATTAAATCTAGATATTTTTGAAACAAAGATGGAAAACAATGAAAAATTAATTTAAAATTGTCAAATACATACAATCAACCAATTACTAGGAAGTATAATAAATACTTCAGCTGAGATTCGTAACAACTTAAATACAATTAACTTAGTTATAATTCCATGATTCTTCGATGTAAAACTTGCATTCGAGTTCAAGGGGCACATTTTGAACATTTACTGTAAGACATAAATATGTAGGTAAATATATTTAATGTTTTCATTGTTTCTTATATTTTAAATAGGACCTATGTTCATATGACATTTTTCACTCAAAATGATGTCAGAAATATGCTATTCCTTTTTTTAACTTTAGTCCTGATACACCCTGTATATTAATATTTGATTTTTTTAAATAGATGGAAGTAGAATTGAAAACTTTGATCTGTGTTGGCTGCAAGTTGATACTGTTCTTTGAGAATAAAAAAAAAAGTGTCTTATGACGCAAAGTATTTACCTATATCGCTATTCATTTCATTATAATTTTACGCTTTTAATACACAAATAATTATGTAAAAAAAAAACATGATAAAATCAAGTACAAAAAAGATTTTTATTTGATTTGATGTGATTTGTATTACTGATTGAACGACCAGCACTCATACACGAACCGTATCAACTGATAAACAAAGCAGTAATTAAAAATGATATTAAAAGATGATAATGTGAAATGTACGAAAACTCCACTGTACTCAACAATTCTAATTTCTGTTCAATGAGTCGCAGTCGCAGTTGTATCGTTATAATTAAATAAATAACATGTATTTTATCTAAAGCGCCCATTAATCGCTTGCTTGTCACTTAACACTTGCCTCGTATTCATGCATCTGCCGCTCGTTGGCACCGACACCACTAACTTCACTGCATGAAGAATAAATATAAGGAGTCCGATCTCTTATGAGTGTTTCTGTAGTAATAGTTTCGAAAGATGCCATAAGCCGCGCCGATTCACGTGAAACTATACTCTATTCCGGCTAAGAAAGGTCAAAATCTCTTAGAAGACTACAATTCAAGCCTTCTGATTGGCTAAAATGAAAACCAATTTTACGTTAGCACAAAAATCGTTCTTCGCTTCGATCATCATCTAATCATCTATTATCATGAATAAAATTTTGAGTCTGAAGATTCAAATTTGTATCCAAATAATATACAGGATGTGCAATGAAGGAGCTTAACACAGAATTTTTAAAATATGCGGATATTGACTCTCCTGTATATGTTAGAGCAAAAGTGCAAGAATGAAAAGTTATTTGAAATCAATTTTTACTCATGAAAATTCTTCATTTAATGCAGTAGAATACCTGTAGCATTAGATATTTAGAAAATAAAATATTACATTTTCGTCAAAAATCAGATAGCCATGGAAATAAAAAACGAATGGAACAAGCTTTCATTCTGAAAATTCAATTCCGTGTAAATATTTTGCCGGAAAAGTTTATTAGAAAATTAAAGTGTCAAGATCAAGTAAAAAGTACTAAAATAGTTTTGGAGGCATATGGGGGTACAAAGTGGACACCATTGGGAGAAGTTAAGCTTGACTGTAAAATTAATGATTTCTGTAAAAGTCAAAACTTTATTATTGTAAATAATGGATCAACTCCATTGTTAGGTCTAGAATCATGTATACAGTTAGGTTTAGTTCAAAAAATTAATGCCATTGAAGTTTGCAACAGCAAGACAGAGTTTATTGAAAGTCACAAAGAATTATTCACAGGCATAGGAAAATTTGAAGGAAAATGTAGTATCAAATTGTCAGACAATGCAATACCAATTGTGAGACCACCACGCAGAATACCATTGGCTATTAAAGATAAGCTTAAAGATACTTTAGATGATTTGGAAAGTCGTAAAATTATTGAAAAATACAATGGTTCTGTGGAGTGGGCAAGCAATTTAGTGATTGTTGAAAAACCGAACGGGTCATTAAGAGTATGCCTAGATCCGGCAGATTTAAATAAGTATATTAAAAGGGAGTACTATCTTATTCCAACAGTCACTGAAGTTTGTGCAAATTTGAAAGGTAAAACGTGTTTCACTGTACTTGATTTGAAAGACGGGTTTTATCATATAGAGTTGGACAAAAAATCAAGTGAACTTTGCACGTTTAATTCGCCTTTTGGGTATTACAGATTTTTGCGAATGCCATTTGGGCTTAGCTTAGCACCAGAGTTGTTTCAAAAAATCAATCAGAGCAATTTCGGTGACATAGCTGGTACAGTTATATACTTCGATGATTTGTTAATTGCTGGTTCCAATAAAGAGGAGCATGATAGGATATTAGAAAAAAGTAATAGAGCGTGCTAGAAAAATTGGTGTTAAATTCAATGCAAGTAAAGTTCAGTTCAGAGTTCCTAAGGTCAAATATTTAGGATATATTTTCTCAGAAAATGGCATTGAAATTGACGAAGATAGAATAAAAGCAATATTAGAATTAAAATCACCAAAGAATAAAACTGAATTGCAAAGTCTTCTTGGTACTTTCAACTATTTTAGAAATTTTATTCCAAAATTGGCTGAGTTGTCTGCACCTTTGAGGAGTCTATTGAAAAATGATATAGTTTTTGTTTGGTCAAAGCATCAGGAGAACGCTTTAGAAGATTTGATTCATATTTTGACAAATGCCCCAGTGCTGGCAAATTTCAATGAAAAGTTAGAGATTAATATTCAAACGGATGCTTCAAAAGATGGTGTTGGCTGTTGTTTGTTACAAAATAATAAGCCTGTGTCATTTTATTCCAGAAGCTTATCTAGTGCAGAGAAAAATTATTCACAGATTGAGAAAGAGTTTCTAGCAATTTGGGTAGCTGTTAGCAAATTCCATTATTATACATACGGTAGAACAGTAAACGTGTGGACTGATCATAAACCGTTAGTTAATATAATGCAAAAACCAATTTCTGAAATTATATCACCAATAATGCAAAGAATTAGAGTAAAGCTTGTAAAATATACGATAAATGTGCAATATCTACCGGGTAAAAAGATGTATATTGCTGACATGTTGTCAAGAAATTTTCTAATAAAGGATGAAAAAAATTTTCCCACAATTCAAGGAGTAGTGCATAATATTAAAGCTGTGATTAATATTTTTGATGCTAAGAAAACTGAATTTCAAAAGAGTATTAGTGTGGATCGTCTGTTACAGTTTGTAAAAAAGTATTGCTTAGAAGGTTGGCCAGTCAAAAGTAAATTAGAGGGTGACATGAGAATTTATTTCAATATAAGAAATGATATTACAGTTCTGGAAGGGATTTTATTATATAAAAATAGATTGATAGTTCCAGAAAATTTAAGAATAAAAATGATTGAGTTAGCTCATGAAGGTCATGTCGGGATTAATAAGACTATAGAAAGAGCGACAGATTCTTTCTTTTGGCCAAAAATGGTTAAGGATGTTACAGAGTTTGTTTGTAGATGTAGAAATTGTGAAAAACATAAACCAGCTAATGTGCGTGAGCCACTAATTAATCATACACTACCCTCCAGACCTTTTGTCAAAATTGCCTCAGATATTTGTGAATATGCAGGCTCTTCGTATTTAATAATTTTTGATTATTTTTCAAAATGGCTAGAAATAATACCCATTAAAACAAAGTCAGCAGATACCTTAATCAATAAGTTTAAAATTTGTTTTGCGACACATGGTATACCGGATATATTAATAGCAGATAATATGCCATTTGCGTCATATTTATTCAAAAAATTTGCTGATGAGTTTGGTTTTAAAATAGTTACAAGTAGTCCTCATTATCCTAAAAGTAATGGATTTGCTGAGAGTGGGGTGAAAATTGCAAAAAATATATTAAAGAAAGGTTCAGATATAAGCGTAGCTTTGCTTAATTATAGAAATACTAAAATAACTAATGTGAATTTTACACCTGCTGAGCTTCTGATGAATCGTAGATTGAAATCAAAATTACCAATTGCTGAAAATTCTTTGACTCCTAAATCACAGGACAGTGCAGAAGTTTTGGCAAAATTACGAAAGAAACAAGATTTATATAAACAATATTATGATCAGAAGTGCAAAGGCTTGTCCAAATTGAGTACAGATGATGTTGTTAATTATCAGAGGAGAAAAGTTTGGGTACCTGCTAAAATAGTTGGACAAGATACTGCTCCTAGATCATACTTTATTAAAGATGCTGAATCAGGTAGAGTCTTGAGAAGGAATAGAGTGCATATTCAACCAAGTAAAAATACATATATACAGAAAAGTGCATCAGATTTTGATAGCGAACTTCCAACTTTCGAAAGATCAAATCAGTCTGAGAATGATGACTCTAGGATACAACAGGAAGTTTATTCTAGACCTCAGAGAGATAGGAAAAGTCCTGTGTGGCATGAAGACTACGTTTTCTGTTGAAAAAAAAGGAAGATGTTGTATTATAAATAATTGTATATGTAGTTAGCGTGTAGTAGTCAATTATTATTGTTGTAGAGACTGTCAGTAGTATTGAGAAATAAAGAACTTCTAAAATATATTATTCAATATTATTTTATAAAATATAACACAGAGTAATTTACTTCCCAAGTAAATAAAATTTACTTTATTAGATGACAGTCGATTATTTGACAGCAATGATTCTGTTATCATAAAAAAACTCAAACTGATTGGAATTTGTTAGATAAAATAAATTTACTCTAGGAGTTAGGGCCTTGTCCCACCAAAGCTGCGCAACAGCGACAAGACAGCGATACGATTTCGACAAGACACAAGCAGGTGACATGGAGTTGTCCCACCAAAGCAACATGTTTTCTGTGTTCAGTTCAGACAACAATGTCATCAAATGAAGATAACGATGTGATCGCAATGTACTGATACTTACGAAATAGAAAAAATTCTAGAAAATCTAGAGAGAATTGTGGGTGCATCGTTTTATTGCAAAAAATCATATAAATAGAGTGTTTGTTGTTGCTAAGAAAATGGAGTTTGAATTATTCCACCGGATGTAAATTTTTCAATAAATTCCTGTTAATTTTTTTATTGTGCTATTGTATTAATTTCTGTTTTCATCATTAATCGCAAAATACCATTGCACACACAGCTTGAATGTTGCTTTACAACTAACCTATCGAGTCGCTCGGCAACAAGAAGCCGACATGCACCTTGGATGTTTCTTTGTTGCAGCGTTGGTGGGTATGCGGTGTATATAAACCATGGGTTAAACACGAAAGATACACGCTGATAACATCGGGTCGTTGTTGCGTCGCTGTCGCGTAGACAAGGCCCATGGTTTATATACACCGCATACCCACCAACGCTGCAGCAAAGAAACATCCAAGCTGCATGTCGGCTTCTTGTTGCCAAGCGACTCGACAGGTCAGTTTTGAAGCAAAATCGAAGCTGTGTGTGCGGCTGTATTTTGTATTTGGTGACGAAAAATAATAATAGGATGCACCATTTCCTTCTCTTAGGCTTTCTAGTTTTTTTTTCTATTTTTTTAAGTACTAATACATTGCAATCACATCGTCATCTTCACTTGATGACATTGTTCACTGAATTGAATGTAGAAAACATGTTGCTTTGGTGGGACAACTCCATGTCGCCTACTTGTGTCATATTGAAATCGTATCGCTGTCGCGCAGCTTTGGTGGGACAAGGCCCTAAATTTACTTGGTTTTTTATAAAATCGGCCATAAGTGAAGTAAAAATTGATTAAAATTTAACGATTCAGCTGTAGGCACTTGATGAAACATCTTTTTTTTTTAAATTACTTTAAACAACTTTTCATCATTGTTAATTGTTGTAATAATACGGAATTGAACTGTTGGAATGGGCGATTGTTTCATCCGTTTTTTATTTCCATCCATGGCTATCTGATTTTTGACGGAAATGTCATACTTTATTTCCTAAATATCTAATGCTACAGATATTCTACTGCATTAAATGAAGACTTTTCATGAGTAAAAATTTATTTCAAACAACTTTTCGTTCCTGTACTTTTGCTCGATAGCCCAAATTCAAACCAAAATCTCTCATAAAATGTGATATCGCTGAAACTAGGTTTCTAGGTACTTTTTTGGGTGTAGAAAACGATAAAAAAATCTTTCTCGCGAACTGTCAAAAAAACATGATATTTTTGGATACGCAAAGTTCGTAATTTTTTCACTAGTGAAAAAATGAAACATATTTTTGCACACCTAATCTAATATAAATCAGTTTAGTGATGCTACAAGTATAAAAACAAACAGGTATTTAACAAAAAAGAAATATGAATTTGTACACAAAAGTACTTATTTTTGAATATAAAAATTAATTGTTGACAGTTCTTTATTTATCAAACAAAAATTGCGCATACTTTTGGTTACAATACCCAGGAGACTGCAAATTAATTATAGTTTGTACTTTTTTCCTACATTTTACTGAATAAAACAATAATTATTGTTGATCTATTATTTTTTGACATTTGGCGAAAAAATATTGTTTGTATTTCGTGTGCGAAGTGATTGTATTTTGTTGCGCTTTCGAGTGAATTTGTTACCTCGACCTTACGGTCTCGGTTAAAATTGACATTCTCACGCGCAACAAAAAAAACAATCACTTCGCACACTTTATACAAAAATAACTATTCTCCAACACTGTTTTGGAATTTGCATATTCCATAACCATAAATTATGTTGAAACGAATGACATTCCAAACAAGTAAGTAAAAATCGTTTAGAATGATTCCGTATGCCGTTTAAAATGATTCTGTATGCCATTAGAATCATTTCGACGAATCAGAAGCTGTTAGTTTGGCTACTACCATGGTTACTTCCAAACAATTCAAATATTCATATCTGGATTCACGTTTGACATTTAATAATTTTTTTAAGCTTCCTCTGAAATATTGGTGAGTTTCCAAAACCTTGTTAAGAGAAATTATAGTCTACAATGTATTTGGAATATGGCGTATTCCACACTCGCGAACCGTAATCCTCGTTCAGAATATAGGCCATTCCAATACTTATTGTAGAATATACTATTTCATAATACCTGCATTGAAACAACGCGTTTCAACGCCTGTTTTATCAATCGGAACAAGACAATTTCAGACAAATGCGAGTGTAACCGAGCTGAATTTGTTTCTTATATCGTTTTATCCCTGTCAGACTCGCATTTATTCATTGTCAATCTTTAAATGAAAATCATATAACCTCAGTTAATTTGACAGTTGTATTCGTAACTGTAAATTAAATTAAGAGGACGATAAGTTTCAAGAAAAAAAGTATTGATACGACAACATCTTATTGATAAAGCACAAACAGCTACTCTCGACTTATTACCTGCAAAATCGAAAGAAAAATATTTATTTTGTTATGACAAATTTGTAATATGGAAAGTTTCAATGCAGGTATTATGAAAAATACAATGTGTGGCACGGGACAAAACACGATTTCAGCCGAAGGTGATGCCAGCACTCGCTTCGCTCGGGCAAGCAACATTCACCCTCAGCTGAAATCGTCTTGTTTCGTCCCTAGCCACACAATATACTATTGCTGCTCTAAAGTGTATGCTGAGTTCATAATCTCGAAAACAAAATCGAAAATTTTTATATCGAAAAAAATAATGAAGTTTGATAAAAACAATATGAATATTCTTTGTGAATGAGTATCTAGGGTTTTTTAGGATGCTGATTAATAATTTGATATAAGATTTTCAAAATAAAGAATGTCGGATACAATATGTCGGCAATTTGGAATGTACCAAAAATTTTCAATCTCTATATTTTAAAATTCAGTTTATATATTTTTTGTTTTGCATATATTTTAGATAAAGAAACTTTCATATTTTTAATAATCTTTTATATTGATACAGAATTTTTTTTCATATAACTTTAAGTGAAATTTCCTGCTCTTTCGAGTGGTACTATTAGTTTTTCGATTTTTCGATTTTGTTTTCGAGTTTATGAACTTAGCATACACTTTAGGGCTGCAAAGATTTCTTTATCTTCTTCTATACCCAAAAAACTACCAACGAGTAAAATTTCAGCTATATCACATTTTATGAGAGGTCAAAATCTCTGACAACTGGACTACGAACATATACAGGAGAGCCAAGAGCCAATATCCGCACATTTTAAAAACTCTATGTTAAACTCTTATGTTTCGCATTTCGTTGCACTCTTTATAATGTACATATAAATTGTTTTCTGTGAGTAAATCGTTTTCACATTTCAGCCAATTAGAAATCTTAAATCGTAGTCCCATAAGAGTATAGTTGTATGTAATTGATAAATTTATTTACACTCAGACAATTTTTGCATATTGTCTTATTCTTTTACTAAAATAGTGAATTTAATCTGTTTGAATTAAACCACTACTGTATGTCGGAAATATCCTCATCTACTTTCAACCATAGTGAGCGCAAATTTTTATTTTTTTAAATTTTGTAGGCGAAATTCAGAATATAAATATCGGACTTCTCATATAATATTTTCTGTGGACAGAATCTAATCGAGTCTAATTTGCACTAGCCAACGTGATGATTATACTATGTGTCACTTATTTAATACTCGCAGTAGAATTATTATCAAAAGAATTTTATCCAGCTTGCATATCAATTATTAACTGCAAATACCTAATGAATAGAATATAGAATTGTTGAGCAGAAAATAAATGTAAAGTGAGGATAGGTAGTGCAGTTTATTCTTGTTTAGAATAGACAATATGACTCATCATAAATCAAGTTACTCTGATAATTATATGCTGCTTTGATGTATTGTAATCAATTCAGTATAAAAAAAAACTCTTCTTAAATTCTGCATTCAATGTATGTAAATTGTGCTGCCTTTCTTAACGTGAATAAACTGTAGAGCAATATTTCGCACCATTTCACCATGCTTATTAGTTATATTGTTATTATTATCATCGATATTTGTGACTTTTCAGAGAGTACTACAGCTATCGCAGTTACCGAGACCGTCGGTCTCAATCTCCGCCATATTATCGCCGCCGTCGCTATGATCGATCACGCTCTCGATCCTATTCACCTCGTGAGTATAATAATTCTTCTCGCTAATAATTCGCTGAATTTTTGCACATGCGCAAATATATGTTCAAATCTTTTATTCTTTATTACTTTCCGTAAAAAAAAATTTTTTTTTGGAAAACGAAATATTTCAATTTGTAGATCTAAAATTTAAAATTGGTTTAGAAGATTGAAAATTGTTCGTCTTCTTTTCACATTGTTGTAAGATTAGAAATTAATTTAGATTATATCAAGCAGAACTGATGAGAATCAATTCGAAATTACTATCAGTTATTTATTTTTATTGAATTGTTATTGAGTATTTTTGATATAATTTGTTAATTTTTTAGTCAAATTTATCGAGCTTTTAGTCATTAATTTAAATATTCTAAGTTGTTAAACGTAAATTATCACGCGAAATTGTTACTGGATTAAAAGATCTTTCTTTTTTATTTGAATCAGTTCTGTTTGTCAAAAACAAATGGTCCCACACATATCGTCCATCCCTTGAATAGTCTTATTTATTTTTTTCGTCTTATTTACATAGTTAACGCAAAATTGGGCATTAACTTCTATTTAAACTCAAAAAATCGGTCCGTAAAGTACGAAACATTAAATTTTTTAATAAGTAAATAAGTTTTATTTTTATCAACGACTCATTTACAGTTGAATTTTAAATCGTAATAATGCTCATAAAAACGGTGTCAACAGTTGGTCCAATTGCTAATAATTAAATCATTTTATATTCAATTCCTGTCAAGCAATATATTTTCGCTCAACAAGTCGATAGTTCATGTATACAAAATTATTCAAATTTAGATCTAATTTTTGAGTAAAACTTAGTAGCGGAATATAATTGAAAATTTGAATGTAACATTTGTTGTATGCCACTTTCAGGTCGGTATTAGAGCCCCCGCGATCTTCGGGCCCTCCTGGCCTCTTTAACTTAGTGATTCTGCAATCTTACATCTTAACCTGTTTTATTTAAACAAAAGGGGAACAATTTTCTTTTGATTAATTTTTATAAATCGAAATGTAAATTTTATTAATTTTAAGTTACGGAAATATTCCCCGTTTGTGACCACAAGCAGACTTTTTTTTTCGAATTTTATGTAATTTGATTTATGTTGTGTATATAAATCTGAAAATGTTTCAATTTTTATTATTGTGATACTTCTGGTCGTTGTTACAAAATTATTACAATTTTGTAGATATTGATTTACAGAAAATAATTTCTGGAAAAAAAGTAAATCATAAGTAAAGTTATTGATGACTTTCGAGCAAAAAGTATTTGAATTCGATTTTTAAATTAAAATCAGCTCTTAATGATTTTAACAAAATTTTAGGATATGTTTCATTTTATAAATTTTGCTAATTCAGTAGAAAAAAAATTCATTCATATTTTTCTTCCAAATTTTCAATTGTTAAGACAACTCTTTTTTCACAAGTGCTGAATATGTTGGACATTATATTTTATTGCTCTAAAAGTAGATTATTCATTGTATGATTGAAAAAAATATTTAATTTATGAATTTTAAGAATATTGAGGAGTCAGTATAATTTTCTTTATATTTGCAGTTTTGAGGGGTAAAGAACTCTCACTTTAAGTAGCCAATAATATATTAGAACTTTATATTTTTAGAATATTAAAGAAGGGGATTTTGACTAGAAACAAAACTTTTTGTTGTAATAAATTAATAGTAATGCATAAGTTGAAACATTTTCATAGATACTAGCATTACAGCATTAGAAGCTGTAATTTCGGTTTATATGCACTTTAAATGTTGTGTTCCAAAGTTTTGTTTAATGATTAACTACAGAAATAAACATTAGGTAAATTCTAATATTGTTTTGTTTGTTTAATAAGGAATAGGACCACGCAAGGTGGGCTGAAGTTTTAGAAATTTGAATTTAGAAGTTACATACATTTCTTCAGATGAAGAATTTGCTTATCTGAACTATTCGCCTTTCAAGAGTCAGAATTTATCTTCTTCTTGAAGACCATGTAAATGAATAGAAAGAAATTCTTGCAAGTTTAGAAGAAGCACAACCAGCAAGTATGAAGATTGTCATCTTCCACTTGTTGTGTTTTAAGTCGATTCATCCCGTATTGGTATCAAAATTTTACAGAAATTGAAAGAAGCCCACTGCTACATGATCGTGTTTTGTCTCTGCTGCACATTCTCAACTTTATTCAAACTTTTGTTCTACTTAAATCCAGCTTATATTGCAATTAAAAATCACAGTCTTTTAATACATTCTCAGAAATAGATGTATCCCCTTTATCAAAAATATTGTTTGAATTTTGATATTTCCACAGAATGCTTCTCAAATAGCGCTCTGTGAATATTACAAATATTATTGTGTTTTTGTTTCTCTAAACGTCACTTCTGTATGTATTATTTTTGGTGTGATGGTTTTTTTCAGTAAATTAATCTTGAAAGTTTGATTTAAAGTTGAATTTTTGCAGAGAAGTCAGTCAAATTACTATCAAAAACTGATTGTCAACTGAAGTAAATACAATCATAGATATATTGTAATATTGATAATATTTTTTCAACCTTTCGATATCAGATATTCCTCTTCATTTTTTCCTTCTGCTTCCAAGAATTTGCCTAATTTTTTTTACAAGTACTTGAATTATTTATTAAATATTTTATTTAGCTATATAAGGTAGGATTTACAGGTCTTCTGAAGAGTTGACATTTCTTTGGTAAGTATCGAAAAATATATGTAATTTATCAACTAACAATTATGTAAGCAGTTCGCAGAACGCGCAGAAAGTGAGAATTTTGTAATAAGTTGAAATTATGATTGGAAACACATACTTTTCTACAAATATAATTGCCTCACCGTCAAGACGGACATATTTATCCCTCAAGGTTCACCACGTAGATCATTAAAAAAAATATTATTCACAGTACCTAACTAGATTTTTACTTGTACAATGTACAAGTTAATATTGTGTAACCGGTAAAATTCACATTTCGAGATTTTGTTGAAAATATCCGTTTTACGGATCCTTAAATCCATTTTGACTATTTTCGACTTGACATCGGTACCAACATATGTATGTATGTACGTAACACGCAAATTTCAAAATAGCTCGCACGAACAATATTGAAATTTTGTATTCAAGACTGGTGTAAGGCATGGCCTGCCATTTATCTCGATACGTCAAGACATGTCACCGTTATTAACAGTGGTGTCCAGACAATCGTCAAAAAAATATTTTCCAATCTGACGGCGAAGCGGGGCTGCAAGGAGGCAGTGTTAGTTGTTAATATGTTTTCAGTATTCCCGCCCATAACGCAACTGTGGAGCTCGTGTTTCTTTGCAGCACTGGACGGATGAATGGAACCGTCTGAAAGTGGACACCGTGGAGGCTATTCTTCAGTGTAAAGTAAACTATCACATGAGTTGTAGAAAGTTTTACAATTGTAAGAGACAATCGGGAATTATTGGCTCAGGTGAAATCATATCACTATATCTATAATCTATACATTTTCAAATAGTTTCATGTATAAATATTTTCCTTCCGAACGGCCCTCATAAAAATACAACAACCCTTGTCTAAGGTCTAGTTGTGCACCTTGCATTATGGTTGCAAGTTTTAGCAATCTATTGATAGTCTAAGATCCCAAGTGGGATCGATCTTCACTCATCTGCTTACCGGATGAAAATTATATTTCATTAAATGAAATATGTTTCTAAACAAACAATAATAAGATTGCCGTAAAAAATATGTGCATGGCTATAATTAATTAGAGTTATGAAAAAAAAATTGCAAATTTCATTAAGCTGCTTGCCAGACGAACTCAATTCCAATCGAAGTATGTAACAGTTAGGTTGCATACTTTTTTCTGCCATATACAAACAGGTAAGTTGGTATGAATAATTTCACTCATCTGCTTACGACTTGAAAAATATATCAAAATGAAAGCAATTTAATTGTAAATACGGTAGTATAGGATTGCTTGCCTAAATCCGTTGATAAATTACAGTTGCAAAGCTTTTAAATGAAAAAAAATCGAGCAAGCAAGGATATATGACACGAGAGATTACGTGGCATTTCAGTAAACAATAAAAACTAACGTAACATTTGAGTTCAAATATGAAAACTGTCGTGGTATTTAGGTACAATTGATTTTTGTGTAAGCGCAAAAACTTTTTTTGCACTTATTTTCTAGGTTTGAAACGAATGCGTACCGCACCGTCGAATACCCATGCCAACAAATGTCCACTGGGGCGAGGGCTCACGCAGTCGAGCACCTATTGCAGAAAATTCTCTCCCACTACTGCTTTGTATGTCAGTGGCACTAAAACAGTAATTGTTGTTTTCAATCGGCGTCGGCGGTGATTCGCAACCAACTAATGAGCAGGCTTCACCCGCTCTGACCAAGCTCGGCGTTCATGTTCAATGTCTATGAAATCGCAAGTAAAATCATTAACAGTGGTTTTTGTTTTATGTTTCAATACATATTTTGGTGAGAATTTCATTACAACCTTGCGCTACATCTGACCCTCGAGACTTCACCTCTCGGTCATTTGATAAGCCCCCGGCTGTAATCTTTCACCGCCCACGATGTAGTATACTATCAATTCAAAATAACTATCTGTCTAAATTATTCAAAAGGCTATCATATTATTCATTTCACATTGAGACAAACAATTTTTGTTACTGCTACACACTGTTTCGAATAATTTTACCCAAATACCACGACAGTTTTCATCATGTATCCAAATGCCACGTTAGTTTTTATTATGTACCGAAATGCCCCGAATTTAGATATGTACCGAAATGCCACGTCACCGACAGAGACGAATTGCTCGTAGTTTTTCTCGAGAAATGTTTTTTTTTTATTGTTTTGCGGACGTTTTTCTTAGCTGTATTTTGATGTATTCAAATATTGCGTCCTCCTCTATCGCATCAAATAATACGCGCAATGTTTCTCATCTGTCATATATCTTTGCTTGCTCAAATTTTTTAATTTAAAAGCCTGGAAGCTGCTTCTTTAACGGATTAATGGCCGGTTTTATAAAAGACCAACTAAATTTACTCCTAAAGTAAATTTATTTTATTTAACAAATTCTAATCAGTTTGAGCTTTCTTATGACAACAAAATCATTGATGTCAAATAATCGACTGTCAATTAACAGAGTAAATTTTATTTACCCTGGAAGTAAAATACTCTGCTCTTTATAAAACCGGGCATTAGGCAAGTAACTTTATTTGGCGATCGTATTTAATTTTTGGCATAAATTCGAAACTATTGGCCGTAAAATGAAGAACTTTAGTATTTGAGGCTGTTAATATTACAGCATCATAATGAATTATAACATCTAAATGATCACGTTAAATTCTGGTCACAATCTATTGTCTTATGTCAATGTCAACTGTCAATAATTATTCAGTCAAAAGGCGTACCAGTAATGGCCGGTTGCACCGCTCTCCTTAAATTTTAAGTTTCGCTTAACTGAACAATATCATATCAATTATCTCAAGTCAAATATGACATAAACATTGCTGTCAATATTTCGATTCGATATTTTTTTGTTTAAGGGAAGCTTAAAATTAAGCTAGTGTGGAGCAACTGGCCATAAGTTATGTAGTGTCCACATAGATTTTTTTATTGGTTGATGGATTCCAAATAGATGTTGTTTATATGAGACGATGTAATTTGTTATTTATAGGTGAAAATTAATTTTAAGCTTTCACCACAATAATTTTCCTGGCCTTCATCAATGGAAAGAGAAGAATTGTGAGTACCAAGTTACTTTTCTTTAAAACGACAGATATTTTCCTTTCAAGTTCCATGGAGACGATTCAGATAATTTCCAAAGTGAAATCGGTTGAATGTGTGTGTAACAAACAGACATAATTTCATTGTGATTCGACCGTATCATATTGTTGCTTGAATCGGTTCATCTAAAGACTTCATCAGTTTCGATTATGAATTCTGTTTCATGTTCATTTCTTTTAGAATTTCGTAGCAGAACGGCAGAAACGGGACCTTTTTTGTCATGTCCGTATGTCAGGTATCTTCTACGAATCCCCATAAAATAGTGTACTTATATTACGAAAAAAAAAAAAAAAAAGTAACTGAGGGATGAAATAGTTATTTTCATTGAGGTTCGTTTCTTAGTTACATCAGGACTTGTAGTTAATTATTTAATCATAATTATTAATCAAGTTCTAGTTTGAGCGTGTGGATTTTTTTGTAAAACTTTGATCTTTTGTATTTGGGCCATTAAAATCGGTAGTATCTATAATGAAATTCATATTTAATCATTCTTACTTCAAATAGCTTTGAGATTTCTTTTGGAATAAGCGAATTTAAGTGTATATAACCATACGGGATGTCGTTGAATAGGTCTTAAAATATTAGAAAAAAGTCTTGAAATGGCTTTTTTCTACAGTCGCTAGAGTGATATCCATTCCGCACGCTCAGAAGTTTCTAGAACAGCCGCGTGGCGTAACGAAAAAACTGTTCCTTTGCTATCATAGTTTTATTTCTTTTTGATTTTCTCATCATTTCTCTTCAAAATGGAATCAATATGAGTGATTTTATCAACGCTTGATGAATTGAAAAACGATCAATCCGTCTCTCGTGCGGATCGATCATTCCGCACTTGTAACGGAATATACTATTTTTATTCAAGTCAATAATTGGTGAAATATGCGCTTGTAAAGCCGCAAAACTTAACTATGCAGTGGATATTTTTTGGAAAAATGGAGGTGGTAGAACTTCAACACTTTCAATGAACATTATAGTTTGAATAAGATGTCATTTATTTTTCTTGATATGGGTTATTTTCGGTTACACGCTATTGTTTTGAGTTTAGTGACCGCAGAAATAACATTTGTTTTTCACAGTATTTTTGAAAAATACTATGAAATAGTGAATGTTTCCACTAAGGAATCCTTCACTGTGCGTGATTTGACATGCACTTGTCCGATTTTTTTCTATTTAGAGCAGATTTAAAGATTCTACTGAAGAAAAATTGCTTTATTCAGGTGTTTTATCAATACTATTTTTACCACATAGTTACTTCATCAGCTTGGAAACTTGTTCTATCCGCCTGATAGTTCAAATTAATAAAATAATTTGAAAGAAATAGACTACATAAATGTGGTCGATTTTATATTTATAGACAGTGGATGAAGTGAGGTGGGGTTGCATCCCGCTACATTTTCATCAGTGATGTTGATAATGGGAGAAATACAGCTGCGCTCGAAATTGGGACCTGAAAATCGAAAAATTTTAAGTGTGGTTGCCGTTCTCCCGGATAGGTAGAGAGGCGGTACCTTGGTTTTTTCGTGGCCAGGAAGATTCGAGCTTCAATTTGAAAAAATAATTATCGTAAGCTCGATCAAGGAAGTTTAATACGAAAATGGGCTACACTTAGGGGTGGCTGCCGCACCCCTGGACAGGATAGATGGTAGCACCTTGGTTTTTCTTGAAGTACTTGATCTTCGCTATCGATTGGTATTAGTTTCAATCGTAAGGAAAGCTGCGTCGAAAAACTTGACCAGAATTGGCATTTTTTTCAACACTTAGGATAGGACCCTGCATTCATAAAGTCTAGCATCCTATTGACCAATAAATACGCGATCGATCCATATACAATTTGGTCGTAAGTCCGTTCAGGGAACATAACGTGCGGTCGGCATCCATTTAAAAGTAAAAACCGATATTTGCATAGGTACTTACTGAAGATCTTTTCTTATAATAAAACTGTAAGACACAGTGATCAGTAATTGATGGACAATGCAACTTTTTATATGAATTCAGATATCTTAATAAGTTATTGTTAGTCAAGCTTTTAAATATTATGCGAAATCGGTACAAATGTACTTATTTGCCGGCTTGAGTAAAAAAATCTTAGGGAGGGACTGACAAAATAAAACAATAAAAAATATCGATGGTACAGGGTGGAGCCATAGTTTGCCTGGATACTACAATCAATTATTATAATTTTGTATATTGAAATATATATGTAAGTTTAAACAATAAATTACAGGTAGGTAAAATACTGCAAAAAATTACAAATCAAGAATTGGAGATTTAATAATATTTAAATAAATAAATTAAAATTTTTAAACATTTATTGGTTTATTCCACGAAATGTTTTCAAATTTAGAACTTGTTTTGACCCTATCATCTTAGATTGGGAAGCAACTGTAGACACGTGTTTCATCCTTTTTAGGATTAAACATTGTAAAAGAATCTTGCTTTAGTTTAGAGTGTATGATCTGACAATAACTGCTGGTTTCGATTCAACGAGAGTTTTTATAAATATGAGAAGAACAAAAAATTCTTCACAAAAAACTGAAAGTAAACTAAATATTTGGCGGTAAAAGTATTTAATACTACAATCAATAGATGTCAGCACTATTCTTTATTCTTGAATCAACTGTTTTGTGACATCTGTCAACTGTACTGTTTTCCAAAAGAAAAATTCAAATGAGAATTTAATCCTTCACTCTAGATATTTTTTTAATAAGATCACAATGCTGTCTTCAATGGTAAAAGAACACCAACAAAAACAACAACAGAGGAAAGAAATTCAAGGTAATATGAAAATAGAGGTTATATTTTGTAATTGTTTTAATAATGTTGTTATTAGAACAAAAACGAAAAGACGCCGTTGCTTCAGCAAATGATGTAACTCAAGCATTGGTTGATCATTTAAATGTTGGGTAAGGAGCAGAATTAGACAAAATGAACTTGGATTTATTTTGATTATTGAAAATTGTTATAGAGTTGCACAAGCTTATTTAAACCAAAAAAGATTGGATGCTGAAGCGAAGCAACTGCACGTAGGAGCAACAAATTTCTCCAAACAGACGCAGCAATGGCTTAATTTAGTTGAAACATTTAGTAGCGCTTTGAAAGAAATCGGTGATGTTGAAAATTGGGCCAGAACAATTGAAGGAGATGTTAGGATGATTACAACAGCCCTTGAAAGTGTTTATAGAGTTGCGCAAGAAAATTCGTAACTAAGTTATATTGAATATAAAGCGTGTTGTCAAAATTTAATTTTATCATATTATGATGTACGTTTCAATAAATTATTTACGTATCTATGAATACTTATTGTTTGAAATATTAATGACTCCTATATAAGGTAATTACTAAACAAGAAATCAAAAGCTTTACAACAGTTTTTTGATGCGATATTGTTTATTTAAGGATTTTATATTAAGAAGTGAAGTCTTTCTTGTAATATATTAAAAAGTCGTGCTGTGGGGCTGTCTCCCACATTTAAGCAAATTTAGAATGGAAAATTAAATAATTTTCACCAGAAATAGCTGCAAAAAAAAACATCGCGGGGGTATTTCTATTTTGTCATTTGCTTACGCATGCGCTCACTTTTTTTGACGTTCTCAGTATGGTGAAACGTCGGCCATGTTGACACAAGCAAAGGCGGAGCAGTAGAAAGTTATTGAAGATAACTCAAGTTTTATAAAAATATTACTTATTTTTGTGATATGTGGAATATATTATTACATATAAGTATGTAATTGAAAAGACAGTGTTTAAGCAGTGATATATCTGCTTTTATTAAGTTGTTATATTTTTTGTTACTCAATTGTAAGTATTTTTTTTCTTTACGTGACAATTCCAAAATCTGCCTATCTGAAACCGTGTATGATGGCCGTTTTGCTTTTAAAATTTATGACATAGTAGCTATTACAATAATACGAGAATTCTCGTATCAAGATTGCCGAGAAATGATTAAATTGATGTCTCAATTTTCACTTTTACTGAAAAAAGTTTCACACTTGAAAAATAATATTTTGACACCTCTTCTAAATATAATTTAAGATAAGATATAAAAGTTGCATTAACGATACATCATTTTAAAAAACATTCTTATTAGTATCATCCTTGAGTGGTTAAAGACTAGTATCACGATTTTTAATTAGTATTCTAATTAAATAACAGTACAAAATTGTAATACAATTGTCTTCCGATATTATGACTCATGTTGTTCTCTGTTATTGCCATTAGTAATTTACTGTAGGCTTACTAAACTAGCCTGATATGGGGATCAATTCAATTTGAAAAATCCGTTTCTGTTTGCTGCAGAGTCTGACAAATTACACAAGTGTCTGTCCCAAATACTTAGGTAGCTGAATTTTGCAATCTGCAATTTTTTCAATTATTTTTCTATTCAAGCGATGTTAGAAATACCGTAGAATTCGAGAAAGAATTATTGAGGTTTTATAATAATTTTGTCCTCTATTTATCAATACCTAAATTTTTAAATAAAATTAAAAAAATTGTCAAGAGGGCAGGTATACTGCAATAGTTATTTAAGAATTTAAAGCTGAGCATTATGACTTGGGGTTGGAAGCCAAGTCACTAAAAATTTTCGGTCGAATGTCATAATGTTTGTTTATTTGTATTGCACACAAGATTTTCTCCACGGTCCTAAGTAGGTAGTAGTTTTAAGAACAAAACCGAGACACAATACAGCACTAGTTGATATCTAGACTTGACACATAACCTAAACAATGAGTCGATGACAGTTGTACACAAAGTGGCGGGTTTCTTCTTAATTTTCTCTTCAATATCATCGACTGTCATATTTTGACACTACTTACGAAGCAATAATACTGCAAAAAGCACTAATGCATGAAACATAAATTCATTATTTGACAGTTCAAAACAAATGGTTGCTTGATACCAACGCCAAGTGCCAAAAAATTAATTTTCGCATCCTAATGGACTAGCCGCATGATCGTAGAAAAAAATTTAGCTATTTTGTGTTTATTTTATACAAAAACCATTGTTGCCATAATTACTAACTCAAACTAACCTCCATATAAATTTAACTAACTTTGGTGGAACTGGTTCTTAGTCTTACAAATCTATAGATCCATAAAAATATATAAAAACTCATCAATGCTTGCTGAATAATGTAAATTTGTTCACAAGGATCTCAAAATAAATTGCGATTTTGATCCGGTCTTTCAATTGTCGCGTCGAATAACTTATCAGCCAGATAACTTCTATGGTAATAATTATTATAACAATTGTTGCTTTAGATATTATCGAGAATAGTATCCGCCGAATATAATTTTCGGCAATTGAAAGACTGGACAACATTAGGATGAGTTACCACCATATTGTAGGAGTTTTACTCTCGATATTATTATTGTAAAAAATTATAAATATATTTTCATCATTATTGCAAATAAAAAAATATAAGACTAATCAAAATGAGATTATTTAAAAATAAAATTAATTCCTTACGGCCAATTTTACCAACATCTGTTAAAATCTGGAGGTTATTTTGAGTTAGTAATTATGGAATCGAACAATTATATCAATAATGTTTTTTTTATCTGAGGTTGGTGAAACCAGCCCTTAATCTTAAAAAATATAACTATATGTTTGGTGCTCAAAATATCTGTATGATTAAAGTTTTAATTTTGAGGCGTGGGAGGAATGAGAAAATCTGGCACAGCCGTATCAAAAATTTGAAGTTTCACCCTCGGTTTAACCTTTAAAAGTGTCGTATCATGACGGTGATTTGCAGATTTGGAAAAAACATGATTTTTTTTTTATTTTATTGATTTTTGAATTTTTAAATATTGTATCACAGAATGAAGTGAAATCATCGGTATTTGATCATTCATGTATGATTAATGTATTTAAATTAAAAATAGATGTAATAGTCCAAAATGTTTATTTTAATTAAGTTGATGTATGCGTTAGGGACGCTTCGGATGAGAATCCATCCATCTTCAGCCAAAAAACTATAATATATTAAAAAACTAAAATAAGATGAAGTGATGACGCTAATATTTACCCTATATTGTATCATCACTTCATCCCATTTTCGTTCTATAAAATAATGTATTGTAGTTTTTTGGCTGAAGATGGATGGATTTTCACCCGAAACGTGCCTAACGCTCACATCAAGTTTATTAAAATAAACATTTTGGCTTACTACACCTATTTTTAATTTAATTCTATTCCTGGGTCCTTAATCTGCTTCAATGTATGATTAAGAATTTTAAAAGATGATTAGTTTTTATTTGAATTATTACTGGGCCTTTAAAATTATAGCACGAATATAAAATAAACGTGTTCACAATTTAGGAGCTCAATGTCTTACTAAAAACCTCTAAAATGTCTTTTAAAGAATTTAATTATTACTGAAATATATTAAACAAATACTTAATTCTAATAATTGTTTTGTTCCTCAATAGAAATATAACTGAATTAATGAAGTATATAAGGAAAAAATTTAAATCAATGTTTTTTTTTTTTAATCACATTGATTTAAATAATTATTTAAATTGTGATTCAGAAATCAGGCCAATGCTGGTAATTTGACATTTTAGAAGCTTTGATACAATATAGCTCGGTTAAACAAATTTAAGGAACAGTGACGCAACTGATCGTAGTATTTTATATTTGCTGTCTTAATGTGCAACAAAATCTACAACATTATTTTCCTCCTGTCCGCATCCTGCAGCGTGCTGCATCTCATTCGCCAATCTGTCCGATTTTCCCAGTTATCTTCTTGTAGATTTCTTATTATCATGGATTGAGATATATTTTGTTATCACGTTCTTCTAGTGCAGGCACCCATGACAAAAAAGCTACCTCATCGAACACCTTGAAATTGTAAATTGAGAATGGTTGAAAAACATTAAGAAACATGTTACACCCGCCAGACTAGTAAAAATTTGTTAACTATTATTTTTTATGAATTTTTGAAATCTGCTAAAAAAAATGTTTTGTTTTTTTTCGAAACACCTGTTTGAAATTTATACAATTTGTAATAAGTAATGAACTATTTTTGAAAAAAATTGTCTGACTGACAATTTTTGTTAATCAACTTCTGACAGATCTTTTATTAAAAATTATTTTTTTCATGAAAATGCACTTCGTAACACCTCATTGTTTTTTTTTTCAAAATAAAGTATAAGATCTCTTCTATCTATTACAACTTGTCTGATTGACAATTTTCGTTAATTAATTTGTCAGATTCAATTTTGAATGCGCAGCATCAATACATCAAGATCAATCATTGGCATCTTAAAACACATTGTTAAAATAAAAACAACTGAAGTTTGGGATGTCCTCTGCATATAAAAAATTGCCTGTCATTAGAAATAGTTATTTTTGTATTAAGTGTGCGAAGTGATTGTTTTTTTTGTTGCGCGTGAGAATGTCAATTTTAACTGAGACCGTAAGGTCGAGGTAACAAATTCATTCGAAAGCACAACAAAATACAATCACTTCGTACACGAAACACAAACAATATTTTTTCGCCAAATGTCAAAAAATAATAGATCAACAATAATTATTGTTTTATTCAGTAAAATGAAGGAAAAAAAGTACAAACTATAATTGATTTGCAGTCACCTGGGTATTATAACCAAAAGTATGCGCAATTGTTCTTTGATAAATAAAGAACTGTCAACAATTAATTTTATATTCAAAAATAAGTTGTTTTGTGTACAAATTCATATTTTTTTTTTTGTTAAATATCTGTTTGTTTCTATCCTTGTAGCATTACTGAACTGATTTATATTAGATTAGGTGTGCAAAAATAGAATTTATGTTTTCACTAGTGAAAACATATGTTTATTTTTTCGATAGTGAAAAAATATGTTTCATTTTTTTAATAGTGAAAAAATCACGAACTTTGCGTATCCATAACAATACAAAAATATCATGTTTTTTTGACAGTTGGCGAAAAAATGTTTTTTATCATGTCAGTTTCAATTTTTAAGCGCCGTGACAGCAAAAACATAAACTTTTTCAAAGGCCTTGTTAAAACACCATCTTAATTTTTTTCTGACATTTATTTTATGCATACAAATTGGTCTGTCAGCGAAAAGATGATATCTACTATGTCAGACTTGATATTTTAAGTGCAGCGACCACATTTTTCGATAAAAAAAAATGAGTTATAATCGTTGTTAATTGGAAACTTCTGATTCTGCAATTCTAAAACAATAATGTAGATCCCTTTTATATATTCGAATACGTTTTTCAACAAAATATTGGTTTTTACTATGTCAGACTTCATTTTTAAGCATCGAACCTGTTTCATAAAAATAAGCTTTCACAACAGCTGCGTCAAAACATCATTTTTATTTTTTTCTGATTCCATTTACATTACAATACATATATAATTATAAGAACATGTTACACTTAATTTTAATAATGGCATATGTACGCGGTGTCTCTGCCGGCCCGAAGGATTTCCTGAAATTATAATTTAAAATTATTTGCCTACCCCTGCTGGTATTGGTACTAATCGTAAACTAAATGATAGACTACTAATAGCGGAGGGAGTTGCCATAGAGTCAATGTGTCTACTCCGTAGACTCTACGGCATGGACTGGTCAATATTAGAGGTATTAATTAACAAAAATTGTCAGGCAGACAAGGTTGAATAGATAGAAACAATCTTAAACTATATACATATAAAAAAAAATCGAGGTGTTATTAAGTGCACTTTCATAAAAAAAAATTGATTTTAACAAATGGTCTGTCAGAAATTAACTAACGAAAATTGTCAGTCAGACAAGTTGTGATAAATAGAGAGATCTTAAACTTAATTTTGAAAAAAAAGCCAAAGAGGTGTTATGAAGTGCATTTTTGTAAAATGACTTTTTGACTTGTCAGTCAGACAATTTTTTTCAAAAATAGTTCATTACTTACTATAAATTGTATAAATTTCAAACAAGTGTTTCGAAAAAAAAACATTCTTTTAGCTGATTTCAAAAATTCATAAAAAATTATGGTTAACAAATTTTTACTAGTCTGGCGGGCGTAACATGTTTCTTACATGTTTTTCAGCCATCCTCAATTTATAATTTTGAGGTGTTTGATGGGGTAGCTTTTTTGTCATGGGAGCCTGCACTATTCTGGGTCTTCCTCTTTTCGTCTATTTGTTGGATAGTACTTTAACACTCTTTGGGACCATCTTTCACTAGTCATTCGTTTGACGTGTCCGTATCAAATAAATTATCTTGTTCCTATGCGTTCTATTACATTTCCCTCCACATGTGCTATTTGTCATAGTATTATTTGTTATGTGATCCAGTCTTGATATACGGCATGCTCGGCGATAAAAATCCATTTCAAATGCTTTAATTCTTTATTCGTCTCTAGCATTAATATGCCAGCCGAATGCCAGCACTCGGCCCCATGCGCCAATTGTATTAATTTTCATTTTTGTTGACCACAGGATAGAATTCAATTTTGGTATAACCACCTTCGTCTGATTTACTGCATAAATATTTAAATGCATCGCATTGTTTTATTCTCCCATCTTCGATATCTACCGACCAAGTATTCTGTTTTATTTATGTTTAGTTTTACAAAATAAATGGAAAAATTATTATTTGTCAGAACGATTCAAATACATATGATCTTTCGTAAGTAATGCTTTAAAAGTCCGATAATATATAATGAATATTGTAACTGTTGTTAAATATTTTATATCTGTTTATTTGTTATACTTATCCGTATTATTTGGAAATTTATTTTGAACTCTCATTTGTATCGAGAATATCCCGGATGGCAAATAAATTTCATTATTATTATTTTATATTTTAAGGCCCGATAACTGCTATGGTAACAATTATTGCAACAGTTATTGCTATGGATATTTCCACCGAATAAAATTATTCCGCGATTTTAAACAATGCGTAACAACTGTTTTCATACACAATCTGAATTCATGTGTTTGATTCACCTTAAAAACCCACGATATTATTCATTCCGCTCCATTTAGTTGACCTTAACGAAAAGTTCTTCATACAATAATTGTAATCAGTTATCACCCTCTAGTTAAATTTAATAATTGGTGGTAAAATTGAATTATGTTTTTATCAGGTGAAAATGCCTATGCCTCCCCCTCCACCGCCGGGGCCACCTCCCCCAGGCCCTCCACCTCCTGCAATGCCGGTGTTTAACCCTAAAAAAGGAAGCCGTGGACAAGATGACCGAGGTGCGTTACTGCAATCAATTCGACAAGGAGCAAAATTAAAGAAAGCTGTTACAGTTGATAAAAGTGGACCCTATATCCCTGGTACGTATATTTTTAATATGAACAAAAATCTAAAACAGACATGAAACCGTGGTACTTCGAAAAATTAGAAATGTTATAACTTGAGTTATATTTGAAATCAAAATTTGCTTGGGCTCATTACTAGTACAATAAATAAATAAATATTTCTCAACTTTTTATTTACGTACAAAACTATTGAAATAACTTGTTTACAACAACAATTTTCCATGTTTTTTGTTTTATTTGTGTGTAATTTTCTCTACGTAATTTGCACTAAGAAGAATACATGGTTTTTATATTTTCGTAATTATTAGAAATTTCTTCTTAAAGTAATCAATTCAATCAGTATTGGGAAAAAGTTGAATACGATTCTAGCACAGTTACAATTTGGTGTATTTATCTGAAAAATATAAAATTTCGAATAAATCATTTTTTTTTTTGAAACATTATCAAATAATTAATTGATGCAAAAAGGCATAATTAATTGATAATTCTAATTGATTATTATTCATTAAAATATCACATTGGTAAAAGGGATGAACCCATGATTTTGGACCTTGATAAACTGGGCCCAGAATTTGAAAACCAATAGATGTTGATGTGCTGATCAGAAGTCTCCATGGAAACACAACCACAAAATCAATTGTTTTCGATTTAAAGCTAATTGAAGATTATTAATTGAGCTTTAATATACAATCTTTAACCCGAAACCAGGGGCGTAGCTAGGGTGGATCAGGCAGGATACGTGCCCTGGGTGCCATCATATCAAGGAGGGGGCGCAAAAAAAAAACAAAATTTAATAACTGCCCATTTGAAAAAAAAATACAATCCAAATTTGCAGACATGGCGAAATAAAAGTCTTTTGAGGATCATTTGATTATTGTAAATTTCTTTCAGGACAGACTGCGGACGTTATGTATAGTAAATAGTACATACATTACATTAAAAATTGAGTATGGTTTGTAAAACTTGATGTTTACACGTAAAATTTTGATCCTAATTAGTAAGTAACGTTGGTCGACTTGAAAAGATACCCCTCCTCTATCAAACAATGGAAATCCATCTGCAATTCCCGCGCTTTGTGTTTCGGCGTATAAAACGGACGCAGTTTGGATGTGCGTGCTTTGGTCGCCGTTTTACGTCGCTATGCTCCTGCCCGAAACGAATAATATGAAATGTGAAGAGCACGTTTTTTAGTGTTGTCCGCTATATATACATCGCTGAGTACTTAAAAAAAACTTGAACATATTTCTTATTGATATATTTTGTAGCACTCAAGTATCAAACCAAAACATATCGCGCACACAATAAGTAAATGTTTCTCGATTAAAAGTTTTTTGGATCATGATTGAAATACATTCTGCGTTTAGGGAAGACATTCCGTATTCATTCTGCATCTGCATAATACATCCTACAATCATTTCTCAATCGTTTCACATCTGCGGAAAACATTCCGCAATCTTTCTACACCTTTGGAAAGCCCAAATCTGAACTGCGCCTGATTCAAGTCCAGCCGGCTGATCTCTAGACCCAGTGTCATTTAGAAATGGGACTGTCAATCACTCTGTGCGCATCTACTACATACCACTATTTTTGTAGCGGAGCAAATTCTTGCAATGCGTTCTCTCCTTTTATCTACACCGAGATAATATGCCGCTCGCTGTAGTAGAATTTAAGGACCATCCTACTAGTTGCTCAAAGTTACAAATAAGAACCACCAGCACATACCATTCAGGACAGAAGCGACTAACTTGATTTGTTTGAAATCTATGAGTAATATCTGTGGCGTCCAAGTTAAAAATATAATTTTTAAATTAGTAAGAAAACATTTACTGCCTTCATAAGGTAGACCATCTTTCTTCATTGAGATCATTAGTCGATTAAGAATTGGATGTTTATTTTTAATTTTGTATAAATATGTCGCCTAAAGAAAATTTTCACCGTTTTCCACAGCATCTCCTTCTTTCTTAATTTTGATTACAGAATTTTTTGTAATCCCAACAGCTTCGCACACCTTTTGCATTACCGATGTCAAAGGAATTGATATGCCATTCCTGGCTTCATCTTTTATAAATTTTATCAAGCTGTATACTAACGCCATACTTTTACTATTTAAAACCATGTTTGCTCATCAACTTTACAATAATTATCTGATAATATATTCTTCATTATTCGCGCGTCACTGGGATAAATTTTACTCAGCGCATTGTCTGTAATTGGCTCTTCAAGCAAGAAAAGAGGAATGAACGAAAATATGTCTTTCGCGCAATCCCATTTCTAAATGGCACGGGATCTAGTAGACCTCTTTTCTCAATTAATTGTAAACGATTAAATAGCTCTAAATCGAAAATCATTAATTGTGTAACCATAGAGATTTTTGTTCAGCACATAAACACTATACGCCTTTTAAAAAAAATTACGTGACTCAATTCTTAATAATAGTTTTTACATATCTTGATAATAACAAAAAATTTCATATGGATTTTTCAAATCTACAGGGTACAGATGATTGTTTTTTTTTCTGAGGAATCCCTGAATGTTTTTTTTTTTTTTAATTCAAAAGAAGCAGAAAAATATCCATAAACTCAAAATGTACAGAAAATCAGATTTTAAAAGCTCCAAATTATGAATAATTTAATATAATTTAAGGAACTCCGCATTATTGAAATTTTATTAACAAATCAAAATCAATCTGATCTTTTGTACTTGAATTTAGTTTTAGATTATTTTTATTATTTCTTATCTCTGTTGGATTAAAAATACTTTACAGAGATCTTACCTTTTGTTTGATGCAAAAAAAAAATAGAAATACTTTTTTGTCAACTCAGTTTTTAAAGGAAAACTATCAAATTCTTGAATATTTGCCTTCTTGGATCGTTCTGTTAACAACTAAAAAGTGCTTATGACCAGTAATCGCGATGATAGTAAAAATATCAATCTTCTGATTCTCTTATGTACTCAAGGAGAACAGAAAAAAATGATCTCAAATTTTCGTATCATTGATTATAAATTTAATTTATTTTAGGTAAAGTTTCTAGTAGTGCCAGTAGTAATAATAATTTAGGAAAAACCAAATTTAATAGCTCAAATACAAGTAGCCAACCAGTGACAAATGGAATAGCTTTAGGAGGTCTTTTTGCAGGAGGAATGCCAAAATTACGACAAACCGGCCTTCGAACAGGTGAGAATTCAGTTTGTTATTTGTATTAATTATTATTTTTGCATTTTGATGATAAAATTTAGTACGATAATATCTAGTTTGATTATTTGACAAAAATTATAATGCGCCGATTTTTTTTACCCTCTGCTAAACCGTTGCAACTCAACCATCCATCATTGTTTTTTTTTTACCTCGAGCTCAGTAATCTATTAAAAGTAATAAATCTTATCTTAAATAATTTTTTTATTTCCCAATATTTTATAAAAAAGTATTACGTTACTGCAGTGCTTGACATCTCATTATAAACGTAAACGATTCTTGTAACAAAATTTGGACTGTAATATTTGAGATAGTATTTCAAAGAGCTGATATTAAAGTATCATCTTCTGTCATCTAAAAACATACGCACCTCCTGTCAAAATTTCCGATGAATTGGCACGTCAAATTCCGAGTTCTAGGTGGTGCACCGACGCTGAATGTGAGCAACAGTGCGTCTGAAAGTCCAAGGAAGCCCTCGCCTGAACCACAACGGCAGAATGCAATTTCCAATACGGCAAATGTGAGTCAATTAAACGAAGTGATTAGAAGACAATTGAGTGGAGATGTTAGGAATAGAGGGCCACCTCCGCAGCCTCCTATCAGTCGAAATGCGCATCCACAGACGGTGAGATTTAATTTTTTTAAAGTTCAATGGCTCTGTATGCTTTTGGGAGAAGGTTATGTGAAAATTCGCGAAAATAGAAGCAATAAAGTTAATTTCAAAGCGGATTTCTTATACCGTTCATGAAAAAAATATTGAAATGAATGTATAATTGAAGAAAGCGATATGTTTTGAAGAAGTAGAAAAATGCATGATAAAAATCATTTTATTATAAATCTTAAACAAAACAATTCATGCGAAACATAATTTGAAGTCCTATGTACTGTTAAAAAATAAATCCAAAAAGTTAAATAATCTTGTGTGCACGGAAATTCCAAAGGACATCCGGCACCAAATTTAACGCTCAATTGGAGAATTCAATTGTTGAATAAAATTTTGTGTGAACAACATTTTTATTTGCAAACGTTTCAGTCAGTTTGAAAATTTGCAATTAAATGTGATAATAAATTTAAAAGTTCAAGTACAGCGCCGATTGTTGAATACAGTATTCTTAGTTTATTAGGCGAGTGTAGATATATTTTATTCATGAATTTTTCGGTCAGTATTTGTACTGATTACGTAAGTGGACATTTTTATGATTATTTTGATTGGAAATACTTTTATAGAAATTATCTGTACGCCTAAATTTTATAAAACTAATGAAAAAGGTATCAATCACGCTTTATAAAAAAAAAGTGCCGATAATAATTTATCGAATAGGTGATCAGTTTCAAATATTATGCATTAGCTTGATAGTTTTATTTTTTTGATTAAGGCCCAGTCTTTCCATCTACGAATAACTTTATTCGGTGGATAATATCCACAGCAACAACTGTTGCAATAATTGTTATCATAATAATTATTTAGGGAAAAAAACTATTCGGAGATAGAAAGACCGGACCTAAATCACAGCGAATAATTTTGACAGTTTTAAAACTTTCTTGAGCGATAATAATTTTTTATTATTGATCTTTTTTTACTGAAACATGTGTTTTCATAAAACAAATGATTTTTAGAAATTTCGTGTTTGAAATTTTTTTTACGTCGAAAATTGTTCATAATGAAAATTTATTATCAATTTATCGGTATTTCAATCCTGAATTTATCTTAAGAGTAGATTAATTTTTGTAGCAATGATTTTTCGAATATTTTCAACTGATATTGAAGATTGAAGATGAAAACCAAGTCTTAATCACACTGTTCAAAATATTTTATTTTGTTTACCGGTTTCGGCTACTGAGTAGACATCATCAGAACCGGAAGACTACAACGAAAAATTACATAAATACTTGAATTTCAAACAAATACATATTATATTATCTAATGATCTTACATTCACACAATGAAATTACAGGATTCGAAATAAGAATTTATAACGCTGATAAATGGTTAATGAATTTCTGACAGAACAATAATAGAATAAAATAGAAGCAAATATGTAAAAAATGGAAATATATAATTGAAAAGCTTCGAAAAAATTCTTGAAGTTATTAAAATGTAAATAAAGAAACAAAATGACAATAGTATATTGTGCAACAAGTGCGATAAGTTGTTGATTGCCCACTTCGTTCGTGCGTCCATTCGCTCAAGTGGGCAATTGACAACACCGCACGAGTTGCAGATACTATTTTTTATTACGAATACTATTTTGCGCTTATTTTTCCGGGCGGCAAATTATACTTGGCGCACTCAAAAGCCAAAGAGCCATTTACCGCCCGGAAAAACGTGCGCAAAATAGTACTTATCCTGCATAAGTAATAAAAAATTATGAAAAGTAAAATCTAGCTAAAAACGCTGTGTAATTTTGATGTTAAATTCGTTTGATCATTGAGACATAGTTGTTATTATTTTTAATGAATCTTTTTATTTCCAAAAAAATATGAACTTGCACCATATCTATGATATGATTATGGACAATGGATATGTAAAATTTCGTAATCTTCAGAAATATCAAAATCCGGTCTTGTGTCATGCAAATAAATGTTCTGCGACACTTGAATTTTCGCACGCTCGTCGTGAACAGCGTTCATGCTCTTAGAACCCAGTCATAATTTTCTTACCTGTCAGAGCAATGTATACTGCATTACAGTTAGCACACTTCAATTCATAAACCTCAGATTTATTTGTCTAAATTTGAGTGTCAATTTTCTTGCAAAGTATCTTTATCAAATTACTTAACGGTCTGAACCTTTGAACATTATTTTGATGTTTTGAAAACAATTTTTTTATATGAAGTTGCGATCTTAAAAATAAATAATTTTTAAATAACAATACATATAAAAACTACTTTTGATTATAAATTCTGTATATTTTATTTGAAACTTTGACGTTTCGATCCTTTGACCAAAGATCTTCTTCAGAAAACAATGATACAAAATAAAACAAGGCAAATAACTAGATACTAAAAATATAGAGAATACTAGATGTGATAACGTGGATATCACATCTAGACAAAAAGAATAAAATCCTCTTGCATTCACCCAAAGCTTGAGGAAAACCCACGTGAAAACCCCAAGCAGAGGAATATGTCCTATTTGGTACAGCTCCGTTCACATCCCAAATCACAAAATACACGACATTTCAACAAGACAGCGTAGCGCTACTCTTTGCTATTGGTTTAGCTCACAACTGCAGTTTCAACTAGTCCTCAGTGTACTTTTTAATCCAGAACATACACAGAACTACACCAACTAAGACGCAATCATTATGTATGTGTATTATTGGTTATAGAAAGCCAAACATTTGATTATTCAAAACCATCAGTATGGTTGAAGTTATTTGGATCTTTAAGTATCTCAATTGTTTCTGACCAATCTATGTACCATGAATTGATGAGCATCTTGCGACTATTCTTGTTTCTTCAAACTTGATGTCATGCAAAAACTCGATGGCTTGATCAGCTACAGAAGATTTATTTGGATGGTTTAGTCTTATGCATCCCCTATGTTCAGCAATGCGAGTGTTCACAATTCGGCCCGTCTGTCCAACGTAGACTTTCCTACAGGTACAAGAGATCTTATAAATGCCCGAAGATTGTTGGAGAATCACGTCCTTTACAGGTCTCATGAACTGCTTGATTTTCATTACCGGAGTGAAGGAAACTTAGAAATTATATCTTGACAAGATCCTTCCGATCTTCTCCGAAACATTACTCACCTTACCCATTTACATTCTTTTTCTAATTTTGTAAGATATGCTCCCTAAGAAAGAGAGTGAAAATGTGAAAAATCTTTCTCAATAATTGTGTCTAGAAATTACGCTTCTTTAAGTTGGAGTATATAACGTTTCCTGCTGATAAGCTTATTAATCATGGCTGGGTGGAAATTATTTGCAAAAGCAATTTGTTTCAAAATATTAGTATAATTATTTCTTAATTGCTCAAACCATAAGTTGACATTCTATGTATGTGTGATTGGAAAATTGCAAATTCATGTTTTGTGTCATGATTGGACTCATTATTTATGGAATCAATCAGTCGGTTTTCTGAAAACTCTGAAAGACAAGTGTTTATTTGAACGCATAATTTTAATGTACAGAAAATTAATGCTTTTATTTCGTTCTGTTTCAATGGAAAATACAATTTGCCTGATCTATTAGATTCAACTGATTTTCACCCACTCTTATTAATAAATTTACTTTGATCAGATTAGTTATACAGTGGGTTGCTTTACTTGTTTTGAAGTACTAATAAATAAAAATTAAATTCAAATATTAATATAAGAATGAAAAACAATAATTCATTTAAAACAATTCCGATCGAGGCAGTATTCTTGAACAATCAAAATTAAAATTAATTAAAACTTCAAGTTAGTTTGAAAGATGATGGAAACAGAATTTTATTCAGACAATTGATGAAAACAAAGCTTTCTCTAAATCGATTCAAATGAGATTTTTTGTACGACACGGCATTTGTGTATTTCATCATATAGTTCAAAATTGTTACCATCGTCTTCAATCATAGGAAATATAAAAACTGATGCAGTTCTGACCCTGTACCCCATTGAAACAAAATTGAATTAATTATTATTATTTATATTGCAGAAAATTATTTAAAATCTTCTAGCACAAAGTCTTTAAATATTGTAATTTATAATATTTTATTTTTTCTATTGGTGTTTTGCAATGTCGTACAAGTAATCAAATATTTATTTAAAATTTATTACGTATTATTTACATTTTATATTTACAGTATTACTACATATATCTTCAAGGCGCACACCTTTGTGACGTAATCAGAAATAATTTGTATAATAGATCAATTTTGAATCATCGATGACTTTACCTCACACATTATCTCACTTCAGGAATTACCTAAAGCAAAAGATCAGCATATGACATTCTTTTTGTAATACAAACAACAAGATATATGAACAACATGTAATATGAATATAATATTTTATATTTTAATATAAGATTAAGAACTTGTTCGGAATTAAATTTCACTTCCTTAAAATCCTTAATCGAGGTGGAAATATTAGAGTTTTTAATTTTGCAGTCACTATTGAGATATTGAATGTAATCGAATATATGCCAATCTTTACATTATAAAAATATCGTTTTATCGGCGCTTATTATTTCATGAATCACCCAGATTTTCCCAGGTTATTTTTCTTTACAATATAAACAGTTATTTTGTCTTGAGATAATTGTTGAATAAACCGGAAGTTGCAATTCTCTACTTATTAAGAGCCCGCTCATTTAAAATATGCAAATGATTCATTTGTTATAATGATTATTTCCATTTAATTATTATTGCAGCCGTCTGCTGAAGCATTTAAATAGAGTACAGCTTGGAAAAAAATTATTCTGGAATAAACTTTTTAATTTTTCGAATGTAATGAAATCTATATTAAATTTTAAGCCTATAAATAAATCATTGATATTCATTTCATCATTCTCTTTAACTGAGTCTATCCTATTTTTTATTTGATAAATAAACATTTTTTTTTCTGTAAAAATTGTTTATGTAAAAAATATACAGTCTATTTTATAGTAGTATGTTTTTCGGTTCTTAATTGTTACTAATGTACTGACAAGAAAATGGTGTCAGTTTTAAGAAACACTTTGTCGAGGTTCATATTATATTTTTTTCTTCTATCGTTTGGATAAGACGCCATATTGTAACACTGCATTACATGCAAAACTATTTTAACAAGTTGTCATGGCAACTGTACGAAAAGCATTGTTTTTTTTTGGACAAATACAAAAAGTAAATTACGTTACATAGTTCCGCTTCGCGTCATACATCATTTATTTTTACTCATCCCAAAATTTAGCATATTTTGTACTTGTTAAACAAATAACTATATAAAAAAAAAAGATTTTTGATTTCAAATTCTGTATATTTATTTGAAACTTTGACGTTTCGATACTTTGACCAAGGATCTTCTTCAGAAAACAATGAAGAAGATCCTTGGACAAAGGATCGAAACGTCAAAGTTCCAAATAAATATACAGAATTTAAAATCAAAAGTCGTTTTTATTAAATAAAATTCTGAAAAATGTATATATTATTAAATAACTATATCATCAAGCTTTTTGAATTTTTACAAATCTATAAATAAAAACAATACAAATATCAACCTGATTGATTACAACGAAGTAAATGGACGGAATCTTGGTTACTTTAACGGCTATAAAATTTTTAGAGCCCAAAAAGTAGGAGACAAATGGATGCTCACCTAAACATTCAACAAAAATTGGAATAAATGAAATTATAGTGCTATAGTGAAACCAATAACGTGAAGAAACACAGTGTATTGTATTTTGGAAAGAAACGCTTCTTCAAGAGTTGGGAATGTGGAATGTGTAAAATCCAAACGAAGTAATTTTTTTCGCTTTTGTCTGGAAATAGATACGAGAAATATTCATTACCCTATTTTTGGACTTTTTTTTAAATGCAGGACACTATAAAGTTACATTTCAAAATTTCCGTGAAACAATATTGAGAAATTATTAACAATTCAAAAAATACAAATTCAGGAGTCGATTCTTACACCATCATCCTGAACAGGCCTGGCAATAATCTCCCATGTTTCTTCAAACTCTCAGTTCGGTTGCATTTTGGTAGTTGGCACTGTTGTATATTTATATCTCTGCATACCAGTTATCAACATTTCATTGTACTGCTTACAAGTCTGATCATTTGAGGCTTCTGATTCTGGAATTTTCTATAACACTACAGAACTGTAAATCTGAACAAAATCACATCATTTCTTGATGTCAAATGACGCTAAATGTATTTGTCAACAAAAATTGTTGCGATTTTGTTCAGATTTACAGTTCTGTAGCATTATAGAAAATTCCAGAATCGCTACATTAGTTAGACTGTATTGAAGAATCCCAATAAGGACAAAATTCGTGTCTACAGTTGTTGTCCTAAACATACTTCTGTATTTGTATTTTTGTGAAACATTTAGGGCTTGAAATTTTAATAACAATTTTTCTATTCTATTATTGTATTTCTGTGCGTGAAGAAATACTTAGAAGAATATACCTTCGTAAGAAAAGCTATTTTGCTAATCTATATCTACTAAAAAATAAAACTTTGAGTAAAAATTTTGAAGTAAAAATTGATAAAACCATGATCGGGCCCGTAGTTATTTATGCAGCAGAAACTTTGACTAAATGACTTAGTACACTTTATTAAAATTGCAAGATTGAGGTGGATAGGTCACGTCATCTGAATGAAGGAAGATGGAAAATCAAAGAAAAGCACTCAATGTCTTTATAAACATACGAAGACCGAAAGGTCGACCCAGAACAAGATGGTTCGACAACACCCTTAAAGACAACAAACTGGAAGAAAAAGGCGGAGGATAGAAAAATATGGAGGAAATTGGTTGAGGAGATTAAAGTCATATGAGGGTTATAATAATGCCAAGAAAGAAGCAGAAATTTCTGTGCGCTACCGCTAATAAAATATATATTTTTTTACTATAGTTTTGGCTTCCATTGGTTTTGAATTTATGTTTAATTTATAACGGAGATATTCAAATTTAATTGGAATAATTTTTTGTACTCGTATTTACTTCTAGATTTGTAAGAACTAGAGATGTTACTTAGAGCCTTACTTATGTATTTATCTCAGCTTTGCCTGGGCGAGCAAATTCAGCTATAACAAAAACATTTTTGTCCTCATTTACTTAAATAAATAACTCTCAGAAGAATTCAAGGTTTTCAGAAAAGAAATTTTCAGATACTATTGTCACAAATATGAAATATTCTAAGTAATTATTTCACATAATTATTTATTTGAATTCGCTATAATTGTAATCCTAGTTAGTATTGACCAAGTCGATGTTTAATTGTCGAACATGATTGATAGCCTACGGTTACTAGGTGTTCGGTGGTTGCCAGGCATTAACTGTTAGACAATTGAATGTTGGCCCATTGTTGTATTAGGTATATAAGAGCGTGAGCTAGGAGAGGAATTAATTCAGTGATTCAGTAACAGTAACTGTGCGCGAAATTGTGTTCATACGTGTTTAGAAAATAAATATTCACACTGTAACCTGTGTTACAAAATTATTCACAATAAAATTTGTGACACTATGAATAAAAAGAAAACTCAAATCTATCAAAAATTGAATAGTAAATTTACAGAGATACATCGTGTTTTTATTCAAATTTTAATCAATTTTGATCTTGAAATGTCAATTTAGAAAAAATAAGCATTTCTAAGCCTAAGTTTTGTATATGAAAATGATTAGAAACACAACGTTTCGACAGCAAAGTGCTGCCTTTTTCAAGTGTAAGGAAATATATTTCTTTACACTTGAAAAAGGCAGCACTTTGTTGTCGAAACGTTGTGTTTCTAATCATTTTTATATAAAGAACTTTTCCAAATAAAACATATTTATTAAAAAATGAGTTCTGAAAAGTTTTTTCCTTGATTAAGTAAACTTTCATTAGAGAAAAGTTACTCCAAAGATTTTTTTAAATCAGCTTTCAAAGAGATATTCGTATAGAAATAAAAAAGTCATCATTGAATTATATCCTTCTGTATAACATGATTAAGGAGGAAAAGTCTGTTAAAAATGTAGATAATCATATCATCATTGAGTTAATACTCTTCTATCACTAGTATCACTGAATTCATGGTCATTTTTAATATATTTTAAATGTTTTTATGTTGTGCTATTTTTAGAATTTGATAACGCTAATATTTTATCCATTGTTTAAAAACAAAATCGAAAATAACTCTTTTAAAATCAAAGAAAAAATATTATAAGGAAAATTTTAACGAGTGACTAATCCTCTATTTAGATTTGGATAGTTTGCTTATAAATAAAGTTGAGTACTGATGTTTTCGCAGGTCTCAGTGATCTTTTGGAAATTTCATTAAAATTTGTTTGTTCCATAGCACCAATATTCGATTTATCAAAGCATTCAAAATGTTTATTGTTTTGCGCTCTATTATCACTGAGAGCTTTTGTTTAACTATGTACCATTAACAATATTTTTTTGTTTTACAGCAGGACTCAGCAGACTCAGTTTCAACCCCTGTTACTCCGCGGTTTCGTTTATCTCCAGATAGCCCCGTTCCAAATAAATCAACCTTACATCGTTCAAATCCTGCTCCCGTTCCTCCACCTCCCCCATCTTCATTACCATCTTTAACATCTTTACCACATTCACCTGTTGCCAGTACGCCACCTACTCCTACAGCGGCGCCTGTACATACGCCGCGACCGCCTATTAGCCATGGCAAACCAAACGTAGCACCAAAGCCTCCCACGAGTGCCACAGGAGGTGTGAATAGTGGAGGAAAACCGGCTACGCCACCAAAGAAGTTAGTTGTAAACGGAAGGGTGCCGGTTTCAAGGGCGCAAAGTATGAGAGTGCCTAGGAGTCCGCCAGTGGCACCTAATCAACAGAATTCGTTTCCGGCGAGTACAGTTAATGGTGAGTGACGAAAAATAATAAAAATGTAATTTATTCTAAAAGACAATCAACTGTGGGAATAGTATCAGATTTTTTTGTGTTATTAATCGATAGTAAATAGATACAATTCAATTTTGTTCTGTGAAACGCACATTTTCATGTAATTTAACCACAATTGCTGGATGTAAAGATAGAAAAACTGTTATTTATTTAACCAATCCTCGTAGATAACAAAAATGTTCTATCGTGCAGTTTTATAGATATTACAATCTACAAGGCTGCCCAAAGTATGGCGTGCAGTTTATATTCATGCGGCCCGCGATGCTTTATTTTCTCTCTATGACTATTTCTCTCGAAGTTATAGCCTTCTGATAATTACCTAAAAATTTTGTGATTAATGTAAAGCTTGAATTACGCTATACTTTTTCCGTCTAGATTTCTATTTCTAGTTTCATTCGAGTTTCGTTCGATTTTCAGATTTAATTCCAAAATAATTCGTGGGCAATCGCATAATTTCGATTTTTTTCCGAATAGGTACAGTTTCGGCAACTTTCAAAATGAGATATGGTAATATGACAGATTAGGTTAGTTGCTATGGAAACTGAAACGAAACTATAAAACTTATTTTTTCTACAGTCACTATGGAATGATACTCTTTCCACACGCTGTAGCGTGCGGAATAGGGATCATTCCGCATGCTCAGGGATTCCTAAGAAAGCCGCGTGGTGTCGCGAAAAATCTGTTTCATTACTGTCATAATTTTAATTCTCCTTGATTTTCTCTTCATTCCTTCCATTCAAAATGAAGTTAATATGAGTAATTTTATCAACATTTCATGGATTGGAATGAGATCAATGAAGCAAATTTTTTTTCAGAAAACGGTATATTTTGATTATAGATATTAGCGCGGAAATCTTTGACTGTAGAAAAAATAACATCCGTCACTCGTGCGAATCGATCATACCATGCTCATGTGAATTCTGCCACTCGACTTCGTCTCGTGGCTGAATTATTCACATTCGCATGGAATGATCTCCATTCCGCACTTGTATCGGAATATACTATTTTAGGCGATCATGACAAAAAAGGTGTTTTTATGGCTTCTTTTGCGGCCGTGAATTTTCACTTTTTGGGACTGATCTATCAAATTTTACTTTTTGGGACTGATCTGTCAAATATTACTTTTTGGGACTGATCTGTCAAAAAATATTTCATAAACACTTTATATTTACCTATATGGGCAGCTTAATGAACTCTTTAAGAAACAGTTTTCGCTTAAATAGTACATATATTCTTCCGTCAACCTCTGTAGTTCTTGCAATTCAAAAAATAAATACGCATTTTTTGTTAAATGTCAACTTGATAGAAGACAATAAAATAAAACAATTTCAACGGCAACTAAGATTTAAAATTGCAATGTTTTAGAAATAAATAGATAAAATGATGCGATTTGGAATTATTTCGTAATGATCGCCTAAAAAACGGCCTACAGTTCTTTTTTGGTCTCACCTGATTCGACCAAAAAAGATAACCTTTACGGCCTTGATACACAAATAACTATTTTATAAAACAGGGTTTAATTCGTACAGTTTTACTAAAGATTTAGTCATATTTGGCAACCACTTCTTGGCCACTATAAAACAAATCACAATACAAAGAAATATCCGCTATGTTTTTTAAGGCTCTGACAAACGTCAAAAACTATAAGGTTGGTGTGACTAACAATACGCAAAACTGCGCATGCTTTCCCGAATCTACCATTGTAACCATTGAACTCCATTTCTCAAAATACGTCATCGAGCATTGTAGCTTAAAAGTTAAAATAATTGCATATAAAACTTGGGAAAACGCTTATTCTGTTTCAGGCTGTTGTGTTGAGGATAATTCAAGTGAAATATAGTTTTAATAGATTTCAGAAAAAAATATATTTTCTGAAGAAGACTTTCGGTTAGAGAGTCGAAACGTCAAAAATAAAAATAAATATACAGAATTAAAATCAAAAAAGTCTATTCATTAAAAATAACCTAATAAACTTCACACTTCTAATATTTACTACATTTGACATTTCTTAAAAGAGGAAAGAAAGAAGATTGAAAGAGATAGAGATAGTGAACGCTCATCTAACCCTTATAACAAGACCATTCAACTTGGAGCACTAATCCAAGCTTACCGGGTTATCTTTTTGGCCGCCCGAATGAGTGAACGCAAAATACCGCAACTGACCGATTGTCGCCAGAAATCGCCTTATGACATATTTAAGTGCGAAAATCGAACAAAAATTTCTGATTTACATTATGCTAGAATTGGCTAAAAGGCTAAAAGCTCCTCGGATGAAACTCGGACTGAAATCTAGCCGAAAAAATAGTATATTCCGATACAGGTGCGGAATGGAGATCATTCCATGCGAATCGAGTGGCAGAATTCACATGAGCATTGAATGATCGATTCGCACGAGTGACGGATGTTATTTTTTCTACAGTCAAAGGTGTCCGCGGAAATATTTATAACCAAAATATGCAGTTTTTTGAGAAAGAATTTGCTTCATTGATCTCATTCCAAATCATCAAACTTTGATTAAATTACTCATATTGATATTTTTTTGGAGAGGAATGATAAGAAAATCAAAGAGAAATGAAATTATGACAGAGATGGAACAGTTTTTTCGCGACGCCACTCGGCTTTCCTAGGAACTTCTAAGCGTGCGGAATGATCCCTATTCGGCACGCTACAGCGTGTGGAATGGGTATCATTCTATAGTGACTGTAGAAAAAGTATAATGTAATTCAATCGTATGGCACTAAGTTTTCTGCCACTATTATTAGGAGAATTTACGAGCTGTGTGTTTAGGTGCTTATTTTTCTGCGGCCCTCCAATTAATTTAGTAATTTGCACTCATTAGAGATCAGTGGTAATTTGTATTTGCTCGGGAATGTATCTGGTTTGGACAGTCCTAGAGAATCTGAATGATCGGTAATTCATTTCATAAACTTTTGTTGAAGTTTGATGCGATTGAATCAGTGATGTATCTAAGTTTTTCGAGGCCTATAGCTTAAGGCTGTTGTCGTAATACATCATTGTCAAAAAGTGAAGTCTAGCGTATCTACAAGAAGTGCCTTGCAAACTAATATATAGATGCTTGTAATTCTTGTCAGAACTTGTTCATAAGACAGATAGTTCAGTATATAGATTTTTATGGTAATACTGATGAGTAAAGACTAAGAAATTTAGAATAAATTCAGTGGATGACTGAATTTTTTGTCAGGGAGTGTATCTCATACTCGTACATTATAGTAAACATTCACGGGTACTTGCCGGAAAAATAACTTGGCAACATTGTGCTTAGCTGTCATCTCAATAGAGTTAAAAAATGGCAAGCTACAAAAATAAACTTATTATCACGCTAATTGTTTCTTTTTTCAAGCTACAAAATTAATGTGATTGAGTGCAATATTATATATTATTTTTATCTGTTATTATTATTATTTATATACTTGAGTTAATAATATTTTTTCTTTACTTTTATGTGCTTTGTTTATTAAATATTCAATATCAGTATTATATTAACATAATTTTTTGTGTTACCAAATATCTTTTATATTTTACTCTCATAAATAATATTGTTCTACTGAAACCATTGATAACTATTTATTTCCATCTCTTTTCCTTTGAATTTTTAGTTCAAATAGTACAATGCGATGTATAGAGTGATGTACAGTGTTGCCAAGCATTTCTTTTCAATGTGTCGACACGTATTTTATATATAAAATGTTCAACTTTGCATTCTCATATCTAAATAATGAGATGGTCAATAATTTTTTCTTTATTTTCAAATACGCAGAACATATTCACCAATTTATAGCTAGTTTTTTGAAAGAATCTGACTGTTAGTTTTTTCATTAAAAATTAAAACTGATATAATTATTGCCTGAATTGTATACTCTTCATTGCTCTCCATGTTAAAATTTTTAATTTCAATTGCGTTTATCTTAAGTTTGAGATGGTCAATCGCCTTCAAATTCCAAGGATAATTGTATAATAATATTTTTAGTGAGTATACAAAAATTTGGAATATTCTGATACTATGGCTATAGCACGACAACTACCTTAAAGTTCAATAGGATCCTCATTTTTTAAAAATAAAAATCTTCAAATTGGTATTTGAAAATCATTATAAATAAGATCAAAATCATAGTTGAAGTACATTTGTTGATGTTATGGCAAGGAGAGTCAATAGTAAATGTACGACACAATAAAATTTATTTAAGATAGGACGTTTCGGTGCCATTTATATCGATTACCATCATCAGCTACAAAATTATATATTTTTTCATTCATTAATATACAATTGAGAATTAGAAATTATCAAACATACCTTTAGTTTAGTAGAAAAATATAGAAGTGTATTAGTTGTAAATTACATTAGAAATTCTTAAAATGACATTTGAATCTGATCTTAATAAGACTGGGATCCTATCACAGAGCAAACGAGAGAATAAAATCTTGTGGGAATAGAAAAATATAACTACCTTTAATTTATCAATATGAATAACCCATGCAAGCTGTAGTGTCATCTGTGAGAAAGAATTTTAAATACGAGAAATAGTATATTCCGATACAAGTGCGGAATGGAGATCATTCCATGCGAATGCGAATAATTCAGCCACGAGACGAAGTCGAGTGGCAGAATTCACATGAGCATGGAATGATCGATTCGCACGAGTGACGGATGTTATTTTTTTTACAGTCAAAGGTGTTTGCGGAAATATTTATAACCAAAATATGCAATTTTTTAAGACAGAATTTGCTTCATTGAGTTTATTCCAATTCATCAAACTTTGATAAAAAATCAAAGAGAAATAAAATTATGACAGCAATGGAACAGTTTTTTCGTGACACCACGCGGCTCTCCTAGGAATTTCTAAGCGTGCGGAATGACCCCTATTCCGCACGCTACAGCGTGTGGAATAGGTATCATTCTATAGTGACTGTAGAAAAACATATTTTTCTACAGTCACTATAGAATGATACCCATTTGACATGCTGAAGCGTGCGGAATAGGGGTCATTCCGCACGCTCAGAGGTTCCTAAGGAAGCCGCGTGGTGTCGCGAAAAAACTATTTCATTGCTGTTATAATTTTATTTCTTTTTGATTTTCTTATCACTCCTCTTCAAAATGGAGTCAATAAGAGTAATTTTATCAATATTTGATGGATTGGAATAATATCAATGAAGCAAATTCTCCCTCAGAAAACGACATATTTTGGTTACAGATATTTCCGCGAACACCTTTGACTAGAAAATTAGTATATTCCGATACAAGTGCAGAATGGAGATCATTTCATGCGAATGTGAATAATTCAGCCACGAGACGAAGTCGAGTGGCAGAATTCACATGAGTATGGTATGATCGATTCGCACGAGTGACGGATGTTATTTTTTCTACAGTCAAAGGTGTCCGCGGGAATATCTATAATCAAAATATACTGTTTTCTGAGAGAGAATTCGCTTCATTGATCTCATTCCAATTCATCAAATATTGATAAAATTTCTCATATTGACTCCATTTTGAAAAGGAATGAAAAGAAAATCAAGGAGAATTGAAATTATGACAGTAATAAAACAGTTTTTTCGCGACGTCACGTGGCTTTCTTAGGAACCCCTGAGCGTGCGGAATGACCCCTATTCCGCACGCTACAGCGTGGAATGGATATCATTCTATAGTGACTGTAGAAAAAGTAATTTGTGCACGTTGTCAACATAAAATCAGTGCACGAAATACTTCGTACCCATTGTCATGATAAACAACTCCAAAGCGACATTTCGTATACTAATATTGATGTACAAATGTCATGATTTTTTGACGTTTGTAGAAAAAATAACATCCGTCACTTGTACGGATCGCTCATTCCATGCTCATGTAAATTCTGCCACTCGACTTCGTCTCGTGACTGAATTATTCACATTCGCATGGAATGATCCCCATTCCGCACTTGTACCGGAATATACTATTCTACACTAGCATGATAATCTGTTCAATAAATGAGGTGTTTATTTTAATTTATATTTATAGTGTAATGTTCGATTGAAGCACTGTGAGAAGAATTCATTAGCCTACAATTCAGAGAGTCGCCCTTTGCTTCAAAAACTATTTGGCTTATCCTATATATGACTTTTGGCACTCATGACTGTCTATTTCATAGATAATATTTGTCATATCTGTAATGTCAACAAGATCTTTGAGTTTGTTAGTATAAATGTTATTGACAGGAGGTGAAAAAGTAACGATGACAAGTTTATTTTCATTGAAATCAGATCAGTAAAAAATGGTAACTTTAAATAGGATTTATTATTATAGCTGTTAAACACGCAAAAGAATAATGAAGTCAAAAAAATTATTCATTTATTATTTTTAGTAGATAAGTAATGAGGAAAATCCGATCATAAGTTATTTTAAGTAAATTCTAAATTCAAGTTATTAATTTACATGTTTAAATCTTTTATTTTGATTTAACGAGGTAGACATTTTACAATCTTGAAGATCAGTAATTGATATTAAAAAAAAAATATATTAGTAGAATACTCGTGAGTCGTGACTAGAATAGATAGATGACATGTATTTATACTACCCACTGATCTCTATATATGGATAGCTGATACTGTAGTATCCTTTTGAACAATCACCAGCGCCACGATTATCGGGAGAGGAACTAAAATTTGCTAAAACACACTGATTGGATATATGAAAATATTATCTATTATAAAATCGCTCATAAAATAAATATAGGGTACGTTCCACTTAACGACCGCAACGATTGTGTCGCCCATTTTGCGTTCCACTTATGGCCGCGGTTGTTGCGGTCAAGGTTTCAAACGTCACGGACACGTCACTAGTGACGTCATTCCTAAGGACTACAACGCTCGCAGTTAGAGCATGGGTCTGTGTGGTCGTTTGGGATTTTTCGCGCACTTTTAAAATCTGACAGCTTGTATACAAACAAGAAAATAGCGGAAGGACAACAAATGCAGAAACTGTCTCTCATAAATGCTGAAAATAATAATGTTGTTGAAGTTTTAGTAATTCCAGAAGAAGACTAATTGTGGGGCAACCTTTTACTGCTCTAGTTAAATCTTTCCGTATAATTTATTTATATATAATATAAATTATCAGCTTGAGTTAAATTTTTTGAATCTTACAAGCGAACAACATAATAAATACAATCAAGTTGTCAATTCTCACTCATCTAAAATGGCTTTTAAATTCGGCTCCATTGTAACGGCCAACAACTTCAGGATAGTTTATGATTCGAGGACAACATTTTCGCTTTTTTCTTTCATAAAGAGCTGCTTCCCATTCTTCATCAGAGCTTGAACTTTCCGAAAACTGTCTATTTATTCGACGCCTCATATACGTACCAATGACAGCAGTAGTAGCAGTCATATTTAGCTCGGCAGATATTTGTCTATTGACATATGTTCATAAACCCGTTCCACTTAAGTTTTCGCCCGCGACGATGCCTAGCTAGTGGAACGGAGATTTGGTCGTTGTGAGCGCGGTCGTTATAGTCGTTAAGTGGAACGTACCCATAGTGTTCATTTTTTGTTTTGAAAAATAGCGGTACACTAGACTAAAGTCATCAGTTATGAAAGAAACTTTTATATTCAGTAGGAGATGGTGCTACATGACATATTTTTGTTATCCTTTCATCACCTCTAATAATTGTTTGGTTGGAAACTTTTGTCACTTTGAACATATTGTATGTAGTATTCGCGACAAATATAATTCTAACGGTTTGATTGTTTTGATTGCTGTTCTATTAGACAACAAAATTGAACTTCGTACTTATCTGAGGAAGTGAGCTATTAGCGCTCTCCCGTGGAACATTTATTATATATTTTTCAGACATAGAACCGAGCTGCTTAACTGTAAGAGTGGTCAATTGATCACCGCATGTACGCTTGTAATGATATTATAAATAGAAATTCTAATTATTATGTTCTACAGGATAATATAAACACTAAAGCAGGGAGTAAAACATGAAATTTTATCGATTCTTTTCGAAAATTAAAAACGATATTTAAAATTTGGTGTGTATAAAATCAATCATAGAAATAGTGATAAATAATGTATTGCGTTTATCATAAAAAAGTTAAATTGAATCTAGAGAATGATTTTAAACCATATTTTGTTCAGTGAGACATTAGCAGAGGATAACATCAACTCATAGAATGGATTGTGTATACACCATCCAAGCTATATCTGGCAAAAATAAAGGTACATTGGCAACCATTTTTTTGTTGAACTAAATTTGTGTATTAACTTGACGTTGCTACCGTGAAAACTTTGCAGTTGCTTCTATAGTTCTTTTAGATGAATTTATAAATTGCGATCAGGAATCAGAAAGACAAATTGAAGAAAATTGATTCAATTCAATAATTATTTTCCATTTATTTTCTAGGTAAAGATTTTGGCACGATTCGAGGTATACCTGCGGGCTACCACTCCACAGAAAATCTTTCGCGGCCACATCACTCTCGTAACCAGACTCTCCCCGTCAATCTTTTAAAATCTGCAGCGCCGCCACCACCAGTATCAGCTTCTGGATCTTCTTTAAACCTTTCTGGTCGACCTAGTGTTCCACCTCCTTCAAGGCCACCGGTTCCACCTCCTCCGAGTCGCACAGTGGGCGTAAAAGCGCCATTGAGCCCTCCACCGCCGCCACCGGGTGGTGGCAATATTAATTTTGGTGGAGGGGGACCTGGAATTGGGGCAGCGCCGCCCCCGCCACCACATAGAAATCAAGCGCCGCCTCCACCACCTAGTCATACAAGACCGCCGCCAGCGGTAAGCATAATTTATTTACTTTCCGATCGCTCGATTTGCTCTCCTCAAACTGAACGACGGCGTTCTTTTATATAGACCTTTGTTTACCTGCGGAGTCTGGAAGTGTTCTACCGCATTTCGAGAGATTTTTAGAGTTTATCGCGAATATTCCAGACGTTAATTTAAGAAAATTTGTTACAGTATTAAAAATTAAAGAAGACATAATCAATACACAGTACTACTTTTGTAATAATTTGAGAACTGTTTGTCAACATTACGTTTTATTTAATTCTGTAAAAACACGTCGTTATTTCTCACTCTAGATTCCTGTGAACGGTCCTCCACCACCTCCGGTGCGGAATTCTTCAATGCGGGGCGTCGTAGCCGTCGATTTAGATACACGATTCTCTAATCTCTTCCACCCGGTAACGGACTTTCCTTCGCCTCCTAGGTTCCTAGACTTCCACAAAATCTACAGTAACAAAAGTGGTGAGTCTTTGAGTGAGTTTGACTTCGACTTGGATGTAGCCAGAGAGAACGAGTGGAATAAACTCACTCAATGGTTAAAGGGATGTCCATTTAATTATAATATTACAGTGAGAATGAAATAAGTAAAAATAAAGGTTTTATGGTGCGTTTTTTATTTTTAAAAATACTAGTTTAAATTTGATTGTTGATAGTGCTTACCTTAACGAGGATAAATAACATTTTTGAATGCTTTCTAATTCTTTCAAATTTGCAGGCTGTCGTAAATTTAAGACGGTGAATTAAAACTTGAAAATGAAAATTTTAGAAAAGAGAAAAGTGCACATGAACAAATGTCCATAAATACATCACAGAGATATAAGTTAATAGCTCAGAAAAATATTTATTATTGATCTAAAAGAAAATTTAACTCAAATCTAAATCTAAAATTTCTATATCAAACTTGAAATCAAGTCTATCATTTATAGGGTGTTCGAAAATCAATTTCCGATGAAAAATTGCTGTTTATCTACTTTCTGATTCTCTTCCATTTTGTCATCCTCAATTTGGGTAACTTCTCGTTACCCAAATTGAAGATTAATTTTTGGGCCGTACTTGTTGAGTAATTTTTTCAAGTTTTGCAATATTTTGACTCTTCGGACTATTTGTCAAATGTAACTACTTGAAATCAGAGGTGAATTGATGGGTGATTTAATGATTGAAATTTAAATTGACATCAGTTGAAAGATTGTACGGAATATCAATGAAACTATTCATCCTTATTTTACTGAATTGTAATTATAGATACTTAAAAAAATTGAGAAAACGAATTGAAACTCACGAAATTTTATATTACTTCGTGCTCCAGCTGCCAACAAACAACAGGCGCCGCTACCACCAAACTCGGTTCATTTGGGTAACAAATTGTGGGAATCCTCGACTTGCTAGCCCATGTAAACACACCACGACGTTCATCTATCGAACTAAGATTTGTCCAACGTCGTCTCCTTTCTGCTCAACACAATCGACTATGTGCAATCTGGGAATCAGCATAAGTGAGACACTTTAAGTGAAGATAAAGTGTTTTAGTAGTCATACTAATTATTAATGTCTTAAGAAGGTTTTTTAATGTGATCTCTCATTAAAAAAAATTGTTTTCTGTTTTGATATACTTATTTATCATTAAAATTCATTTTCACTTCTGTATGAAGCGTTATTCCAACAAAATTATCTCGAAATGCATTTATCCAAGAGGTGCAAATATGGGCCATTCTTCTTATTTTTTCTTTCTCTTCGTTGTTTCCATAATTTTATAGTAATATGATAATCAGAAAGATTTTAATATATATTTTAGATGAATTGATACATTGAAATTTCTGTGTTTCTGGGCACATCTTGTATGTAATAAACTGCGTCTCGAGAAATACAACGTTTAAAACATCTTGTATAATAAAAAGAAAACAAATTTTTGAAATTAGAGGTACATTAAATCACCTAAAACTAATATGTATATTTGGATGGAAAGATATTTATTTAATTTTAATTTATAATTTATCGGAATTTGCTAACTTGTATTCTTAACAGTATTTTTTATTCTTTTTTAATATTTTGCTACCTTCGTACGCAAATATTCACTAATTACTTAGTTTTATTATTGGAACATTTCTTTAACGATTTTTAAACAAGTTTTACAAGTGTATTTATCGTATCAAAAAATATCACGCATTTGTTGCAGGTCGATCAAGAAATGAGACATTAGATATAACAAAGCTTTATAATGACGTCGTTTGAATTATTGCTACAGTATCAAACGAAGTGTTTTCAAAAAGTATTCAGTACTCACGTACTAAAAATTCGATAATATTTTCTGTTGTGAAATGGAAATTCAAAGCTTGAGAAAGAAAGGATAGTAATTAATGCAAATCAAATTTGCGTAAAATCAAAAGTTTAATTGAAAATAAGCTTTTTAAATTGTGATTTATCAGTTTAGTCAGTTTTTGCCATGGATTGTTTCATCAAAAAACAGCAACGAAAATTTTGATAGTTGCTCGAATGTTTCACCGATGAGTTTCAGAATTTTAATAACTGTGATGTGCCGATTTCAAGCGTATTCGAATCCGGATTTTATTTCCCAACGAAGCAGATAATTTCAATCTATTGAATAAGAATATTTGCTTCTATTGTGCTTAAAGATGGCGATACCAGCGATTCATTTGAAATTAAATTTTGTCATTGGCACTGAAGCAGTTTTTTTTTATGAAGAATGGTTGGTTGGGGATCTTACTTGAGCCCGAAACAATCGGGATAGTAAAAAAATATTATTTTGTTTGAAAATTGGACCCATCAAGTACACAGATCACGTGACCAAAAATTTTGGCGAGGCATGGTATGTTCTCCGAATAAATGAACGTAATGAATCATCCTGAGTTGTCGAAAGTGAACAGAAAAACGGGTTTATTAATTTGCAAATGAGTGATTTAGGATACAATGATCTATTTTTGACTATTTAATTTTGTTATCAAGAACGTAAAGCAAAAATATTTATCTCTATCCTCAATATTATTTTACTTTTAAGCGTCACTGCTTATTTTCAATCAAGCTCTCAATTATTGAACATTTCGCAAATCGAGCGAGCTCCGAGTGCTCCATTAGTCAATAAACGAACGCAAAGCGTGAGCTTGGATCGCTCCGGCTCTATTTTCAAACGCAATCCAATATTAAATTCGTAAAGAAAATTTTCAGGTTCTAGAATCGAGTACTATAGTTGACTCGAATTCTAGACTCGTGTACTAATTCGAATATTTTTTTTACATGAGTACAGGTTTACTCTGTTCTAAAAATAAACGAATTGGCACTTCACTACTAAACCCATGGAAGTCAAGCTTATGGCTAATATGTACTTAATAGATTATAGTAAATAAGTTAGTAAAACGCTGCAAATACTTACTAAATAGAGTATAAATAAATTAAATTTCTTGTATAATTTGGAGAGCATTTGCATTCACGATTAAATTAGATTTTACTGTATTTTATGCACTTCGTTTATGTCCCTAATGATTTTCATAAGATTCATTTTCTGATATAAAGCTTGTTATAACTAAAGTCTGTAATACTATTAAGATCTTACAAGCAAAAAATGCTGTGCACTATTTTTTGATAGTAATTTCTAATTTCATTTTGAATTCAACATCCCCATGTTGAGGTTATATTTAGTCTTGAGGCTGTGGTTAATAAATAAATAGTTTTCAATTGTTAAGAAAGCTTGAATGGATTTGAAGTATGCACAAGGATGGATCATATATGGCTGCCAATGCAGCTAAATTACGCAGAATTGTGCTCAACTGTGTCTCAAAGCGTTGACAAAAAATTAATATACTTTGAAAGAATTATAACCGGCAAAAGATTAAGACATACCTGTTCCCTTAATATAATATAAAAAATTTTATTGAACGTCAGAAGCTAGATTGATTGCACTAATTATACCATATCAATAAATTTTGAATCTGCAATGAATTTAAAATTTGATCAAACTGAGGAAAAATTAAGATTTGATACGTGTTGTGACGTAATTTTTGCAAGTCTTGTTTTCAGTCTCTCTCCCATTTATTGAAATAAGTATAAAATTTGTTACAAATAGCCAACTTTTATAAACAGCATACAAAAATAGTTACTTGAACGAAAGATAGAAGCAATATTTGTATTTATGAATTTAAAATCTCGTGCAAGACAGCTTAAGCTGGTATGCATCAAGCAAACAAGAAAAAAAAATTCTCATACATATTGCACACATCATTTTTTTTGCATAATGGTGATTCCGATTCAATAGATAGAAACCTCATTAACACTGCAAAAAAAATATTTTTGGGACTGCTAAAATTCATACAGCAATCTAGATTAATGACTTCTGGGACACTATATTCAATCAAAAAAATTTTGCAATTCGTTACATCTGAGGGTTGCCTAATTTTGAGCAAAAATCGTCAAAATTATAAAATTGAAGACTGATATCTTAAAAATTTCTTGTTCTTCCGCTTCTAGAAAAGTTCAATTTGGTATTCAATGATCAAAGTTACCAATAATCGCGTTATGTTATTTGTTAATTTTTTGTAAACCACCAGTTATTGTCGTTTTTAACTCTGGGCCTAAATAACAGTATAAAATATTGTATGAAACGAGCTGGTCCTTGTTTTAAAACCAATTTTTGTGGGCCAGTTCAATTCTGCTTATTAAATTCTATACTAATTAATATAAAACAGTACTTGTGCAAAAATTGATGAGTGCAGGTCTGTATAATTTTAAAATAATAACAATTAATAAATAATTAAAATTGTTAATAGACACTTGTTAAATTTTCACAATTGTTAATAGATAAATAATATCGAAAAGTTCATATCATTATTTCATTGTTCTTATAGACGCAAATTTCCAATATTTAGCTGAATTCATGAACAATAATTTTTGTTTTGGTAATTCTTTACAATATTATTTAGTGATGCAATGGTTATAAATTATTCAAGAAGTTAAATGCAGAATTGCGTTTTCCGCTTTAATTTTCATATTTCTCAGATACACCACAAAATTGTGAAGAATCCAAAATAAAAATGCTTATGAATTTTATATAATAATACAAAAGAATATATTTATGCAAAATAGAAGAAATAGTTATAGATCAATTAATTTACGATAAAACTTTTCATCTTGAAATTGTACAAAATGTAGAAGAACTGTATTTAAATTTAAATATTGAGGAAATCGATTTGAATAACGGTAATATTGACTGAAAATCAATATAATCATTTATTTGATTTATGTAAGCTTCAGTTAAAAATACACCTTTCTATAACTTGTAAGTAGGAAATGTAAATAAAAGGATATCGAATATCTGTTATAAAACAAAAAATAAATATTTGTTTATTTAGATGCAGCTTTTTTTAATCTATTAGAGATACATTATTACAGTCTATTCATAGAACGGTACACGGCTCATCATAGGGCTAAGACTTAAACTTTCTGATTGCACATGCATAGATATAAAATTTAATCAAATCTTTAAGCTGCACAAATTTATTTTTTGACCTAAACTTCCAAACGCATTTCATAATTGTTTATAATATATAAGTGACTTGATTTCTATTTGAAACTTCTATGCAGGATGCTTATCCGTTTTATTTAAACTCACGTATAATTTTATGTATTAATGCATAAATGCTTATAGTTCAACCTATAATGCTGTTTAAATTACCATTAGGGGCAGCACAAAATGACGCCTTTAGAGTAGACTTGTCAAAGTGGTATTATGAACACAATATTCAGCACGATTTCATTCATTTTCATCGATTGATTTAAATCAAATTGAATTATATTGAAACGTATGGATTTACTTAGAGATGATAGTTTTTTGTTATACAAATTCTTTTCACTCCTGAGGATGGTCCAGATGGAATCAAATCTGTAGAATTAGAAGAGAAAAAATCAAATTATTGTCTGGTTTCCGAGCTTTATATAAACTAATTTGGACAAAATATTATATATAAAATGATATTATTTGTTTGGAATATATTAATTTTTATCAGGCATATGTAACTCAGCCAACATCTCGGGTCAGGAAGCAAATATCACATCCAAACGCGGGCCGGATTTTACATAATTTATATTGAATACAAGTTAAAATATCTTGAAGTTTCTGAGAACCATTTTTAGGAATATTTGAAAATTATTGGAAGAGCCGGATAAAATCACATCGAGGGCACATGTCTGATTTATATGATGAACAATTTATATTTCGGTGTATCAAATTACATAGTCCAAAAATTGAATACCAAGAATTTTATTTTAATATTTTATATCAGAATTATATAATATAATGTATAAAACGGTACTGGCCAATTAAATCGAAACAGGCAATTTCAATCTATTGAAAAATAATGTTTGCTTATCATGTGCTTCTAGATGAAGAATTTATTTTAAATTCTAGAAAAAATTATCAATTACTCCTTTCACCCGATACGGATGTGGCAAACCCTATAGTGCACATTATTAGATTGAATATTTCCTAAGGCGAGAAGAGCAGTTACCAGTCGTCAAGCCACGGGTAATCTTAGTTTTTGTGGATAATACGCCACAGAGTTTATTATAATTCATTTTTATTTTAGACTTTGTATAAAGATAGTTCTTCTACATCTTGTGACAATATTGCTCCTATAGTTTCAACTAATTCTATATTCTATAGTTGAAATCTTGTTATCAGCGTCCGCCCTTGTAAAACATCCACTTTTTGAACAATGAAGACTTGCATGAATTTTTTTATCCATTTCTGCACCTTTTTATTTCATTATATCATAAAATTCAATCGATATATTATGCACATTGGACAATGGATTAGCAACTTTTGGTAATCTGAGAAGCAGTATTTCAAAATTCTAATAATACTCGTAATTATTTTTATTTCAAAGCACACATTTTGACCTGTTTCATCTCACTTCAAATTATTATTCAAATGGCTTATAAATGTACAATTATTAAAGGAAAGTTTTAGATAAAAGTCGTTTGAATTTCATGATAATTATTTTTTCTGTGGAAAAATCCACAAAAAGTACCCCAAAATATCTCCAGATATTCGTGTGCTTGCGCAGATTATTATGACAATTTATTATTTTGCGATTTTATCGTCTTCTATCACAATTATGTCAATATTTATGGGATCCAAAACCAAACTGATTTTTGGACTTATATGTTCATATAACAGGTATTCTTTTATATTGAAAAAAAGAATTACAATACTAAAATTTCGGGCAAGACCTCATTCATTTCATCATAGTATCAGTGTTATATTCACTCGCACTTGTAATATAGTTTTAATATTTCAATAGATACATGTAGCACTATTTTCAAAACATTTGTTTCTTGCTCAAAATGTTTTAAATGGCTAGTACTTAATTGCAATTACAAAAACGATTTCTAATACCAGAAGTATTTAAGGATCCTTTGTCACGGTGCATTAAATACTGCATTTTGCTTTGCATTTTGATTCCTTTTTTGAAGCAAAGGAAAATGCATCGTGCATCGATCTGTAGAATTAACTGCGTATATGGCATGAGAATCGTAGAGAAAGATGCAGTGTGAAGTCACAGAAGAACCAGATATTCTGGTGGAAAAAAGTGTCTTCTTTCGGATTTTCTGTTCTTTGTTTTATAAATAACTAATTTTACTGAAGGTGGAATAGAATGAAAGTGTACCTATTGATTGGTAATTACATTTTATTCTCCATCCAATTTACTTTATAAAAACTTTTTGTAATAATAATTCTAAGAGTATTCAATTCAAACAAGCTATGGACACCGTATCTTTGATCATTTTAAGCACGACCTGAAACTGGAACAGTCTTAATATGCACGGGATGAAGCTAACTTCAATCATTTTTGACATTTATTCATTTTAATATAATTTGTGCTGTCTCAATTTACGTTTGTAGAAAAAGTATAGTATGTAACTTGTTTTATAAACTCTTTAGTCATATTATCTATTCCTTTTCTACCTACTGGGTATCGAGGTTGCTTCGCTCAGATGTCTGCTATGAATTTTCTTTACTCGTTCCGGTTCGTTGCTAGCTCGCGTGCTCTTCTAGTTGTTATTTTCTTTTTGGTTATTATTTAGTCATGCGTTATTCTAAACAGTCATTACCCTCGTGAAGAAAAAATTCGTCATTAAATGAAACATGTTACATAGAAATAAAGTGATTTTTCAATTGAAAAATTTATGTAGTCAGAATTATGATCTGCAGATTATAAGTAAAAGCAGCAATCGTTACACTCCTGGAAGTACTTTTAAAATCAAGATTGAATACTGTGTCTGTTCAGCAACGGAGATTTGAATTTGATGTTTATAAGGTAATATTTTTATGGGGTCACTCATTTGTTCTTATGAGTATTATAGTCGAATTTTTTTGAAATAGATAAACTTATTAAGTTCAAATTTGGCACAGTTACAAATATATTTCGTCCGCATATATTTCAGCAATTTAAATTTTGTAAAATTTGAGAGGTAAAGTTTGGTGCCTTCAAAATAAATACAGGATGTTTCACAACTTCGGGTACATTCGTTGAGGGTATATGTTGTTTGATATTTACAGGCAGGTCCCCCACAGCGTTTTTTAAGTACTGCACTCGATTTTTTACATGTAAACTCAACAAGATTACGTCATATAAGTGTTAAAAAGCAGCTCATCTTATTTATTATTAATTTTTAAAGTTGACGAAATTTATTAGATTTTTCGTTTTTTGTCAATTTAAAAAAATTAATAATAAATAAGATACGCTACTTTTGAATACTTATATGGCGTAATCTTGTTGAGTATACATATAAGAAAGGCTTCAAGAAGCAAAAAACTCATAGACGAATTATTTGAACATTTTTTGATGCTCTCAATGGAAACGGATTTTCGAAAAAAATTAGTCATTTTACAATAGCCTCACTTTTTTACAAATTGATTTAAATATTTTTTCCTAACAAAACTTCATTCTTTAAAGCTTAGAGATGACACTATAATTTTTTCAAATTTTTAAATTGCTATTTAATAATTAATACTATAAAAGAATTATTTTATGTGCTGTCGTCTCTCAACAGCCGGTGCGCTCTTACTATAAAGGTTGCTTGGAACCCTATTTTCAACATTAAATTAAAACTATAAACAATACAGATAGAGATTAGCAAGCGGAGCTTGTTCATTGAAAATTTTCTCCTCTTTAAGAATATTTTTTTCGATTTTCACTATCCCTCATAGTTTTAGAGTTATTGCAAAAAAACTAGGCGATTTTTTTTTATTTCCATTTTTTATTAATAACAATTGCAATTTTTATTGGCGGAAAAAATCCTTAGAATGTCTCCTTCTAAATTTCATTCCGAATCGAATGAGTTATTGCTCATAATTTTTGGACACTTAGAACTATTTTTCTCAGAAAACTCACTTCTCGACTAGGCTACTTTGCTAGTCTCGCATCTTGTCCGTCTCTCCATATGCTTGCACTATCCACTGATTCATTATTGCTAAATCCGTTCGCATCACCCATTTTAAAAACAAATCACCAACTTTTTTACAAAGTCAGGTAGGTATGTATCATTCACCAAAGATAGAAATTTATCTGCCGGTCTACTACGAACAGAATAAAATTACATTAGTTTACTCATTACGCAATAAAATTATTAGCAGTTATTAAATAATTAATATTGTATTATATTATTAGGTTTTAAATAACCATCCATCCAGTGGTAGCGGCAACGTGAAAATTTTTGACTGGAAAAATGGAAATTAATTTTTCGAATTAAAAAGTCTTTCAGATTCGTAATCATCATATACCCTTAATGTATGTATCCGAAGTTGTGAAACACCTGTATTATAGTACCCTAATAGGGATTTTCAGATAAACGCTTCGCAGTCTGGTGGCAAATTTTAGAAGCTCAATAAGAGATATTCGTAAAACGTCAATTGATTTTATTAAGAATTTAAGCTTTATCATTTGAATAATTATCTCAATTAATATTGTTGTGTACCTGGCTGTAGTTCTTCTGAAAAAAGCGTGATTCAAGCTTAAGTTTTTTCCTATTAAATATGAGAGTAAGATTAAAGTGAAAAATAAGTTTAATGATTTTGAATTTATGAGTAGAACAAAAGTATGAATTGATTCTTTCAAAATTGGAAAAAGTCCTTTTATTTGTATTTCTTCAATTTTGTGTGGCGGTGACTGCAACGCATACAATTTTATATTTAAATCTGGGTTGTCACGTGAAGTGTCATAAATAATTGTGTTCAGCATCAAAAACTTCTTCTCCTTCATAAACTACTTCGAAATTTTTATTTTAATATATCGAAAATATTCTATCAAGAAAAATCTCAGATCCTTCGTCATTCCGCTATTATTCATTGAACTATTTATCTGAAACATAAATGTATTATAAAAGTGAAGAATCAAATTCAGAACAATAATATTCTGTAACATTATAATTTTTATTGATGTACAATTTTTAAATTACTTTATTTCCACTTGTACACAATGCAATAACCTCGCGCAATATCTCTTCTCTAGCTTCGAATTTTACTCACACTGGCGCTGATAGCATAACTTCAAATCCCTATGCTATAAGTATAAAGTATCATATTAGAAATATCTGGAAATATTTTTTGTAACACGTGTACCCAAAATAGCCCTTTCTGCCCTGATTTCAGACTGGAAAGTGCTTAATTAGTATCACACAGCAAGAAATAATAATAGAAGAGGCAAGAAGTAAATGTGATTGCCCTTCAAGCAGGAAAATAATAATAATTTATTATCCCTTCCTCGACTTCTACCGGGGCTTCGCTCCTGGATTCCAACGAGGCCTCGCCCCTGAATCTGCTTCGCCTTTTAAAAAATTACTCAATCTTTGAAGAATATAGCTGTGAATTTGTTACAAAAAGCACATTATAATGCACGGGCGGAGCTTCAATTATTTACTCGTTTGAAGTTGGTTGTACCGTTTGTAGTTTTTCAGATATTGCTGGAAAGGCATCAAAATATACCTCCCCTTTTTTTTCGAAGCAGCAACGCAAAATTTCCGAATTTACTACTCGTGTCCTAGATATATGATATACTTCACAGAAAATCTTTGAGAAAGTGAAGAATTTCTTTTTCATTTCCAAGAAATGTTTAATTTGATTATTTATCGTTTTAATTATTTAATTCATAACCGCAATAGTAATTAAGGTATCAAGGGTGTTGAAAGGACAATAATGCCTGAGGTCAACAGTGTACTTTTTGAGGGCCTCTGGTCCAAGATGTGTATATATTGACCGTAGGCATTTATCGTCCGATCAACTCCCGTGGTGCCTTCAATGTTTAATGTCCGACTAATGTACTATTTCAATCAAAATTTTTAGCAATGTATGTCCTGTCATTGTGATTTCTTTCAGAGAAATTACTCTAGTTACTTGCTGTAACTAGGGAACATAATATTCTTGTTTATTTTTCGAAATAATGCCCAAGGGCATTATTTATTACGTAATTACCCTGGAATCAGTGTTATTATTACAACAATAATAAACTAGTCGGACATTAAGAAAATTATGTATATTTATTGAAATTCTAGCTAGGCTAGAAGATAATAAAAATAATGAAATTATTCATGCGCATTGGAAATGTGGCGTGGACAACAGTGACAGGCATGCGAGCGAAACTCTCACTTGACAGTTAATCGATTAATATTTGAAATTTTATGATTGAAATTATAAGTTATTTTTTACTCGAATTAGTAAAGTGATTAAGATTGTCTTCAAAGGTTGGATGGATAAGCAAAAACTGAATACTTTTTGAGAATTAATATTACATCTCAGAGCGGCTTCGTGTGCTTTGCAAATTGATATAAAAGTAGACTGAGGAAAACGAATTGAATTTATCCTATGAAAGGATCATATTTTACGTTGGAAAAATAAATAAAATAATCGATATCAACTATTTGTTATTGTGCGCTTAATTTCTCCAAAGAAAAGTAAAACTTGCTTAGCGAATATTTTATGAATCGTTCTATGTGATATTTCATTTCAAACATAAACAAATTAAAAACGGTGAAAGTATGAAATATTTCAAGTTGTGAGTTAATGACTAGTCATAATAGATTCAGAAACATACACATAGTGGCGTGCTCAAATAATCCTTAGAGAAGTATATATTGTCGAAGGTATTCTATTGTTACTTATATCTAAGCTGTAAATTAATTTGATTTTTATAACGGTTTAAGAATTATTATAAGTACTCAGATGGATATCTCTCTTTAAATTTTTTTATTGTGCGCCACTTATATACTGCAAGTGGACTGAAAGACTAGCGTTTTTTTTTACAGCTTCACTTCTACAGTGCCTATATTAATTAAACTATGTAAATATACTTTAAAGTATGTAATGTACAAAGATATAACTTAATATACTTAAACATAACGTTTTTACGATTTTTACATTCCCTATTTCCTTTAAAAGTCAATTATATATCAAACTTCTTTAATAATTGAGGAAAGTGTTATACAGCATGACACCTAGTAGTATAGTCACTCATTTAAATCAGCAATGATTGAAGATACGTTAAATAATTTTAGTCATTTTATCAGTAGAAGAAGTAGTAAAGACATTAGAGGTATAGTACTCAAAATTTGTAAACGAAAAATAAATAAGGCTCCGCAACTTGACAGCCGCGCGAGAATTGATGGTGGTAGCGTTAAATGAAAAGAGCCCTTAGATTACGTAACGTTTGCGATATATAAAGTTAGATTTCATAATTGAATCTTCAAGATGTCTCTTATTATTCATAAAATATCCACACATGGAGAGTTTTATAAAATATGTTTTTCTGGCCCAACTAGTAATTTAAAAAATTTCAAACTGTGGCTGTAGTTAATGTTATATCAACAAATAATCACATAATATTGAACACTATTTTTGCAAAATTGTATTTTACATTTAAAATAATTTTTTTAATTTTTAATAAATCTCAATTTCTAAATAATATTTCAACCCTTAAAGAATTATTTTTGGATCCACTATTCTAAAACTGCATATTAAATTAAAATTTTACATATTTTCTTGGAATATTTAAAAATGGATAATGATGCTGAAATTAAAAAAAGCGAGATTATTTGTTGACATTTGTTAAAAATATTCATGTCTTTCCAAATGTATTAATTAAAACATTTTTTGAGGAATTAATTAATATAATATTTGAAAGAGCAGTATTCATAAAATACCACTGAAAATTTTCATGCCACGCCTCTGATGCTTTTCCCGGTTTGTTCTCATTAGGAAAATAAATTTTCGATTCCAATTTTGCAAAATAGGGGCTGATATTCAAATCTGCCTATTATATTATAAACAATATTTTTAATACATTTGTCAGAATTAAACTATGATTAAATGTATTTTTTTTTAATTTAAATTTTGTACATTTATTTATTTTTAACGTTTCGACTCTTTCAAGAAACGTGTTAATCAAAAAAACAATAAAACGTAAAAAATAAATAAATATACAGAATTTAAATTGGAAAAGAAACCATTTAATATTGTTTTATGCATTATTTATATACAAAATTACATAAAATCTATTGTTGATCATTCAAAAAAAAATATAAGACATTATTCTGATATATTTTTTAATAATAATAACAATTTTTAATATTTATGAGTTTCAAATTATTATAACAACTGACCAATATTTTATTTATATGAGAACAAATGTTTATTAACAAATAAGAATAATAAAATGTTCTTATAAAACTGAAATTGGCATTCTGAATGCATTTTGAATATTTGATTTTTATTTTTAGTGAATATTTTTATTCATTTCACATACAAAATACAAATTTATTCATCAATTTGAATTCCAGAATTTAATTTAATTTAGTTTTTATGTTGCACAATCATGTTTAGTTTGGTTTTGTGCGGGCTTGGCCGTATACTGTATAAGCGCTACGAGGTATCTTTTGATATTGCGTTCTCTCTCGTTAGCATTGCGCGCTATAGGCAGCCGAACGTAGTTCGTAGATTCAAAATAAACGAAGTTACATCTCGTTGCATAGTTTACTGTTGCTCGAATAGTCGTACGGTAAAGTTATATATCGCGTTGCTCTTCAACAAAATGTTGAAAAATAGTTATTTAAAAGTGCTTCATGATATATTGGGGTTTGTTTATTGCTTATTAACGTAAAGATCAAAATTTTGTGTATTTAAATATGTAAATTGGGGTGTTTTTGTTCCGCATTGCATGTACGTTAGGTGCATGTATTTGCGACGTTAGTCTTTGCTTTTATTATGTAATATAAATGAAAGTCTTGGTTTTTTTGCAAAGTCCTGTAAATGAAAGGACCAACGTGGGATTCGGTGCACATTCTGGTACCGCTACAAGAAGCACCCCCCCTGGCGAACACCACCGTGTGGGTCTGCAATGAGTTCTAGGGCGAACGAGCGGTCTAACTAGGGAGTAATGGCATATTCTTGAATGTACCAGAAGAGTCGGAAAATGTAATGGCTGGCTGGGGTCCTTGATTAAGTTCAAGACACTACACGCAGAGACCGATACTAAAGGTCATTACATCGCGTAATTAGGCGGTATCGCGGGCCTCGGAATATGCATTGGCCACGTATTGAAACAAACTGTTTTTGCTTGCAAACGACGAGCACACCGGTGCTATGAGTGTCTGAGCGCTCAGGCATTCATTGGAGTAGTAAAGTAGAGTCAATATCAGTAGCATAATATATCTGAGCACTTTTAAAAACTCGTAATCCCGCGAAATTCAAAAGCAACAGTCACACGCCGCGTATCTCTTCGAAAAAAATAAATCCGTTGAAAAGGCGCGTAACACAAACCACAACACACAACACGATTGAATGTTGAACGAATGTTGAATGAATGTGACTAATAAAAATTCCCTTTCAGCTTCTTCAATTCATCATTACCACCTCCAACAAATTAACAAAAGGACGTAAGTTGACTAATAAACTTTGCTTTTAAGGTTTTAATCTATTTTTCTTTCAGCTATTTTGTATTGCTTTTTCGCAAATTTCTAATTTGTATTTTTTTCAGATCATTTGCTGAGGATGAGCCCAGCTGTTGAGGTGGATGGACATCGAGGGAATGGACATCGTGGGAGGAGCTGAGGATGAGCCCAGCTGCCAAAATCAACTCTCAATATTTATTTTGTCGAATATGATTCACCAAAATTTGTTTTAAGTTTCTGTTTCAGATTGCCGGCCGTCGATCATCGTTACATCATTGCATCATCAGCTAGGTAATATAATATTGCGTATTATACAGGATGTGTGTAAACGGAACTAGGTAACGCAATTTTTCTCGGAAGTTATTAGATATACAAGAAATCTTTCAACTAAAGTTGCTAGTGTTTCTAGTAAGCTACTTAAATTATTGTGAATCAAAGAAAAAATATTTTTTTTCGGAGATCTACCTATTTTTGACTTTTTTTTAATGGTACGTCCTGTATATTTTTATGCTGTTTGGTAGAATATAATTTTTGCTTTAAGAAAGTCCAATACGCTATACCTTCTAAACTTAACAGAAGTCGAGATATTGAAGAAAATATTAAAATAGCTTCACTTGAAATTAAAGCTGGCTATGAAAACAAAATTATTGAGTTTTAAACATTTATTACAGACGATTGCACCAGTAGAACTCAAGTGCCTTCATAAAAATATGGACCCAGAATAATATTAGAAACACTAGCAACTTTATTTGAAAGATTTTTTTGTATATCTAATAACTTCCGAGAAAAATCGCATTGCCTAGTTCCGTTTTACCCTGTATAACTGTTTTCAAACTACTGGTAGATTAATTTGTCTAATATTTGAGTTTATAATCTAAATTTAGAGCCCCGGACCTCCAGGAGATAGTAGCCTGCAGCTACAGCAGTTACCGGATTCCGGAGAATTTCGGAAATGTTCAAGAAAGTCCACTGAGTGTATTTTGCCCGCTGCTTGCAAAGCTCAAGTAAGATTCTGATTACTGTAGATTCATACTATTTTCAAACATTCTCCAATTATTAGGATTTGATTGTAATATTTTATTATTTGTTACAGATGCAGCAGCGAAGGCCCCTCCTCTGTCTAGGTTTTGCTGGGGTTTCCCTAGACGCTAAGGGAGAATTCTCGGAGGAAGTTTCGTCTCTTTCCCCTAAGTCATTGCCAGGAGACGAAACAAGGCTTAAAAATTCATCTTGTTCCTGCCACCTGCAGCTTCCAGATTCAAGAGAACTTCGGAGAAGATGCTCAAGAAAATATGATCATTTATGCGAGCTGTTTGCAAAGCTCAAGTAAGTATCTTATAAACTTTATAATATTTGTTAAAGTTCTGTAATTATTTTATTGTGATATTTTCTTTTGTTACAGTTGTAACAGCGAAGAATCTGCTTCCAGAAGGCAAAATAAGGATTGAAAATTCATCTTGTTCCTGTAATTTCTTCAAAAACTTCGAAATAAAACCTTGTCCCAACAAATTATTGTTTTATTTATTATAATAAAAAATATTGAATTTCTTTTTTCAGTAGTAAATAAAAAATAAAGTAATAATTAAACTTGCATATTTGAATTTAAGAAATAAATATGAACAAAATAATAAATATTATATTATACTGTAATAATAAATGATACTATAAGCTGGTGTATAATTGTACTAATTTATGCATTAATAAAAGCTGTATGTTTAAAAAAATTCGCTTTTCATTTCTTCTCTCAAGAATCTAGTTCCAAAATTTACCATCAGGTAGCAGCATCTGTCAAGAAAGGATTTAAATTCAATCACATATATGTAGTTCTAAAAACTGCCGCAGGATGGCAGCATCTGTCAATAACACCAATTAGCTGAGTTCTTTCAAGATAATAATTAGCAATTTTCTCGGCAACTAGAAGATTAAGGCACAAATTTTTCAATTAAAAGTCACACAACTTTCAACACTCTACAAGATTCACCCGAAAGAATTCTTCGTAAAGCTTATTGTTTCCGAGAAACAATATGTTGTTACTACCCTTAATTTAAGGGCTGGAAAAAAGTTTTATTTACATTTTTTATAGCCCTTTCAAAGCTGCGTATGGTGATGTAATTGAATTATGAATAACTGAGGAGTAAATAGAAAGAAAACCCTTGAATTAGCTCTACAGATCAAGTACTCCGGTGAAGATTTTTATTTGAAGTCCTATGATCACTAAATTATTTTTTAATTGATTCGATAGGGTCGTAGGGCCTACTAGGCTCGTTGGAAAGGACTCACTTATCACATTTCTATATATTTAGCTACCGTAGTAGTCTGGTTTTGCAAGGACTTTGCGACATCTCCAATAGTTTCCGAGATAATTGAGTTTGAAGTTTTCACATTTTTACCCTTAAAAATCAACCGTAATTTTCAATTTTTCAAGAAGACAAGTACATTTTCACGCTATATGGAATCAGCTGATTAAGAATCTGAAAAGAAAATTGGAAAATTCTTTCACCCTGAAAATCGCTAATTAATCTGTTTGAAATAAAATCAGCATTTCAAATTTTGTTTGCTTAAAAATTCCAAAATTTGTATCAAGAGAGCAGAGATGGAAGGAGTTATCTCAAGAGTTTACGGATAGTATTTATCTTGATTTATTCCTAAACTATAACCCTTACAAAAGAATTGATTACACTACCATATGCAACCTGAAAAGGGCTACAAAAAAGGTCGATTGAATTTACTTCTAATCCTTGAATAAAGGGTAGTAGCATATCGTTTCTCGAAAACTATAATCTCTAGAAAAAGTTCTTTCGAATAAATCTTGTAGGGCGCAAGAAGCTATGCAACTATTATATGAAATATTTGCCCCTGAGCCCTTCAGTTTCCGAGAAAATAACTAATTAATCTGTTTGAAATAATCAGCATTATGTCAAATTTTGCATGCTTAAGAATACCAAAATTTGTATCAAGAGAGCAGAGATGGAAGAAGTTATTTCAAGAGTTTACGAATAGTGTTTTTCTTGATTTACTCCTAAACTATAGCCCTTAGAAAAGAATTGATTACACTACTGTATGCACCCTGAAAAGGACTACAAAAAAGGTTGATTGAATTCACTTCTAATCCTTGAATTAAGGGTAGTAGCATATCGTTTCTCAAAAACTGTAATCTCTAGAGAAAATTCTTCCAAATAAAACTTGTAGGGCGTAAAAAGTTATGTAGCTTTCAATTGAAACATTTGTCCTTAGACCCTTCAGTTTCCGAAAAAACCGCTAATCTACTTGAAATAATATCAGCTTGATGTTCAATTTTGTATGCTTAAAACAATGGCTTAAAAACTCCAAAATTTAATCAGGAGAACAGAGACGGAAGGAGTTATTCCAAGGGTTTACGGTCAGAGTTTTTCTTGATTTACTTCTGAACTAGAGCTTTAAGGGTGAAATTGATTGTAGTACTGTATGCAACTTCAAAAGGGCTACAAAAAATTTAGATAAAGTTATCTTCTAACCCTTAAAATGAAGGTAATAGCATATTGTTTTCGAAAACTATAGGCTTTAGAGGAAATTATGTCATACAAATGTTGTAGAATGTTAAAATTAATGTAACTTTTATTTGAAAAATTTGTCCCTTAACCATTCAGTTTCCGAGAAAATCGCTAATTAATTCTTTGAAAGAACTCTTTTTACCTCTGCTCCCCTGTTATAATTTTTTGATTTTTTCGAGTACACAGAATCTATCACAGTTAGTATCAGGAGAGCAGAGATTTACGGAGCGATTTCAGTTTTTCAGAAAAGGTTTTTCTTGATTTATTCCTGAACTATAGCCCTTAGGAACAATTCAATTACATCACCATACGCAACTTCAGAAGGGCTATCAGAATGGTCCATAGAATTCTCTTATAACCCTTCAATTAAGGGTAGTAGCCTATCGTTTCTTGGAAACTATAAGACCTAGAGAAAATTCTTTTAAGTAAATCTTGTAGGGCGTTGAAAATTATATAACTTTTATTTGAACCATTTGTACCTAAGCTCTCTGGTTTCTGAGAAAATCGCTAATTGATCTCTTGAATTCGCTCTTCAAGACTCTACTATCCTAATACAATTTTTTGATTTTTGGAAGCCACAAAATTCAACACAAATAAGGTGTGAATACTAATTGGTCTTATTGACAGGTGCTGCCCTCTGGTGGAAACTTTCTGAACTATATACGTGAAATTAGATCATTTTTCATTTTGACCATATTTTCCCTTAAAGAACGAATTTGTCTATTCCACATGCTGGGTTGTTATAAATGAAAAAACATTATTTATATTATTCAATTTATTTTCTTTAATATGATATACAATAGCCTACACAGTTCTGAATGTGTTTGATATGAGAAAGATATAATTTTCTATAATAAAATCTATCTTTTTAAAATTAATAATCATTTATCTTGAATTATTACTTTCTTGTGAAATAAATAATAAATGAATATTCTAGCTTTCTTTGAGGATCTTGTAGTTTGAATATCAGTCAAAAATTCTTTAAAACATAGAAGCAAGCTCAAGCGTGAAATAGGAAAAAGGGTTCTATTTAATACGAATTTATTCAATCAAAATTATATTCAACAGCTCAAGCTTAACAGATTAGAATACTATTTAATTTTTCACTTCATTTCATTCATAGAGACTGTTTCAACCTTCATTTATAGTAATACCTATATTATTATGAATTGTCCTGTAATCCTTATATGTATACAAATTTAAGTAGGACTTTATTCTTAACAGACAAATATTACTTACATAATAATTGCATCAGAGGATCCAATACTTTGATTTACAAGAAATAATATGTACCTATATTATAGCTAAATTAAAACGTTATTTAGTTTTAACAGCAGTCTCCAAAAGCGTCGTTATGATTGGATATACTGGATCGTAGTTAGTTGAATTCTTCTTGCGGACTGTGGTCACATATCTCTGCAGAGCTCCAGCAATTATCTCTAATCTGAAATCATAAAATCATTGTATACAAATGAATGTTTTATCATAAAAAAAATAAATTAAAGAGACTTGTGTCCCATAAAAATTCAAATATAAGAATTGATTTTTAAAATCATCATCTTAGACAGAGGAGCAACTGAATAAACGTGTTTAAGATGATTTTTTCAATAACCGATTCTTAGATTTGAATTTTTGTGGGACACAAGTATCTCTAATTTTAATTTTTAAATAAAATGCTCCACAGTATTCTCACAAATGTCACAATTTATTGTTTATTTATTTTATGTCTTATCATTACGACAGAAATAGAAAAAAAAAATTTTACAGGACAAAAAAAGGCAAGGATTCGTACAGGCAAAGATTTTTTAAAATTCGTGGTTCATAATCTGCAATAGTTCAAAATGCAATTTTGTTTCTGGTAATACACATAACCTTGCCGGTAATTTGTATTCAAGTAAGTTTTAGCGAAGTATATATAATTTTACCTCTTATTACAATTTTATTAGAAAAGTTTCACATCGAGGGTACAAATTGCCTGGAAGGCCCCACACCTTTTTTTGAATCCATTTTCAAATAGTTGAAAGAAAGTATCAATTTGTTTACGATTTGAAACACGTAATTAGAAGAATTATCACTTTCTCTATGATCTTTTTTTAAGTACTCAGGAAGTTAATTCATCCATTGAACTGAATTTTCAGAACATGGTAATTTTTTTACGAACCTGTCAGCTTCAGATGGATGCTCATCCAACCAGGCGGATAATTTAGTGAGAGACCAGCCAGCAGTTTGATGTGGACTTATAAGTTCAAAACCAGCGTATGAAAAAAGTAGAAACAATACAGTGCTGTGAGGCACAGAGCTGCCCACTGCTTGACTTTCAATGATCTCCTCGGGTTGTAATGTCACTATACTTGCCATCGACTTCAATAACCTATAATATATTACGATATAAGATTAGAATGTGCTATATAACCGAATTATGTAGCTTGCATTGTTTCTCAAATATATATGTACAACGAAACACACGTGTGCTGCAAAAACCTGCGCAAGAAACGTTTCATTTCATTTATCTTTCAAAATGTATTAAACTGTGACTAAATTAACAAAATGACAATTTCAAAAACTCTTAATTTAACATAGATGAAATTCTATTATGAAGATTGAAACATTAAAATCGAAAGATTGGTAAATTTCAAATGAGTAATATTTGATTCACTTTAGCCAAATTCAAGACTGCTTAAACCCTCAGGAATATAGAGTCAGACAATAGAAGAATATAGTTAAAAAAAAATTAATTGTACCGTCTTCTATGCCCAAGTTCAAGAGAGAAATTCTTAAGACTGGACTTACTAGCTGCCACGTGTGGTGGATCGAGATGAATGTTCAGATAAAATAATCTCACAATACTCGACAGATTCAAAATCAAATTTGCATTTTAGAAGATTGGAAGTCATTATATCTTTCTCAAAATACAAAGAGACAGTTTGATACGGAATTATCTAATACTAGACTATAAATATATTGCTATAACGTAGATTGGGATTAAGAAGTTCAGAGAAGATAAAAAAGCTATTCATAAATTCGATTACTCAACTATTTTACAAATAAAGAAAGATTAGATATTGTTGAATTAATCACCAACTAACATGATGGATGATTTAGTGACTCGCTAAATCATCTGCTTGGTGTGCCAGAGTACGTACAGAAAGCAAGAAATTTGTCTAAGCTCAAGCTCAAGTGTAAATTAAAAGTGATATTTGTAGAAAGTGAGAAATAAAAGCATATCGTATTGGAAAAAAGTAATTGAATCTGTAATTACAATAAAGTTAACAATGACAATATAAATTACATAATTTACCTGTACGGTCTTCCCAAATCTGATAAATGCGGGCACAGGACTTTCAGAGAATTTTCTAAAAACATGTAATCAGATTGCAGTCTATATCTTCCTCCTGCAGAAATCGGTCTCAATAAAGCGGAATGACGAACGAATAATTCAATGCAACGAATTGCAATTTCTCCACATCTACAAATAAAAAATACTTTGAAAACTATATTCTGGATTTAATTTAGGAATTTATATTTAGAAATAACTTACTTGATGGTGAGAATATCATGGTTATTGAAGCAAGTCAAATAAGTATGAAATACCCTTGATATAAATTGCGTTAGTTCACGCATATATAGACTGCATGGCACTGCTTTATTGGTAGGCACCTGAAGACGATTCCAATCTTGCTCCATATGTATTGTAACAATTATTGTTTCAATTGTTTTGTTGATGGAATCTAGAACATGAATGCAACATAACAAAATCAAATTAGACACATAATTTAATTAAAATTTTTTCGAATTTATATTTTTTTCAATCACATCAATTTTCCTTCAAAATGTTCTAAGAAAATTGGGATAAAGTGAATGATAGGTTCCTATGTTATGCGCTTGCGCTCGAAATACATGTGTACAGAGTAAGTGGTAGCTAAGCAGTAGTCCTCAAACATGACATGTGAAAGTTTCATTATTTTGGTCCAACATGGAGAAATTTGGTTCACCCTTCGAGGTGGTTTCCTCTCAAGTTCAGTCCCACAGGCGCGCGCAGCGCAAGTGCGGTAATATTCAGGGATGTTTGTTAAAGCCGCGAGCGTAACGAGCTAACCTACAACTATTGTTACACATGAACACTGTTTTAGTGCCACTGACAAAATTTGTTTTTACTGCAGAGATGTCAGTATCGCCATCTCTTTAAAATTGTGCGAAATTGTCATAGGGACCTATTCAATGACGTATTATTAAAGTAGACCCAGCGCGTCCTATGGCAGTCCACATTTTGTTGTGATGTTAGCACTTACATGGTGAGAGGTTCTGAGAAGCGAAGGGAGTAAACATGCTTGTTATGCGGCTTGCTTGCTTTTATTTATGTTTGAGAAGTGCGCGCCTATATTCTGTACTGTATGTATATATTTGTTAAAATAGATGTAATAATATATTAATTGATTCAAAATAAAAAATAAACTAGATTTTTCCCACATCACACAATCGATATTTTTTCAAATGAAAAACGCAACCTGCGATACAACGATGTTTACCCTCCTCATCCCACTGTTTACTCCTGCATCAAAACAAATGCCGCGTGCTGGGTCTACTGTTAATACGTCATTGGACCTATTAGTCACTCTTACCGAAAATTGACTGCTTGGAATAATACTTTGCAAATTATTTCGTAACTATCACCTAAATACCTACAAGTCAGTGATTCCCAAACTTTCTATATTATCACCAAAGAATTTAGTAGAACCTTTGGTGTACCTTTGTTATATTAAAACTTTTTTAGAGGGATCATCCTATCTACATATGAATAAACAAAATTTATTTATGGAATAAAATTTTAAAAATAAATTCTAATTCAGGAAAAAATTCTATATAAAAATTATAACAGGCTTTTCGCATATATCAGGAATTCTAAATGAAGTGTGAGAGTTACACGGATTCGAAGATCGCAAAAATAGAATTCTTCTTAAAAAAGTATCTGCTACTAATTTGTAGTTGAGACAATTTTCTACAATCACTAGTAGCAAATTTTTTCAATAGGAATAATTGCATAATTGAGATTTTCTCAATTGAATTATTAAATATTCGAGCACGGATAAACTTGTTTCGCATTTTTGGAATAACAATGAATATATAGCGGAAAAGGCAAAGAAACGACAATCTAATCAGTTTCAAATATCTAATCACCATTACCGTAACAACTAATACCATTATGTCTAAAATGTCCCACATTAATTTGTTCACAAAGTCTAATGACGCCCAACTTTGTCAGAGGCACTTAGAACCATGATTTTTTTTTACAGCCGGCGGTGCTTCGCACTCAACTACCAAGCGGACGAAGCCCGCTCTGAGCAGGCTCGGCGTGGCGTCTTGAGTCCGAGACAATGACGAAGGGTGCACTACATACCTCATATTGGATCTGCTCTGCCGTCATTTTCTCGGATCCAAGATACCACATCGAGCTTGGTCAGAATTTGGTGAAATAATCTTGTCGTGAAAATGATGACGTTTGGTAGACAACTTTCTGTTTCATGAGATTAGTTGTAGTGGAGAAGGTAATTAGACGTAGTGGGTTTAGACGTTGCGACATGACGCACTTCAAACGACTATTCGTAACATACGGACGAGTTTATCAATTATAATATCCATAGGCCATTGTAATTTTCGAAAGTATACAATATAGATACTGCTTGGTAACAGCCCGACGCCGCGCCGTGCGGAGAATAATAATAATCATTTAGATGCTACACACTGTGGATGTAGAGTCTTATCATTATCTTACCTACTAGAGGTTGCAAGATCGCTTCGGTGAGTGGTGCTAGACTTTGAACACTTTTTAAAATGATGTTGACAGCTTTAATTGGTAAAGTATCGCCCATATTTGATAACATCCGTGAGACCTGAGTCTGCAGATAGTACAATACGTTGGCTAAGCGAACATTCATTTGCTGGCCTCCATTTGGTGCTCCAGCTAATAACAATTGACAGAAAATATGAAAATGGATTGACATAACAAATTCAAGATTTGATTGCTCAACAATTGAGATAGCCCTAAGGCCTTAGGCTGTATTCAGTTTAACGTTGGTGTGAATCGTTAATTTAGTTATTTACTGATAATCTTAATTTTATTTCCGGAATAAACATTTATTCATATAAAGTGAGAAATATTGTTTTCTATTTCATAGATACCAAAAACATGCAATCAATCTTTGAAACAGCTAATACTTACTTTTAAATGATCATATTTATAAGTATTAATAACTTGTTACTAAAAATACAAGATTTTTTTATTGAAATTCTTACTTACCTATAACTTGTGCAGTTTCAGGACCAGAAACAATTTGATGCTCAGCTTTTACTCCAAACATTTTAATACATTTTGCAACATTTTTGGCAATTTTTTCTGTTAAATTATCCTCCACGAGAGACATACTTAATTCACTGGAAAACAAAAACAAAAAGCTTGTAAGAATGATTCACTTGTAATGTGTCTCTGGAAAAAAAAAGCTATGTTCACTACTCTCTAGTAAACTAAAATTACGAACATTTTCGTCCAAAATATTAGATTCGAATAAAATTAACAATTCACATATATTTTTCTGAATTTTTCGTTATATGCGGGTTAAAAATGTTACATTATTAAAAAAACATTATATCAAACGAGCACAAAAAATTTAGCTCACTATTGAAGATAGGAAAGATATATTTCATATTTTGAGTAACACTGGATTTAGAAGATACTTATTTGAATTGGATTGTACATACAGCTCAAGGCGATAGAACCGTTCTCAATATATAAACTACTCAAAATAATTAAAGGGTCAAGTTTTCTGTCGTCTTCTAGATTTAAACGTATTGCACTACAATCTTGGGCATATGGTTGATTATTATTATGTCTGTCAATTATGTAGAGTGTTAACGGATAAAGGTTCTGTGTTTTAACTTTCAAACTCTTAATAAAGTTTAAATCCTATCTGAAATATATACCATTGCTAAAAAACTTGACCCTTGAATTATTTTGAGTAGTTTATTTTTTGTACAGAAAAAATAAATGAAATTACTTACCTTGCCATACTTCTAATTAACGAATCTACTTGATCTTGTGTTGGTGCATTTTCTAAATTGAACATTGAATGTACAGGATCCAATAGCTTGGTCAACGAATTTGACAAATAAGCGTTTTCCCACTTTTCAAACAAAGAATGCCTGAAAATTTTCAAATTAATTAATGATCTTTACATTACAATTTGAACAAAAAAAAAAACAGTAAATGAATATCTTCTCAATATGATACGAACAAATAAAAATTCAATCACAATTATTATTACCAAGAAGGCGATAAGTACAGTCGCATTATAACTTTTCTTTCTACGACCATGCGTAAAGTTTGTCAATTTAGATATTTTTCATCATGTGCCTAACTTTCGTTTCCATCCTGTGTATAACTTAAGAACATTAGAATTTTTTTCTCTTTAATTTGATCTCTCAACTTGTATTACAATGAACTTAAGCACTTGATCAAAAATCCTTTATAATCGCTTCTTGTGCTATACTGAGCTATTTCCAATCAGTCAAAAGATATCGTGATATAGGTATGTTGAAAAAAACCACAAAATATATGATGAAACACTTTCTTAGATTCGTATAATTTCTAGCAGAATTAACTTATGGATTTTCTTGCACTGAAATACACCAAAAACATCTTTCGTTCGAGCTTGGGACATACAATATATTATTCTTACCTGAATACGTAATAGTTGTAATTCAATTTTGTGGTCATCTCGCTATAGCATTTCAGTAGTTTCGGATATTCAGATTCAAAAACTTGTTGGGTAGACGCTGGTGTTTTATTTAATTCTTCTACTATAACATCGCCCAATTGATTCCAGAAGTTTGTAGCAAAATCATTAGCAATTTCACCAGCATTTAGTTCTAATAAAATTATTTGCAGGAAATGCATCTGTTGAGAATAAGAGATATGTATTATTAGCGATTTGCATCATAGTTTGCTACATACATTTTTACTAGCAGCTTGATTAACTTATTATGAACGAAATCAGCATAAAGCTGTCGAGCGAGACCGTAAGGCTTGCAGCGTTTTTGTGTAATGTACATCATTTTAGAATGAATAATAGCACAGTAAAATATAAATCAAATCTATCAGCATTCTGTCAGTTATTTTTAATTGATTTTAAATTAATCTGTACAATTCGAGGAATCAAAATTGTCCCTATTGAAATAATATGTGTACATATTTATTACTGTTTTCATTGAATTCATTGATATAATTTCTTCTATTTAATATTTGCTACATTCCAAATGTGAAAATAAATAAACATCAGATAGAAAACAAAGTTTTATTCAAGTAGGAAATTGCTGTTATTTTAATCCAATATTTTTCATTATACTCGTAAAACGATTCATCAATATTGTTGGAAAACGTAAGTGCGGGAGAGAAAAAGCCATGTAAGATTATTGTCTTGTTGTAAAAGAGTACTTGCACCTTACACAAGTTACAAAGAATACAATTGTTTACGATAATAATTTCATTTAAATAATATGGAATATTTTTATTCTTTATTTTAAACAAAAAAATAATTTGTCTGCTTTATATATTTTAGAAAATATATGTGACGATTTTTGGCAAAATTAAAAATAAATTTTTCTCAAGAGTAAACAGTTTTGTCAGAGTTTACCTCTTTGAAATCTTCGTACATACAGTGTATTAAGATCAATAATTAGTTATTGATTCTGAAAATTGAAACTTACTTGTTTACAATACATGAATATTTCATCAGTGAATGCTTTTTCAATTGCCGTCCATATTTTAGTTTTGTAGCCTTGAGTAGACAGCACATTTGCTTTTCCTGGCGCCCCTTTACTTTTCACTGACACTACACTAGGTATTGTAAATTCTGTGCTTGTGCGAATCGATTCTTTGCAATCGGTAAGTGCTGCGGAAACGACGTTATCCGTAGCATATTTTACGATGCCCAAGTTGACAAAGATCTGCAATGCCGTGGTTGTTTGCATCACATTTCTAGTCGATATTCCTTGAGTTAAGGAGCTTGTTGCAAGGCGTATTACTTTCTGTCGCTGTGATCGAGCTGAACGTAATTCAGAAGACACGGCTTCCACGTCACTTAGATCTGAATCTAATGCTAGTTGCTCTAAAATGTTTCATATGATATTTTATTGGAGAGGATCAAGATTTCCTATCAACAACAAATCAGAATTTTTTTATCTAGACGAAATTGTAAATCGTATTCACTTTGAATTCTACAAGAGAGCTAATTTATGCATAAATATTCAAAGTCTTTATGATTCGAATTTTATGCACACATTTTCTTTATCTCTCCGACGCTGGCAAAAATTATTTCTGATGCGTCGCAAGAAATTTAATTCTAAAAATTATTTTATGTAACCATAAAACAACATTTAAACAAGATATATTTTCTATATTTGCTGGAATATTTAATTGGAAAAGAGAAAATAATTGCATACCTAATTCTTGCAGTATTGTTGCCTGTTGTACAGGATCTGGTGTACCTTGTAAACGTTTACTTAATTGTTGGATACGATTTACACGTCGCAAAATGTGACTAGCTTGATGCAAACGCTCCAAGACGCAAGCATGAGTTTCTATATTATTATAAGGTCCAACAATCTACAACAAGTAATGATGTAAATGTAAAAATATATTAAAACTAATTTAAATTAGTTTCAGAATTTTGTATATACACATAATAGACGTATCCATCCAAAAAAGAAGGCATTCGTCTGAAGCGACCGCCTAACATTTTTTATTTATTGTATTATCATTACCTCCAATTAACAAGCAAATAGCGATCAATTATATTCGTCCAGGATGCAGAATTCAGGAATATAAGTCCATGATTCTGTGAACCTATTGACTAAATTTTGATTCATAAAAATAATTGAGAATTATTTCAATCACATTTCTCAAAGCCTTTATATGCTTTCTCCAAGTTTTTCTATATAATTAAAATTTAATTATGTATCAGTTAATACAATACCTGTGATCGCAATCTTTCAGCATTTGACAATAAGCATTGCACATGAGTATTCATTGTGTTTAAAACAGATTCTAATTTTGCGGCATGACTTGCTTGCAGTAGTAGATCATCATGCTTCGATAGAACTTGTTTTTGCAATTCTTGACTGATAATATCAATACCTAAAAATAAATAAAATACTTATACATGAAAATTTATTTTTGTTGAATATAAAAACCTTCTCCAAGCTTCTTTACTTGATCTGATATTGTAAGTGATCCTGCAAAATTGTTTTGAATATCCTCACTAAGAAATTGTTTATAAAATTCTATAAAAAAGATAATAATAATACAAATTTTGAAATTCTCAAGCTGTTTTTTACCATCATTTTCAGTGGAATAACATAAATTAATATATGAATCACTCATTTTATGTGGCACAACAACATAACCTCCACAAATACTATTTCTGACAGCTGTCGTGTTCTGTTTTACTGTGAACTTAGCCACACGCAACACCACTGATCTCTATAACTGGATAGCTGATGTAGAATTCTTTCTATTTTTCTCTAATCTGGATTCTTTTTTCAGCACAACAGCACAAGTAATCAAAAAAGTTTTTGGTTCTTCTATTCGTTGCCTCAAATAATGAAAATTCAGCTTTCAGTGTCTTTGGATTTGTGTTTTTTTTCAGGGCTTTCAGGGTTGTACAATAAACTTATACTCAGTTTAGTTGAACCAAGTTTAATTTCTATGGTTACAATTATTTTAGTAATTGTAACCTTTTCCAGATCACTTAATTTTTACATAATAATTTGAATTCTTTTAAACCGGTTTTCCTTATTTAAAAACTATACTATAGCATCAGTTATCCATATGTAGAGATCAGTGCACTAGCTAGTTATCTTATTTTAGTTGAGTGGCCCAAGGGCTTAAATCGGACTACGATTTAAGCCCTCTGATTGGGCGAAATGCAAACACGATTTCACCCACATCAAATCCTGTAAATGAAAAATGCTCGAGTTCTATAAGGAGACACATTTTAGAAGTATAATAATAATCTTTATTTAATTTCTTTTAATATTATAATTCAAGAATATCATCTAACGAATTTAAATCTGTAGAACTAAAAATATTATTAGAGAATGTCATACAAGTATAAATGTTAGTTTTATCAGTTGAGTTTTTTTCATTCTCCCCAATAGAAGTATTCAATTTTAGCAGTTTTCTATTTTCTTCTTCACAATGTTTTTCCTTTGAAATGTCCACACTGAACTTTTTTTCTTTATTATCAATATTAGTACACTCTTCATCGAAATTTTCCAAGCGAGGATCATCTTTTAGTTTTCTTTTAGAATAAGAGTTTTCATTCATTTTTGATTTAATTTCTTGATTCTCATTAAAATTTAAATTTACATTTTCCCTTATTTGTAACTTATTTAGATTTTCAGAGCCCCTCACATTTATATCAAAATGATGTGTAGACACAAAATCTGTTTCATCATGGCCTTCGCGTCTGACCTTTTTCTCATTCGCACCTATATGTCGTTCTAGTTTTTTAGTGAGCTTCCTTTTGTTTGGTCTTTCAAATGTAAACATGTCTTCATCTTCATTTTCTGATAGTTCATTAGCTACATTATTTAAATATTCATTCCATTTACTTTGGTTCGAAGTCAATTTTGATAAATTTGTACCAGGAGTTTTTGTTTCTTGTTCTTTACTGTTGCTAATATCATTATCTATGCTTTTGTTCATATCGTTTAATATCCGTTTTTCATTTAAAGACTGTACATGAAGTCGACAATCTTTACCAGTTCCTTGAACATATACCTGGAAAATAATTTTTTTTAGTTTTTCATAAAACTTTAATTCTTAACGTAATTAACTCAATACAAAAGTTAATCTAACTCATCTGACAGTTCAATTGTAGTAGATATGAAAATAATAATGAAGAATTTTATTTTCGTGAAACAGTCATGTCAATTACTATTTCTGTGAGGTTTTGGCTTGCAATATATTAGAGTTAATAAAAGTACTGAAATTTAACTTTCTATCTCTAATTATTGATCCAAGTCGACTCAAAAAAAATCTTATTAAACTTCAATGGTGGATGGGAGATATTTCCAGCTGCCTACCCACGGATTGGATTTTATACGAAACAAACTTCCTTCTCCGTCAAACAAAAATATATAAAAATTTATTTTTATACCCTATACCATTGGAAACAGAAATTAAGCATACTCTTGTGATGCTTATTTGAAAAATTGAACTTCATATTAAATCTGTGTAGGCCATTTACTAGTATAATGAAACTACGAACATTTTTGTTTGAATCATTTTATTCGTTATTCAGTTTTTTCCATTATCACCTGATCTATGGGCTAAATTATATAAATAAAAACATCTTTGGAATTTTAAATAAAACAATTTGATTATCTTTTCTCAATTTCTTTATTTTCACACTAATATGCATATACTCTGATGATGGTAGCTTAGCTACCGAAATGAGAATATTAGTGTGAAAATGAAAAAGTGACGAAAAGACAACCAAATTGTTTTATTTAATTTTGGTTATCATGTATGTGGTATACAGTTCATTCCAGTTAAAAACGATCCATGACCATTTGATAAACGACCCTACCATGACCATTTGATAAACGACCAGTATTACATAAATATAAAATGGTATCACGAACATTGATACAAGTTTAATGTAATTATGCACTTACTTTTTTCACAGATTGCTTTTCTCCACACATTTTGCAGCACCATTTATTTGCTTTTTTAACAATGTGAACCTGAAAAAGAAAATAGTTAAAATTAGTTTAGCGGCCTTGTATCACACATAATATGCATTTATTGATGACTGATTTCAACAGCTTCGCTGAGTATTTAGTGCTATATAATTTTTAATTTAACACTAATAAATGTTTCTGAGTTTCGATTAGATCAAATGGAAAAAAATATATAAAATTATTATTTAATGACCCGATAAGTCTCGTGTATAACTTTACACTCCTGGTGCATGAATTAATTTTTTTCTAATTTCTACAAATATTGTTCATTTTACAATTATTTTAGAAATTTGTTCAAACCTCCCATTAAAATGCTTACCTGAAAAGTTTCGCAAGAATAGCATCTTAAAACGTTAAATTCTTGGGGCATAGTGCTCTGAAACTTTTAATTTTAAAATGATACGAATGTAACCTAGAGACTAACTTCAACTAAAGAATGAAAATAAAATTTTACTGGAAAATTTTCTGTATTCTACGATTATGTCGGCTACGAGATTCATTCAGAGCTTCTTCCAGCATTTGGGTCATATGAATCAGATTTACGGGATCTGTTTGTAAAATTATATTATCTTTCGGACCTTCGTACTCAGAATTAATTATATCAGGCTGTAATTCCGTACATAATTTCAGAGTAATTAAAGGTGTTGTTTGATGGAGTAAACAACGAGATGCAGTCTGCAAAAAATAGATATGAAAGTTACAGTGTAGGTACCGTTTCAGTGCCATTGACAAAATTTCATTTCAAAGCCCGCTCGTTCGTTTTGGTGTAAAGCATTGCCGATTCATTTATATGGGGAAGATTCCACGTCGAGTATTCGAAAATAAAATAGATAGAGAGAATATTACCTGAACTTCGAACCGCCACTCCAAATCGTAATAATGAGGAACTTTTGGAGCAGAGAATGCTAAAATATCGCTGATTTCGGCTTTCTTTGACTCGTAAAATTTACTTAATATCAGTTGCAATTCTTCACTAAAACCTAACGATAGCACAGAATCTCGGAAATCTGCTGCACTAAGCTGAAAATAATAAGTTAATAAAAAATTACATTTAAATATGGAATATACATGTTTACTTTATGTTTGCAGCTTTCCAGCAAAAGATTTATCAGTCCGTAAACAGCATTTTCAACAACTATTGATTCTACTTGTAGTTTTTCTTTTGCTGTGTTATATAGTTTTTCATTTGGTCCAGTATGTAAATAATCTATTGCTAGCTTACAAAAATCAACTAAAACTGGAACAGAATAGACTGCATAACCTCTTACTGAGGAATTTATGTATTTTACTTACTTTGACCAGACTGATGTGACAGAAATGCCAAATGTTCTTTGTGATCATTTCTCAACGATAAAAGCATTATATATGAAAGTGTGAGTTAATTTTCGTTTCTAATTTATATCAGCCGCAAGCAACTCTTGGCACAATGTTGCCAACAGAACAGGCCGTGACTTTTAAAATTTAAATAAATAAATAAACAGATTGAAGAAACAGTTTTGTAATAAGAGCTAATTTGTTTGTGAATATAATATATGAATTCACTTATATATTTTAATTCAATAGTGAAAAATTCAGCTCGAAAATCTTTTATTAGTTCTGTCATTAACAGCAAAATTACAGGTTAGGTGTTAAGTGCCAATTCAAATTTTACATTCAAGAAGTATTATATATAAAATGGAAATAGAAGATTTAAGGGAGCTAGGTTTGGATGAAAGTGTAGATAACGACGAAGATAATATCACAGCTGCAGAACTTTTACAGTCAATGGAAAATATTTGGCTGAATGAAAAACTTGCTCCAGAACTTCTACCACATAAAATGGAAACAGTTGAGTGTTTATATCTCCAGATAGAAGAAATGGAGAAAAATATGGAATGTTTACCAACAATTGATGTGCGTAAATGTGCCCATGAATTAGAATTGAAACGTATTAAATTTTTACTAACGAGTTATATTCGAACAAGATTGCTCAAAATTGAAACTTATGCCCAACATATAATTGAGCAAGAACAAATTAGAAGGGATAGAGGTGAAGAATTATATTTAAGTAGTACAGAAGATGCATTTCTGGTATCATATAGGGATATAACTGATAAATATATGAAAGAACGGACAACATTTTTGCCTGATTACGTGCAGGATGAGTCTAAGAAACATCCGATGAAGCCAAATCTTAATAGCTTTGTGTTTTTTCAATCTAAAAAAGCTGTAAATGGAGTTATAGCTGATAATGATAACATACATGATGAAACTGTAGACATAAAAGAAGGATCTAAAATGATAATGTGTTATAATAGTGTAAGAAATTTATTAAGAAATGATGATATCAAATTAACATAAGTGCTTTTACCATATCTTGTACATTAAAATAAGATAACAATGCCTTACAATAGTGTAAGAAATGATATTAAACTAACAAAAGTGCCTTTATCATATTTTCTACATACATTAAATTAAGATAGCTTTCAAAACATTGTACTTTATTAATAAAAAAAATGAGACAATATTTATTCCAATTTTAATTAAATGGTGGAACGCCTATTATTTTTCGATGAAACCTGGCCAAAAATTATCTTTTTTGCAGATTGACTTTAAAAGTACGACTTTATTGACAGTTTACAGTCTGTAAAATGTCAATTTTACTGCCTAGGCAGTAAAAGTGTCGTTTCCACAGCAGTCGCCCAACATACACATCACAGTTTGGCAACCGATCAACAAATGCATAGCAACATATATTGATGACGATGAAATTTTTCAAAAATATTGACATTAATCATAAAATTAATCAAATTTAAACAATCGGCAGAAAAATTATGTGTTCAACACGGCAAAAAATTAAGATTTACTGCCTTGCCTCTAGCCGCGTCAGTAAATCTTCTACTTTTTTGCCTAGTTAAACAAATAACTATTCAAAATGAACTTTCGATTCATGCCCTGAGAATAGAAAGTGATTTAAAATTTTCGCACGCGATAAAATTAAATACGAGATATCTCAGATTATAGCAGTGGCAACACTGGCTGTCATCTGTCAATAACTTTATAACCTAAAAGTGCTCACATCAATTAAATGTCTCTCGCTCAAGAACCAGCAATAAAAGTAGAAAATGATTTTCGAGAAAGCCGTACACTTACATCTTCACCATCATCAACAACATCAGGTTGTTTGTCTGGCGATGATAGTTACAGAGAAGATAGAGCAACAATACCTCCCAGTCTCATAGAAGATGAACTTCAGTTGGCACTGAATAAGGTAGTACTGTTCCTGTAAGAATAATTTAACAGATGATCATTATACTTTTATGCAGGATGCAGGAATTGAAGAACTTGAGGATGCAGTTGCCCGATGTCGTGAATTGGTCCTAGAATCCGAACAGTGTTCCACAGAACGAAAATGGCTTGTGAGACATTTGATAGAGCTACGTCTACGCTTACAGGAATGTAAAGATGCATTAACAGATCCTACGTAAGCGGAACATATTTTAAATCAAACTACATTATTGCTTGAAGTTAATTACTTAGGTTTTCATGCCCGCCTTTGTAAAATAAATAGAATTCATTATTGCGATCTATCTAAAATAAGAAATGAATACTGAGAAATACCTCTCAATGAGTTATGATAATGTGAACAAACTGAATAATACGTTATAGTAATAGATTTAAAACTGATTCTCATGAAAATTACACTTTTTCACGTCTTTTATACCCTCTATCGATAGTCATATTAGATCAAATTGAAAAAGCTCATTTGATCCGCCTCAATTTTCCTAAAAAATAATAACAATAATATTCGGTTGTGGATCTAGTTTTAAATTTTTTTAGAAAAAATGCGTTATCCATAGAATGCTTATGTTTGACTTATTTGTACAAAGTACAACTATTGTGTAACCGACAAAATTTACATTTCGAGATTTTGATGCAAATATCCGTTTTGAGCATTCTTAAATCCATTTTGACTATTTTCGGCTTGACGTCGGTACGAGTGTACGTATGTATATAATTCACAAATCTCAAAACCCGTCGATCTATAATGTTGAAATTGTGTATTTAAGACAGGTTCTAGTTGTGCACGTCGCATTATGGTTGCAATAATTGTTTGTACAGGAAGTGCAATTTACTTGATTTTTTTAAAGTTTTTTGCATAAATCCAGATTGATTAGCCGTAGGATATTGAAATTCAATATTTGAAATTGCGGAAGCATCTTAATGGTTATCTTTTATTCTCGTACCAATCGGCTGAACTGGAAGTGCACTTTATATAACAACCTTTTAGAATTTTTCGCATAAATTCAAAACAATCAGTCATAGAATATTGAAATTTTGTATTAAGCACTTCTATAACATTCTAGTGGCACAGCCCGCATTATGACTGCGATCGGCTGAACCGAAAGTGCAGTTTACCGAACAGTTTTTCTAAATTTTTGCATAAATCCAGAACGATCAGCTGTAGATTCATGAAATTTAGTATTCAAAGCAATTATAGCATTTAAATGATAACTTTATATTTTCATAGCAATCTATTTTTGCCGGAAGTTAACTTTATTCGACAGTCTTTTTTTATTTTTTCGCATAAATTCGAGACAATTGATCGTAGAATGATAAAATTTTGTATTTGAGACTGCTGTAGCATTTTCGGTAAGTGATTCACTTTTATAATTATTTTTTATGAAATTTCAGCCACCCGCGAAACAAAGGAAGTAGTGTGAATACTCGTGTAATATTGGGACATCATTTAATATTACAACCATTTTTGAATGTGGCAACTTTCTCTGATGTACGAAAGAGACATTGTGATCAATGCGCAGGGACGATCTGGAGTATGTTGCAAGCATGGTATCAGTGTGCAGGTAATTTATCGTTCCTTTCACATATTTTTGAAGTGAAACTTTTTTTGGGACGGTGTAATTGGATTTTATGAAACGAAAAAGTATAACGAAAAAGAGACAACTATAAATGTATTTATAGGGTATAGGCTGTGAGAGAACGAGATAAAACGCGCTTCTATATAGTTTCCTTATTCTTCGTCTCCTCTTTGTGCTATGGTTCGTAAATTCTCACTTTTTGTGCTATGGTTCGTAGCGTTCCCACTACTCTACCGTTGTATACGGGCCTGTACCCGGACTTGTTTCCATGCTGTATACTACTCTGAATATAGTCGAAATATATAAAGAAGAGATTAATTGATTGAAAAAATTGTCGATCAATCGCTCTCTCTCTCCCTCTCTCGCTCTATCTCTCTCTGTTTACCATCTCCATACTGTATTCATCTCATTCTCTTACAAACTAACCAGAATACAAAGTTTCACTTCTACCACGTGTGAACTCACACTCGAATTTTTTTCTTATCAGGGAGTTTTTGCTTGTTTCTGCTATTTTTACGGTAAAGTTAACGTAAAGATTGAATTTTGAGCGATTGCATACGGAAAAGCATTCTGTTGATAACAACTTTATTTTTAATAATCTATACATTTTTTCAGAATTAAATGAATAATAAATTACGTTTAGTTATAATTCTGTATATTTATTTGAAACTTTGACGTCTCGATCTTTTGACCAAGGATCTTCATCAGAAAACAATGATCTGATGAAGATCCTTGGTCAAAGAATCGAATCGTCAAAGTTTCAAATAAATGTACAGAATTATAACTAAAAACAATTTATTAACTTTATTTTTTTAGATTGTACTTACAGTTGTCATCATAAATGTATTCCCCATATTGTCCGAGTGTGCGCACACCTCATAGCTACTGAAAAAGGAAAATATATGAATGATATTTGTCCAGAGAAGGGTCTTTCAGCTCAGCGTTATCAATGTGCCGAGTGTAAGACTCCTCTTACTTTTAGTAAGTATACATTTCCTAGAAATACAGAAGCAGTTTTAGACATTAGTATAGTCATTTTGTATCTCACTTCGAATTAATTCAATAGCAGTTTTAAATTAAAATATTTTTGGATAGGTTGATTCGAAATGGATCAAATATGAAATATTAAAAAAGGTTGTACTGTATTGTTTTGATCTATCTCACCTTAGAGAAGATTGAAATACCTTCATAATGCTAGATTTACTTGCTCAATACAAACAAAATATAGCTGTCCATTGTACCTCTATTATATCGGTCATATCAGGAGTGCAATTGCAAATTTTAAAATTCTTACTTCAAATTCGTTATCAGCGATTTTGAAAATATATAAATAATTTTTCTGGTCTACTAACTCTTGGATCAGTATTAAGCTTTGAAATGTAGGGGTCGTTTCCACTCTCTTAGGAGTAGAAGCACATTTATTCTTTTTTAATATTTGAAGTTGATACCCTAAAGTTCAGATATTCGCAAAAAAAATCCAAGCTGCTACAGAATTAGTTAGAAGTTTGGGTACTTTTTGGACCAAGTGACTGTACTATATCTAAAAGTAACAATAATAATAATAACTTATGGTACAATAGCCGTTGGTGGACCTAGGCCTTTTTAATTGGTATCACCGAGCCGCAGTTTAATTAACAGTGCTTCACAATCACACAATGTTAGCCAGTGTATTCGAACTTGCGTATTAATGGTGTTATATTCAAGAGATTGACGAATATTGAATCACTTCTGATACCTTGAACATACTTAAAATAAGAAAAGCGCCGTGATCTACCGAAGTACGCAATATCATGCTACATTGAAACGAGTACTTTAATTTGATAAATGCGGTTAGTATTACATGTGATTTTATTCATTTGTTGTTTACTACGGAACAGCAACTCCAAGAGGACTTTCTTGCTTTGGACGCTCGTTTGTATCAGGTATTATCAAAATATATAGAAATATGCCAGCATGTTGAATGCAATGTGTTTCTACTATTTTTATTATTGCAAATATCAAGTGAATTTTATATTCGAGTACTGGAAGGAAAGTTTTATTTATCTTCTATACATGATTTTGATCTGTAAAGGAATGACTTCCACCTGTGACGCGTCACGCTTGCACCATGAGTAGAACCAGACCCGAGCAAATCGAGTTGAGTTGAAAATTTATAGTTCACCTCGTGTAATTATCTTAGAATTAATTTTACATCTAATATAGAACTTGTTACTCAGTGCGACACTGAAATATATCAGAAATAGAGGATGATCTACGTCTTGTTTTATTATTAAACATAAACGAAAAATAAATGGAGTGTAACACAAATTGAAGGAAATGTAGATATACACAACTGTTTGACATACAAATTTTCACTTCGGCCGTGTGGTCTCAAGCACACTCACAACACAATAATCGTGCGGGAAGTAACACCAGGGATGGTGCCAGGATTAAATTGATGGGTGGGCATGAATTGGCCGTATAAGTTGTTGGGCGGGCACCTAGATGTAAGCGAATGTGGACATAGACTGCATAAAAAATGCAATATGCGAGTGGGCACTGGGCACAACCTATTTTCGAGTGGGCAAGTGCCCTTCCGGGCCCACCCCTGGCGCCGTCCCTGAGTGATACTCAAAATGAGGTTGGGAAATATTTATTTCTAATACTAGTGCGGAAAATATCCAACTTTTACACTGGTACTAGAATTCGGAGATAAACAACGCAAAATAGATTATGAATTATTCGATTAAAACTTATCGATTGAGTTACAGAATAGCCGCGACTTTCAGAGATTTTAGTGATTAATATCTTTTGATGTTGATAATATGGTTAGCAATTGGGCATAGATGTAATAAAATAATTCCTGTTGTTTAGAACTTTTTCAACGAGATATTTGAGATGTAAAAATGAATTTATAGCTCATATTGAATACTTCTACCTAAAACAATACTTCACTCTTTTGATTTGAATAAAATAATGATGAATGGTTACTTTTTACGTAAGTTGAGTTTAGCTTGTCCAGGAAAATAACGTTATGGCTCTTGCAGCAGGCAGATTTAAACGGATTTAAACTTGATTTATAGCAGTGAAAAAACAAGTACGTAATAAAAATTTTCCATTTCTACAGAAACAGTAACTTTATTTGATAAAATTCTAAAACAAATCCAAACAAAAATCTGAACTCGCGTTTTATGACTGTGAGTCATATAGAGCCAATTTCACCAATGTCAGTTATATTTTTTTGAATATTATGTGGAATAAGAAGGTAGCTGTGTTCTGTGTTAACAATAATTTTTGTAAAAAAATAAGCTTCGCATAAATTTAGGAAAGATTGAAGACCTAATTTGGTTTTCATAATACATTCAATGGTAAGTTTAAAATACGAACTCCAAATTTAAAATTTTTCTAATCCTATCCCTAGCAACAGGTAGTGATACTTCCTGCTGTGCGAGGTGTACCACAAGCCTAGTTAAGTCAAAGCCATAACGTTATTTTTTCGGATAAAGTATAGTAGATGTTCATATGATTTCATATGAGCGACGGCGTTTCTAGTTTACGATTTTTTTCAAATGCGTTTCCAGTTTCGTGCGACGCATGTTACAAAAAACAAAAAGTGTGACAAGCAGAATTTTTTTATTTGCTGTAGAGTATTTTATCGATATGTTTGCATGTTCTTATTGTCTATTTTATTCTTGAATACATAAATAATGAAGTCTGGATACATTACAAACTTTTTATTCATTTGACTCACCTTTAGGAAGCAGTGGTTGGGTGGAAGCTCGCCTTTGCGATTACGATGGATGCTATTATTGTACGGCTTGCCACTGGAACAGCATGGCAGTAATTCCTGCACGCGTCGTGCACAATTGGGACATGGATAAACGTAATGTCTGTCAAGCATCAGCACAGCTTCTCAAAATTACAGCGAAACAACCACTTATACACCTAGAACAACTCAATCCCAAACTTTTCACGTTTATATCGGAGCTTAGTTTTGTCAAGGTTAGCTTTTATTATATAGTGTCTGATCATTAGATTGAATTCATCATTCATATTCTGCTTAATGATGTGATTTTCTCAACTTATCATAGGGGTAAACTTATACAATGAATGCAAATGACGCAATTTTTTTTTGAAAGATATGTTCACTATCATCATTTGAAACGTTTCATTTTTATTAAATTTAGAGCTGATAGTAATCGAAAAATTATATTTAATATTATGAAATAATGATTGTAATTCTATTATAGAAACTGCGTGAAGATCTTCTGATGATGAGAAAGTATCTATCCGTATGTCGACTCGCACAAAGCGAGCATCTTCTATGGCGCCTGGGCGAACGTGTCCATCTCACAGACACTTCCTACATGTACAGCTTGCAAGATTTGGTAGATATACATTCCGGGGAGTTGCCAATTTTCCTGCAGGTATCTATTGTATTCACGATTATTCGAAAACTTCAGTTTTTTTTTCTTGAACTGCAGAATTATAAAATATTGAGTACCAGTTGTATTATTAAGCATGGTTGATTCTTATCACTTCGTTAAATATTTTATCACATACTCCCAAACTCATTCTTTTTGGACTTGAAATATTTGACATACTTGACAATATATTTAAATCTACAATTCTTGGAATTCATATGGTTTAAGGTTGTACAAACTTCCTCATTTCTCTTCTGTTGAAAAAGGAGCAGTAAGGTGCTGTTGTATTTAATTTTTTTGAACTGGCTAGTGAACTTATGTAAAAAACACGTCCGAACACTGTAAGCTCTATTTGAGGTATAATTCATTTCAGTTTGATGTTAATTTAAAATATTCATCGCAAATGGAGGATATTTGACCCGATGCAATCGGGCAAACTTATATAAAATATCTGTTGAGAAAAATATTATTGTAAAAGAAGACAGTGAGTTATAGATCATTACTCACTCTTTTCATTTAGAGATACACTGAAAAACTAAAACAGGTTTTGTAATATATGAAAAGTTGTGAGTTATTTAACTAAATTGATGTTTGCAATCTTTTATCGTAAAGGTTGTAGAGTATCATAAAAAAATTGTATTTTTCAGGCGGTGAGTGAACGATGGTCCCAACATATTACAAAGGAGTGTGAAGTTTGTCGTGGACGTGGGCATCTTTGTGAGGCATGCGGCAACAACGAAATTATTTTCCCATTTGAAGCGGCTGTTATCAAATGTAGCATATGCACAGCAGTCTTCCATCGAATCTGCTGGACACGCAAAAAACAAACTTGTGTTAGATGCATGAGAATTCAACAAAAAAATAAAACTTGCCTAGAAGAGGAGAGCTTGAATGATCTTGGAGATGAAAAATAAAGACTGATGATAAAAATAAAAGTGATATTGAATATTTGTGTTTTGCATATTTATACATAGTGACAAGAAAAGAAATCTCAATGCTCTAAGACTCTAGGTCAATCATTTTTGATGAATAATATAAGAAATAAGATCCAGTCGCAGTTGTATACATATATAGATAACAACTGACAAACTTGGAAGCTACTGACCGTGGTCAGTTGCTTCCATGATTGTCGGTTGTTGCAATGACAAAAACATCGTTTGTTGCTTTTTATTAATGTTTTACTATTTTACCTGAACATGTGTTGTTTGTATTTGAATTAAATAAGCCTTAAAGATGACCAAGGTGTAGTTGAAACTGTAGAATACAAGGAAAAGGAAAAATAAAAAGACTGAATGCATTCCCTTTATCACTAGATTTTTGTTGCTTATTGCTTACAAATCATTTGAGTCATATTTGTTGAAGAAAAATCACTGCATCTATGTTTTTATAATTGTTCATGTTTCTTTATGCATATTATCCACTTGATATAAAAAATATATATTGTTGTTCAGTTTTTTAATGATTGATATGTATGACATTATTACTTTACGTCAGAATAAAATTGTGCTCAGTTAAACTGTTTCTCATTATTTGGGCAGCCTCTACATTGAAGAATGTCGTCAAATACAGAATTAAGAATAAATGTCGACAAATTGGAAGGTCCAGAAGATTGGGCAAAATGGAACTGGCACATAAATATGGTATTTCGTGCTCATGGATTAGAAACAATTGTTAATGGTACTCGAACGTGTCCTGTATTATCTGATCCAAACTCAACAAATGAAGAAAAGAAATGTGTGTCTCTGTGGCAAAAAGATGATGCTAAAGCTGCGGGACTGATTGCAAGTGCATTGGATAAACCAATAGCAGAATTGGTATTAACTTGTACAAATGCACACGAAATATGGGATAAGTTATGCGCTCGTTTTGAACGCAGTGGTACACAGCGTTTGAACATGCTGATAGAATCGTTTTTTCAGGCTAAACGTGATGAAAAAGAGGATATTAGTATCCATGTTGCTAAGCTGCAGAAGTTATTTGTTGACTTGAATAATGAGTTATTGAAACACAATGAGAATAAATTATCTGAACGGATGCTAAATAGAATTCTATCAACATTAGGAAGAGAATACGATAATTTTAAGGACTTATGGGATATAATTCCTACTGATCAACAAAAATTGAATTTGCTCATCGAAAAATTATGTGCTATTGAATTACGTGAATTAAGAATTGATAAAACTGATTCTAACGATACAGCATTTGTTGCACATAGAGCTAATAACAGGAAAAAGCCGTTTAGTGATAAGAAAAAGAATTTTGGGAAAAATAGACACGCCAAAATGAAGTTTCCATGTAATAAATGTGGAAAGCTTGGTCACTGGGCAGCTGAATGTTCTCAAAATGCATCTGTAGTAAGCAACATTGAGTATAAAAATAAAGATAAATTTAAAAGTGAAATCACTGCATTTTTAGCTTATAGTCTAAATGCTAAATCTGAAAGTAATATGAATACAGATATTTGGTATTGTGATAGTGGAGCATCAAATAACATTACTCCAAGTAAACAGTTTTTTGAATCGTATGCTAATTTTGTTTAGGGAAGTAGAATGAAATTATGGAAGCACATGGACAAGGAATAATCAATGTTCAAGTATTACACAGTGGAAACTGGCATGATGCAAAATTGGTAAATGTTTGGTATGTACCAGATGCAAGTGCGCATTTGTTTTCAGTTAAGGCTGCAGCCCAGAATGGTTTCAAAGCAATATTGGATGATGAAAAGGTAGAAATTAGATGGAAAAAGACTGGGAAACTTGCTGCAGCTGGTTATTTGAGTCATGAATTATACATACTGAACATGCGAGTAGTAAAGCCAATATCAATCGCTCAAATCAATTTATACAAAAAGAATGATACTCTACAGTTATATCATGAACGTTTTGCTCATCAGAACAAACGTCATGTGAAACAGGTATTGAAACGTATGAATATTGATGTATCTAATGAAGAAGAAGATATTTGTGATGGATATGCTCGAGGAAAAATTCACCGTCTTCCATTTAAAAGCAGAACAAATCAATCTATGAATACAGGAGAGTTAATTCATGCTGATGTTAATGGACCAATGAGAGCAACATCCTTTGGTGCAAGATACTATGTGTGCTTCAAAGATGATTATAGTAAATTCAGAAGAATATTTTTCTTGAAGAACAAAAATGAAGTATGCCAAGTATTTGAGCAATTTCTGAATGAAGCAAAAACGAAAGGACATACTATTTAACAATTTAGATGTGATGGTGGAAGAGAATTTGTCAATGAAAAAGTATCTGCACCTTAGCACAAAGAGGAATCGAATAACTTATTCCACCTCCATATGCACCTCTTATATTCTTAACCGGACAGGAAAATCTAGAGTCGATAGGAAAGTTCCTTATGAACTATGGTATAAACGAGATCTTAGAAATCTAGATCATTTGAAGATATTTGGTACAGGTTGTTATGTCCATATTAAGAAACAGTTTAGGTAAAAGTTTGATGATAAATCAGTTTTTGGACATATCATTGGATATGCAAATGATAAAGATGGATATAGAATTTAGGTTCCATCAAAAGGAAAAGTGGTTTGCAGTCACGATGTCGTGTTCAAACCAGAAATTGTGTGCAATTGATAAATTATGTAAGTGCATTTAAATTCCTTCAACACCAATAGAATTGATGAGTGAATAATTGAATCGGGAGTGATTTGGCGTTGTTCAATTTTTATAACCTACTTTAGGGTTGCCGCGTTTGCGACTTTGTCGATTAATTCACGAAAGTTTTTATCTCGTATTTTTTACTTTTAGTGTTTCACAGTTTTGCTCACCATTCAATTTTGACTATTTTCGGCTTGATGTCGGTACATATGTATGAATGTGTATATGCGTTCGTAACTCGCAATGATTAGCCGTATTTTAGATTGCTGCAGCTTTTAATTGGTCATCTTCTATTTTTATACCAATCGGCTGAGCCGGAAGTGCTGTCGTAGAATATTAAAATTCCGTATTAAGCTCTTCTATGACAATGACATATAGCTGTACACCTCGCATTATGATTGCAATCGTCTGTACTGGAAGTGCACTTTACTCGAAACATTTTTTTTAATTTTCCGCATGAATCTAAAACGATTGAACGTAGAATTCAATATTTAAGGTGGTTCCCCCACGAGATGGTTGAATTAGGCAATTCTTCAAATTTGGCATACGCATTGTTTAACATGCCTCTATAAAATTTGAACAAGTTCCACCAACCCGTACCCGAGATATATATAATTGAACTTGAGACAAACAGCACATTATTAATTCTATCGTTAGAACTAAAATTAAGAAGTTTATGAATAACGAGGAGGAGCTAGAGCAGCATATCACGGATATTGTAAAAAAAAAAAACAAGTTGATTGACCATCTAGTTTGACAGATATAATCTTGAGAAGTACTAAATCCGGAGAACAAGAAATCTTTTATTGGAATACAGAAGACATAAATGGAAATTTCTGCGAAACAATCTTCTTTGGGATTTTTATAAGAGCTACCCATGCTCTATAGATCTTTCAATATATTATCTAATTATGGAAAGTAAACAGTTATTACATTTTCAATCCAATTATTCCAGGTTTCATCATGAGAACGTGCTTTAGCAGAGATTTCAGGGGTTAAAGAAACTGAAGTAATAAAATTCTCATAGTGAAAGCAAATTTTTCGTTATTCGATTGACATTCAAAATCAACATAGGAAATTGTGTGAAATAGGCATGAGACCATGAAGTAACATTATTTGTTGTAGATTGTATATTGTCCTAGGTTAGACGCTGTTAATCATGATTTCATCTTCAATCCAATAATAGCAAATTTTGGTGGTGGATAAAGATGATAGGAAATTTTTTGGAACTCATATTTATTCTTAATATTTAAATGAATCAATAACATCAAAGAGTGCAAAAAATATATAAATATTCATCTAAATATCAATTCCTCAAACAAGTTATTTTAACTGAAGAGAAAATAATGTACACTTTGACACTTTCTTAGTAGATCTACCATACAGATAGAGTTGATGAAACTGATAGAAAAATAGTGCTGATGCAGGACAGGGGTTAGTTAAGCTCATCTCCCAAATCCGACAACATTTCCGAGTGAAAAACTATTTTCTCTTCTTATAAATACAGGGTGTTTTGAACGTTCGTATCTTACTATACAAACTTGCGACCTCAGAACGCTACACAATATTATTCACAAAGTAATGATATAATTACATTAATTTCTCACTCTGAACACTTATATGCTACATCTTATAAGCTATATTACAGTAAGTTATTAATATTATTAAAGCTTATTGAGTAACCTTGGATATAATTTCACTCAAGTTAGGTTTCGTTCGTCTGTCACTTTCTTTGTACATGAATTGAATCAATATTTATAGAGTTTTTCTGGATTTTCTTAATAGGATAAGGACGATTGACAATTCAGTGGACATACTTATACAGTAGGAATGAAGATGGATTCGATCAGCAGAATACTATTTCTCATTCTCTGAAATCTATCATTTAGTATCAATAATTTAGAATTGTTTGGTGGGGCTATTTGATTCATGAAAGTCAGCAATTTGAGATAAATCAACAGATCGTCCTACTAAGTTCAATGACTCGTAGCAGTTGTAGCTTCATGCAATATAATTGGTGCCTTTCCGCTCATCGGCGAGGTTGGGCCATGATCCGCTGAACATTTGAAATGTATGACATGATACTCGTTTCCATCCAAACATATTTTAAAGCTTTCAAATGTTATGTTGTTTTTATTATTCTTGCTATATGAGACACATTCTGCGGCCTGTTGTATAATAAAATACAAGCTAATATTATAAGTATTCTCATGTGAATTTTCATTAATAATAAAAACTCATAAACTATTATGCAACGAGCCCCTTTTCGTTGAAGCAACTATTTTTTAAGTATGTTTTTGCAAATAGTGGGACTCACAAAAATATCAACATCGAGTGAAGACTAGCATCAAATAGGTCCCTACTAATCTTTTGTACTTGAAAAAATACAAAAATTCATTCATGTACGTACTGAAATATTTTGGATAATTTAGATATGTCTCACATCAATCTCTAATCATGTATGTTGGTTATCAATTCATAATAATAATATTTTTTTATTTGTTTTCGAGGCCTTTTTTCATATAAATTTTGTTATTTCGCTGAATTTGAAACTCTAATTCTCCGTACTTCGTACATTTCACATATTAGTTGGAGATAGGTAATATCCAAGCATCGGTTGGGAATTGTACCTACGACCTTAGTAGTCAAACGGTAAATCTTGGTGCCGGTGTTCCAAACGAACTAGATGAATGAGTTGATAATAATTGTAATGTATTTACTACCTACCTTTCGTGACCTTTTCATATAGTACGTTCCTGTCCGCCATATTAATATTGTAATAAATAACAGTTATTATATAATTAAATAATATTATCGTTATCGAATGAATGCTCTAATAGTTATTTACATAATTAGTTATGAAAAGTGCCATATTGTTTGACAAAACGTAATATTTGCCAAAACGAGCGTAGCGAGTTTTGCAAATTACGTGAGTCAAACAATATGGCTTTTCATAACGTATTCTGTACAAAATTTTATCTAATTCCGTCAGAATCATTTTATCTATGTTTTTGAATGAGAACATCTCTCACGTTACATCACAAAATTCAGATGACTGAGATTGTGATTCATGACCATCTATTTTTACTACAAAAACAAAAGTGCACTGAGATAAATAGATATCGAATTTTCACAAAACGTCAAAATAATTTTTAAAAATGTACTCAAGCAGTGATATCCTGAGTGCTATAGTATCCTTTGATATTAATGATTCTGCCAATGCTGCATATTGTAAATAATAAATCATTCTTTTAATTGTACGCAGATAAGTATAATTGATTAGCTCTGAAACATGGCCAGTTATGTAAAGTCATTACGTAACTACTTTACGCAACTGTTGCAGGCCAGTTATGAAAAATGGGACATTTCATAACGTCAAAAATTGATGTAAAATTTGACTTTTTAAAACGGAATTAGATAAAAGTATTTTCAATATAAGATAAAAATTAATATAAACCATTCTAGTCCAGTTGTCAGAGATTTTGACCTCTCATAAAATGTGATAAAGCTGAAACTGGGCTCATTGGTAGTTTTTTGGGTGTAGAAAAAGATAGAGAAATCTTTGCAGCTCTAAAGTGTATGCTTAAGTTCATGATCTCGAAAACAAAATCGAATATCTGGCTTTTGCGCTATATCTCGAAAAATAAAAGAGAAAAATCGAAAAACTAATAGTGCCACTCAAAAGAGCGGAAAATTCACAAAAATTCAAATTATAACTTATTTGAAGAAAGAATTTGCACCATTATAAAAAATTATCAAGAATAAGAAAGCGAATTCGAAAACTCTACGCGCGCCAAGTCGCTGATTACAAATATTCAAACGAGGCGTTCGAGGAAAAACTGAAGTTTCTTTGTCTGAAATATATGCAAAACAAAAAAATAAATAGCATCTTGAAGTGGAGACTCTAAAGGCTGGTTTATAATGGATGTAACCGGTGATTTATTCTGTAGTCTTTAGAATTAAACTATACGCATTTCCACGTTGACGTTCATAATGACATGAAATATGATGTTAACTTATGCTGTAACCGTAAAGTTCACCAACTTTCAAGTTTAACATTATACAGCTTATTCCCAACCAATAGCAAGCGAGCGTTGTATCACGTGTATGCGTTGCATTTATTTTTGTATTTCAGCAGACATATTTGACATTTCGTCTTCACATCATGAAGTTTGTACTGCTGTTTGAAATGAGTGATTTTGATATAAAGGTAGTCTGACTTGTCGAAAAATTTCCGCATGTATATAACAAATGTAACGTGGATTAGAAAAATAAATTATGTAATGAAAAAATTCGTGGAAATACATAGCTGATGAATTAAAAATACCAAGTAAGAAATTACATGAAATTTTAATACATTTTATGGTAACTCCTTCTCTGTAATAATTGTCTTATATTTTAACAGAATTATTGAAAACATGACAGAACCGTTTTACTGTCAATCAATTTAAAAATCATTCTCTAGATCCATTTCTGACAAGGTTAAGATACACGATCTTAAAATTTTGACGTTTGATTATGAACCAAGCTGTTGAAAATAACATCATACATCCTGCATCATAAGTTAACAGATTAAGTTTGCATCCATTATAAACAAGCCTTAAGCTTTCTAAGGAAGCCATTAGTTTTTGATAATTTTTGTTTCCTCTCATAGAAAATTAGATTGGAAGTTAAAATTTCTAAAATTCTCACTGACTTTTATAAAATTGAAGATATATATTAATAGAGGCATAGAAAAATGAAATCCTTGTACATTTATCGTCACTATACTTTCATTTTTAATGTAAAAATAATTAAAATGATGAACATTGTTTCTGTTTGATAGAACTCATGTTTTGAAATAATCATTGTGTTTTGTAGCATTCATTTGACAGCATTTTCATTTTCAAAACGGTTTTATTAATCAATATGAATCAGAAATTATCTTTTTTTTTCAATCAAGTTGAAAATACACTGCATAATGTGTAATAATTCAGAAAGTGATACAATTTGATATGTTTGATTTTTCTTTAATATAAGAAATATGTAAGACAATGCATGTTCTTTGCTTATTCTAATTCCTGCAACTTAAAGTTAGGCTTTAAAAAAAAGACAGCGATGTTGAAGATGTTTGTTATGTCAAAGAATGAAGAGACAATAGGTACTGAAAAAGAATTTTTATCAATTTTTCAATTGTTTTTTGAAATACATCTCATTTTTTTGTTCATTTATTGTCAAATTTTTATTTATTTTAAAAACCTCCATATTGGACACATCATTTTAATTTTCACTCCATTGATATATAATGATCTTAGTCAGCAAAAAACCATGTTCATATTATCTGTTCACACTTTCAGAATATATAAACCAAATTTTTAAACATAGAAATTAAAAATTTTTGGTACGTTTTAAATTGCCGACATATTGTATCCGCCATTTTCAATTTTGAAAATCTTATATCAAATTATTAATCAGCATCCCAAAGAACCCTGGGTACTCATTCTCAAAGAATATTCATGTTGTTTTTATCAAACTTTATTATTTTTTTCGATATAGAAATTTTCGATTTTGTTTTCGAGATTATGAATTTAGCATACACTTTGGAGCAGCAAAGGTTTTTTTAATGTTTTCTACATCTAAAAAGTACCTAGAAACCTAGTTTAAGCGACATCACATCACATCAGAGATTTTGGTCTGAATTTGTCTCCGACAATTGGGCTATTCCTTTTATACTTTTTTGGGTGGCACTCACAGATCATGCTGTTCGATTCGGCAGACAGATATTTTCAAATTGTGAGTATTGGACGCGTTTGAAATTTTTAACATATGTTCGCCGATCTCTGGGGAGCGACTCGATTTGAATGGTTTAACTATATCCTAAGTTAGATCTCGAGATAATCCCATATATTTTTCTATGATGTGAAATAATCTACTCAAAATAATGAAAGGGTCAAGTTTTTTAGCAATGGTATATATTTCAGATAAGATTTAAATTTTATTAAGAGTTTGAATATTGAAACACAGAACCTTTAACCGTCAACATTCTACATAATTAACATTCATAATAATAATCAACCAGATGCCCAAGATTGTAGTGCAATATGTTTAAATCTAGCACACGAAAGAAAACTTGACCCTTTGATTATTTTGAGTAGTTTATATAGTTTTTTAGAGGATCGAAAGAAACCATGTTTTTATAAAATTTTTCGTAGATGTATGCTTCACTATAATAACATATATAACCGACGTCTACCTTTAATGTGTGCTCGTTCAGGTTTCTTGTTTTCTGACGAACATCCCCATCACCCGACTCATGACAAGATTTCATAGCTTGCACATTCTGTGGCGGTGGCCTGTAAGTGGCAGCACTTTGATTACACATATTAAAATAGCTTTCTTACTCCAGAATTCCTATCATATAGATATAGACAAAATCTTTCAAGAAAAAAGATAATGCCAGATGTAAAAACAAGTAAATAATAAGTCAAATGGATCTCTAAAAACTATAATAATTAGAACCAAATGGAATAATTAATGAATTTGTTTGGATGTTTTTTTATTGATTTTTTAGGCGATCATAACAAAAAAGTTGTTTCTATGGCTCCTTTTGCGGCCGTGAAGTTTCACTTTTTGGTACAAATCCGTCATATTTTACTTTTTGGGACTGATCTGTCAAATATTACTTTTTGGGACTGATCTGTCAAAGACTACTTCATAAACACTTCATACCTACCTATATGGGCTGCTTGATGAACTCTTTAAGAAATAGTTTTCGCCGAAATACATATTATATTCTTCCGTCAACCTTTATAGTTTGTGCAATTCAAGAAATTGATACGCATTTTTCACAAATGTCACTTTGATTAGAAGACAATAAAATAAAACAATTTCAGCGGCAACTAAGATATACAATTGCAATGTTTCAGAAATAAATAAATAAACCTTTGTAATTTTGAATTATTTCGTGATGATCGCCTAAAAAATGTTGTGTGCACCTCGGCCTACAGTTCTTTTTTGGTCTCACCTGAATTGCAGCCTCAGCTACGCTTCGGCCGCAAACAACAGATTCGACCAAAAAAGATAACCTTTACGGCCTTGATACACAAATAACTATTATTGTCTTTGAAGATCCAATTGAGTTCTTTTTTACTTTTTGGTATTTTTATCGTTTTCTTTTAGAACCGGTAATTTTTTTGAATAAAAATTAGTTTCCGATTTTTTGTTCCAACAAACAGAAACAAATATTTAATTCATGCCTTTTTTCGAGTTTTGTACCTATATAGTGTTTTTACATTACCAAATTAAGAGATTCCTATCTCAGCTACAAAAAGAAGTAATTCAATGAATTCTCGGGATATTAAATGATCACCATATATGCAAAAATATTTCCCAAAAAACTCAAAATAAATTACAAAATTGATCATAAATCCAATTCCGTGCGGCATCCACACATTATTAGATTAAAGGCTCACTCCCCCCACCTTAGCAATACAAAATTCTATAATTTAACATTATAGCAATATTTGATCGATTCTGATTTTCACTCTGAAATTCTAATCGCTTTATACATAATACATAAGATCTCGCTTTCCAAAGTATGGATGGTAACATGAAAGGTAGAAACATACTATCAAATTTCTTTGGTACCTGATTGGGAATGTATTTAAGAAGTGAATAAATAAGTTTCATGGAAACACGGAGATGACTGCTGCGTAATTTAATTTGTTTGCAATTCTAGATTCAAATATATGATATATTCCTCGTACTTTCACTTTGAAGCACTCATGAGCACCTTTTTCTAATGGAAACGCACTTCAAGCGCGGCGTCTTTATAAAGAAATTTTGCAAAAGGTTTCCAACGACTGAGGGATACTGCTTCACTACATAAACGTTCTGCCGATAGTGAACGGCCGAGGACAGTAGTTACGCAGAAGTTGAAGAAAAAGTGTTCGATATTATTAAAGAGAAGCTTGGAACAAGTGTTAGAAGGATACCCGCTGAAGTACAAGCCCTTAATCTTCCTGATTATCAAGCCAGAATGGAATTTTGTCTGTGGATTTTACACCAGAATGCCGATAATCCAGATTTCGTTTCGAATATTCTTTTTACAGATGAGGCCGGTTCTACTAAAGATGGAATATTTAATTTTCATGATAATCATGTTTGGTCAGATGAAAATCCTCATGCCGTTGTCGAATCACACCATCAAGAGCGATTTAGCCTCAAAAGCCTCGACATTTTAGGAGACATTTTAATAGGACCAGTTGTTTTGCCCAATAGGTCAAATGGTGCCGCATATCACGATTTTCTGCAAAATGAGTTACTAGTGTTTTGGAAAATATATTAATTAATCAAAGGATGAATATGTGGTTTATGCAAGATGGAGCTCCGCCTCATTTTACGCTTCGTGTTAGAGAGCACTTAAACCACAAGTTCCCTGGAAGATGGATAGGAACAGGAGATTTCGTTCAATGGCCTCCTAGATCCCTGGATTTAACACCACTTGATTTTTTTGTATGCAATTTAAAAGAATTGCAACAACGAATTGAGCAAAGCTGTAAAATAATTTAAAGAAAGACCGGCATTTTTGAAAGAATAAGAGCATCATTTTTAACAAGATCCAGAGCTTGAGTGGAGGTGGAAGGAGGGCATTTTAAACATTTACTATAAGATATTTTTATTCATTACTAAAAACAAATAAATTTTGATGAATACCTGTACTCATTTATTCATCGCTGTTCTGAAGAACAAAATGTCAAAATAAAATTGATTAATTTGTTATTTAACATTAATTACGTTATTAAAAATACTCATTTATTAGCTTCATTGAGAATTTCGTGTCGACCAGTGGCATTTGAAATGTACTCTTCTTTAGTCTCCTCCATAATTTTGCGAATTTTGAAAAAATTCTTTTTGATTGTGAGTCAGCACATCGAAATGTATGTGCCATAAATTTATCACATACAATTTTTTATCCCCCTATATACCAATTAACAAACAGCAATTGGAACTGAATATATACATACAAGTCACGTCTTCTTATCAAGATGAGGTTGGCCTGAACCCCATTTTACGTTCAACCAGCAATCATTCTTCGCCAGTAGAGCACAGAGACTATCCCACGGCAGGTTCATCAAGGATAGTAGTTACTCAAAAAAATATCGATACATTGCACTAGCTAATCAAGAAAGATCTATATGTGACATATTACGAAGTTGAGATAATCTTAGGTATATAAAGACCTCAATTCAAATAATTCCATAGGAAAAAATGGGTATGAAACTTTGAGTTATTCAATTAAAAAGACTCGATGAACGATTGCTGTATGATGTGTGAAGAATCATTGATTTATTTCTATAAACTCCAAAATAAATGTTATTTCGCTGTTTGTGTGCTTTGAGATGGGAGGAATCCGATAGAAATAATCTGTGTACCGAAAAAGATGATCGCAACGTTCTGTAGCTATAAATCTTCCGCCAGATCGGAAAACGGATCATGCCACTTGATATCCAATTTTTTCTTGTCGGAAGTTATCACCGTGCTCCAAGAAACTAATTCAGAACGGAAATCCAAGATAAGTCAATCCTTGGAGCAGTAAATCATTGGATTATTGGATTATTCTCCCTACAATGCCGACCAAAGTTCTAATAACTATTTCTGTTTTCCAAGGAATTGAAATGCACTGCGTGATCAACGATTAATCGCTGGAAGAAGCAGTGATTGCCTTCAAAATAATAATTTTCACTGTATCAACAGAAGATTGAAGTACCTGCTTGAAAATTGATTCAAACGAATTCAAAAGTATAACAATTTTTGTAAAGTATTACACTTCAAGTCGATTCATTGTTTGTACCACGTTTGTACGAACGCTGGTTATACGTAGCAATAAGTTTTGAATTTCTCGGAATAATTGACTCGTTGAAGTGTTATCTGAACTCTGTATATGTCATTTATAACTTGAAATTATGAACTTCCTAATTTTATATTTCTTCGAAAACTGTTTCTTCATAAGTATCGATCATAAGAGTATTGTAAGATGTACATGCACGGTAAGGTTGAGCGTAAGTAGTATGTAGAATACAGAATACTGGTAACATCACATCTAGAGGGCCGCAGTGATGTGATCAACAAATTGTGTCAGTCATTCATTTACTTTGTGATGTATCAAAAAAAGGTAAATTGATCATGAGTATTGGAGTAACGCAAAGCGTTGCCAACAACAATGAATGGAATCTGCACTTTCAATTCAAGCGTCAAACTCAGACATATGTGTTAACTAAAATAATTATAGTATGAGCCCAAAATCATATCATTTGGCCCAGCAAAAACTTTTTGATATATTAAGATACTGTTCAGAAAAAAATGGATATACCCAAAAAATATATTTCTTAAACGATCTAATTTTGGTTGATATTTATGCGAAAAATTGCAAGTCAATAGTCATGCATTCACATAAAATCGCTAACTTGGAAATATAATGAGCAATTCATATCATTTAGCCCATGAGTACAAAACTTGCATCATCATATTTCTCCTCAAGAGTGTTGTCTGGAGCAGAGGCGGCTCTAGCCTACTTACCGCCAGGGTGCAAAGATATATAAATTGCGCCCTCCCCCTACCTTCCTCTCTTCATCGTATTTTTATTTTATAGATTCCAATCCCAATCCACGATCCAAAATTTTAATCGCAATCCACAATCCACAATTTGAATCCCAATCCACAATCTTAATCCCAATTCACAATTCACAGTTTGAATCCCAATTCAGAATTTCAATCCTAATCCACAATTCACAATTTGAATCTCAATCCACAATTTTAATCCTAATCCACAATTTCAATCCCAATCCACAATCTACAAATTTAATACCAATTCACAATCCACAATCCTCAATTAGAATCCACAATATAAGTTTCAATCCACAATCCGTAATCCACAATTTTAATCCTAATCCAAAATTCACAATTTTATTCCTAATCCACAATTTTAATCCCAATACACAATTTCAATCCCAGCCCACAATCCATAATTTTAACCTCAATCCCAATTAAAAATCCACAATCACAGTCCCAATCCAAAATACACAATTTTAATCCCAATCCCAATTCACAACCCACAATTTCAATCCTAATCCAAAATCCACAATCCTAATCTCAATCCAAATTCTACAATCCCAATCTCAATGGAAAATCCACATTCCCAGTCCCAATCAAAAATCCACAATCCCAATCCCAATCCATAATTCAAAATCCAGAAACTCAATCCCAATCTAAAATCCACAACCCCAATCCCTATCGAAAATCCACAGTCCCAATCCCAATCCCAATCCAAAATCCAAAATCCAGAAACCCAATTCCAATCCAAAATCCACAATCCCAATCCCAATCCAAAATCCAGAAACCCAATTCCAATCCAAAATCATCATCTCAATCCAAAATCCACAATTTTAATCTTAATTCAAAATAGAATGTTGGATTATGGATTAGCTCTAATAAAATATTTAGTTGAAGAAATCGGTCTTATTTTCAAAGAATTATGTTTGGGACCCAACTGCCGCCTTCAAAGACATGACGCCGAGGTGCCGTGCACCCCTTGCACCCTCGCTTGAGACGCCTCTGGTCTGGAGTGAAACAAGTGTATATCATTGTTTGTTTATAGATCTCTAACAATTAGTATAACAATAATAATTAAGTTGCTCAATTTTGGTAATTCTTGTGGCAAAATTACCAGTCAATCAAAATTACTTCGTTATACTGAAAGAAATATCGTGAAATTGTGTGAATCAATCGGAATATCACAGGAAAAATTGAATTTGGAAAGGATTTCTAAAATATTAAAAGTACATTTGAAATCTTTGTGCTGTATGCTACGACAATAATTTACAAATATTTTTTTGCTTTGGAAGGAAATATTCATTAGTTAAAAATTCACCATGCGGCCTGACCAACTTCTTTGTCTTCGGTATGCGAACAGATTCTCGATATACCCTGCTATACCAATATGACCGAAAAACCGTAGTATACATAAAATCTAGTTTCGAGTAAATAGCTCTAATCAGTTTAAAGTCGAACTTTGAGCATTCATTGTGTCTGGGTTGTGCATTGTTCATTTTAATTATCTAAGCTTGATAAGCCATCATATTTTTCAATTCAGTGTTGTGAAGTAGTTAAGATCTTCTATCAATTTGTGAATTTGTCTGTCATTGAGATTTGTGAGTTTGGTATGTTCAGCGTCACATGTGGTGACGCCAAGTTAAGTGTGCGTAGGGTATGATCCTTTTCTTTTGAAGTGTTGGGTTCCTTAGCTATATGGAGTACCAATGCCATCGGTGCTTACACCTTAACTGTGTAACGGCGGTGATTATTGCCAATTGCATGTACTCTGTGTTATTGCGACAACGGTGTTGTTCAAAGAGTGGATAAATCAATCAATCTGCGTGTGTCGCAGGCATCGGTACGGCATTACAGTACTGATAGCCATCCGTAGGAGTATTCCAGCGTGAGATAAACGGTGCTGGCGACTTAGCTATCTGGGAGCTAGTATCAAGGGTGCTACATTCTTTTGTCGATGTTGCGCGGGAATATGTGTATGCCAACCGCATGTACTGTGTGTTATTGAGGACAACGGGGTTGCTCCAAGAGTGGGTAAATCGTACAACTCGCGTCGCGGACATCGATATTCACTGTAGTACTGGTAGCTATCTGAAGTTAAGACATGGCTATCGGAAAATGACATTGACTTTTCAAATTGAACGTCCAGTAGCCCTGATCTATCACCTATTAAAACGCTCTGGCATAAATTAAAAAAAAAAAAGTTGCGGGCTAGTCCAGCTACAACAGTGCCTCCAGATGATTCTGAGTTTGGTAAATACAATGCACGAACGAATTCAGGCAGTTTTAAAACAAGAAGGCTATGTTACTCAATGGTAATTGTAATCAGTACCTATGAGCCAAATGAACTGACTGATATATTCTTTAAGTTAGTAGTTTTCTGTTAATTTGTCATAATTCATATTGTTACTATCATCAAAATATAGTTATAAACTATACCATTTAAGATATACATACATTACTGATTGGATCATTCTTTAATATGAGTTTATAATGAACAAATCCGAAAAACTCTTTTGATAGATCATATTTGGACCAAATGATACGGCTCTGAGCTCGTACGTCATAAATAACGTTGGTCTGAATTAGCATTCTCATAATTTATTAGTAATATGTATATTTTCAATATGTTGACAGTGCGAAATTTTTAAATTGAACGGGTAAGTATTTGTCCGAAAAATATGCTTAGAATTTGGAGCATGAACATGACATATTACGATTATAGCGTCTAAGTACGTCCGGTCTTTTCAATATTATCTCAGTTCAGGAGGATTTTTTTCAAGATTTGTGAACACAGTTTGTAAGTCTTTTACACTCATTTCGAAATAAGATCATATCCCAGTTTCTCCGGGAAAGAAAAATTCGTGGAGTAGGTGTTTTTATATATTTTGGAGATGTAGTGAATTTCGTGAAGCTTATAATGACCTTATGAGTATTAACAAATATTTTGGTATTCGTCTGGTCGTAAGTTTCATCATTCTATAATATATCTATCATAATGAAAACATGTCGACGGCAGATATTGTATCAATATCTTAAAATTATTTCCGGGTTTGCTTCTTAGTTTGGCCTGTGATTATCGTATTCTAGTATAAAACTAGAATTTCGCAATGCACAAATAGTTATTCACTCAATTATACACGTTGTAATGGAATCTTCATCGTAGTGCTTGATCCAGTGATAAATATAGCAAGAAGTTATTGGAGTGACAGAGCCTACACAGCATTAACCTTTTCAATGGAGCCATTGTTGTCTTGGTTACGATGACATTGGCTCTGTTTTCTGCTATGTTTCTTTGATGTTTCATTCAGACACATTTTTTCCTCCCCTGCAACATACTGAACATAAATTAAATCAGTGATATACTTGACTGGTCATGTAGAAATATGTAGAACGTAAAAATTTCAATTTAATTCTATGATTTGACATTACCTACATCCTGTCGAAAGAACTACCTAAATCATGATATTACGAGTTTACTTGAATTTTTGAGGCACACGTAGCTGGGCCTAATTTTGCTGTCTCTCTCACATCTGCCGCATTACATTTAAGACTTCATGTCTTCCAATTTAGTGTTCGCTCCTCTATTACTTTTCTTCGTGATTAGAGCTTCAATTTCTCTTTCCTTTTCTCTCTTTTTCATTCTCTAATACTGAATGCCGATGAAACGTGTATTGCTTGCAAAAACTCAAACAAAAAAGTTACAGACAAACCAACTGGAGATGACCATTTTTGCTGCATGGATATTATTGTCACGAACTTGGCGTTTGAGACAAAATGATCGATAATTCCGGTTTCCTATTTACTTTGTCATCTATAGTTGACTTGTACATCAGAAAATATACAAGATGCCGTACCAATGTTACTTCATCAGAAATCAGTTAGAAAAAGCTTTCATTTCAGTCATTCATAATATCTCCTGACTGAAGAAAGGAAAAATGTGTTGCATCGAATTCAGCAAACTATAAGTTATTTTCTACATAGATCGATGTAGAAGTTTAGTGTTGAGCACAATAACACATATGTATATATGCTTGATTATTCAAGAAGGAGACTACAGCATAATCATACGACTTATTAGGTTTTGTGTAATATTACATCATTCACTCCGGGTAACTTCAAAACAACAGGCGGCGATATGATCATATGATGAATTCCGAGCAATCTTGCTTGTCTAATGTTAATTAATGCAGTTCAAAACTAGTTGTAGGAGCATCAATGTTCAGCAGAGATAAGTAGCTCTTTGATAATACGAAATATAGTACAAAACTATTATTCCGGAAAATAATGCTCTATATTTGTAAGGTTGATTTTTGGTTTGAATTACAATAACCATGGCATTCAGCAGATGAAATGCGATTGGTAATCGTTTTTGAATGATTAGTAATCGGTGACGTAACGATGAGTAGTTCTGCTGAATGCACTTTCTTACGCGAGTTTATGGCATAGAGGTTATTTTTATTTATTTGTTAGGTTAATTTTGTCTACGGATAGAGATAAAAAATTTACTGAACAAATACATGATAATATAATTTATCAATGTTTAAAATATTTTTTCAAATTTCCATCGTCTTTATTAAGTTTGAAAAAATATTTTGATCAATAATCAAGCATTGTCTGCAACTTTCAAAGAAATAATTTATCAATTATTGAAAGGGGAAGAGGATTGCTGTAGTCGACACTTGGTGGAACACATTTAACTAATAAATTTTAAAAATAGATGATTTTTATTTTGTTAATATGTATAACTTATCCTTTAACTCTGCTAGAAATTGAAAACTGAGAGCAAAAATTAGAGATTAAAACTATTTCAATCAATAGTTGATTTCTGAATTCCAAATATTACATTTTTTTGCAAAAAAAATACTATAAACAGTGTTTTTACAATCATAAAAAAACTCCGAAGCCCCACGGTATTGGAAAATAACCGCCGATGTGATAAATCGCAATCACAAATCGCTTCCTAAATGCGATGCAAAAGATGGCGACCGATTACTAATCGATGAGTACTCATCGAACTTTTTGTAACGCATTCAGCAGATGATTAGTCATCGATTACTAATCGATGTGCTCTGCTGAATGCAGCCCATGTTTCTTGTTCTACTGTTAGACGATTGATACCAATTGTTAAGATAATTATACTGATAATTTATGCATTCGAGAGCAGAAAACTGCCGTAAGTTTACGAAGTTTTTATAACTGAATTTATTATTGTTGACAATTTCAACAATCTAATTTGTAATTTTCTAGTTTTTCACTAGTCTTATTAGCGTCACCTCACGCAATAATGCCATAATTTATCACGCTAAAGAAAATCGCAACATATATTAATCTTAGTGTTATCACTCTCCATTTTAGAGATTTTGCATAGTATATATATCAAGTGTTTTGTCCTCTTGATAATGTGAGTATTTATAGTATAATCAAAACTTATTTCTAAATATTTGCAGCTTTGGTATATAAAATACACTAATTTACTTATTGAAAGGAAAGTGATAATAAGAATGCATTCTAGGTTCATACACGACGGACTTGAGACATCACAAATAAAAACTACATCAATCTTACCGATACCGTTGTGGCAGTGAATGAATTTGCTCTAGCTCGATATCTGCAGTTTCTCCATTTTCTTTTAACTTGACTCCGAACCTGTGGAAGACAATAAGACAAGATGAATTCAACACAGTCCACAGTCCTAATACTCTCAATTATCAAAAATACGTTAATTATCAAATAAATGTCCTTCAACAGCCTCGATCAGACATTCGGTCAAGTTTTCAAGAAACTTTTTTTCCAATAATAGACCGGGAGATAATGACAGAAAATTTCAAGTCATTTGTTACTATACTCCGTTTGGGATTGACTGACAGTAATAAAACAAAATTTTCGAGAGTAGTATTGGATTTCTCTCAAGTATGCGGCAAATGAATCTTCTAGAAAAATAAAATACCGAGTGATCAAAAATGATTGTCCGTGCCGCCTTGTTCTGATTTTTTCTTTGCCGCCTTCTTGAGATAATGAGCTTCAAGTGACAGTTGACAGTTCCTCTGAAAACACTATTCTAACCTAATAATTTGGTAGAATAATAATAAATTCTCAATAATCAGTGAATAATACAGCTATTTACTCACTTTTTTGTTTATTGAATCAGATTATGGATAAATCCGTCATAAAATATGCAAAATATACGCCATTGTATTCTTGAAATGTCGGTAACATAGTTTTTAAAATAAATAAATTTATACTAACTTTATTCAATGAAGATAGTTTTGATCATAATGCGAACTTTTGCCTGTCACGTATCAGACAATCATTATTGATCACTCTGTATATCTTTACTACAATATTCATAGAAAGCCGCACACTATGTACTTGGAACAGAACTCACTTCTTGAACAATGGAAACACCTTTATAAGCTTACCGATAATCCTTTTTTGACCCCAGCATAGACGTAGATAGGATTTTTCAGAATGACCGGCTTATGCATTTATTTTATTTAAAAATAGAAGTTCTTCATCAAAATTCATATTTATTTCAACTTGTTATGTGTAGTCAATATAAAAATCAAATCTTTATCAATATATACATACTTACATTATATAGACCAAATTATAGATTTAATTCAGGTGGTTTCATCTTAATTAATTAAGTGACTTAACCCAGCCTCAAAAAATAACTGAACTGAAACTATAGATCTACATCGAAATTCAGTCTTGTCGACTATCCCTGTACAAACAATTATTGGCGCGCCACTTGAATCTCTTTGACATACTGATTTATTACTGGCAGTCAATCCTAAACGAATTATAGTATGGCGAGCCTTCAGGGGTCGAATTAGAGAATTTATAGAAGAAAAATAATGGTCGTAGCGCTTGTCGTTGGGGCGTAGTCGCAGAGTAATTAATTAGACTTGTCGGATTAAATTACGAGTTTGAACGATTTGTTACACAAAGATTTTTGTATTTTCCAGAAGTCATTAAATAATAAACTCGGCCTACAGAGATGCAATACTTTTCTGGTAGGGCTTACATCCCGCCATACCAATTAGAAAACGTAGATTTTTTTCTTATTTCATCAAAAATATTTGTTACAGACAATTTTTGAGTAAGCATTCACGAAGATCACTACGCCATATCGTTCCGACGGTTCCAAATAATCGCCATATCGCCGCAAAGAAGCAGATTTATTTAATTATGCAAGACGATTTGTTACTGTATGGCACTTGAATCGTGGAAAGTTTATAACAAAGTAAGGCTATCCATATATCTACCATACTTTTGGTGGAGACCCATACTCGAAAAACGGTTTTTTCAAAGATTTTCAAGATACGACTATAAAAGACGTGAAATTATATGGAATTTTATTATTGTAACATGCGAAAGTGTTATAATTCATGAAAATAAAATAGGTCCTGAATTCATCTCTGTTGTCTGGGCGGAGCCTGTTATCTATTCACGTCGCGCCAAGCGATATTCGAATATAACTTAGAAATTTCTAGATGTTTGGTTTGCGTACATATAAGGCCAAACAACCTGACTGAGTGAACAGTGAACAGTAAAATAAAGTGAATATTCAGTGCGTGATTAGCTAAGTGCAGAGCGTGATAAATGAATAAGTTGTTGTGAATAAATAATAGCGGCTTTGTTGTTGAAGTTTGATAGTAGTAATTAAGAAATAGATTGTATAGTGCTTGTTTACTTCGAAGAATAAAACTTTTATTTTCTTCTTATTTATTAAATACTGACTTTTTATTTTAACTATAAATAATTCTCTAAAAGCAATAAAAATTACATTATTGCGACAAGTTTGTTCCAATACGAGTGTACCTAAAAAGGTATCCCATATTAAGACTGTGAAGCTAGAGACAGTCACATTCGCGCTACAATGTAATAAAAAAAATGTCGAAACGACTCGTTACAATATGGCATTTGAATTTTTCAAGAGTTAATGGAATAACATGCTTCGTCAAAATTTGGCTATACTTATGGTGAAGTGCTAAAGTGACTTTTCTTCCATCAATTATCTATTTCGATCCCTGAAGGGTCGCCATACTGGTAACAATTCAACAAATAATTTGGAATTTTTTGTCACTATTCCCCAGTCTATAAGAAGATGGAGTTTTTTATCATTATTATTTGTAAGTTTACTATATATTTTTTTAGCTGATGATGAGGGCAGTTGTTTCCTTCGAAACGTCCTATGTGTAACATGTGAGAAAAAAAGCTCAATATTTTCACTACAAATACTTTTTAAGTTTTTAATGTCCGAATAGTTTTTTATTGTTGTCATAATAACACTGATTTCAGGGTAATTACATAACAAATAATACCCGAGGGCATTATGTTTCAAAATAATGCCCGAGGGCATTATCTTGAAAAATAACAAACAAGTTGCCTAGTTACAGCAAGTAACTACAGTAATTTCTCTGACAGAAATCACAATGACAGGAGATACATCACTAAAAATTTTGATTGAAATACAGCAAAAATCGGACATTAAACATTGAAGGCACCACGGGAGTTGAACAGACAATAATGCCCACGGTCAACGTACACACCTCGGGCCAGAGGCCCTCGGAAAGTACACTGTTGACCTCAGGCATTATTGTCCTTCTAACACCCTTGATACCTTAATTACTATAAGGCCTTTTATTCGTCAATTACCAAATTATTCAAATGGAGCAAACATCAATTGCTAGCCTGAGCTTATTTCAATATATCAGTGAAAACCACGTCTAAATTAGTTGAGCCATTTCTAGAGATTAGCGGCAAAAACGCACAGGCAAACCAACGGAAAGTCTGTTTATGATTTTATTTCATCAATTTGGGTACAAGTCATGAAAACCTATCTGCTGGAAAGTCCCTAATTATTGACTTACTTTCTTCATAATATTTCACAAATAGTTAGATTAAATTTAAAAGTACCATTGGCTAAAACATTTATCTATATATGAAGATACATTTTAGAATTCATATATTTTTGTTATTTGTCAACCGATTCGAATAAAACAAACATTTGTTAACTCAAACTTGTCTCAATACATCAGTGAGAACATCATTCAAATTGATTGAGTCGTTGTGAAGATTAGCATGCATAGACGCACAAACAGACGAAAATTCTGTTCACGATTCTATTATATAGGTATAAGATTTTTTTTTTGGCAAAACCAAGCAATATCCTACTGAAAATTTGAAACAGCTGGAATGATACTCACCTCAGTATTGCAGAAGCAGAAGAGCAAAGTTACGCACAGCCCCTGAAACAAAATTCAATCTTACTCTACAAAAGAAAATCTGAGCGTCTTAAAATTATCTGAAATTGGAATGTTCATGCTCTTTTCTTTATAATAACAATTCTTGCTTTATATCCATAACACATCTCTTGTACCAGTTCCATTGTGTTCCATACATATATTATTGTCTTTTTATTGTTTCATTTGTTGAGAAAACAGGTCTACTTCAACATACGAGAAATAAGTCGCACAGTAACGCAGTTATCATAATTGAATTTCGAATTGTTGGGAAAATATATTGAGTAGACTGTTGTAAATCACGCCATTTTTTGTTTGAGAGCTAATAAAGAATACTTTTCGATTATGGATGTTTTGTTCATTATTTTACAATTAAGTACTTATTCAACTGAAAAATGAACAACCTAAAACTTGTATCAAACGCTAATCTTTCAAATTATCCGTTAAGAGCAAAGAAGTTGCAAATGTAAGTTTTTTTTTTCAAATTTTGAGGCCAGTCGAATTGTACCTACATCTCCAATCACATTTTTTTGTATAACTCGTTGAGCAATGAGAGAATTGAAAAAGCAGAATTTATCGCGTTGCTCTTAAATATCATTAATGATAATTGTTAGGATAACAATGTTCAAAATAAATAATTCATCAATAGTATGTAGAGTTGTCCAACATGAGTAAAATTGACACAATTCATCTGTTAGCACACAGCGAAATATTCAGTAAGTTATTCCATGAAACACTTCAGAATCCAGAATGATCTGTCTATTTGTATTCACATGTGTAGAATTGATATGTTCACATTAGCAAATTTTGATCAAATTAGACGGAGATAACGGTTTGTTAACACACTCTTCTCTTATTAGAAAATAATTGTATTTGTGATACGTTTCTAATTCACGGTTACTTAAACGGAAACACGTGTTTTGTTTCATTTTGTGAAGGGTCGAAAAGCAGACACAGTGTTATAATAAAACTTTATGACAGGGGTTTCCCATTCCGATCCCACAAGGGATATGTGCCATCTTCACCCCTGCCTCAATAATCTAGTCGTGCACTTCAACTTGCATAAATAGTTTCAAAGCATCAAACTTAACTTGTCCTACCATTATTAAATCAAAAGTAATATTATGTCCTATAATGAAGACTGCAGCACTTGTGTAAATAAATATGAATTAGTATTTTGATTTTTATTTCAACCTGTAGATAATTGATGTGATAGTTCAATACAATACCTTCATTATATAATTTTCATTTTTGGGAAGTATAAATGAATATCTCGGCCAAACAATTTGATTAACAAAATGACAATAAGACTAAATCCGGTCATAATACTGAAAAGAAAAATCTAACGTGGACATTACGTGACTTACTTGTACATCATTGGATATATATAATCAAACACAAAATCTCATCATTCCACGGCTAATCGTTTTGGATCTATCCAAAAGATTCTAAAAATCTGTCTAGTAAATTAGCCTAGTCGGTTGCTATGAAAACAGAAGGTCATCATTCTTATACTACAATATTCCTAAATACTAGTGCTGTTAAAAACCGGAATAAAATGGAACCGGTTCCACGGTTCCAAAACTAACCGGGTACCCGGGTACCCGGTTATCGAGTCCAAATTCGATTCCGATTCGAATCTCGATTCCGGTTCGAATCTCGATTCCGGTCCGAATCTCGATTCCGGTTCGAATCTCTATTTCGGTTCGAATCTCGATTTTAATCCGAATCTCGATTCCGAACCTTTCTTGGCAAATATCATTTCTCTACTGCGTTTAAGTTACAAATACCTTCTGGGCTTTTAGTTGAGCGTTTTATTTTATTATAGTGACTCGTCCCAGAACAAACAGAACATTTAGAATTTTTAAGAATTATATTTTGTACATTATAGTTGCCACACATAACTACATTTACTTATTTCTACTTTACTCCTATCGGTGACACTGCAGACTTTGAAACATGAATGAAAGTAAAGTTCTGAACATCAAAGAGGATTGCAGATTATCCCGAATATCAAATATTACTATTTTCTAAGAGATCCTATCTTTCTATTAGTTTATTGAGCAAAACAATTACATTGAAATGAACTGAAAGAGGCTAAAAATGGTAGTATGCCATCTGCTGTTAATCCGGCCATAAAATTAATCTTACCCGAAACTAGAAATAGCAAGTGGCATCATGGGTAATCTTTGATACTAAAACTACCTGATTTTGTCAATACACTCAATTATTATTGTCATAATATCTCTAAATTTTCATCACACTTTGTCGTCGATTATAAAATTTATTGTATGAATAGTAAATAACTACATTATACATTATATATTTTTGTTTAAGATGTTGAAATATTTCACACATACTGAATACTGATAGTTCATATGTTCAAAGAATGATTCGAGAGGCCAAAATTAGTCTTCATAACATAAAACCAGTATAGGTGACGCAAATTAATTATATGCGAAAAAAAAGAAAAAATGCCTTTTTCGGTTCGTTTCGAATCTACTAATTCGAAACAGTACATCGGTTAGGTACAGAACACATTATTTTTCAATGGATACTGAAAATAACTGTCTAAAATCAGAATTTCTCTTCTCGGTTCTGGAATCGAGTCGAAGTGAACTGGGAATCGAAAACAGAATCGGAAACCGATTCTGGAATTGGAGCTGAAAACCGATTCTGGAATCGAAGGAATCGGAATCGAAAACCGATTCTGGAATCGGAATCGAAGACCGGTTCTGGAATCGTAACCGGACTCGGAACCGGGAACCGGTTAGTTGCATATTCAAATAACCGGGTACCCGGTTCTTACAAAAACCGGTATCGAATAGTACCGATACCGGTTCCCACCACTACTAAATACTCACTTCCAAGATTCTACGGCTAACAGTTCTGAATTTATGCGCAAAATTGAAAAATAAATTCCAACAGAAGTGCACTTCCGGTTCAGTCTATTGTTATTAGAATAATAGGTGATCATTCAGATGCTACAGCAGGCTGAAATACCAAATTTCAATACTCTACAGCCAATCGTTTCGAATTTATGTGAAAAATTCCAAAAGACTGTCAAGTATAGTGCACTTCAGTCGATCTCAATGAAAATAGAATATGAGTATCTAGACGGTAATACCGTCTTGAATACTGAATTCTACGTTCAATTGTTTTGGATTTATGCGGAGAATTCAAAAAATGTTTCGAGTAAACTGCTCTTCCAGCTTAGTCGATCGCAAACATAACAGAAAGTGTACAATTAGATGTTATAGAAGTGCTCAATACGGAATTTCAATATTCTACGACTGATTGTTTTGAATTAATGGGAATAATTCGAAAAGTCTGTTATATAAAGTGCACTTTCGACTTGGCCTATTTTTTAATTTTTTTTGCATAAATCTAGGATGGTCAGCCATAGCATATTGAAATTTAGTGTTTGAACTTGTTGTAGCATCAAAATAGTTATCTTCTATTTTTGTATCAATTGGCTGAGCCAGAAGTGCAGTTTATATGTATAACAGACATTCAGAATTTGCCGTATAAAACATTCAGTTTAATTGAAATGATAAGGTAGGCAATGATAATCTGTTGTCAATTTTTTGATTTTGTTTGACATTGTACATGTCAAAATATTATTAAAATTATATTAATTATAATCTGAAGTGACCGAATGTATATATCAAATGATGTACAAGTAAGTCACGTGATGTTCACGTCAGATTTCTCCGATGAAGATTTTCGGAAAGAAAGTCGAAGCGTCAAAAAATAAAAATAAATGTACAGTATTTAAACCAAAAAATCTATTTGAGTAATCATTGAGCTTATATGAACAATTAAACAATTTGTTAAAAACTAGAAGATGCACTTTCTTCAAAAGCTACAGTCGTCGGTATTTGACGAATATAATTTTTTCTATCACAGTGCCATTATTGGTATTATTTATAAAATGTTTTAACCATGAATCCTTGATATAATACAACGAAATCGTGAGTATGGAACTTACATGTACGTCAAAACTCGCCAACGCCGATTTGTCGAAAAAAAAAAAAATGCTGTCTGCGGCAAAATATGCAGGGGTAGAGAGATAAGATTAAACGATAGCTTATATTATTGAGTTCCCTGAGATATTTTTTATATCCACAAGTTCTTCATTATAATCTGATTCGCCTGGTGATTCGATTTGCCTTCTTCTACCCTATTTCTTCTGTTTTTCTATTTGTCAGTTCAATATTTTGATCCCAAATTTGCTAACAAGCAGTCTACAAGCAGATTGTATCATATGTAAAAAAGATCTCCTTCAATTAGTTGAAAAGAATACCGCGATTTGAATTCTTGATGTCCAATTTGATCATTGTTATACGCACAAAAAAGTTAATATAAAAAAGGGGAAGATGTTTTTCACTCACACTGTTCTCGTGAATGGAGATATTTTGGAGTTTATATTTCCCTATAAATTTTTCACACTGTGCTCACCAATATTCATATTCGACATTAAAAAGCTTACTGATCTATCAGTAGATTCACAACACTTGATGCTCTTTGATAGCTGAATGAGATTGGAAACTCAATAGTTTGGAAAATCGATAATACTTCAATGTTTGCTGTTGGGATACTCAACGACACCGGAGGTGGAGTTGCATTTCTATGTTACACATTGAGTACATAGACTATACAAATATTCAAACGATGTCTGAAGTTCCACACAATCATTTGAAAATTAGATCACATAGCTCAGTATGTCTGTTCTGGTTGCATTACATCAAATTACATTTACAACCAGATGTTTTTTTGACATTAAGATGAAACATCACTGAACAGCTATTTTAGCGCGAAATTTGAAATGATGAATATTGTGGCAAGATTTTTGATGATAAGTATTGTGAAACCGACCAAATTCACCTATCGAGATTTTGATGGAAATATCCATTTTGAGCATCCCTGAATCCATTTCGACTATCTTTGGCTTGATGTCGGTACGTATGTTTGTACGTGCGTTCGTGCGTGCGTGCGTAACTCGCAAATCTCAAAACTGGTTGAACGTATAATGTTGAAGTTTTGTATTTAAGACTGGTATAGGGTCTAGTTGTGCACCTCGCATTATGATTCCAATCGTCTGTACCGGAAGTGCACTTTACTTGAGCCTTTTTTTGATTTTTCATCATAAATATAGAATGATCCGCCATAGCATATTGGAATTTTGTATAAAGAACTTCTATAACATCTTATTGTACATCTTGCATTATGATTGCGATCGGCTGAACCGGAAGTGCACTTTACTTAAGACTTTTTTTCAATTTTGCGCATAAATCCAGAATGATCAGCCGTAGGATATTGAAATTTAGCATTTGAAATTGCTGTAGCATCTTAATGGTCGTCTCTTATTTTTGTAACAATCGGCTGAGCCGGAAATGTACTTTATATGACAGACTTTTTGAATTTTTCGCATAAATTCTAAACAATCAGTTGAAGAATATTTAAATTTTGTATTAGGCACTTTTATAATATCTAGTTGTTCACCCTGCATTATGATTGCTATCGACTAAGCCGAAAGAGCATTTTATTCGAAACATTTTTTGAATTTTCCGCATAAATCCAGAACGATTGAACGTAGATTGTTAGAATTTAGTATTTAGAACGATTATTTCAGTCTGCTGTAGCATCTGAATGATTGCCTACTAGTTTCATAACAATAGATTGAACCGGAAGTGCACTTCAGTAGAAATTATTTTTTTAATTTTGCGCATAAATTCTGATCTGTTAGTAATCGTAGAATTTTGGAAATCAGTAATCAGGAATGTTGTAGTATAAGAATAATGGCCTACTGTTTCCATAGCAACCGACTTGGCTGAAAGCGCATTTTACTTGACAGATTATTAGAATCTCTTGGGTAAATTCAAAACGATTAACTGTGGAGCGATGAGATTTTGTGTTTGATTATATATATCCAATGATATATAATCAAACACAAAATCATATCGTATTATATATATATATATATATATATATATATATATATATATATATATATATATATATATATATATATATATATATATATCCAATGATGTACAAGTAAGTCACGTGATGTTCACGTCAGATTTTTTATAATATATTAACAAAGTTTCTAGTGATGTTTATATAAAAAAATTGGATAATTTGTTCAAGTTTCATTATTCCTGCAATCAATCCGTATAAAATTAGTGCTAATGTATAAAATTTACATGTAAATCTTATATCTCAGAAAATTTTATAACTACTTATCTGGAAAAGATATATATACTAGGCACTATACTTGTAGTTAGAATATAAAAATTTTCATATATAATATCATAAGTGGTTAAATTTTACCGGAAAATTTTTTAGATTGTTACGAGAGCTTGTTGATCAGCAATTTATTGAGTGATTTTTGATCAATATCACGAAATAAATTGGTAGCAAGCTCTCGTAACAATCTAAAAATTTTGCCAGGTTGAATTTAATCACGAATGGTATTCGGGAGATTATTTTTCCCATCCAAATTCATCAATATATTCCAGAGACTCGACTCTGAATCTGCTCATTTTCACATTCAATCTGTCTGTCAGTTTGACAGATGCTGAATCAACGCGGCTGAATATTCTTTGTTTTGTATATATAACCAACAGACAAAATTTCCAAAAAATTTCCACTTGAGAACCGTGTAGGTTGTACCACGTGACGTCGAATAGTGCAATTCTATTGGTCGAAATTTGGATGGTAAAAATAATCAACGGTAATATACCGATAGAGAGGTGTATTATCGATATACCGAAGAATTTCACGAATATACTTTTTGTCTTTTGAGTAATTTTTTACGAGACAAATTTGGGGATTCATAATCTGATAATACCCGAGAGCTTTAGCTCGAGGGATATTATCGTTGATTATAAATCTCCAAATTTGCCGAGTAAAAAATTATTTAAGACAAAAAGTATTTGAGTTAAATTCAAGGTATATGCGATAATATACCGAATCTTGAGGTGTATTTGGAAGGATTATTCCACAAACCATAAAATTTATTAATTGTTATATTTTTTATTATTTTTTGAAAAGCTACTGTGGTATATCGACTTAGGAGAAAATATTATCGCGATATACCTCGTTACCATGGAAAATCCCTTAATTTCATTGGTTGTTGCTAAGGTGTGTGATATAATCAACGGTAATATACCGATAAAGAGGTGTATTATCGATATACCGAAGAATTTCACGAATATACTTTTTGTCTTTTGGGTAATTTTTTACGAGACTTTGGGGATTTATAATCTGATAATACCCGAGAGCTTTAGCTCGAGGGATATTATCGTTGATTATAAATCTCCAAATTTGCCGAGTGAAAAATTACCCAAGACAAAAAGTATTTGAGTTAAATTCAAGGTATATGAGATAATATACCGAATCTTGAGGTGTATTTGCAAGGATTATTTCACAAACCATAAAATTTATTAATTGTTATATTTTTTATTATTTTTTAAAAAGCTACTGTGGTATATCGAGTTAGGAGAAAATATTATCGCGATATACCTCGTTACCATGGAAAATCCCTTAATTTCATTGGTTGTTGCTAAGGTGTGTGATATAATCATTTATTATACCATAAGTAGTTGAAGTATTATCGATTATTTTTGTGGTGCTATCACGAATATTTATTGTGCTTGCGTTCGAATACCACGAGTGTGCAGCACGAGTGGTATTTACAAGCACAATAAACATGAGTGATTGCACCACAAAAATAGTCTATAATACTTCAACTACAAATGGTATATGGAGGACTATTCCAGCAGTCAAACCATTTTTTCAAATTAGTTTTCTATGAATCTAGTAACAACTCACGTAATTTTCATAGGAACGAGTAAACAAGCTTCTGTCAAACTGAAAAATTAGAATTTCTTGCATTTTCTTTGACGAATAATAGAAAAATATATTGCGTCTTGATATGGAATCTAGTTCAGAAAGGTTTGGTGATAGATCAGAAGACAAAATTGATGAAGATATTCAGAAAAATATTCCATTAAATACGAAGAAAGCACAAATTGGAGGTATCCACATCTTTGAGTAAAATACTCACTCTGACCACTAGTGTAATACCCGATGGTATTTCTACACGTCCAAATACCCACTGATATGCACCGTTTCTATGGCGATTTAGCATTGTTAACATTGTTATAAATACTACGAATGGAATAGTCATTTATCATACCATAAGTAGTTGAAGTATTATCGATTATTTTTGCGGTGCTATCACGAATGTTTATTGTGCTTGCGTTTGAATACCACAAGTGTGCAGCACGAGTGGTATTCACAAGCACAATAAACATGAGTGACTGCACCACAAAAATAGTCTAGAATACTTTAACTACAAATGGTATATGAAGGACTATTCCAGGAGTCAAAACATTTTTTCAAATTAGTTTTCTATGAATCTAGTAACAACTCACGTAATTTTCATAGGAACGAGTAAACAAGCTTCTGTCAAACTGAAAAATTAGAATTTCTTGCATTTTCTTTGACAAATAATGGACAAATATATTGCGTCTTGATATGGAATCTAGTTCAGGAAGGTTTGATGATAGATCAGAAGATAAAATTGATGAAGATATTCAGAAAAATATTTCATTAAATACGAAGAAAGCACAAATTGGAGGTATCTACATCTTTGAGTAAAATACTCATTCTAACCACTAGTGTAATACCCGATGGTATTTCTACACGTCCGAATACTCACTGATATGCACCGTTTCTATGGCGATTTAGCATTGTTGACCTTGTTATAAATACTACGAATGGAATAGTCATGAAAATTGAACTCGAAAATTTGGTGAAAAAAAAAATTGTGCTAAAAATGCCAATTTCTCCGAGACTATCCAGTTATATATATGGTAGACTCATAGATGACACTATACCAGAGGGTGCTGCGCAAAAACTTTTTATTCTTAATAGTTATTATTTTGTTCATAACACTTTTTGTGCATTTCTAAAAGTATAATATTTATATTCAAAAAGTATATACATTTGAATAATGATTATTTTTTTTTAAATCGGTCACTGAATTTTGGCTCAAAATTCTTGATACTTTGGGTATTTCTCTGATGCCTTTTAACACTTTTTTTTTATTCTACATCGAAATTTACACCTTTAATTTTGACAGTAGTGAAAATTATAGTTTTCTAGATATGATTTTTTTTTGTTCAAATCAAAGATTTTGTTATAAAACCATTAATGGCCAGTTGCAGCACCGTCATTCAACTTTAAGGGAGGTATGATAACCGTAGTAACAAAGTGAGTCAGTGGGAAGTGGAATAATTCAATGGCGCGACAAGTGAGTAACGGTTGAAATAAATACGGTGTCAGATGAATATTGTAATAGTCTAAGAGCTGGCTACATAAAAAACCTTGTTATCGCTACATGGCTAATTCCTTTTGTAAAAGAATATTTTTGTGCAGCTAAGTTCGAAACCTCTTGTCTGCCAGCGCGAATCCGTGGCTTTTGCACATTTTAAACTTGATATTTTAATTCAAATTGCCAAGAAATTTTCTGTCAATTTTGACGAGAATAATGCCAGTCATAATATCGTTTCCTTAGTTACCAACTACTGCTGCCGTCAAACTGACATTCACAAAAGAAAAAATATTCATTTATTATACCATAAGTAGTTGAAGTATTATCGATTATTTTTGTGGTGCTATCACGAATGTTTATTGTGCTTGCGTTTGAATACCACGAGTGTGCAGCACGAGTGGTATTCACAAGCACAATAAACATGAGTGATTGCACCACAAAAATAGTCTATAATACTTCAACTACAAATGGTATATGGAGGACTATTCCAGGAGTCAAACCATTTTTTCAAATTAGTTTTCTACGAATCTAGTAACAACTCACGTAATTTTCATAGGAACAAGTAAACAAACTTCTGTCAAACTGAAAAATTAGATTTTCTTGCATTTTATTTGACGAATAATAGAGAAATATATTGCGTCTTGATATGGAATCTAGTTCAGAAAGGTTTGGTGATAGATCAGAAGATGAAAATGATGAAGATATTCAGAAAAATATTCCATTAAATACGAAGAAAGCACAGATTGAAGGTATCCACATCTTTGAGTAAAATACTCACTCTGACCACTAGTGTAATACCCGATGGTATTTCTACACGTCCAAATACCCAGTGATATGCACCGTTTCTATGGCGATTTAGCATTGTTAACCTTGTTATAAATACTACGAATGGAATAGTCATGAAAATTTCACTATATTTTACAGAAATTGAGACGATCAAGAATAAAACATTGTAAAAATTCTCTAATGCACTCATGTGCACTTAATCTGAAAGCTTACTACTTAAAAAAGCTTGACATAGCCACATGGCTGATTCCTATTATGAAGGAATCCTTTTTTAAAGGCAAGTTCAAATCGCCTTATCTGCTAGCGGGATCCCGTGCCTCATAGTGGGGGTGGCCGGTGAAATAAGTGAAATTACGATATTAAGTTTTCTTTAAGATACATGTATTATAATTATGAGAATAGCTTCTATTTATTTCTGAGAAGCACGGAAAATTTGTTGGCTGTTTGCTTGTGGCTAGTGCTGGCAGTCAGCGCGAAACTGGAATAAAATTTAAAATGAAAAGGCTATCACATACATGCATACCGGTTTATTAAATGTTATATTTATGTATTAGAATAGCCATATATAAAATATCAAACGGAAAAATCATGACTAAAACTACGACAGACAGATATTGAGAGTGCGCCTGTGCTAGAGCATTTACACCCAAACACAGAACATATATATATTTTTTTGAATTATTTCATCCTTTTATGTTCACCACAAAAGTATGATTTACAGAAGTGACGTTTGATAAAATTGACGTGCTACCTCATAGATGTGAAATTTTTCTTTTGTAAATGTCAGTTTGACGATAATAGTAGCTGGTAACTAAGGAAACGATATTGAAAATGGCATTGTTTTCGTCAAAATTGACAGAAAATTTCTTGGCAATTTGAATTAGAATATCAAGCTCAAAATGTCCAAAAGCCACGGATTCGCGCTGGCAGATAAGACAATTCGAGCTTGGCTACACAAAAAGATCCTTTTACAAAAGGAATTAGCCATGTAGCGATAACTAGGTTTTTTATGTAGCCAGCTCTCCGTCTATAATGTTGAATCGATTCATTTTGATTTTAGAGACTAATTGGTACAGTTTTTGGAACTAATAGACATTAAAATTTGTGTCGTGTTACTTAATATTCAAAAAAAGTGCAATTTAGTTGGATTAAATTGAACAGATTGAAATGTCGACGCGCAAAAATCAAATTATGGAAGTAACATTGAGAGTGATCCCAGGCGGGAGCTCAGAAATCGGAATATGAAAATGTATGGAACAAAAGCTGTTTCACAACCACTTCGCGAAACTTTAAATGAAATTTGTGAGGACTGATTTAGAATGTAGCAAGATTGGTGAGCTCGATGGAATTTTTTAGTATTATAAGAGGAGAACCACCAGATGCCTCAAAAAAGGAATGAATATTTGATAGAGTATCTAGTAAACAATAATAATTACGTGGAAGATTTGGGGATAAACTGGAGAAGTGTCTTATAAATCTATGAGGACAGTTGAAAAAAGAGGTTAGAGAAGTTTCTTTCAGAGAAAAGGACTTTTCTAGATGTTAACAAGAAATATCTGTAGAACAAAAGGCAGTTTCTAGGAAATTTGAAGGACGATTGTTAGAAAACTTCTGGAAACCAGAATAGAAATCAGTACAAGATTCTAGAACATTGTAGAAAAAAGAAGAGAATAATTGAAGATCAAGAAAAAAAAATCGAAAAGATGAGGGCAATTATTGCAGCACTGAATTCTGGAAAATGCGTCATTTCAGTTTGAATATTCAATCGATTCATCTCGAAGCCATTTTGTCACACAGTTGATAATCAGGGAAACGCATGGAAAATATTTACATGTCGGCCTCCAGGCCATGTTGGATGTCTTACGCCAACAATTCTTGATTCTGGCAGATGGAAGCGTCATCAGGCAAGTTCTGTACAATTGCATTGCGTGTTTCAAAGCTAGTTCTGAAAATAATCTTCCAAACATACGGGATCTTCCGAACTTGATTGATGAAACTTGATTTTGGACTTCCATCATCTTTTGTTTACGAATTACACAAATTTGTGTGATTCGTAAACAAAAAATAATGGAGATTCAGTTTCATCAATTATTAATGAATCATTATCTAGTAAACTCAAAGATAAATCTTTCAGGTTATTGATGATGATAATCCGGCTGCAGCACATCAGATATAATATGTCAAACGTATTTGGAATAGAAACAGTTTGTCTAGTTATGCGATTTCCAATAAATTGCTATGTGAATAATAGGCCTAGATATTCTGTCGAGGTGAAATGTTTATGTTTTGGACGAATCTAATATCTAGTGCCTACAATAGGTATCTGTTGGTAACATTAAAGCCTGATTTTTCAATTGCCAACAATGATTGTTTGTCATTTTTAATTAAATAATATTTGCCACTCGGTTCTATAGTGTGTGAAACAATTAAAAAAGAATTGATTGGAAGCATATAACGAAATATATTCCCAAAATTTTTCTGCCCTTGTTCGATTCAAATAGTTCCATTTGCTCCAATATAATCCATAAGAAATTATGCATGCTTTATGACTATTCCATTTATAAACTTTGCTGATATATTGTTCTATGCGACTAGGTAATATATGTATGCACAATGACTGGTACAATACGATACAGATACGAACTAACTGCTGCTTTTCACGGATCAGTCTGTTTGATTACAATTTTTTGTCGGATTGGATTATTGAGTTCTCATGCAGAAATAGTATTTTGTAATGAGCTCTCTGTTTCCATGATTTTTATCTGTATATTTGTGGGATTGTGAAATTATTATTCACTGAAACTCATGATATCAGTAGTACGCTACAATAAAAATTGATGTACACCACAGTTGATTTTATTTGACGTAACGTCTAATAAATCTCAGTATCTATTGGTCGAACGATCGAGCGAAACTTCATTTTATACTTTATATGGAGTTTCCACTTACAGTTTTGGAACAAAAATTGTGAAATAAATTGCTATATCTATACTCGTAGCTTCCAATCCAAAATTATAAAACAAATTGAACAAACGATATAAATGTTTAAACTGATAGAGATTCATGACTTAGTTTATCGTTCTTTGGAAATATCAGTCGAAAGTTGAGAATTTATCCAAAATATCAAACGTGAAAAGAGCTTTTCGTTCACAGAGGGATTGGGTGTTTATAAGCTGAAATGCGGTGCATGTAAAGCTTATTATGTAGGTTGGATCGGGAGGAAGTGTATTATTCGTTCCAAAGAACACACACGCTATTCAAGATGTGATAGCAATCATCCTTTATTCACAGATCACAATAAAAAGACCGAGCATAATTTTGGGGACAGTAAAGATTTTTGAATTTTATCCATTTACAACAGCAGAATTCCAGATTTCTTAGGAAATTCAGAGATCAATAATACTCTCACTCACTATATTAATCTCTGCTTGAATTCAGAAAGCTTCTCATTGCAATTAGACTCACAACACTCGTAAAAAAGCTGTCCTAATTCGCTTGATTTTAAACAAAAATGGATGAATCTATGGGTTTTGGTAAGTTTGAAGTTTTATTATTTAGGGCATGTAGGTTAATCCGATGCCAAATTCATTGAACTCTCTATCATATCCCTGAGAAAATGATGTTCTTGATGTCAAAAAATGTCAAACTTTGACAGCTTGTACCAGGTGCAAAAAGAATTGTGGACTCAAATCACGATCCTAGAAATCAATTTTATTCATATTTCTTCAAATTGCGCAAAAAATCTAGTGTCTGCGACGATTTGGCGCAAAGTTATTAAACGACTTCCCGCAAAATGAGATCTGCGCTGTTATAAACATGCCAGCAAGATTGCGGGAAGTGCGTTAGCGACGAGGAGAGAACACGCACTATTAACTCACATTAAAAAACTTCACTCTATCAGGCTCAAAAAAACTGACACTCATACAGGCACAACGCAGACAACAGACGAAAGACAACGGACAACGCACAATGTGCAAAATCCGACTAACAATCTTCTCGTGGTGCACATTGGGTAATGCTAATGTCGGTGGTTGAATGAAACATTTTTTGGTGTATCACACGAGTTGTCGAAATGTCACAATTTTAGGTCGAAAATTTTTAGCGCGTGCCAAGGGATGAATTTGGTTTGACTACACATTAATTTGTACACTATTGAAAAGAGATCTTGAAACTTTTTGAAACTCGAAAGCTCATAAATTTCCGTGCAAGATTAGCCGAGTTATGACCAACAAGGCGCAAAATATATATTTTTTTGTTTAATCCATAACTTTGCGCTACATCGTCGGAGACACTCGATTTGTTGCGAAATTTAAAGGAGAATGAATGAAATTGATGGCAAATAACACTCTATATAGATCTCTTTCGCACTCGCGCATCTTATCTTGGTTGCACTCACTAAAACTCTAAGTTGTAATCCAGCAAGGTGCTTAGCTCTAGACTTTTGCTTTGCTTTTGGAATAATTTCCATGCATTTGTTACATATTATCATAATAACGGTAATTTCATCTCCTTTCTAATAATTAATAATAATGACAGCTTAACAAATACTGATCACTTCGATTAATTAATGTGCTACCGTGAGACCCGTCAAAATGCAGGTCAAGCATGCAATTCATTTGCTCAGAAATATCCGAATAGACCAAAATATAACAAATTTTGGAGCACTATGGAAATAGCGCGTGGAAAACAGAAGAATATATTCATTTTCAATTATTTTGAATATAATGAATTTATTGTCAGAATCTTCGCTTACTTGAATATGATGAGATAAAAATAGAGTTTTATTTGTTTTAATGATTGAATGATTGTGCAGACTACTTAAAAAATTATAATAGAGTGGAATACTCACTTTGAATTGATTTTTATCGAATCTTTTACAATATAAGGGTACAATATTATCATATAGTTGAATTCAGAAGAAAAATCACTATTTAATGATTTTATCAAAAATATATGATTCTATTTGAAAAAATATAATAATGATCCATAGTTTGAGTACCACTGGATTTAAAATGATGATATTTATGTTAAAATGTGTTCTCCTCTGTGCCTTACAAAATATCTCCATCACTTTTCTGTGTATATTTTCATATAAACGAGTAAAACGCATTGTTTCATTTTCTTGATACACCCTGTATAACCATTGACCTCTTGGGATACATCTAGTAGTGATTTCGAGTAGCTTGAAGCTTTCACATGTGATTTGGCCGCGAAGAAAATGACAAATTATACCCATGGTGATTGTATGAAATCGAATGAATGTCTTCATATTCCGTGAGAATATATTAGTGTATACAATACGATAACGCAGAGAAGACAGAGAGTTGGGAACGATGGAAGATCGTTTGAACAAATGTGACAAGCAGTTTCGTAGGAAAATATTGTTATCAGGGCCATTTTCAACCTATTGGAGGCCCTGGACACATTAAGATTATGATCTTGACAGAGCACTATTTTGTTAAAATAGAAGAAAGTGGGCTGCCTCGATCTCGGTACCAAACTAACTGGATCTTTAATCCCCTACTCGAACTCGGCACTATACTATGGATTAGGATTAATGACTTAATTGTTCTGCCTGAGTGTGACTCGCTGGACACATGTGAATTTATATTAATAATAAACTATACTCAAAAGCCGTACATTTGAAAACTCATTTTCAGACTGGATTTCGGCCCAACATGAGAAGTTTAGTGCACCATCTTCAGCTGTCTCGGGATCAAGTTCTGCTCCATAGGCGCGCACAGCGCAATTCGGTAATATTCAGAGATGTTTTTCAAAAGCGCGAGCGTAGCGAGCTAGCTTACAATCATTGTTATGGACTGTATTTCAACCCAACATGAGTAATTTCAAAGTTGTACTCACATATAAACCCAAATTTTGCAGAGTGGTTGTAAGTTTATTCAAAATTGATAGCATCGATTTCATGTACGACCAGCACTAATCGGCTTGGCATCGGTGCCGACTGCCGAGTTTATATTTTCGGTGCCGAGTTTGTGTACGCTCAAGAAAGTAGATAAGCAAAGTTCTAGATTCATTTTTATTGCTTTACAGTCACATTAAATGAATAGATAATATAAAATAATCCACAAAAATAACTCTTTTAGGCCCAGTATTTCAGTCCATGATTTACCTTAAACGTAGCTTAATTTTCATAGTAATGATTGTTAGAACAATTGTTATTGAAGTAATCAAGCTCCGCTTAAGCTAAACCAAGGACTGAAATACCAAGCCTTAGCATTCACAGACTAGTGCTCAAAAATCTATGTTGATTGAAGACTACACAATAAATTTCATCGAAAAATTCCTCATTGAAAATATGATACCTCAATTTTATGAAGTGAAAAAAAAAGCAGAAGAAAAACTAATGTTCAGTTCATGCCATCAACCAAATCCGTTATGTCAATGGAGATTTCTAATATTTATATCTGCAATTGCGTCAGCATCCAGAGAAATTTCATTCCTATTTTCGAAAGAATTAACACATTTGACTACATCCTAACCAAAATTGAACATAGATTACTGAAAAATTGAACGAACTTCAATCACAATCCCATCAACCGGTTCTCGTTTGGTGATCTGGTAGGAACAAGGGGGCCCCTATCAACTGCGAGGCCCTGAGCACGTGCCCAGAGTGCCCAGTGGGAAAAAGGGGCCTGATTGTTATAATTCAATCAATTCATAGAGGGATAGTAGCCTAGAAAGATACGTATCTAGCATCCATATCCTCAAAGTTTAAGATAAATATATTTTTGTAGTATCAATAGGAATAGTGATTCAGGAATGTTCTTCAATGGATACATGAAAGATAGTGTTTCAGTCAAATAGCCTTTGTATGTTGTGTGAATCATACAAATGTATCCAAAATATCGATATGAGGATGTTCTTCAACAATTCTGTCTTCTAGGTAATGTAACTTCATCACGCATCCATTTATATTGAACTCTCTAATTCTGTTGAAGTGCTATGATAATTTTGATATGCTTTATCGAAAACTGCATGCATTGCTGAAATGTCATGATACATCAACACGAATAATACTTAAGAGTCAAAAGATCTACCGATATAAACTTGAAGGTGTCGTAACCAAGAACTGTGCGTTGTAAACATAAACCGTTGATCCACGAGTCGAGTATGTCTATGCTAAACGACAATCTTGGAATCAAAACATATCCAAATGTCACTAATTTTAGCTTGTCATAGGTGGAAACGGCTACTTTTTGGGAAAAAGTCAATTATCATTTATTATACCATAAGTAGTTGAAGTATTATCGATTATTTTTGTGGTGCTATCACGAATGTTTATTGTGCTTGCGTTTGAATACCACGAGTGTGCAGCACGAGTTGTATTCACAAGCACAATAAACATGAGTGATTGCACCACAAAAATAGTCTATAATACTTCAACTACAAATGGTATATGGAGGACTATTCCAGGAGTGAAACCATATTTTCAAATCAGTTTTCTATGAATCTAGTAACACGTCACGCAATTTCTATAGGAACGAGTAAACAAACTTCTGTCAAACTGAAAAATTAGAATTTCTTGCATTTTCTTTGACGAATAATAGAGAAATATATTGTGTATTGATATGGAATCTAGTTCAGAAAGGTTTGGTGATAGATCAGAAGATAAAATTGATGAAGATATTCAAAACAATATTCCACTAAATACGAACAAAGCACAAATTGGAGGTATCCACATCTTTGAGTAAAATACTCACTCTGACCACTGGTGTAATACCCGATGGTATTTCTACACGTCCTAATACTCACTGATATGCACCGTTTCTATGGCGATTCAGCATTGTTAATCTTGTTATAAATACTACGAATGGAATAGTCAATGATAAACCTATATAAGCAACATATATGACACCTCTGCAGATGAAGATCAGGCACTTAGATTACAATGAAGCAAGCGAGTCAACAAAAATCATACTAATCATATTATTTTTTATATTTATTGGTGATCCACATATGTAATACTCCTATATTGCTAGTAGAGTCTGGAGAACGGTGGAAACACTACGGTGCAGACAATTATACGTCTATCTCGTTCTCTACAACTTCGAGTCTTATGCGCATGCATGAGAACTGAGCAACTTTGCAAATCTGGTAGATAATTAGTAATATCACTAGATTTTCAGCTTGGAGGGAAGCCCGACGCTTGCGCACAACAGGTCAAGCTATGAGAAAAGAAATAGAAGTAGTCGTTTGCTGTCTCACTAACCTCGTAACACCTTCACTTATGGGCATTAGCAATATAGGAGTATTACATAGTTGTGATCAACTCCATTGGGGTATCTGTGAAGTCATTTCCATGTCCTTTTGTAGCTTCTAGTTAATCAAATTGAGAAGAGATTGATTGAGAATCTTAAAAGTTTCTCAAATTATTAATAATTCTATGGCAGTATTTTTAATGGATGCATGGTGTTTGATGTTATGGCGTCTTGGACTATCAGTCTCACACAATAGTAATACCCAAATGATGCCTGCAAAATATTCTACTACATAGAAGGAATACGTTTTTTCACTAGTCACAAAACTAGAGAGATAGACTATAATATTGATGAGAATGATTAAAGTGCAAGAGTGGACGCAAGAAAAACTGATTTGTTGAATTTTGTTTGAAATATCATATGGATTTTGATGATTTATCAAAAGTTGCTATTTTATTACATGCATCAACTTTTGAACGAAAAGTATTTTGATTATGATTGGAAAATTTTTGGGGTAAAATCCAATTGTGATCCCTGTCTATTTTTGGGATAAGTGTAGGTTTTGCCAGGCTTTACCAATGTTAGGTGAATGTTTTCTTTAGAAAGCTCTGTAAAATGAATCTCTGGAGCATGGAAGTGAATATCGGGCGAAATAACAAAAACATAGTGGACAGTAGCTTTTGTGAGAATGAGATTTCTGCGTAGTGTCTGTGAATATACTAGATAATGCGAATAAGGAATAATTCAATGTGTGGAGGATTTATTTTGGAGCGATACAATTGGAAGAGTTAAAAATGGTGAGTTGCGTATTTGAATCTAGATAATAAATAATTTAGAAAAATTTAAAATTGATAATTGATTAGACGTCTATCAAGTAACAATCGGATTGAGATATTTTTCTCAAAATGCCAACAGAAAATTATTATTTTTCGTACTTTAGTATTTCTCGAAGTTTGACAATATGTTTCTGGATTACTTTGTACTCATAATTTGATAGTCCATAACTTCGCCTGCATTGAATATTTACACATGAAGCTCGAGAAACTGATAATACATCGAAACGGTGTCAGCCTTAAAATACTATTCTTATCAAGAACTTTGAGTATAAATTGGGCTTTCTAATTGACTAATATATACACAGTATCTATATGTAGATGCTATCGTCAAAATATATCCTTCTTGTTGAAAGAGGACCTCTTAAACATATTGAATAGGACTCCATAACAATAGGTATACAATAATTTCTGAGTTTATCTTGGACAAACTAGTTGATGAACAAACAACCAAAAGTTCCCACTGAATTATACTGATATAGATTTGTGTTTCCCTAGACAATACTTGTACATCTGAAACATCGTCAACTAGTACCCAACACCTGGTTCTTGGAATGTTTTTATGAAAAAATCATTATTCTAAATCTTGCTCCGACAGAAAAGCAAAGTAAATGACTGGAAATGTATTGATGTGAACATATGTATGACGCCAAGTAGAGATAAGATTCATCATATTCACATAATAAATCATATTGTATGACCTACATTTCTAAAAATCGTTCTATCCAAAGATATAGGATATAATGATCGACTTACTTGGAATGATGACGTGATGGCTGTTAGAATGTCGTGTATTCGCTCCAACTGTTTGTTATTCTCTGGTCGAAAAGGTGTTATGAGAAAACTCAGACCCAAGAGAGGTGCCAGGAGAAGCGTCGCTCTGGAATGATCAAATCATAGTAAATACTTTTCCTGTCTCTTCTCATTTCATCAAATAACATATATGTGCAGAGCACGACAGATTCCTATTTTCTATCTCTTTTCTTCGTCACATGATTTCTAGAAATTGGATAGCTTATTCTATGCTCATTCGTAGAAGTGGTAACAATGTTTTGGACTCATTATAAGAACAAATTTGATTCTTCATTTTAAAGCATTTTGAACAAATCACCAACTCGTGATTCCATTATAAAACACCCGCTATGAAGTGAAATAATGCTGTGTTAATGTTACTGTCGCAATACTATGTTTCCTTCCAGCTCATGCCATGCTCACTATTTTTCACTATAACTTGGAGTTTGTTTTTGAATATACTCATTAGTGTAGCTAAGGGTGAGGCAAGAGGAGCACTGATCACCTAAAATGAAACTCTTATAATAATGATCTTAAACAGTGGAGATATGTTAGAAGTTAGACAGGCCATCTTGTCGCGAAGCCTAGGGTTCAGTCCTGCGATGTTAGTAATGCTATACATGCTATGTATCAATAGAATATATTGAAAATTTCCAAACAAAAACTTGTTTCTAATTTTACAAGAAAAATAAACCATGTGAAAATTAAAGTTCTAATTATCATAGCCCAAGCGAAGCTGAGAATACCGTTAGTCAGCTCTTTACAGTACATTAACTTAATTTTTATAAATTGTCTAGACTAGAAACTTTTTACAATTACATACAAGGTCAGGATGAGTTATTTATTCGCAATTTCACGATCATATCATTTTACTTGAAATTTGAGTGAAGAGTAGACAAAAGAAAAACTCACTTTCAAATTTGCAGAACGTGACGACAAAGGTTTAGATTGGTTTTATAATAGCACGTGTTCGGGTCTTTTTTGTTTGTATTTCTTGTATGACAGTGAATTTGAAGTGTAATTATCTATTTTGTAGATAAATTTGTTTTCAAGTGTTTCACAGCTGGCAATGAATTTTCTTGTGTTATTTCATAGAGTCAATGTTCGAATTTTTGTGTAGCTTACTAATTCCAGTTCTTCGTATTTTGTATGCAACACGAGTACTAACAACCATTGTTTCATCTTATAATGTACGAGTTTACATTCTTCTTGCATGAATTATAATCATACAACAGGAGTATAAACTGAAACCTCATAACATGAAGTCAAATAATCACGAGATAAGGCTTGCCAAGTCGTGAAAACTATCACTATCCAGCAAATACTGAGCAAACAGCAAAGAAATATGAAGCACAAATTGAAATTCAGAAAAATAACGTGACGAATAGATCGGGTTTATACAGCATCAACATGAATTTACAAACTAAATTCCTTTCCAGAAACTGGCACGAGTTCATCATTATGATGAAGAAACTGTAATGCAAATACTTGACGTCTTAAAGGTGACTATAGGATACAATAATTATGCAGCAAGCGTGTAAACTTAAACAACATGACTTGAGATTAAATACTTCGTGATGAGACTTGGCAACTTTTTCACGGATGTGTTGCATACACAATTTTGCAATGGTATAAGACTTTTATGATTAAGCAATTATCGAGCACACAGCAAGAGGACATGGAGCACAAGTTTACATCCGGCTTTATAAATAACTACATAAGTAAATCGGTGATAGGTACTACATCCAGTGCTATTAGCAAAAGTTCATAAAAGGAATTTAATTTGAGTGATAAAACTGAACTGCCATGCATTTATATGATGGTGGAGCTGAAATGCGTCAGCGTCTAGTTCACAAATCTTTCACGTGAACTACAAAGTTTGAAGTTGGCCGTAGATGGAATCTTAAAGTAGAAATATCACATAATTACATATATGTTCAGAATGAACAAATGAACCGCTGACAATATTGGAATTTATTTCAAATGAATGTTGTGCCAAATTATTTGAGGATAAATTTTAGTTATTACATATTTGATGATAAATACTACCGTTTATAAAATAATCGCAAGAAACCAAAAAGTTCCATTAATGAAGACCGATAGAAAGTGGTGTGCCAGGTATTTGTAACAGGCATAGACGTGGCACATTTTTTTTTTCTAATACAAAAATGTCCAATCTTTAATTTGATCATAGTCTGAAACTCTTAATTGATAGGTCAAGAAATGGACGAAAAAAAAAATTAAAAAAATTGTGTGCCAAGGCATAGGAACAGGATTTGATGAGGCACACAAATGTATTTTTTCCATACTCAGTAACACCTAAATTTTGAAAGTAATTTTATAGTGTTATTTGATACTTTATTGATATGGTTGCTGTAGAAAAATGTACCATCAAAAAATCATACTATGCTTGTGCACAACTTCTGCCTAAGCGCACCATGAATTTTCTTATTCTCTCGGTAAGTACTAACGTTTGAAAAACATTTCATTTTGTTACTCGGTCGGCCGGATTTTTTGCAGCCAGCTCTTGGACTATAAGAAATACATGAACCGTACTAAGTTTAATGAAAATTATAATTTTACAGCTTACATAAACCAGCCTTTATTCCTTTATAGACTCTTATGATCTGTAGATTTACACCCGGTAGTAAGTGTATTGTATTACTCATATTTGGACTTACAAGTAAACGTTCTTCTATTAAGAATCAAATTGAAGCTCCCGCGGAAATAATTCTAGTAAAACTGTTAAAAATTATATTTAAACGATTGTCAATTGTTTTTTTTTGACAAGTTATTTGAAATATGTCTATTTTGGTATCAATTTGAAGCTCTTGGGGAGATAAGCTTAGTAGAAATATAAAATACATAAATTCTTCGATTGTAAATTGTTTTTTTACAACTTAACCAACCAGGTTATGCCAAGTTTGGGACGGTACAAATTATGTTTCTTCAGTATTTGAAACCTTGAATTAGCCCAGACAAAAAAGACAAATAAAAGTGCTGAGTCTTGAATACGTCATTCCAAATGCTATGTCAAAAATCCCCGTGGATCCCGCTTGTGCGTTGTTTTTTATGGATGAGCAAAAATTTAAAGGACATAAAATCTCCTACAAAAAAATTATCAGTACTTTTCTCCCTATGAAGCATCGTTATCGAATTATCGCGATTTTAAACCTAGAAAATACGAATATGCTTACATATGTGGCCAGGATGCATCATTTGAAAAAGAAAATATTGGAATATTAGTTTTTGTGATTCATGCACTCGAATACTATTGGCAAATAAATTTAAGATCGCAGTGCTGCAGCGGATATTTTTGAACTAACTGAGTTAGGATAAACTTGAAGTTTACATGTATTCAAATGGGCTTGTTACGATTTTTAAAGATAATAATCGTGGATATGAAATAAAGATTTGCTTTTTCATAAATATTTTTTCAAAGTATATTGTTCGTAAGTACCAGGCATGTGAATTATTCCATCTGTTTATTTATATTTAATTCATATTTCTAAATTGAACTTAACCTTTAATTTCTAGATAATAATATTGAAACTTCAGGAATATTTTGATGCAAATGTCCTGTCACGCTGTGTAAATGGGGATGAAGAGCTAGTAAATGCTTGACATATTTTATTCTGTCGAAAATTATATGATGATAGTGACAAGAGAGTATTTTTGCATGCTCTTTGCATACAAACATCAAAAGTGCTTGAGAATCCGTATGAAATTAAGAGAATTTAATTGTAATGAATATGATGCCTTGAAGATTGAAAATATGACTTGTTCTTGCTAAGCAGAAAACAACGACAGTTGCAAGCATAGATCTGCAGTTTTTTTTATTGTGTACCATGTGTTGAAAAGTTGAAGTGGCGCGAGAATGCCTTTTAATTTTGTTTAATAAACATTAGATTAGTACTTATTAGTTGGACTGTTTGTTGTTTCAAAAAATCTTTCAATTATTTGAAGATAGTTTGTATTTGTAAAGTATACCTGGATAAATAGAAAACAATCTGGACAAAAATATTCACCAGTTGCAATATCTGAAATGTCCTGCATGAAAGAAAAGATTTTGAAAAACTCTAAAACTTTGGATTCTATCTTCTTCTTCAATTTAAAAGTAAAAAGTACAACAAAAAGAAATAGCAACCTTAACATATCAACTGTCAGACAGCGAATGCGTAGGCTATGGCTTTATCAGTCATTACTACTACACTTAATCTTCTATGGTAAATTTTTGTATTTGAAATTTCAATCAATAAACACAATATTTTTTCATAAATTTTTGCTAAAATCATTCAGAATTATTATCTCATTTATTTTATGAATACTAAATAAATAACTGAATATAGAATATGGTTAATTGATTTGATTATAAGCTTATGCATAATATATATGTAGCCCGCCAAATCTATCCTAACATCACTAGTTTGAAATTCTGTCACCAGATAGAGTATTGCTTATGTTTATTTGCCAATACGAGGAAAATATACGATTGAGTTAGACAACGTCCGCCCCCGCCCCTAATTCCATTAGTCGGTTGGCCTTGAATGATATCAGCAGTCCAGTCAGTTTTAAACGGTTTTTCGTAGTTAATACACGTGTTTGTTGATGGTATTTTCATTTTAAATAATTGTGCCGTTACAAAATTTTATAAAAGTGTTAGAAGTTTGCTTCATTTGCAGTGAATCTCTGACTGAAAATGAGATAAAATAGTGCAGTTATCTTCTTTTCCTCCAACATCTGCTTCTGCTTATCAACACTTGTTTCGTGTGTTCTACTAAATGCAAGTGTGGTTTGACAATGAACTGAATCCTGAAGACTAGAACTGTAAATTGATGAATAATAGTTTGAAGGCAATCCAGACTTTACCTCCACCTGCTCCGGAGAAATTGCTAGATATAATTTTTGTAATTGCAATAAAGGCTGCAAGAACAATTGTGTTGAGCAGAAAAATTTGATTGTTTTGTTTACCAAATGTTAAAGCTCACTCTTGCACTAATACTGAATCAAATGCAACAAATAAAGATTATTTCGAAATCGATGAGGATCTAAGTGATCTTAGAGTATTCAACACAAATTGAGCACGTAGAGGAAGAAACGAGTGATCATGTAAAATTTGATGATGAATGATGTGATTTTCTTGCTACTACAATTTTCATTATATTAATAAAATATTGTCCCATTGAATTTCCCGGACCGAAATATATTGTGAAGTATTCCTACAGGGGAAACCAAGTTCAAACAAAGCGCACAGAGGTGGTGCGGAAATGTGTGCATATGGTCTGAAATCATGATAACTCGAAAACGGTGCTTCGTAGGAAAAAAAGTATTGTTACCTTTTTTGTGGAGAATTTCACGATTCAAAAACTTTATTTGTTTATTTTTCCAGTAGCTCTCATCGTTTCAGAGATATACAAACAACGCACAAGCGGGATCGATATGGACTTTTGACATAGCATATAAAAATAAGCTCCGTGATATTACAAAAAATTGCCAATTCACTAATGATGTTTCTAATGGAATATGTGGACCACTCGTACATTCGTAGAGAAGGGCAAATAGGAGTATTTGCAATATTGTTGAGATCAACAGTTACAGAGAATGAATACATAGTAGTGTATTCCAAATTTATTGTGAATAAATATACATCTACATTTTAAACAATGGGAAATCATGTTCTGATCATATTTGCTTCAATCTCTCTGCCTAAATACATTGACAGATAACTTCATGATTGAAATATCAACCTGTATAGTTCAAATGCATGAATTATTGAATTCAAACAATAGGACTTGTGCTATATATTTGCTCCTAATATAGTTTTTTTTTTTTTTGTGAAAATAATAACAAAAAGTTGTATCCACAAATGAACATACTGTATAGTTTAAATTTACTATAAATAAACGATGTTACCGTTCTGTAGGCAAAATTTCCATTCAATTTTCATTTATGTAAGAAAATCTTTACTATATAAGTTGAATTTATTGTAATTAAATATCCTTATCATGTTTTAAGCGACAGAAAGACATCTTCTGGTGTGTTTCCTCTGATTGTACAGTTGAAATTGAATTGATCAATATCAATAAGAAGTTATGAAAGTACCGAACCGACAACAGACCGAAAATAGTCAGAATGGATTCAGGGATGCTTAAAATGGATATTTCCATCAGAATCTCGAAATGTGAGTTTAGTTGGTTTCACAATACTTACTTTTACTTTGTACAAGTAAGTTGAAAATGATGCAAAATTGATCCTTTTCAGAGAGCACAAGTGGAAGTGGGAAATACCACAGCATTATTGTAATACAGAATAATATATCATAATAGTCATAACTTCTCAAAACTGAACGACATTAACAAGGAGCCTATGTACAACTTTGTTTCTCCAATAATGTAGCCATGAGCAACAATAATTAGTGGAAAGAGTCTGATTTTATTCGAAATATCATTAGGACCTTTGCGGACGTTTGAATCAATACAACAGAAAGATAATGATGTCTCATTGCGCGTGTAACATCGGTCGACTGGCATTTAGCGGTTAGGAGATTAGAACTGTTTCATTTCCTGTTCCTAACAAGCTGAGAGTAAATCAGACGGGGCTAGTTCATGCATAAAATGTTCAAGAATAATACATGAGGATAAGAATGGCAATGGGTGAAAATTCCCGTAGTTTCAACCTATGAATCAAGCATGAGCGTGATAAAACTCAGTTAACTATTGGATTCATCCTTATAGCGTCGTATCTCCAGGGCCTGGCAACAGGAGCACGCGTCATGGGTGCAGACTCCAGAAGGGCGCAATCAGCCAGATGCATTATGAATAATAATGAGCATTTTAATAAGTATTTTCAATTTTCAGAGAGCGCAACATGGAAGTCTTGCTCTGGGCACCGATGGGGCTAGCTACGACGCTGCATCCTTATCATCATTTCAATGAGATCTAGACGAGTAATATCCGGGAAAACTACGGATTTAGTTGTATCTTTTATTCGTTATTGTTCATTTTCTCTGTATTAATCATTCCCACATTGCTATCGTTATCGATTGGGTACGTAGAGCAATACTTTCTCCGTTTCAAAAAGAGTTATTGATCATTCTGCATTCCACATAAAATGTGACCTAGAAGAATTAATGTATCATTTACGTGTTGATTATGTGCAATCGAAGAATATTTGATTGTATTTGTACTGTTCGAAATCATTTAAAGTTAGAGGCTTTCTACTAGCCACTTTCGAGTGTTGTCGATAGTATTTCGACGTTTACTGATACCTTTCTTGGGCTTTAGATGAAAGCATTAAGCCTAAGCTTAAAATAAACGAATGAACCAAGTACGACAACACGTTTTTCAAGTAAACCATTCTTCTAGAGTCGATGGTAATATTGTTGTCATTGGTTCCAGAAATTTATTTTGCAGCACTCAGTCCCATTCTTGAATTACAGTATGTATGACTGAGCACTGCACATTCTCCGCGCTTTATTCAAAGAACGGTTAAGCGTATAAAAACATGTTCAAGGCAAAATTTGCTTAAAACTTCATTCTCTACAATTTTTATAATAAATGTTAAACATCTTTAGAGCCATATGAACCGAGATATTTGCAAAAAAACAGTTTTTGCGACTTTTGACCTTAAATAACACAAGGCGCAGACACGAGATCTTATGAGATTTTTGAGACAACTTTTAGAATTCCAAAATGAGGGATTCTACAAATTTCCAACTTATTATCTCTCATTCTGAGGTAATCCCAAAAATGATTGGATTATATTCTGTTAACAACGGATTTGGAAGTTGAAAAAATCTTTGATTTCTGAATATATATTTTCATAGTTATTATGGGAGAAATTGAGAGAACTAGTTCACAGTATTCCAGATAATAGCCCTTATTTTTTAGTTTGAGTTATATGACAAGCAGAGTCGTTTTTAGTTTACTTAAAATATTGGGGCCCCCCACCACTATTATCGAATCGGCTTACTTGGATGGGTCACGGTTTGCTTTACATCGTTATTTGCTACAGAAAACTTGAAAATCATGTAGGGAAATCACCTTGTAGGCAGGCAGCCAGACGGAGTTGCCATTGATTGTTGGGGCCTCTATTCAGTAGAATGCCAGAAAAGCTTATGAATATTATACACTTATAGTTGGCAGTTATTGTTTTATTTTCGGGAAATCAATATATTTATCGGTAATATTGGTTGGCGATCTGCCCGAAACTAAGGGGCCTCATGGATCGCGGAGCTCTAGGCTCTTGCCCAGAGTGCCCAATGGAAAAGATGGGCCTGATGACAAGCACAATAATTTGTCAGTTTTCATCACATATTTCTAATAGATGAAGTTACTGTAAGCTGAATCTTGAGAATGTGATAAGCAAAACTTTCTTCTTCCTCGATACTCAAGGTGTATACACTTGTGCGTGCGTTTACACAGCACCATCTTAAGTTTGCAATGTGTAAAGAGTCAAGTTTTCGCACCGCCATAGAAAAAATTATTTAATTTTTCTCATAATTTCGTTTTACTGTGGTATAATTGAAAAAAAAAATCAGTATTAAGAATAAGATATCCAAAACTTCCTTGAACGCAATTTTTTTCTAGATGAAGTCTCAGTTCTACCCGCTTTAATGATTTTTCGACAGTGATTTGATATTTATTCATCTAGTTAGAATATACTATCGATGCACGTTCCACATATTATTAATTTCACACATGATCTGCAATATTTTCATTATTATTTTGATCAATTTTGCATAATCATTGTGTGCAATTTGAGGTAACAGAATATGTGCAATCCAGGCGATATACAAATCAATCACTTACATCAAAGTTCAGAAACTTTGTCCATATCTTTTATTAATCCTTTATAAAATTGATGTGTTCAAGCTCAGAGAAAGGAACACGATATATAGTCTTGTGCTTGGAAGTCCATGATTCATTAATTGTAATAACTGAATATTTATATCTTATGGACCACAAGTAGGAGATTCACAATGAACGATGAGAGATTTTTGTCGTCACGTAAGCGATGAGAGATTTTTGTCGTCACGTAAGCGATGAAAGATCAGAACACTTTCAAACCGGATAACAGAAAGAGAACATTTTTGATACCGAAAGTGATTTCCACAACTGTATTGAACTTCTATGTAATATGTCTTCTTTTTGAAGGTAAAATCACTTCATCGAGAAGAGAATCACGCTCACTAAAGATAAATGGTTCACGAAATTTGTACATATTTATTATTATTTAACATAAAAATTGGACTATCAGATATCTTCTTATTCAATATCTGTTAGTTAGCAATAGGATTATAATGAAATTGATCAGATAAATTTGCTCATTCATACAAATTTTCATTAGAAATAAAATAAACATTTATAGATTTATGTATTTATTTGAACTATTTCTGTATTATTAAGAGGAGAAAGACGTTCAAGTATCTAATAACATTACAGAATCAGAGCATTTATAAATAATTGGCTATCAAAACAGCGACATCAACGTCAAATTTGAATTATTTAAATTATCCTTCAAATTGCAACACTGCTATCAAATTATACCCTAATTTCAGTATAAGTAGAAGAGAAAACAAATTTTAAAACAAAAACAGTTATTTTTTTCTTAGCTGTTTAGAAACTGTAAGACGTTGTGTGCTGTCATGTCAAGTACGTGTCGGTTGAAAAAGAACTTGGCCCAAAAAATTATACACGGTTTTATAAAGGGCAGAATATTTTACTTCTAGAGTGAATTAAATTTATGGTATGCAAAAAATAGACTTTGAATTATTTTGTTGTTAGAAAATATTTTGTTGAATTATATACGATTTTTCTTTTATGATGCAGTAGCTATATGCTGGGGACCGTTAGGCTGTAGCCTTTTCAGCCTATGCCTGAAGGTAGTCTTGATATTATCAATTATAATTCCAGCAATCTGAACAAGAATTATTGTTCCATCAACAGTGTAGATAATTTTATGGATAACTCATACTCATAGGATATCGACGCATTTAAAAGCGCATTCATATGCGTTCTAATTGTGAGAATTTCAATTTGTAATTATTTGTATGAAAATATTTTCTTTCTCAAATAAGCGCAAATTAATGTATTGCATCGTCAAAAATAATTGGTGGAATTATCTTCTTTTCTACCTATCCTTATTCCATAAAGTAGAGTTCCACAAGTGGTGGTTCGCGAACCTCTAGGTGCTCGCGAGCTCTATAAAGGAGGTCCGTGAGAGAAATATTGTAATGTTGGAGTTTCAGCTTTACTAGAAAAAGAAAAGTTCATTGACTTTTTTCTGATGATTTCCATAAAGCTTTTTCAAAAGATCACTCTATTGGCTCAGTCTAAAAATGATTATCATGTTTTGGGAAAAAATCCATCAGTTTCATTATCATTTTGAATAAGATATTCAGTTACAAAAACGATTTTTAACATATACTCACGTGAAAGATAATTTAAATGCAGATCCTGATCTAAGACTTGAACTTTCTACCAAACAGACACAAATATCCCATTGAAAATTTTTTCAAGTTCTATATGATTGTATTTACTTTATATCATTTTCTGCAGGAGCAATCGCTTTAGTTCTAAATTGTCTGTAAATGTTCTAGTTTTTGTTATGAACAAAATGAAAAATTGATTTTGATATCCCAATTTTACTGTTCTTAATGGTTCAGTGCGAAACACTGCCGATTGAACATTGAAAACTGAAATTACTGTTTATGACTATACTAGCGGTTTGATAAACATTGAGCATGGCACGTCAAGCTTGATCAGAGCGGGCGAAGCCCGCCTCTTAGTTGGATGCGAAGCACCGCCGGTTGAAAACAAAGATAACTGTTTATGACTGTACTTGCGGTTTGGTAAGCATTGAGCAAGGCACGTCAAGCTTGGTCAGAGCGGGCAAAGTCCGCCCGTTAATTTTGGTGCTAAACACACATGGACCCATAAAGCAATAGAAGAGGTGATAGGAAAGATGGTAGTGAAAAAATGGTGATAGAAAGAATACATTGGTGAATATGTTGGTGGTGAAAAGAATTAGTGGTAAAAAAAGACGGTGATAAGAATTGATTGTTATAAGTGGGAGCGAATCGGTCTGATTCGGTTCGCTTTCATATCCTCGACAAATATTAAACAAAGAGCTATCCGATTTTATATCTGGCTCTGGAATGTTCGGAAAAAATGCGTAAAAATGTTCCACCAAAAAGGTTGATTTTTAACGATATGTACTACTTTTCGCTCAAATATCTAAGGTATCTTGAACAGTATAACAAAATTTCGAAGTATGTTTAGTTCATTTTTGAAGAGTTCTTCACGCATTCCCATGACAGTCACCCCCAGTTTAATCTTTGCTAACTTTTTGTTCATCCTGTTGGAAGTTATCACATTGTTGAAAATCTGTCGAAAGTTTTCCTGTTACATTCTGAATTCAGTTTCTATTCTTTCCAACTTTTTTGCTTGCTCCGTTAGTATCTGAAAAAATTTTTCGCGAGAAGATAATAATCTTTTTCTGTAGGAAATAGTTATTATTCTATATATTAAAAAATCTGGATTGATAACTTGCTAATAAGTCGATAAATAAGATTTAAAAGAAGCGTAAATATGGAATAAGCTTGGTGTTGCGTGGAGAAAGCATGAGAAAGTCCATCTGGATACATATAAGCGATAATTTCGAGTTTTCATTCAACAAAATTGTCTATTATGATACCGCTGAGTTTGAAGCAAATTTTGTTAAATGCTATGGTTAGGAATTACACAGATGAGCAATACAGAATTTATCGATGATTTAATGCATTGAACCAAATTCGATTTTTTATTTTGAATAAATGTCAGTTCGCCTTTCATTTATGTAAGTTCTATAATCATAGAATTTTTCTTTTTGGAGACTGCTTGGGACAATATGCCCTCAGGGCCGGATTTACCCTTCTTGCCGCCCCTGGGCAGAAGTGAACCTGCCGCTCCCCACCTGCCATTCTTATTTGAGTCGCAATTTTTTTTTTGACAGAAACCGATGTAATCGAAATTACTTATTGTTTATCTCTTACATCAAAATCTGTACGCTACAAAGTATAAGGTTGTGAATTGTGGAAAATACCCAACTAGTGACAAATTCATCGATTGAAGATCAAACTGTCGATATACTACTTCACTTCTGATTTCGATTAAACTTGAAGAAAAATACTTGTTTTAGCCTTACAAATATAGGAATAATAATACTATTCCATTCGTAGTATTTAAAACAAGGTTAAGAATGCTAAATCACCATAGAAACAGTGCATATCAGTGAATATTTGGACGCGTAGAAGTACTATCAGGTATTGTACTAGTGGTCAAAGTGAGTATTTTACTCAAAGATGTGGATACCTTCAATTTAAAATCTCGTGCTTTCTCCGTATTTAATGGAATATTTTTCTAAATATCTTGATCAATTTCATCTGCTGATTTCTCACCAAACCTTTTTGAGCTAGTTTCCAAATAAGAACGCAATTCAATTCTCTATTATTCGTCAAAGAAAATGCAAGAAACTCCAATTTTTCAATTTGACTGAAGTTTGTTCACTCGTTCCTAAAAAAATTACGTGAGATGTTACTAGATTCATAGAAAACTAATTTGAAAAAATGGTTTGAGTCCTGGAATAGTCGTCCATATACCATTTGTAGTTGAAGTATTATAGACTATTTTTGTGGTGCAATCACTCATGTTTGTTGTGCTTGTAAATACCACTCGTGCTGCACACTCTTGGTATCCAAACGCAAGCACAATAAACATTCGTGATAGCACCACAAAAATAATCGATAACACTACAACTATTTATGGTATGATAAATGAATATTCCAGTTAGACTCGCTTGATCTTACATGTATACATTCTGCATGTGTGTATGCGTGCGATATTAGCAACTCCCTGGTGAACTGAAATTTTGACACTTGGCTTAAGCTAGCAATGCTACGCAACCAATTAACGAATGGGCTTCGCCCGGTCTGACCAAGCTTGACAAGGAGCCTTGAATCCGGGACATTAACAATGGGTGCACTAAGCACCGAGATGGGTTTATTCAGCCATCATTGTCATTCAAGATTTCACTTCAAGCATGATCAGAGCGGGTAGAGCTCTTCCGTTAATTGGGTGCAAAGCACCGCCGGTTAGAAACAAAAGCACTGTTCAAGTGCTACCGACAAAATTACATTTCACTAGTGAGTCCCTACTATCGTCATCTCACACACAATATAATGCTAAAACAAATATTTTGACCTTGTCTCATTGAAATCAGAGGTGAAGTAATAGATAGACAGTTTAAGCTAATTTAAAATTACAATTTCACACAAAAAAAACCCCAAAAAAAAATGCTCCGGTACCTACTCTATTCTTCAGAATTATTTACATTTGTGTTATCAATGCATTTTTCATCAAGTTGCAAGTTATCTGCAAGGAGTCAACCCATTTTTTCAAATTAGTTTTCTATGAATCTAGTAACAACTCACGTAATTTTCATAGGAACGAGTAAACAAACTTCTGTCAAACTGAGAAATAAGAATTTCTTGCATTTTCTTTGACGAATAATAGAGAAATATATTGCGTCTTGATATGGAATATAGTTCAAAAAGGTTTTGTGATAGATCAGAAGATGAAATTGATGAAGATATTCAGAAAAATATTTCATCAAATACGAAGAAAGCACAAATTGGAGGTATCCACATCTTTGAGTAAAATACTCACTCTGACCACTAGTGTAATACCTGATAGTATTTCTACACGTCCAAATACCCACTGATATGCACCGTTTCTATGGCGATTTAGCATTGTTAACCTTGTTATAAATACTACGAATGGAATAGTCATGACTTTCTTCGTATTTAATGAAATATTTTTCTGAATATCTTCATCAATTTTATCTTCTGATCTATCACCAAACCTTTTTGAACTACATTCCATATCAAGACGCAATATATTTCTCTATTATTCGTCGAAGAAAATGCAAGAAATTATAATTTTTCAGTTTGACAGAAGTTTGTTTACTCGTTCCTATGAAAATTGCGTGACGTGTTACTAGATTCATAGAAAACTAATTTGAAAAAATGATTTGACTCCTGGAATAGTCCTCCATATACCATTTGTAGTTAAAGTAACATAGACTATTTTTGTAGTGCGATCACTCATGTTTATTGTGCTTGTGAATACCACTCGTGCTGCACATTTGTGGTATTCAAACGCAAGCACAATAAACATTCGTGATAGTACCACAAAAATAATCGATAATAATTCAACTACTTATGGTATATTATATGAATAATTTATAGTTGTGTATATCATATTTGCCTGATAATTAGTGACTTAAAACACAGGACCGTGATAAATAATATTGTGAAACAAATTTAAGATAAAAAACAAAGTGAATCTGGGGTATGAATAGAAGAGCTTGAGGAAAGGAAGAGAGAGATTGCGAGAACATATTTAGAAAAAGTAAAAAAGTAATTAGGTCACCTGAACAGAGGAAAAGAGAGGAAATATCCAAAAGTAAACAAAACGAAGACATAAACACGAAGGAATACACAACAAATGCAGAAGAGATGGAGGAGTCGGAAGAAATGATGCAAAAAATGATGAGTAAAATGGATGAGAATACGAAAGATTTGAAAAAAGCAATAAAAGAGATTGAAATGGAGATAGAGAAGAAAGAAAACAGTTGGAGAAAGGAGAAGAATATTTTAACAGAAAGAATAGTGAACTTGGAGAGAAAACTTGAAAATGAAGAAAGAGCAAGGAAAAAGAATAACATAATAATAAAGGGATTGAAACTGAGGTCAAACACAGCAGACGAAATGGCAAACTGGTTGGAACAAAAGCTAGAAATTAAAGTAGATGTTAATGAATATGGAAACTCTGAACAAAGGTAAGGTGAATAAATTTATAAGAGCAGGATTACCAAATTGGGAGCTAAAGCATAGAGTGATGACAGAGAAAAACGGTCTGAGAAATACAAAAATATATATAGACAACGATCTTACTTGGAAAAAAAGGAACATTCAAAGAGAAATAAGAAGTATAGCAAGAGAAGGAAGAAACGAAGGGGAAAATGTTAAAATAGGAAATCAGAAAATAACGATTGATGGAAAATTATACAAATGGAATAAACAGGAGAATGGAGTTATTCTACAAGAAATAGTGGAACGACATAACTACTCAAAAAACTGATAACACACAAAATAAGAAATACGGATGAAACAGAGACAAATCGACAAACGGAAAAGGTGATTCTGATAGGATCATGGAATATGAAAAGTATAAATGGAAAGGAAAATGAATTAATTGAAGAATTTGAAAAGACTAACTTAAAAATATAAACGATAACTGAAACAAAGAAAAAGGGAAAAGGAATTGTAAAATTAGCTAATAACCATATATTATCCATAGTGGGGTGGAAAATAACGAAAGAGCAAAAGCAGGAGTAGGTTGCATAATACACGAAACATGGGAACAGACAATAAAAGAATTTAAATGTATAAACGGAAAAATATTGATAGTCAAAATAGAAGATAATAACAAATTAACAGGAAATATTATAATAGTTTATGGGCCATGCGAAGATGAAAATAAGGCAGGAAAGGACGAATTCTGGGAAACTCTGCAATACGATTATGATAAATTAGAAGAACTTGTGTTTATAACTGGAGATTTCAATGCGAGAGTAGGAAATAATAACGAAGGAATCGAGGAAATAATGGGGAAGCACGGAAAATATGTGAAGAATTACAACGGAAACAGACTTACGGATTTCTGCATTATCAATGAGTTGAAAATACTGAATACTTTCTTTGAGCACAAAGATATTCACAAATATACTCGCGAAGTGAAAAGTCGGAACGAAAAATCAGCGTTAGATTACTTCCTGGTACAAAAGACGCAAATGAGAAAAGTGAACGATGTAAGAGAGATGATAGCAACAGTAGAAATAACGGATAATAGAAGACAAGAAATGATAAAAAAGACCAAAAGTGACACCTAAATAATAAAATATAGAATAGATCGATTGAAAGACACAAAAATAAGAGAAAAGTATCAGGAAAGCATAAAGGAAATGATTACAGTTACGCCTAAGCCGGATTGTAACAATGTGAAAGAAATGTGGAAGAAATTTCAATACATAATAATAGAAGCAACAGAAAAAGCATGTGCAAAGACAAGAAATAGAAATCATAGGAAGCAAATACACTGGTGGAATGGGGAGGTCAAAGAAGAAGTGAAAAGGAAAAAACAAGAATGGAAAAAATTCTTAAGCACCAAGAAATTAGTAGATTACGAACATTATAAGCAGCAAAGTAAAACAGGGAAAGAGGTAATCAAAAAAGCCAAGATGAAAAGTTGGGAAGAATTTGGCGAATCGATAGAGGAGAGCTTCAAGGAAAATAAGAAGTTATATTAAAAGGTAGTAAAAAATTCCAAAAAGGAAAATCAAGTACAACTTAAACAAATGAAAGATAAACAAGGGAAGATTATGAAAGAGAAAAGCGAAATAATGAACAGGTAGAGAGAACATTTCCGGGAACTATTAGAGGATAACAAAATAAGGAGAGATGAGGAATTGATCAAAGAAGAAAAAGAATATGCAGAAATCAAGATATTAGAAAGTGCAAAAGAAAACATAACAATGGAGAAACTGAAATTAGCGCTACATAGATTAAAAAATGGAAAAGCTCCAGGACATGATATGATAAAAGCCGAACAGATAAAATAGATGGGTGAAGAGGGAGAACAAATATCACTTTTTATACTCAACAATATATGGAAAGCTGGTAAAATACCCAACGACTGGGAAAAAGCAGTAATATTTCCTATATTCAAAAAAGGGGACAGTAGCAACTGCAACAACTATAGGGGCATATCATTACTATGTACAACGGCGAAAGTATATGAAGCCATACTACACAATAAATTAAGAAAATTGACAGAAGCAATACTTGAGAAAACACAGAGCGGTTTTAGAAGCGAACACTCAGTGCAAGACCATATATTTACGATCAGAAAAATGACAGAAATAACGATGAGGCAGGATAGCAAAGTATATGTAACATTTATAGATATTGAGAAAGCTTTTGACAGAATACAGAGGGAGAAGATTTGGAGAATCTTAGAAGAGAGGAAAATAGATAAACAACTATCACAAGCAATTGAAAGCATTTACAGAAGAACAATAAATTACATACGAACAGGAAACGAAGTATCAGAAGAATTTACGACCACCCAAGGACTAAGACAAGGGAGAGCCCTGAATCCGATATTATTTATCATATATCTAGACAATATCATGAAGAGAACAAAGAACAAAACAAAGGCAATTGAAATAGGACATTACAAATTTTGAAAGAATTACTTTGACAGAATGTGCATTCGCAGATGATCTGGCAATTTTCGCTAAAAGTGAAGAAGATGTGCAGCATAACTATGTATGGGATGAAGAACTGCATAAACATGGCATGAAGATCAATATAGAAAAAACAAAGATCATGGTTATAGGCAGAGAAAATATAGCAACTAGTATATCACTTAATGGAAAGACGATAGAACAAGTAGAAACGTTCACATATCTAGGAGCTGCAATAAATAGTAAGGGAAGTATGGAGCCCGAAATTAATCAGAGAATCCAGGCGGCGGATAAGAATTACTATGCTATGAACAAAGCAATTCTAAATAACAAGCATATTTCAAAAACCACAAAAATGGCTTTATATAAAACAATATACCGAACAACAGTAATTTACGGAAGTGAAACTTGGGTCCTTGATCAAAGAGATCAAAGTAAAATACAGGCGACTGAGATGAGGTTTTTGAGAAGGATAGAAGAAGTTCGAAGAATTGACAAAGTAAGAAGCGAAGAAATAAGACTGAATCTACAGACCGAAAGTATACAAAATACAATAGATAAAAGACAGCAAGCATGGTATGGCCATATACTAAGAATGCCAGAAAACAGATAAGTTAAACAAGTGTGGAATGCAAGATACCCAAAGGTGAAAGGAAGAGGCAGACCAAGAAAGAATTGGAAAAGTTCGATACAAGAAATATTGAAAAGAAATAGCATCAGTAATAAAGAAGCAAAGAAAAAGGCTTAAAGGGTAACAGAGATTTAAATAGATAATAATAATAATAATAATAATAATATCAGATTCGCATAAGCTTCAAATATGATTTTTTTGTGATCAACCAGCATTGGCTGCATGTTGGAAAACACATGATTTTCGGTATACATACATATCACTGGAATTGAATTTTTGTTTCTTTTGTTTAAAAGTTTTGCATAAACATCGATAGTATTACCTCTCCCAAATTTTTTTTTTGTTGAAAATAATAATTTACTTACCTTAGTGCCTGGATAGCTGTTCTGGAAGGTCGATTCATTGTAACCCCAAGTCTAGAATCAGCTCTGAGCTTGACCATTAGTTCGCGGACAATATTGCAGAGAAAAAGAAGATTCAGTCCTATCAGAACACACACTGGTCCAGATAAAATATACTCGTATGATATTTCTTCTGTCCAGCAACTGCAAGAAAATATGAAGAATTAAGTATCAGATAAATTAAATTGAACTGTAATCACTAATTCAAGAGATTTTTGTGAAGTTACTGATACAAACATCTTAAAAGCATATAATCGTTTGCAGTTACTCATGTGAGCATCAAGACCTGATTTGCACATGAGTTCTGAGTCGAGAATTTTTTCATATCTCATAATCTATTTCTATGTCCTCAGATTGATCGTGGAATATGCTTATTAAATACGTTATAAAGGTCAATCTACTGAATACCATTCGTTCGTTATATAAAAAAGTGCAACTGTTGTTCAGATTGATGATAGATTGAGTGTTTGATTTTGTATTGATATTGCTGTTTTCGCAGCTGTTTAATTTGAATGTGGATGTGTAATAGCGTGAGATTTTAAATAAATTAGATGCTGTGAATGTAGATGAAAGTGTAGTACCCTTGTTAGCATAATTTATTTGAATATTGATGAATGTACAATTTCTTGTGTTTGAGAAGTGTGAACCGGTGACTGTTTGCATTGTTTTGGTAATTGGTTTAAGGTTTAATCAAGTGCAGGAGTTTGTATATGTGATGTCGAATGATGGGAAAATGCATAAGGAGATTGAGAGAAGAGTATCAGGTGACTGTAAATTTTGAGTGTCCGAGGAACGTTAACACAAAATGTGTTTGTTTCATCAAGGGATGAGAATTAAGTGTGTATAACGGAGTACTTGCACCTACATTTATGTATGGTAGTGAATGTGGGGTGCAACTGCACATAAAGTATAAATGTACTCACTATTGCGTAGTATCAGTAACTATCCTTAGTATAGTATAAGGTATTACGAATGAGATTGGTAACAACCAGCCAATCAGATGCATCCATATCATTAACTTGGACTCTGTTATGAACGCTGAGACGAGTATCGTATGAAGGTAGACTCCCTCGCACAGCATCCAGGCATAATTTGTGAGTAGAAAATACTTCAGAATCACTGTTAGAATTTGACAGTAAATCTGCAACAAAGAATCATGGAAAAACATTAGCAAGGACAACTGAGATAATTTTGTAACAATAAAATAAGGCTTGAATGAAGGCTTGATTCAAATTCTGTATATTTATTTATATTCTGACGTTTTGATCATTTCAATCAAGGTCATTATCAGAAAACAATGATACAAAAATTAACAAACACGTAGCTAGAATAATGTTAGATAATTAGCGAATATACAGAAGATTAGATGTACAAGCGCAGATTCCACATTTAGCACAGAATTAATAATAATCTTCCAGTATTCACTCAAGGTTTAATATAAAACCACGTGAAAGAAATTTGAACAGAGAAATAATACAATTTATCTATGAGACATCGTCAGCTAAGTTATATCGAATTTTGTTTCAATCCAAATTTTCTTTCAAATCAGCTCATACTGTTACCACACTTACTTTAATATTTAAGTTCTTCGCACCTCAAACTTTCATAAAAATTTGTGCCATACTGTAATAAATTATTTGAGCTCCGCATAAAATGTTACCATTTTAGGCATTTTGTCATAACATTCCACGTATTTGACCTATCTCACAGGTATAGCATAATCAGAGCTAAATTTCTAATCATACAAATAATATTAGAGACAACAATGTATACTTGCGGAACAACCAAACTCACACGGAAAGGCAGGCAAACTCAATGGTGGAATGATGAGGTAAAAGAAGAAGTAAAAAAGAAAAAAAGGAAATGGAAGAAATGTCTCAACACGAAGAATCCACAAGACTATGAGGATTATAAAACTCAAAGAAAAAAAATAAAAGAAACTATAAAAAGTTCCAAGGCAAAAATTGGGACGAATTTGGGAACAAGATGGAACAAAACTTCAGAGAAAACCAAAAACTGTTCTACAGAACACTTGCAAATTGCAACAAGAAGAATGAAGTGATACTGCAACAATTACATGATAATCAAGGAAAAATAATAAAGGATGATAATGAAATAATGGAAAGATGGAAAGAGCACTTCGAAAAGTTATTGGAAGGAGACAAAGATATAGATGAAAACAAGGAGGAAGAGAATAATCAAGCCAAGAACAATAGAAACAATGAAGAAGCGGAGAATATAACAGGGGAAGAAATTAAATTAGCACTAAAAAACGGAAAAGCTCCAGGACATGACATGTTAAAATCTGAACAACTAAAGTATATGGGTGAATCAGGAGAGCAAATTTTCCAAGAAATGATTAACAGTATATGGAAAATGAAGAAAATACTTCAGGATTGGGAAAAGGCAGTGATATTCCCTGTACATAAAAAAGAAGACAATATAAACTGCAACAATTACAAAGGAATATCGTTGTTATGCACAGCCGCCAAAATTCACGAGGTATACTAGAGAATAGACTCAGGAAAAAAGTGGAAAATTCAATGGAGAGCCCACAAAGTGGTTTTAGGAAAGGGCACTCAACTCAAGACCATATTTTCACTATTAAAAAACTAGTTGAGAAAACTAAGAGACAAAATAGTAAACTCTTCATTACTTTTGTTGATTTGGAAAAGGCTTTTGACAGGGTTATAAGGAAACAATTGTGGGAAATATTAAAGAAGAATAACATCAGCGAACAACTTATAGAAGGAATCAAAAGCATCTATAGTAAAACATACAATTACATAAGAACCGGAAGGCAAGTTTCAGAAGAATTCAACACGTCACAAGGTCTAAGACAGGGAGGAGCCCTGAGCCCTTTATTATTCATCATTTATTTGGATGATATTTTGAAAAACATAAAGCACAAAACAAAAAAGATGGAGATAGGCTACTACAACCTAAAGAGAACAATATCTGAATGTGTTTATGCAGATGATCTTGCGATTATAGCAAAAAGCGAGAGCGATATGCAATTCAATCTAAACTTATGGAATGAGGAATTGAAGGAACATAGAATGACAATAAATGCAGAAAAAACAAAAACTATGGTGATTTCGAAGGAAGACATAACTACAAACATTACGTTAAACGGAAAAGAAATAGAACAAGTGGAAACGTTTTCGTACCTCGGAGCAACCCTGAATAATAAAGGAAGTATAGAACAGGAAATAAACAAGAGAATACAAGCGACGAACAAAAGCTACCATGCAATAAACAAAGTAATACCAAACAACAAACAAATATCTAATTATACAAAAATGATTCTATATAAAACAATCTATAGACCTACATTGATATATGGCAGTGAAACCTGGATAATGAATCAGAGAACTAAGAATAAAATACAAGCAACAGAAATGAGGTTTCTCAGAAGAGTGGAAGGGGTCACAAGAATAGATAGAATAAGGAACGAAACGATAAGAAGCAATCTGCAAATTGAAAGTATACAAACAACCATTGAAAAAAAACAGCTTGCATGGTATGGTCATCTAGTTAGAATGCCGGAAGAAAGACAAACTAAACAGGTATGAAACGCAAGAATAATGAGGAAGAAGAAAAGGGGTAGACCTGGTAAGACATGGGAAAATAATATAGAAGAGATTTTAAATAAAAATAACATTGGGAAACAAGAAGCGAGTATAAAAGCAAGGAATAGAGCAGTCTGGAAAGAACTAATTAATAGTATTAAATAAAGTGATAATAAACTAGTCGCGACACCCGAAAGGGTATAAGCAGATTTAAAAAGATAATAATAATAATAATAACAAATAACTGGTAACCGAAGTTTCAGTTTGTAACAAATAGTTTTGCATAATTTAATAAATTAAATTTTCTGTCGATATCTCCCGGTCAGTCTATTTGTGGAAAATGCGTTCACACAAGAGTATAATATGCATTGGCAAGAACTGTTTTTCGAAGAGTTCATCGACCTGGCCATATGGGTAGGTATAAAGTGTTTATGAAGCAGTTTTTGACAGATTAGTCCCAAAAAATGACATATATCAGATATGAACAAAAAAGAAATTTGACAGATAGGTATGTACTTATACAAGAGAGTGAAACCTCACGGCCGCGCAGAAACTCCTTTTTTTTTGTTATGATCGCCTGAAAAATAGTTTTTGCACTCTCATCGTCTTTCTTTTTTTGTTTATTTCTTGGATAAAGACGTCAGAAGTTCGAAATAATTATCAAAACCTTCAAAGAAAATGAAGTTGCATGATATTCACAGTGATTTATATTCAGAAGTGATGTGTATCATAATAAAATTCTAGTTTCTATCTCAATTTTAAGTGTTAATGTATACAAATAGCAGAATTATGAGGAGAAAATCGCTGAGAAAAATATCCATTTAACGGTCAACTAATCTCTTTATCTCATTAGCAAGCTAAAAATTCATTTTGCCAGTGTAAATTAAATAACAGGACAAGAAATAGAATAAAATGAGCGATCGCGGCTGAAGACCGCGGTTCTCCCGGGTGCTGAAGTCTTATTTTTTCATTTTCATTGATTTCGAAAAAATAGGGACTCTGCCCGCAGTTTATCTGAGTACTGTAGTCAATTATCACATTTTTAAGAGAAAGTCAATTAGATCAGATTACCTTGAGATGAAACAATAAAAAATGATCTTACGAACTATTTTTCAAGCAGAACAATATTCGGCACTAATACAAATATAATATGTTGTCTTAAGCTGTTGTAAGCAAAATTGTCCAAACAGTAAATGCCTGTATTCAATTTACGCGATAACCTCTCAGTGTTTGAAGAAAGGACTACCCTATATCACTTCACTCCATCTGCGCCTAATTTGAAATTCAATCTTTTCTCCAGAATGACAAGCCATTCAACTAGATATCAATAATAGAGATGCCCTCAATTGACAACCATAATTTATACCGATGGTCTATTTCCACGATGGCAGTAAGGGCACTCTCCTAGCACTTAAATAGACAGGATGCTTTCTTGTAAATTGACACCACACTCTTGTGCTATTATGGCGATTTCCAGACAAATAGCAGCATTTGGGGGCATTCCCATATTATAATCAGGTCTGAATAGTGAGAAATTATATTGATTATAGCTGCCGTTACACAAAAGAATATTTGTAATAATAAAAGAACTGTCTTAGCAATTTAACACCGCGAGCCTGATGTGCGAGATGCAATCTCAAAAATTGATGATAGACGTACATATAAATTAAGAAGGATTTTCGTTTACATTTGTTGAATTTCGCAATTACGAATATGAATACTGGATCTATAATTGACTCCTGCTTCATAGAATTATTGTAATTATTCATCCATGAATGAGGTTCGAGAATATTAGGATCTATGACTAACTGATGATTGGAGTATTTTATAATCGAATATTTAATCTTTCCTCCTGTAATCTTTTATGGATGGTATATTTGTACTAATAATCATCGATTTCATTATCAAAGATCAATATTTGTGATAAAATCCATGATTTGTCTGAGTATGAGTCTGAGCATATTGAACGCAACTTGAGCCCTAAAATGGAAATAACATGTGTATTCAGAGCATTCAACAGTACTCTATTCGACAAAATGAGCTTTTTCTCCATCAACACTGCTTATGTTTGAGCAAGACGCTAGATAAAATTTTCTTTCAACTTTACAGCCAAAATATTGACATCTAGAAGAATCATATTGAAGAGCATCTACTTCTGGAATTTCATTACAATGGAAGCTGTTAAATTGCAAGAGCTACGAGTTTTCAATAGGTGGGTGGATTAATAAAGACTTAATCACCTGAATTATGAAGAAGCTCTAAGAATAGAAGGCATAGTTGGAAATTGAGAGTAAATATTCATTAGCAGCTCCAAACAGAATTATACTTGTTGTCATTATCAATTATCATTGAATGAATCTCTGTTGAAACATTTGTATTCACATTAATTTTTATCTCCCAGATCAAGATCCCCAAAAATCAAAGAGAGTACATTCAGATATAGGTACCGTATACTACCGACCACTCTCAACCGCAAAGTAGATGACGATAATAATAGGTTTAAACAACAAATACTTCATAAATATATTGAAAAATAGAATAGAAAACGGCTTGACGTTACGTATAAGCACAATAAAGTTACACCATCCACAATAAAATGAATCGCATACTTAATTAACAAACCATACAAAGAGAATGTAAAAATTCGTTAACATTTAGCATTTGAGATTCATCCAAAAGCAGAGATTACATCCACAATGAATAAAAGCAATATCTTACACAAAGAATATGAATGAAGTAAATTCATTTTTTCACAGGAATTGGATATGTTGAAACAAAGTATGAAGCCAAAGAAACATATTGAACAAACAAAAATTTATTTTCGAAAATCATATTGTCAAATCCTTGCTGCCCTTTTTCCAACCGACACTCAATTAGTCCTTCCGCAAACATTACATCAAACAGAAAATAAAAAAACAAACGTATATTCCTGTGCATTTCATCCGTTTGTCAGAGTAAGGCATATTTTTGACATCATAATCTTAATATTAAAATTTAAATGATTATTTTTACCATCCAAATTTCGACCAATAGAATTGCACCATTCGACGTCACGTGGTACAACCTACACGGTTTTCAAGTGGAAATTTTTTGGAAATTTTGTCTGTTGGTTATATATACAAAACAAAGAATATTCAGCCGCGTTGATTCAGCATCTGTCAAACTGACAGACAGATTGAATGTAAAAATGAGCAGATTCGGAGTCGAGTCTCTGGAATATATTGATGAATTTGGATGGGAAAAATAATCTCCCGAATACCACTCGAACTCCGAAATTAATCTGATATTTCTCTCTAGGTTCCCTGCAAACAAATCAACTTGTCAAGTTTCCCAGAAAAATCACTCGCGCTACGCGCTTGTGATTTTTTAACCTGGAAAACTTGACACGTTCATTTGTTTGCAACGAACCTATCGAGAAATATCCGATAATTTCGAAGCTCTTGTGGTATTAAATATGATTATTTTTACCATCCAAATTTCGACCAATAGAATTGCACCATTCGACGTCACGTGGTACAACCTACACGGTTTTCAAGTGGAAATTTTTTGGAAATTTTGTCTGTTGGTTATATATACAAAACAAAGAATATTCAGCCGCGTTGATTCAGCATCTGTCAAACTGACAGACAGATTGAATGTGAAAATGAGCAGATTCAGAGTCGAGTCTCTGGAATATATTGATGAATTTGGATGGGAAAAATAATCTTCCGAATACCATTCGTGATTAAATTAAACCTGGCAAAATTTTTAGATTGTTACGAGAGCTTGCTACCAATTTATTTCGTGATATTGATCAAAAATCACTCGCTTGACAGCTCGTGATTTTTCTGTCAATATCACTCAATAAATTGCTAAGCAACAAGCTCTCGTAACAATCTGAAAATTTTTCCGGTAAAATTTAACCACTTATGATATTATATATGATTATTTTTACCATCCAAATTTCGACCAATAGAATTGCACCATTCGACGTCACGTGGTACAACCAACACGGTTTTCAAGTGGAAATTTTTTGGAAATTTTATCTGTTGGTTATATATACAAAACAAAGAATATTCAGCCGCGTTGATTCAGCATCTGTCAAACTGACAGACAGATTGAATGTGAAAATGAGCAGATTCAGAGTCGAGTCTCTGAAATATATTGATGAATTTGGATGGGAAAAATAATCTTCCGAATACCATTCGTGATTAAATTCAACCTGGCAAAATTTTTAGATTGTTACGAGAGCTTGCTACCAATTTATTTCGTGATATTGATCAAAAATCACTCTATAAATTGCTAAGCAACAAGCTCTTGTAACAATCTAAAAATTTTTCCGGTAAAATTTAACCACTTATGATATTATATATGAAAATATAACATCTGCTTTCATTTGCTGCATTTTAATACTCTGACGATGAGCTTGAATTTCACTATTTGCTATTGTTGCATGCGCACCTGCCTCTGGTTTTCCAAACTTTGAACAAAAATTGTGTACAATACTTAGCAACAGTCAATCTATATGCTCTAATTTCACTCCTTCATCAGTTTTAGGATGTATCCATATATATTTGCCGTTAAGTTGTACTAAATCGACCAAAATACTCGAATTATATATTTCCCGTATTTTTGGGAGATCATTAATAAATTTTTCGTATTTAATAGCTACTATCTCCTGAAACTTTTTCAGGAATGGGAATTACCTGAAAATGAGCCTGAACGTCTTGACCATTTGAATTGTCATTGGAGCCAATAATACAAGAATATGCGAGTTCCTATTTAAATATATTGTAAATCTGTCACGGTCTCTTTAACTGACTTAGCTGTTTCTTCAACTGCTTGCATCTCTTCAGCTACTGCGCCTTTAACTGCTGTCATCTTCAAACCTTCCGAAGATTTGGTCATCTTGGACAATTGGATCCCACATATATTGAACTTTGAATACAAGTGTACCTAACGACATAACATAATTGAAGCTTTAGGCCACACCAAATGGGGAGCACATCGAGACTTCATGGTAACTATCCAACATGCTCTGATAAGATCAAAAATCGACTATGCATCAGTTGCCTATTCAACTGCAAAACCATCTCAAGTAAGAATTCTGGACTCCATACAAAACATAGCTCTAAGAAAAGAGTGCCTTCAGAACCAGTCCTATAGATAGCATTCATATTGTAGCAGTTGAACTACCACTAGAACAAAGAAGAAAGTATAATACTCTGAATTACATCATCAGATTAGCAAGAATTCAACATCACTCCAACAGAACATACCATAAGTATCTAATTGAACTCAAAATCATCATCCTCCAAAACCAAAAAAAAACCTGTCATGAATCTCCTCCCTGGAAAAATACATAGCCCAAGTTCAGTCTAGATCTAACAAAGTACGATAAAAAGCAAACACCTCCTGAGCTCTACCGGTATATATTGCACGCAATAAAAGAAGAGCACGCCCAAACAAATTTTATTTATACTGATGGATCTAGAATATATAACAAAACCGGTAGCAGTGTCATAACTCAACAATCAAACTTCAAGTACCATGTTCCATCCGAGAGCAGTGTATACACACTTGAGCTATACAGCATAAAAAATCCAAAGCATACGCTGCCCAAGCAAATCACAGAAGACATACGATCAGCTCGGATTCTCCGAGTGCTATACAAAGCATCTAGGACACTTACAGCAAAAAAAAAATTATACAAGAGATACAAGAAACCATCAACAACGCTACTGAAATAGAAGGAAAAATAATTATCCTATTTTGGATCCATTCACACAAAAACATAGCAGGGAACGAAAAAGCAGAAAAAGAAGCTAAAATGGCAACTGCACTGGAAAATATAGTCAAAGTCCCTCTATCTAAAGAAGATATAAAGAACGAAACAAAAATGAAAACTCACGAGCGATGGAGAACTAAATGGCTACAAACAGAAAACAATAAACTGAGAAGTATGAAGGATGACACTAACGCTTGCCCATTTCTGGCAAACAGAAGATTTCAAACTCTATTTAGCAGATTGAGAATTGGACATACATGCCTAACATATGCCTACCTACTCAATAATGAAAAATCACCAATCTGTGAAAAGTGTGAAGTGCCAATAACCATGGAATACGCCATCACAATGTTTCAAAAATACAATGCACAAAGGCATATACATCACAACAACCTTAAAGATAATCATACAAAAGAAACACATTCATACAAAAACTTAATTGAATTCCTGAATACATCTAATTCTATCAACAAAATATGAAATATGATGAATACAATATAATAAAATTGAAATGTTGGGTAAATGGACCGGGGTATTAGTGACTCACTGTCGAAGTACCTCTAAGGCTTCTAACTATATTTTATTTGAGATCAAATTATTCAGAAAATATCTGGAAAGTAACTTGTTACATATTGACAATTTATTATATGATTTTGATGAACGAATTCCATGAAAAATCAATAATGATATCGATTAATTGTTGGTATGTTGAGCTATAAATTATCACGGGAAATAAAACTGGAAGATGAAGTAGATAACATGGAAATTCATACTGCATGAACTTTATGAATTTCTGATCGATTTTTTCCAATCTTCTCACATCAAATATACGGGCCGTTATTCTTTTTCTTATTTCCAAAGAAACAAAATAAAATGAATAATTAAAAAAATCATACTGCATGAATCATATGAATTTATGTTGTATATTTGAAATTCTTCTCGCATGTACTTGATATTTATGACACCAACGAACATATGCATATCCAAGTTGGCTTCGAACAAGAGTATAGATAACATTATCAGTGTTAGAGTCCTCGAGTTTCTTGCTAAATGTAGCAGCTCTAATTAATTCTGTATTTCTAGTGTCATTCACGAATTCTTCATGTGTTTAGAAGTTCTTACTTATGTATATTTCCAATATTGTGCTGGAAAACGTAATTTTGTTATTTTTAATTTAAATAAATTTTAGGCAGTGTACTGGCATGATGGGTTTAGGTCATATAACATTCTGAACTAGGGTAGCGACCCTACCCTTCAAAACTGACTAGCTCAGTAGTTGTGAGGTTAGTTTTAAAAAAAATATAAACTTTACTGAAAACAAATCTACTGGACGCTACGTAAGCTAACTTTAAATAAAACAGAAAATAAGGGCGCCACGCAATTGTTAATTTCTCCGTCCTCAGGCACACAACTGCGAAAGTACCTGTAAAAGAAAAGATGGTAGGATGGACGGATAGAATATTGGGCTGTAGGACAATTAGATCTGTCGGCGTTGATCAAGATGCCGCAGAACATAAAATAAAACAATATCTCAAACAGTGATACTTACACCAGCTGAAAGAAAAAAAAACACTAAATAAAATCACTCTGAAAACTAAAAATGGGAGGTTCTTTTTTTTTCGAAATAAATGAATCAAAATTACCCAGAGTAATGAATATTTAATAAACGTTAAAGAGAAATGAATATAAGAAAATGTAAAACAGCAATAAAGTATAATAATGTAAATCAAAATGGCGGCGATTCGCGTCCCTAACGCAGACTTCAACAAGTCCTAACATAATCTATATCTGAACAAATACGTTATTAAACCTACTCCAGAAAAAGTACAAAATAATGAAAAGCAGGCCCTGGTTCACAACGGGACGTAGCGTTTATAACGTAACCAGAAAAAGCATAAAAAAGAAAAAGGTGACGACAAATGCCCCCCGCAAAATTACACAATAAAACAAGTGTCAACAAAGGTCGTGGTGAGGCCACGAGGTGCTTTATTAGGCGAATAGCACCAACGAAAATCTGAACATAAAAAATACTGAATCACTTAGCTGGTGACGTCGCTGGAGATTCTTATTGACTCGTCTGCCTGGCGTCTGGATCTGGGCCTTCAGGTCTAATTTTGCTGGATTCCAGGTGGTCAGGAAATCCAGGGTGGGAGTCAGATACTTCCACAGCGTTGTGCCTTGGTCCGGACGACGTTTTATTGTAGATGGTAGAGATTTAAAGCAAAACGATCACTCACAATTTAAAATAATCCTCAATACGTGGGCTGCTCCGCCAAACTGCCCCAAATATTCGGCCGGAGCACAGCTTATCCCAAACGAATCCCTAGCTTGGGCTTGCACACGCAAAAAAACTTTGGAATAAACCCCAAAATTGTGGTGGTGAAAAAACAGCAAATAAATAAATGTACGTCTGTCCTACACCAGGACTTAAGGCTGACTATCTTCAATTAAGTCAAATCCGGTCGGTTTGACTTAATTGAAAATAAATCGTTTTTCATTATCCAAAAAACCCTAGCGGACGCCCTAGTACTAAGATTAAAAAAAAAACGTAACGTCACTGCCTGCAGCGCGCGCATTGCAGCAGCGACAATTTAAAACAAAAATCATGAACTAAAATTAATTAATGAAAGTAAACAAAAACACGCTTTTAATATAACCAAAAAAACTGAGCTTAAAGAAGAGAAAAGAAACGGAGCTAAAGAATTAAAATATGAATGAAACTATTAGAGTTTTGGAAACTAAAAATATCTTAAACCAAAAGTAAGTACATAAAGAGAATGAAATTAAACCCAAATAACCCAAATTATATTTTAGAATCTAACCCAGCAAAAAAAGTGACCAAAAGCCAAATTGGCACGTAACAGTTAGTTTGAATCACTTTGCGCCACCAATGTTTAATATTACATGTTACAAAATCGAAGATATCCAATGAATATAATAAACGCGGTTCCAAATGATAACCATGGAAGGCTCTTGGGAGATCATGCATTTCTCGGTAGTAAAAGCCATTTGTTTCTACAGTGATAGTTGAAAACATACAACATAATTTTTTCATTTGAGTACCCTTGTGAATACTTTGAAACTCAATATTTACCAAGTGTTATTTTGTGGATAAATATTATGAATGTTCATGAACATTCACAAATGATTCATTATCCCTCAACATGAAACAGTTTTGCAATGGTGACTGCCGTGGCCTATATATAAGAAGATATTGATGAGTTTTCTATCAAGCATCGGCAGAAGAAGCGAATATCAATATTGAGAATTGCTGATTAAAGTGATTTCTGACAACATAGTACACTTTGTTGAAAATTTATCAGGTAATTCTAAATATGCTTTTTGATTCGCCAATCAGTCTACGATAACACTTCTCTCCGTCCACAAAGGTGAAAATGAAACCTTATCAAAACAACTATAGGTCAATTTGGATGTTTTTGCTCTAAGTCGCTTTTGGTCAACGTTCGGACATTCATGAATACATTTTGCAAATAATCGTGACTAACCGAAATCAGAAAATATGTGATATATGAAACATTCAGAGTCTCAATTAGAGTGTGATCAAAAATAGCACAATGGAATTTGAACTGATAAGCTCCGTGTACATATTGATCATTTATAGAAACTTCCAATGGTATCTCAATGCACATTTATAAATTGATAAACCAACAGTGAATCAGATAAAAGTTTTGTGCGACGCTTCATCAATCTGTATCCAAATTCACAAGGCAAATTTACCATATATGTTATACATATTCTGAAAGCGTCAGTGGACGAATGTATGTAAATCTTCTAACACATCTATATATGCCCTACGTATTCCTCTGGGAAATAACCGAATGTAAACAAAGTAAGCACTTCCAGGAAACTCGATACAACAAAAACGAAAGAAGTATGTCCAGATTAGGTTTGTTTTAGTCCCGGAAAATTGTTCAGAAAGATGGATGCTTTTTACTTACTCATACAAAGTACAAATATTGTGTAACCGACAAAATTCACATTTCGAGATTTTGATGGACATATCTATTTTGAGCATTCCTTTATCCATTTTGACTATTTTTGGCTTGATGTCGGTACGTGGGTGCGTTAGTAACTCGTAAATCTCAAAACTCGTCGAACGTATAATGTTGAAATTCTGTATTTAAGACTGGTCAAGTGTCTAGTTGTGCACCTCGCATTATGATTGTAATCATTTGTACCGAAAGTACATTTCACTTGAAACTTTTTTTGAATTTCCCGCATGAATCCGGAATGATTAGCCGTAATATTAGGATTCAGTATTCAGGATTGTTATAGCATCTAAATGGTTATCTTCTATTTTTGCACCAATCGACTGAGACGGAAGTGCACTTTATATGATAGACTTCTCGAATTCTCCGTATAAATTCAAAATAATCAGTCGTAGAATATTGAAATTTTGTATTGAGCACAACTATAACATCTTTGTGCACCTTGCATTATGATTCAAATCGCCTACACTGGAAGTGCACTTTACTCAGAACATTTTTTGAATTTTTTTGCATGAATCCAAAATGATTGAATGCAGAATGTTAGGATATTTAGGACGATTGTACCATCTAGAAGCTCATATCCTATTTTCATTGAGATCAACTGAGCCGGAAGTACACTTTACTTGACAGTCTTTCAAAATTTCTCACATGAATTTGAAACGATCGGTCGTAGAGTATTGAAATTTGATATTTCAGTCTGTTGTAGCATCTGCATGATTTCCTACTATTCTCATAACAATCTGCTGTTCTGGAAGTGTACTTCAGTTAGATTTTCTTGAAATTTTGCGCATGAATTCACAACTTTTGGCCGTAGAATTTTGGAAATCAGTATTTAGGAACTTTGTAGCACAAAAATGATGACCTATGCTGTTTCCTTAGCAACCGACTATGCCGAAAGCGCATTTTACTTGATAGATTTTTTTTTTGCATAAATCCTAAACGATTCTATTACTACTACCACTACTTGTAATCTGCAATAGAAAATTGTCATTGTCTCCCAACATGTATAATCCTTTTGAATAAATTTCTCCATGGTAGTATGTAAAGGTTAATAAGTCGAAAAGTTGAAAAATTGTTTTAAAAAACGTACGTTTAATTTGGAATCTTTAGGCTATCGATTTCGCATACAATTACAATCGTCCATCTTCAGGCCTTGGCTAAAAAATACATTGGAATTATAATTTTCAAAATATTTTTAAATAATGTTTTTTTTTTTTATATAAAGTTTTGTAATTAAATTTAAATTTAAGATTAGATTAGTCGAGTTATAATATTAATATTGAAACATCATATTTGTTTTTTGACAATTGAAGATTGGAAGCTAGAACACGTGTTGAAAAAATTTTTTGTGAGGTTAAGAATTTAGATATATTGGATAAAATGGTTGACGCTGACTGGATATGTAAATAATGTAAGAGATATATTCTTGGGATTTCAGTCAATATTTTAATTTTATTTCTTTTCTGCCTTACAGTTTCGGCTGCACCTCAGCCATCCTCAAAAGCGAAATGAATTATTGTTTAAAAAATTGAAGTTATACATTTGTTTAAATTTATATTAATATTAAAAAGCGAAGAAAGAAAGAGAAATTTTCTCTTGTCATATGCCATACCCGACAAAGTTTGATCGTTTAATATATGTTGTTTTTCATTATTTTTAAGGTGTTTTAAGATTTCTAGTTTTTCTAAAAGTATGAGTTTACTATAATTATCTTCTATGTGTAGTAGTTTACTGTTGTCAATTGTAGATGAATGATTCTCTGTTTTTAGATGTGTGCCGAATGCTGACGGAGGGTTGTCTTAGACATGTTCTTTGTATCTAATTTCAAATTTACGTGTTGTCATTCCAATATATGTACTGTTGCAATCATCAAAATCAATTTGGTAGATCCCACTGCTATTATTTTTTGATGTTGTTGGTTTAGTGTTGGTGAAGATGTTAGCTAATGTGGGGTGTGATTTGGAAGTTAGTTGTATAGTGTGTTTCTTGAGTGTACGGTTTATCTTGTTGTGAATATTTGTATAATAGGGTATGGAGATGTATTTTGTAGTGTTTTTGCTGTGTTTATAAATTTGTTGTAGGGTCAAGTTACGTTTTGTATTTTTAAATATATTTTCTATTAAATCTAATGGGTAGTTGTTGTTTGAACCTATTGCAACAGTACATATATTTCGAATATTGCATGCACCTACTTCTCTTTATTTATATATATATTTAAATTCTTAACCTCACAAAAAATTTTTTCAACACGTGTTCTAGTTTCCAATCTTCAATTGTCAAAAAACAAATATGATTTTTCAATATTAATATTATAACTCAACTAGTCTAATCTTAAATTTAAATTTAATTACAAAACTTTATATAGAAAAAAAACATTATTTGAAAATATTTTTCAAAATTATAATTTCAATGTATTTTTTAGCCAAGGCCTGAAGATGGACGATTGTCCGAAATCGATAGCCTAAAGATTCCAAATTAAACGTATGTTATTTGAAACAATTTTTCAACTTTTCGACTTATGTATAATCCACGAAGGAGAATAATAGAGGAGCGGACACTCAGTTGGAAAACATGAAGCCTAAAATGTAATGCGGCAGACGTGAGAGAGATATCGAGAGCGGGCCTAGCTTTGCATGCTTCATATACAGAAATGAGATAATATTTGATTTTTTTTTTCAATAAAAAACTATTGCCAGATAAATGCAGTATTTTCATTACGTTTAATACTTTAGTATTTATTAAATTAAAGGCAAAATTGAGGGAAAATTAACATTCCTATTTATTAAAATCTGCAATAAAAAAGTGCATTATTATGAAACATGTCTTATAAACGTTTCTTTGGATAAGAGTTTTCTAATTATGAATAACAGATACGTAAACAATTCTATGAATATTTCATATTACAATGGACGTAATAAAATTGAGAAAATATTAACAAAAAACTTAGCACAAATCTCCTAACTTGCGTACATCCGTTATATTTATGGGAAAATTCCGTTCATTTTTTATATTCCTTTCTGAAAACAAAACATTTTGTCTCCAACATCTTATTCATGAAAATTTGTTTTTCTTCGATGGATATAATTTTCAAATCGAAAAAATTCTTACAAGTCTTTTGAATCCAAGTTCTGCTTTGGATTCAAATTTATTTCTAGCGTTTATGTGTCTTCTACTAAGAATTAAAAATTATTTTAATCGAATAAATGGAAGATGAATTCTATCTACATTTTAATATATTTCTCTTTTTTGCACAGCTTGGGCTTTTTCAAAGATCCATCCTATTCTATAAGAGATTCCCTTGTTTTTCTAGAGATGCTTAAATATTTCGGGCAATTTGGAAAAACATTCGGACATGCATTTTCTTCTAGTCGGATATATTTTAGCGGTATCTGTAATAATGTATTTGTCACATAATTAAACAATTCCATACTATACTGTACGGTGAATTTGTGAACAATTATCACATCTCTATTGACTTCAAAACATAAATAGAAATATTTATATTCTTTATTGATAAGAAGTTTTCTTGAAGTTGAATTTTTCACTAAAAGTTTAGATTAGATACGATCAATAATTTGAAACAGTGATATATCCTTTAAATCTAATATAAATTTCAAAATGAATTTCTTCTCACTTTTACATCTCTAGACGAGCATTCTTTTATGATATCCTCGCCACTTATTTAATAAAATATCATCTTTAGGTGCAGAAAAAAGATAAAATTACTCTTTACATGTTCTGTACCCAGTATCACAATTTGTCACAAAACATTTTCTTCCCATTTTACAATATATTTTCACATGAAAATACTAAATAAACTGAACCTAGCCATTTAACTCCATGCAAACATGGGCCCGCCTCAACCTTGCTCTCAGTTACTTTCTCTCTCTAACAATATTACATTTTTGGCTTCACTTTTGCAACACAGAGTAAGTTTACATCGAAGATCCAAATCGGATTTATTCTAAATCTGATTTAATTAAATTTTAAATGTCGACTGTTTACATCGACAAATTTATAAACCGATTTAGTTCTATCGGATAAAATTGGATTTATTTATTTATTACTGGTACCATAGAAATATAATCATAGCATCAAAATTCTTCTATTTTGGCTTCATTCTTTAAATATTTGATTCCCTTGTGTCATTTTCCACCTAGAAAACTCATAATTTTCCTCTCTTAAATTCATTTTAGAAAGTATTCAGTTACTTTGGTAGTCCAAGAAACACCTAGACCTATTTCTACGACCTCAAATTACTATTTAGATGACTGAACTGATCAAATCAACGTCTGTCAGGTGAAACAAATAATTTGTATTATTTTGTTTCAGTACCTACTATTAAGTTTTTCATTTAATCGCTGTTTATCTCGGTAAAGTAAATCGGATTTATGAACAAATCTTGTTCATAAAGTCGATTAGGAATCTGATTTTAAATCTAATTCGGACCGTTTACATCGTTTTCATTAATTAGATTTATAATTCTAAATCCAGTTAAATCCGATTTAGGTCCTCGATATAAACTTACTCACAGTTGAGATAGGGAATTGCATAGGCGTGGTATAATCCTTTCTGAACTAATAAATGAAGATAGTTTTCCAGCGATGTTCTGTTTAAAGCTATTCCAAGAAAATGAATGAACTATATAAAGAACCATATGAATATCGACCAAAATTTTTACTCATATAGATCTTGGAATCTTTGTGATCAAAGATAAAATAACTGAAAATAGTATTTTTACATGTGATTTGCGCAAGCGTCCGATTATCAGAAACAGCTACTTTGTGGTACATTTTGTGTTTCTACTTCCCCGACCTTTATAATAGGGGAAGTATTGAAATCGTGATTTTGATGGATCTTCACGTTATAGACCCCATTTGATCCAAAAAACCTAATTTTGAAAAAGTCAGTCTATCTGGAAGCACGATTACTTCAGAACACGTACGAATTTCCGAGTGAAATTTTATATTTGAGTTTTTTATTGAGAAGCTAGATTTCAGTTTATTAATGTCCGACTAGTTTATCATTGCTGTCATAATAACACTGATTTCAGAGTAATTACGTAACAAATAATACCCGAGGGTATTATGTTTCAAAATAATAAACAAGTTTCCTAGTAGCAGCAATAAACTAGAGTAATTTCTCTGACAGAAGTCACAATGACAGGACATACATTGCTAAAAATTTTGATTGAAATACAACAAAAGTCGGACATTAAACATTGAAGGCACCACGGGAGTTGAACAGACAATAATGCCTACGGTCAACATACACACCTCGGGCCAAAGGCCCTTGGAAAGTACACTGTTGACCTCAGGCATTAATGTCCTTTTAACACCCTTGATACCTCAATTACTATAATGAGTCTTTTTCAATCAGTGATACCAAAACTTTACTCAGAATTTTTTAGTTTTCTGCGTTTATGTTATAAATAGCAGTATGAATCACAAAATATTGAATAACTAAAATTGATTTTTGAATAATTTGGCACAGTATTTACGTTGAAAATTTTTCAAAATTATTGACGGTTCATTTAATATTATTCAAATTTGAATTATTGTGAAATTCGTTATATTCTTTTGAAGCGAAGAAATACTGTGAATCAGAACCATAATATGAAACTAGGATTATTATTACTCATATTTGTACATCACATGCAAGCGTTCGTCAATTGTTTTTTCAAAATAGGTGATCTAGTTTTATCGTGTTTAGTATCAAATTAGAGCTCCTGCGGAGATAGTCCTAGTTAAAGTGTCAAAGATTATATTTAAACGATTGTCGATTATTTTTATCACAAGTTATTCAAATGATGTTAGGTTGGTTTCAATTTAGAGCTCTCGTGAAGATGAGCTGGGTAGAAATCTGAAATGAATAATTTTCCCAATTTTTTTTTTTTTACAATTCAACCAGATTATGCCAAGCTTGGAATCAACTAGAGCAACTGGACACTTAACTTATGATAATTGTAAAATAGAATAGTGATTTCATATAACCGCCATCTGTTATTTTAACAATAACAGTTGTCATTTTAAAATATGCAATTATTTCAAACGATCCTCTAAATTTATGAGACAGCTATGGAACTAACTAAGTACTGTGAGGTCATAGCCATTTTTGTTTCCACAGAAAATGTGATCATTATGATATTCAATCTACTTTCATCTGAATCTGTCCTCAAATAATTGCTTTACTAGCTTGTACATTATTGTAATTTTGAAAATCTGTTTCTCAGGTTATCCAGCTGGTTCATAATTTGGTGTCAAAACTAAATTACTGAATTATTAGGAATTCATTATATTTTTTTGTCTTTGATTGATCCTTAAGCCTTCTGAAACTTATTAACGTTTGTTCTAAGGATTTAATTCTCGGTACAATTTTGACGCACCAGATTTTTAGGAAAATTCCAATAAAGTTCGGGGGCGTTTGTTAGTCTTCAATTTGTTATCAATCAATTTCATTCAAATATAGGAAAGTTGCCGACACATTCAGAAAGTGATATGTGTAGGATACTTTATTCAATAGGGAATATGCATGAAATTTGAAGGTTCAAAAATTTTTATTCCAAATTTTTATCGGCCGGACATTTGTACTAAACCATCATTTTGGTAGTTAATGTTTTTTCAATTGCTTAAAATTAATAAATAAAAGTGTAAATTAAGCGAGGGAAATTCAAAGTTTTAAAACGCAACACCATTGGTCAAAACGAGACGTGACGTCAAATACTATGCCAACAAGTGCGCACTGCTTACATTTGTATGGTATTGCAGGCTTTTGATCAGAAAACATAGTAATATCGTGTGTGTTGTAGATTCATTTATTGTTTAAGAGTAATTTTAGCATCCTAGTGAGATTATAGACCATTTAAGACCAAGTGGTTTTGTAAAAGCACAATCGGATAATCTACCAAGAATAGATCCATTCATGATGTCGTCTTATTTTCTTTCAAATCCAAATTTTACGTCCGCTGAAGTGAAAAGAGTGAACACTGCAAAGTAATTATTCAATAATAACACATTATGTACGCTATTTCAATAAATACAATCCGAAATATGATGAGCAGTAAACATAACCTATAATTTTTGTATATTATAAAACGGCAAATATTAAACGAAGCCGCATACATACACTGTATTTTATTGCAAAAACCAATCACATATAATGTTATTCATGATCTGTCAAGTTCATTATGATACTTCATCTCTTCTGATAACCTTACATCATTTCTTACGTATTTTTAAACCTGTCTGGATTGGAAAAAAGACTTTATCAGGTACATTTCTGATAGTATTTTGCATTCAGGCACAATGCAATACTTATAAACTGACTTTTAAGCTTTTTCTATACTGAAATAAGTTGAGAACGGAAACACTTGTAGTAAACAATGGACTGTAATGTCACTGGACATATTAATTGACGTCATCAATAGAGCGCGCGAAAATGGCGACGTTTAAACAGCTCAAAATTATTCCCAATTTTAAATATTTCTTTAAACTTGATTACAGCACTTTTAAACATAATTTATATTTTTTACTATGTTACAACGATGTAAACAGTAGATTAGACATATAAAATAAATTCATGAATATACCCTACTCTAGCAAATGGTAAACTGACGAATTTTTTGAACTATTTTATGTGCAAAACTATTTGAAACCATGAATTGCAAGACAGAGTTTCTAATTTAAAATTATGTAATTAGTGTGAAGCTTTCAGTGCATCTTAGTTACAAAAATAAGATGAAGGTCAAGATGACAAGAATTGAGAGCTCAAGACTAGATGAAGTCTTATCAATGTCGATTCGGTGTGGTATTATCACTGACTTGAACCGACACAACTATAACCTGGCATAGTAGGCAACAGATAATTCTAGATTTTGAGCAGTAGTTCGAAATGGATTAGTTCGAATTGAGGATCTGGAATGAAATTTACAGCTCTAGTATGTACATATATTTAAAACAAATATCACTGGTTTATCATTATGTTGTATTTCTGCTGGTACAATAAAAATATCATATGGTACGAATATGGTGAAATCGAAGAGCTGGGAGTTTGTACCAATAAATCATGTGAATAGAATCAGGAAATTCAGCTGTCAGCACTTGGTTACGCATTGTAAAAGATAATAGATTAAAAAAACCCATGAATTCATGGAGAATCTCAATCGATTCCTAATATCCAGGCCATCGCAAAAAAATAACACAAATATAATAGCATCCCTCATGTACTATAAAATGAAAATAAACCAAGTCACGCTTTTAATTGATTAGCAGATATGTTAGGAAGATCATCTCCAACTCGAATCATAAGATTAAGCCTGGTTATTTGGGATGAGAAAAGCCGACAGTAAACGATTGTAAATCTTCAGAGTGATAAAATGAAGACCATTAACCGTGTGAGCTTTGCTCGAAGCACTGATAAGTTTTAGATTATAAACAAAGTCATATCGGGCATGTGCCAGTAGCGCGCAGCTTATAAAAATAATCCCCTTTTTGTACCACTAGCGCGCAAAGTCGGTGTGCGTCTAGCGCGCGAGCTACCTGCGTTATACCTCCACTCGCGACCTTTTTTATGCGCTTAAACAAAAAATAAAAATGCACCTTGTTCTGCAAATCATTTTATTTTTCAATGCATCAAATAATAGAGGAAAAGAGGATTTCAGCCTTTTTTGAATTTTTTTTCTAACTTAATCCAAACTCATAATATACATAGCTATATGGTACGGCCGCATAGGTATGATATGTTATGCAATCGACGAATTATTGAAACTCATATACCCAACTTATGATCAAAATTTTCATGTTTTTTCTTTGTTAGTTCATAGATTTTTCTGCAACATTTCCACTCTGTGTTTTTGCGAGGAAATGACCGCCTTCGCCCACATTAGAAATGTTGTTTTTTTTTTCTTAAATTGTTATTTTTTATGATATTTGTTGTAATTTCTCTAATGTTTTTTTGTAATTTTTTGAGACATTGTATATGTAATCAAACAAATGTCGTGCACCTGATCTATATTCTTGTTGATTATTTCCTTATTTTTTTACACTCTTCTTATTTACTACTGGATTCATTTGTTTATAATTATTTATTCAACCCTCCAAAAAACACAAAGAAAAATGTTGCAAGAGAATCTATCCGCTGTACCATATACCTGTGCTAATATTGTGTATCAATGTATACTATGAGTTTGGTTCAAGCTAGAACAAAAATTCAAAAAAGGCTAAGATCCTGTTTTTTGTTGTAATTTGATAAATTAAAAAATAGAAATATTAGCAAAACAGAGTGCATATTTAATTTTTTTTCTGAGCTCCTAAAAAAGGTCGCATGTACAGGTATACCGCAGGTAGCACGCGCGCTACTCGCACTGTATCCTAGCGGCTTAAAGCGGCTTTGCGCGCTAGTCGACCAACGCCGTCATATCTTGCTTTCTTATCTAAATTAATAGAAAAAAAGGATATTATGAATGAAATCCGTCCAGAATCAAGATCTGTACTTCAACTCTTGGATTTGTGCACATAAAGTTTGGTTTATTAAATAGGCTAACATTGTAAAATACATAGCCTAAGACCTATGAATGTGAGAAAGCTCTCTAAAATGATTACTAATAGATCGATACTCAGAAATAAAAAGTTTAATGGCTTCAGTGATTTTAAAATTAACACAGCCTTCCATGAGATAGTTTCATTCATGCTTGCTTTCGTGATGTGATTGTTATTGTTGATAATGGAGAAATACTCGTACGAGGCATTACATTAGTTTCGGCTTATAACTTTTCATAACACTGTTCAATTAGTTATTTGCTATATATCTCCATTTATAAGTTTCGTATTCAATGTTGTCACTGCAGCGACTAAGATGAGACAGTCTTTGGTTAACGTAATTTGATTAAAAGATCAACAATAAATTACATTGCATTAGACGCAGAAGTGGGTTGCCAAATTTTGAACAACCGGCTCGCTATTATTTCGAAGAAAAAAAAACGGTAAATGAGTAGGTATATTGTCTTCATTCATTTTTGTACAGTATAAAATATATAGCTTCACAACTTGTGACTCACTCACAAGCAAGAGCCAAGCACTTCGTATTTTACGTACGCACATGTGTCTAGTGTGTTCCGCTTGCGCACATGATATGATTGCGAGTGTGCGGCAAATCCGGGCGATGTGAATATTTTGCATAAACATACTATTGAAATGGCAAATTTGTTGGTTTTACAGGTAATTTAACAAGCGGCTCGCCGAGTTTCAAAAATTTTAACAACCGGCTCGCGCGAGCCGGACCGAGCCGGCTCCAGCCCATCTCTGATTAGACGCAGTATCCAATAATGAGTCGATTACAGCAATAGCATCCACTGCAAATCTACATCAACATGTGAGAAATATTTTTGTTCTGTCATACCTGTAGATATCGTATGTATTATTGAACACAGCAAGCCTGATAAATCTCTACTTATTTTCTGGAACCAATGTACAAAGTCATGAATTTTCTAGTAAATAATGTAAATGTGAATGTTTGATGCAAGATTTGGCATAAAAATCGAATCAAAGCACGATTTAATGTAGCAAAGCACACACACCACAGAATCAATCATGTTCACAAAATGTAGACCGCAACGCGCTTCGATCTTTTTTCTTTTCAAATTCAAATTTATTCACAGAGTGCTTTGCTTTAAGTGCATCTTTTATAGTAAGCCTTTGGCTGGTGCACAATTTTCGTATGCTTCTTTCTCATTGCACTTTATCCATAAAATAGCTTTGCATGCTCAGTTATATGATAGATAACTAGGACAAACTTCTTCTCTTAAATCTGAATGTCACATAAATATGTTTTATTGGGTATAAGTTCTGTAAATTTATTAGAAACACAACGTTTCAACAGCAAAGTGCTGCCTTTCTCAAGTAAATGTCACATCTTCTAAGAGTTTTTTTGTGAGCTAGTAACAATAAATATTTGATACCATGATGATTTGATATGATGTGATTTGTGATTTTCATCTGGTGAAGAATGATTGCTGGTTGTTTGTTAGGAGGGACTTATGCTAACCTCATTTTAAGGAGAAAGCGTGATTTGAAAGCATGTATGTATTTGATAAATGATAAGGATACATATACCATATTATTCATTGAACAATATGAAGCAAAACTCCATGTATGATGTATGTATATGTATTTGTAGGTATTCATACTGAATCAATCAAAACAAAGTAACAATGTGTAACCATGATAATCAAAGAAATGAGATGGTAAAGGTTGAATTGCGAAGTTTAGAGTCTATTAACCCTGGACATGCACACTTCATTTGTTGTTGCATAAGTGTCACACTGAGGTCTCAGAAACCCCAAACGAAAACGTAGTTTTTCTGAGAATTGTATGTTGTTTTGGCTAATTTCTATTATACGTAATCTATTCAGAATAATCATGAAAGGGGTAAGAGAACATTGAGTTCTTCAAGAGAAAAAGGAAAATGCATAAAAAAGTGCAAATTTTTCGAATTTTTCTTATTCAATGCATGAAATACTAGATCTTTCATAAATTCACGTTCAAGTTCATCATTTATCAATGCAGAAAGATCTTTGAATTCCGGAGGAGTCATTTTCTGCTGAAATGTAAAATGGCGAATAATAGTGAGCTTTCAGCTATGCTAATAAATCTAGCGCAAAATCCCAAACGAAAACGTAGTTTTTCTGAAAAATGGATGTTGCTTTAATTAATTTTCATGATATGTACTCTAGTCAGGATGATAGTGAATGGAGTGAGAAAGCATTGAACTCTTTGAGAGCACAGTTTATTGAGAAAAAGGACAATGCATAAAAAGTACATATTTTCCGAATTTTTCTTGTTTAATGCATAAAATATAAGATCTTTTATGAATTTCGCTTCCAAGTTCATCATTTATCAACGCAGAAGAATTTTTGAATTCCGAAGTAGTCATTTTCTGCTGAAATGTCAGAATGGATAATAATAAAGAGCTTTCAAAAAATCTAACGCAAACAGTCACACTGGGGTCTCAGAGACCCAAGCACAAAGAAATTCATAAATTATGACCCACTTACTTCAGCTATCATCAAAATACATATAGCACATACTAAAGACATTACTTAACTTTTACGAGGTGGTCACATCGTACTATATCGACTTTGTGCCTTTGCACAAGATAAAAATTGGAGCATGGGGTTTCTGAGACCCCAGTGTGCAGTTCTAGGGTTAATTTCATAATATCAATAATAGAGTGTAGTTATCACTCAGTTTTTTGATTTAGAATTAGTTTCATCTTTATACCTGAATACTGCAAATTTGAGAAATATAGCTTATCACTTACCGAATTATTTGTGAGCATCTCCACATCAGAGATTTGTCTGTACCAAACAAGCCATAGTGAATTGTTTATGGCAAAAGATGTGAAGAGATTCATATGTAAAGTTATCCTGGTACATCTCAGGGATCTGAAAACATAATAACAAATAGAACGGCATCATCTAAAGCTCAAATGGATGCCAACATTATAAAACTACAAAGAACACTTTGAGTGAGTTTTTCTTCTAGTTTCAGTTCAAAATACAGTTATTAGAGCTATTCTTGAATATTTCAAACCCAATACTTGCAGTAACTTCGCAATAGTCCGTGAGACAGGGCAGGGCATACATTTTTCGTTGATTACCGCTCACTTGAAACTTCGTGAGTGACTTCATTGTAATGAGTCCGACAGCTTTCTCATTTGACGAAATTCTTGATTTGGGGGCGTTTTTCAGCGAAGGCTAATTGAACATGTCAATTTCATGAAGCCTTGAAAATGTATTACCGTTATATTGATGTCCACACTAATCGAAAGATTTTTTGATTATAAAATGAAAAATGATATTGGGGGCCAGCGGTGAGACCGACAAGCCGCACTTGTCAAAAGTACGTTGGTATGAAAACGGATTACCGCTTGTCTGAGACTTTGAGGACGTTTTCATTTTTTTTCTGAAATATGGTAATTTTGTCCGACAAATTTTCGGAGGCGTTGTCCCAGTCCGACACTGAAAATGTGTCGGAATTATAACAGCTCCTTCATCAATGACCGCTTGTCGGACCAGGACAATCATAATTTGAAAACATATTATCTGTCCAAAAACGTATTGTCTGACAGAAATATTGGTTCTTATCGTCAGTCCGACAAGAAAACCCTCGCACATATATAACTCAGTTTTTGACGTATTTAATATCAAGAGATAAGTAACGGACGTTGTCTATAAGATAGTAATGAATAATACATTAACAAAATAATTGAAAAAAAGTAAGGTAGAAAATAGAAAAAGAAATATATTATTATGTCGCTAAGTTAGAACGTTACTCACTTTAATCTTCCATCCCCGGGGGCTCCAAGTAGAATTAAATTGATATTCGATGCTCCATCCGAATCTAAAATTAGGATCGATATCTTTGAGATTTTTCTTCAGTTATTTTTCCATTCGGTGCATATTTCCCCAGATTTATTTCAAATATGCCATATTTCACATTTTCCACACAGACTTCAACTAACCAAGTTCCACATCACCTCGTGTGCGCGGTACAAAATTTTCTCTTCATGTCGTAAAATTACAATGGGACGCCTGTATTTTCAGCTTTCTGCACTCGATAATAAAAACTTCAAGTATGCCAAATATCAAATTTTTTCGTGCGTGCAATATGCTTGAAAAGGGATACAAAGCTTCTTCTTCACGTACTAATATATAGATTAAAATGGGACACCTGTATGTAATTTTCGCTTTCTGGACATCTTCTCCATATAAATTTTGAATATGCCAAATCTTACACTCCTTCATGCATGCAATATGCTTAAAAAGAGGTCAAAAGTTTGCTCTTGACGTATTAATATATAAATATCACAATTGAAGATAAATTTGAATATATTTGAGGTGATTATCACAGTATTTATATCACTCATTTGATCCCAAAACAATATTAATATATTGGTGCACAAGCCTTTTTTTGAATATTTATAATCAACTAGCTGACCCGGCGTACTTTGTACCGCCTTAGAATTAATAAATGTTGTGTTGACTGATTAGCTGAATTAGATTGAGTCTTCTATAAGGAATACTCACAATGAATTTGATTCAATAAATGTATTGAAATAAGGGTTGAATTTGTTTTGATTACATTGGAATAGATGTAATTCAAGTGGCAGCAAGACATTTGCTTCATTGAAGCGAATCAAAATGATTGACTCCCTTCATTGGAGTATTCCTTTAAACTCGAATGGCATATCGTTTGGGATCATTGGAGTTTGCGAAATGAGAACTTCATCACCTTTAAACTTTTTTTTGAGTATCGTTGCGTGAATTACATTGCCCATGAGTTTCCTCACCACCAAACGCGCTCTGTTACAGAGTTCTGCTTGGTTCAAATTTCTAAGCATGATGACTACTGAGCCAACTTTCAGCTGTAAATTGTGCGGTGGCAAGCCAGGCAGATCCAATGAGTTCAAAAATTCAGTTGGATAGTTGGTTGCTTCGTCTTCGTTCATTATACAGTCTGATTTGAAAGAATGCAGTGGACCGATGATTTGATTTTGAATTGTAGAGTTTAAGTTATCTACATCTCTGTTTTTTGCCGCAAGAATTGCACCTTCATTCAACCAATTGTGATTCTTAAAGCTAGCAATGATGTTCGGAAACACTTTGTTGATAAGCTAATTCTTTGTTGAGACGAAAGTGCAAAAATTCGGGGGAAACGAAATCAATCCGTTAGATTTGTCGATAGGAACACGGCCATTACCGATAGTAAGATAGTAAGCAATTGCTTGAAGAAATCTTCGGCAGATGGATCACTTAGCAATGCAACTCGCATGTTTGTCGTCAAATGAAGTTTCTTCATATAGCGCCATAGAGATGATGATTTGAGGCAAGCGTTTATTACATCAGGAGCGGTTGATCTTGGTATTAATGGAAGTGACTGGCGGAAATTGCCAGACAGTAGAATCAATGCACCACCAAAAGATTTTGAATCATTGCGCAGATCTTCCATAGTTCGATTTAGTGCTTTCAATGCACGTTTGTGTGCCATTGTGCATTCATCCCAGATGATGATTTTAGATTTTACTTGCTACCAAAACATTGGCCATCGCTGAGTGTTTTGCAATGTTGCATGTCGGTTTTTCAGTCATTTGAAGGTTCAGCGGAAATTTTAACGCTGAATCGGCATCCTTCCAGCAATGTGGCTGCCATTCCAGAAGAAGCAACTGCTACAGCAATTTGGGATTTCGCACGAACAGTGGCCAAAATCAATGATATGAGGAATGTTTTGACAGTTCCACCGGAGGCATCGAGGAAAAATAAACCACCATTCCCATCATCAATTGCATTCATTAACGTATTGTACACTTCTTTCTGTTGAGCCGTAGTCTTATTGCATCACGGCTTCTTAATGAAAGATAAGATCTTCTTGCTCGTGGCATTGTCAATAACACTGTTAAATGAATCACAATAAAGCAATAATGTAGGCGCGCACAATCACAAATGTAATAAACTCACGAAGCAAACATCTTCAAAGATGACTTATTGTTTGAAAATAGAATTTGACAGAATCACAAATAAGTTCGCCTGGAAAATCAAATACAGTCCAAAATTGATGATTGGCTTGATTGCCGATACGCGCACAATGACAAACAACATTAGTTCTAACAATATGCACTTGATCAAACTGAATTCACTCCATGTGTCAAAAATGACGTTTCCTGGATTGAGAGTGACATTTCTTCATAAATTATTTCCCGTGAATTTTCCCAATGTATTAAGTCTTATTCTGCTATTCTTGGCGGAGACAAATCCAAGAAATCAAAGATCATGAAAATCGGTCCAGCCGTTCTTAAGTTATAAATGGTGTAACTAACACGACTTTGTTTTATATATACAGATAATAATACTGACTTGATATGCATTTCGTATATGTATATGCCTATGAACGCAGCCGCATTCGTACCACATATTTTCACTTTTTCTGAAGTATCCACTTAAATTGTCGGACATGTATACAGTAATATTTTAGACACTATTTGAATGGAGAATAAAAAACATAGGGATGAGCGGTCATTCATGAAGGAACTGTTATAATCCTGACACGTTTTCAGTGTTGGACAGACAAAACGCCTCCGAAAATTTGTCGGACAAGATTATCAAATTTTAGAAGAAAAATTATTGAACACGTCCTTAAAGTCTCAGACTAGCGGTAATTTGTTTTCATAACAACGTACTTGTGACAAGTGCGGCTTGTCGGACTCACCGCTGGCCCCCAATATTCATGTCGGACAATATTATTTTACATTTTATAGTCTAAAAATCTTTCGATTAGTGTGAACATCAATATGACAGTAATACATTTTCACGGCTTCATGAAATTGACATATTTAATTAGCCCTCGCTGAAAAACGGCCCCAAATCAAGAATTTCGTCAAATGTGAAAGCAGTCGGACTCATCACAATGAAGTCACTCACGAAGTTTCAAGTGAGCGGTAATCAACGAAAAATTTATGTCCTGTCTCACGGACTACAACTTTTTCGTGAACTAGAAAAAACCCTAACAGCTGAACACTTTCCAGAACTATTGATCTTTTGTAGTTCACAATCACTACATAATGTAGATCAGACAACATGAATGTGAAATTCATACAAGAGAAAGGATCCAGTCAGACTTTGAAAACAACCGATGTTTTCTTGCAGCTCTTATCAAATAATTTTTCATTCCCGATTTTCATCTATGAGAAACAATTATCGCAAATAATAGTCAAATAGCTTCAGAATTGAACAGTTTCTTTTGAAACAATTGAGAAACCAAAAAATATGGACTTTCCAATATTTTTGCAGCTTATTCATAAAATATTGCTTAATCCTCATACGAAAAAAATCTACTTATGTATATTTACATATTTAGGAAAAAGCATACCTGAAGCAAGAAAAGATGACTATAGAAACGATTAAAGCAATCAGTGACACAGAATATCCTGTCTGGTATATTGCGTTGACTAGTTGATTCCACTGGAACAGAAAGTAATTGTTATATTTCCACTCTCGTATCTAGACAGATTGTGCATCTTACATTAAAATCATCTAAATTGACACACGTCGTATAATTGGTCCACGAATGGTTATTGATTGAGTACCATGAGCCGTTCTCGTTACAGGTCTTATAAGCGTATCCTGGAAATAAAGGCTGAATTAGTACTAACAATACTGATCAATAATAATTAGAAGTTGAAGCGACCGTGCAGTAAGTTGATCTTGAAGGAGAATATTTGTTAATTATTGGATTTTAGAGAACAGAAGTAGCTTTTTTCGAGTTTTGATGTGCATATTTATTTCTCATCTCGTATTTGAGTTGATGAATGCTAGTAGACATGAGCTTCTCCATGAGAGATTTGGGTGATGATGCATTTTTATGGAATATATCTATGGTCGGACCAATAAATGTTGCAACAGTTGACTCTTTCATTATTTACTCACTTGCATGTTATCAATTCTTAGAGCTTATCGGATCAAATAAGCTTGTTTTTATTGTAAACTGATCACAATCTATCATGTTTGTCGTAGCATTTATCTGATTATTCTCAATCGAATCTAATCGATATGGACAGATTTGGATCGATCCCTTAAGTCGAATGAACTGGTTTTTACTACATACTGAATACAATATTGCTTTCATAATACCTGCACTGAAACAACGCGTTTCAACGCCTGTTTTGTCAGTCGAAACAAGACAATTTCAGACAAAAGTAAGTGTAGCCGGGCAGAAATAAGCCTGTTTCTGCCCTAGGGGAGAAACAAGCTTGTTTTTGTCCGCTGAATTTGATTCTTACATCGTTTTATCCCTGGCAGAGTCGCATTTGTCCATTGTCAATCTCTAAATGAGAATCATATAACCTCAGTTAATTTGAAAGTTGTTGTATTCGTAATTGTAAATTAGATTAAAAAGACGATTAGTTTCAAGAAAAAAAGTATTAATACGATAATTTCAAGTACACCACAACATCTTATTGATAGAGAACAAGCAGCTACTCTCGACTTGTTGCCTGCAAAATCAAAAGAAAAATATTTACTTTGTTATGACAAATTTACAATATGGAAGGCTTCAATGCAGGTATTATGAAAAATACAGTGTGTGGCACAGGACAAAATACGATTTCAGCCGAGGGTGATGCCGGCCCTCGCTTCGCTCGGGTAAGCAACACTCACCCTCAGCTGAAATCGTTTTGTTCCGTCCCAAGCCACACAATATACTATTGTTTGTGGAGATATCCACTTTATTATTTTTCATCGACCTATTTTGAAATATATGGATCAGCCTACAGAAACAAACATGATGGAGCAGCATTATCCTTGGTTACTTATATCTTAGACAAGTAGGAAACTGAATAGAGAGTTAAGCCCGATTGCAGAATCTTTGGCATAGAGACTACACAAGGAGTCCGAATCCCATGTTTACAATGGCCTCCCAAATAAGAGGGCACTAGTATTCCGTTTGTACCGAAACAGTGGACGGGTATCTTTTCTTAATGCTTAAAACCGAGTTGTCCTAGAAAAATCATGTTATAAAGATTACGAGATTTTAACATTTCGTGCAAATGTTAACTTCACATCGGTACCAATCTAACATTAACAACATCTAATTTGTCTGGTTTACGGAGCATGCTTTATTAGCTCGTTCATAAGAGTTCGGACTACTTCTGTAGTCTCCATAGTTTTTGAACGTAGCTCGTGAATTGTTTTTAGGTAATTAAGCTAGGCTTGGAATTATACAAGAGACTATTCAACTGGTCCTATATATCTTTCAAAATGGATAAAGTAGCTTATCCATCAGTAGAGTAGATTACCAAGTTTATCAAGATGAAACCAGAATTTCCCTGTCTTGTATGAGGTACTCTCAGGTACGAATGTTACACAGGTTATTGATTCAAATTTACTTTTAACATCTCTATAACTGAATCAATTTTCACCAGGATCATATTTTGCTCATCCAATGTATAGATAATATGCTAATGAATTTGGACGATGGTTTCCACGATCTATCCGTCTAACAAATTTAAAATAGGATACTATTAATTCAATCACATCGTCCGTCAGTTAGTTTGTAAGAAAAAAACAAATCATTATTGTGGCAATCTGAGATCTTACATATTCAAACATAAGAATTAGAATAGAATTCATGAATATATTTCGTTCAATTATCCAAGTACATTTCCTATTAGGAAGATGAGCGATATAATCAAATGAATAAATAGCAATCACGCCTTTTACCTATTCATGGGTGTTCATTCACATTAGTTAATTTCTTTTAGATTTGGGTTCATATTTAGAATTTTTAGTTTCGTTTCTCTTCTTTAAGCTTAGTTTTTTTAGGTTGTATTAAAAGCGTGCTTAATGTTTATTTTAATCAATAATTACTGAGTTGTCACTGGTTGTAATGCGCACTGCAGTCAGTGACGTTACTGATTTTTTTTAATGTTAGCTGCTTTGGTTTTCTTCTTGTTTCCAATGAAAAAACGGTTTTTTTCCAATTGAGTCAAATCTACCGGATTTGACTTAATTTAAGTCGACAGTCAGCTTTAAGACCTCGTTTAGGACTAACGTTATATTTATAATACTTTAGTTCACCACTACAATTCTGTAGCTCATTCTCAATTGAATATCTACTATTTTGGTGAATTTGACTATAATTTCTTTTGTCAAAAAAAATGTACCTACCACTTGAATTTTCAGAGAGTGATTTATCAAGTGTTTTCTTTCAGCTGGTGTGTAAGTATCGTTGTTTGAGATATTATCTTATTGTATGTTCTGCTGCATCTTGATCAACGTTAACAGATCTAATTGTCCTCTAATTCCAATATCCTACCACCATTTTTTCATAGGTACTTTCGCAGTTGTGTGCCTGGGGACGGAGAACTTACAAATGCGTGGCGCTCTAATTTCTTGTTTAATTCAAAGTTATTCTACGTAACGTCCGGTGTATTAGTGTGGCAAAGTTTAATTTTGTTAAAAGCTAACCTCGCCATTGCCCAGTCCGGTTCTGAGATTATTCTCATTACTTTTGATAAAACTGAGCTAGGCCATTTTAAAGGCAGAATCGTTGAAAATTTGAAGGTAAATCATTTTGTTTCGCGACCTATTAGAAAATGTTACAACTAGCCGTCAGATACAGATAGCTATAAATGTAGATGAGGGATGGAAAATGAAAAAAATGTTCAACCTAAAACTAATTGCTTTGTTAGGCTTTACGTAATAGTACAGAACTTTTCACCATTATTATCTTCTAAACCCAATTGAATTTGACTCAACAATATTTAGTATACATGCGCAAAATACAAAAGAAAAATGTATAAGGGCCATTCGACACGGTATATCAGATGCTGCACTTTTACTTACTTGTACTAAGTACAAGGAAGTATTGTGAAACTGACAAAATTCACCTATCAGGATTTTGATGGAAATATCCGTTTTGAGCATCCCTGAATCCATTTTGACTATTTTTGGTTTGATGTCGGTACGTATGTTCGTGCGTGCGTGCGTTCGTACGTGCGTGCGTTCGTGCATGCGTGCGTAACTGGCAAATCTCAAAACTAGTTGAACGTATAATGTTGAAACTTTGTATTTGAGACTGGTATAGGGTCTAGTTGTGCACCTCGCGATATAGTCCCAATCGTCTGTACCGAAAGTCTTCTTTATTTGAAACTTTTTTCGAATTTTTCTAATAAATCAAGAATGATCAACCGTAAGGATGTTGAAATTCAGTATTTGAATGGTTATCTGCTATTTTTGTAATAATCGGCCAGGCCAGAAGTGCACTTTACCCGAAATTTTTTTGAATTTTTTGCATGAATATAGAATGATCCGCCATAGCATATTGAAATTTTGTATAAAAAACTTCTATAACATCTTATTGTACATCTTGCATTATGATTGCGATCGGCTGAACCGGAAGTGCACTTTATTCAAAACTTTTTCAATTTTCCGCATAAATTCAGAATGATCAGCCATAGGATACTGGAATTCAGCATTTGAAATTGCTGTAGCATCTAAATGGTCATCTTCTATTTTTGTAACAATTGACTGAGCCGGAAGTGCACTTTATATGACAGACTTTTTGAATTTTCCGCAGAAATTCTAAACAATCAGTCGTAGAATATTTAAATTTTGTATTAGTATTAGGCATTTTTATAATATCAAGCTGTACACCTTGCATTATGAATGCTATCGACTAAGCCGGAAGAGCACTTTATTCAAAACATTTTTTGAATTTTCCGCACAAATCCAAAACGATTGAACGTAGATTGTCAGAATTCAGTATTTAGGACGATTATACTGTCTAGATGTTCATACTCTATTTTTATTGAGATCCACTGAGCCGGAAGTGCATTCTATTTGACAGTCTTTTGGATTCCTTCGCATGAATTTGAAACGATCAGGTGTAGAATATTGAAATTTGGTATTTCAGTCTGCTGTAGTATCTGAATGATTGCCTACTATTTTCATCACAATAGACTGATCCGAAAGTGCACTTCAGTAAGAATTTATATTTTAATTTTGCGCATAAATTCAGATTTGTTGGCAGTCGTAGATTTTTGGAGATCAGTATTTAGGAATGTTGTAGTATAAGAATAATGGCCTACTGTTTCTATAGCAACCGACCTGGCTGAAAGCGCATTTTACTTGACAGATTCTTAGAATCTCTTGAGTATATCCAAAACGATTAACTGTGGAACGATGAGATTCTGTGTTTGATCATATATATATATATATATATATATATATATATATATATATATATATATATATATATATATTTATATATATCCAATGATGTACAAATAAGTTACGTGATGTTCACGTCAGATTTTTCTCTATATTTTAATGTTGCATTTTGATACAAGCAAAAATACATCGTTTCACACAGAAATTAACAAAATTTTGTGTATGACATGATGCAATTACCTTCGCATCAAAATGCAAAGCAGCATGCAGTATTTAATACAGCATGTTAAACGGCCTTAATGTACTTCCAATATTTGTTCTTAATACAGTTAACAGTGTTGCCATATCTCATTGTACAATACGTTATAGAATTTCATTGGTAAAAATTATTAAATTTTTTGACTGCGTTTGTATTGAACATTTTTCTATTCATAAAATTCTACGCAGACGATTTTTCTCCTTTTAGACTGTCAAATTCAACACTTAACATATAGACAAAGTTGACTCTATAAATTCCAAATGAACCATACAGATTTGGAATAACATATATCTCTCTGTTCCAATTCCCATTCTTAATATCATATTCGACAGCATAGAATACAAAAATTGATTTTCAGAGTTCTGTAAAAATTTCAATTGTTAATACGTGTCACCTATTTACTTCAAAGATATTTCTAGAAACTGTAACTACGTATTGTACTTTGTCTTTATGTGAATAACTCAAGCTTAATTGTATTCATATTTATTCCTGCTCGGTAATAAGGTTCGTTCGTGGAGCAGTGTACGTTTAAATGAATAAAGGAATAAATAGAATAATTGATAGCCTGAAAATAGCCTCAGCCTTATTGAAAAAAACTCGAATCAATTATTTCCATTTATTGTATCCTCACCTATCAAAAAAAGATTTTATCTCCATGAACATGATGAAGTGGTCAATCTAGATTGATACGAATATGTAAAGCATTTTGGATCCATTGATATGGACACATTCTTTCCTCATTCATTCTTTTTTAGAACCACTCTACTTCACATCGTTTATTTCGGAAGTCAATATCAAATTACAAGGACAACTTTTGACAAAACAAATTTAAATAGAAGTTTTTTTCCGAGCGAATACTGGAAATCCAATATCAATAAACTAATCCAACTATACACAATAAGCAGTTCAAGTATTTTCCATTATTCCCGCGTATTGGAATCGTCGATATTAAACTAGTCCATATTCAATAATTATTTGAATGGGATGGTATCTGCACTGTGCAGATATTCCCGGATATCCGTTCGTTGTTGTTCGGTGATAAGTTAACTCGAGAGAAATGTGTTGGAGAGATCTTCATCACAGCTGTCAACTGCAGATCACAGAACATTAAAATCAGAATTCATTATATAACATTGAAATATATTTCTGATTTGAATATATAAATTAAATTGAACATTTCTGGTTTATGGAGACAAATTTAGGAGTTTGATTTCATTACATGTGTGGCCGCACTCATGAAATTAGTGAAATCTGCTCTATATTGGAATAGTTCAAGTTACTCAGCAGTTTTGTGAGCTGCGAATAGAACAAACTCTATTTTTAGGGTTTTGCAGTGATTTGAGTGGAAACTGTGGTAGTGCCAATTAGGAAATTAGCAGTCAGATTTGTGTAGAGTTTTACTGAATAATGTAATAGTCTAAGAGCTGACTATATAAAAACCTTGGTATCGCTACATGGCTGATTCCTATTGTAAAAGGATCCTTTTGTGTAGCCAAATTCGAATCGTTTTGTCTGCTAGCGTGACTCCGTGGCTTTTGGATATTTTGAACTTGATATTTTAATAGAATTTCCAAAAAATTTGTTGTCAATTTCAACGAAAACAGTTCCATTTACAATATCGTTCTCTCAGTTATCAATAGTAGCTGTTAGCGTGACATTTATAAAAGAAAAATTTGTCTATTCGTCTACCGAAAATTAAATGAAATGATACCACGAGAAGCATACCGATGAAAAAAGAGACGAAAACCCGTAAACTTGTTATTAAAATGCGAATTCCCAATATTGATTCCAATATCGATAATTACCAATTGATTCCAATTTATCTTTTGAGTGTTGTTTTTCGAAAAAAGTCCTAATCTAGGAGTAATTATCAAGAAATAAAATTATAAGAATCTTCAAGAGGCAGAGGGCAGAGACGACAAAAGTCGATGGAAAAGAAGAGGATAGTTCTGGAAATTGAGTAGAAGGAGCAGATGTTACAGGAAGACAATCGCAGAATGTCTTATACATAGTTACAAATATGAAAGACGGTAGTTTTGGAGTGAAGAATAAAACTTCATTGATCACGACTTCATGGTCATGAATCTGGAGATAGAAAGCATTATGAGAGTTTCGCTAGTCGATCTGAGAATTATGAACAGTAATTCTATGACAGATTAGTATTAATGAATTCTGAGGGTACACAAACTGGTGATAGTGTTGAAATTAGAAGACTGATTGTGCAAGAGTCAACGTAAAGTTAGCTATTCGTGCAGAAATTGAAAAGTGCAGCTCTCACAATGTTTCTGGGAATTATCACGTAAAAATTTGTATAGGACATTTATTGATACCGGTTGCCGAGTGCACAAGTATATCCACAATATTTTCAAACGTAGAACTGTTATAATAAGAATAAGGTGCTATGTTTTAAAATTTATTCTAGAGTGCTCTCCAAAACAATTCATCGATATTTGTTTGGGAAATCATCCTATTATTTGTAGACTATTAGGCCCACTTCGAATGCACGAGGAGACAAAAATATAAATGAGACATCGATTATCTATAGTAAAATTCAACATTGTTCACTTGCATATTTTTTGTGGAATTTAAAAAAATATTTGCTAGCAATTTTCCATATATTTAATTCATACAGCATTCCGACCTGCCTCACAGATCTGTGCTTCAAACTTCGCAAAGAGATGGCCTTTTTAGCATGTTTGTCCTTTTTTTGATCATTATTGAAATAGGCAGAAATCGTTTAGTGTGATCAAGTAAAAAATATTTTGTAGAAGTCCGAAATTCAAACTTTGAGTGAAGTAGTGCAAGCAAATTTTCATATTTTGTACTATCATCATACAATATACGTATTTTTGGGGAGACAATGGAATAACCTCAATTCTCGGTCATTGTTACAATTAATTTTATTTCAATCAACTTGCCTGGTAGTGGCATTTGCAGCTCAAGCTTATTGCGAATGGTTCTTCACTTTGAGATTCAGAATTAAGTACAAATAATAAACTTACGATTTAGCGAGATTATACTCTTCCCGAATCCGTAGAGATATGATCAAGACACAGTTATTGCGATGAAAGCTCCACAAAAAAAATACTGATAGTATTTAAATCGATTATATCTGACTTACTACTTGTATCGAATCCAACTAGCTGAGGACAACTTTGATTTACAATAGTTCCTGCTGGTGTGTCATTCCAACAAAGAAGTGTATCGAACATTCCAGGACAATAAGAATCTGCAACAAACAAAAATTCATTCAAATCGTGTAATTTATATACACACATAGTACATCAAAATACAGTTTCCAAGTGCTCTACCAACTAAGCTGTTATTGTTCTGATTCTTCATCTTTGTTTACACTCAATTCATAGAAATATCAATAATTTTTAATAACATACTTAGCATCTATCCAACATGGGTAACTTGAACTAGAGCAAATGCACCGCACAAGCACATGATCAGTTGTACTGATCCCATCTAATTTCACCATATTTATGGAGACATGAATTTTTGAATGCAGAGCTACCAATATTCAATGATAAATAAAATGCCAATAGGAGTTATTGCGCAAAAATTAGGTATAGTGTAAAAGCTTGGTTCTACAATTTACGCAACCTTCCGCTACTCGAATGTCATATTTGCATGAGTATTTTATATTTTCGATAAAACGACTTCAAACAGCTTTGTTATGCCATTATTTGACTGTTTCGATTTTAATAACGTGTGTTTCGTCTTTTGACACTTTGGAATACACACGGACATATTCCAGTCTCTAATTATTATTTATTTGTTTCGTGGAAGCAGAAAATGGACTCATAATGATCATGGATGTAGGAACAATGTTCCAGAAATGAGTCTGTTCAAATAGATTAGATGAAGAACAAAGTTCAATGAATCATTCAGAACTTATGATAAAACTTAAATAGATCACATATTTTTTCATATTGTCATGATATTAATAAGAGATGAGGGAGACCGTTGATTAGATTCACCTGACTGTCTTAAGAATACATAGGTCCATATTCTCACCTCATAAAATCGCATGACTTCCTGAAAAATTATGCACTTATCTATCTCTTTTTTTTTTGAAATTTTTGCTGAAGTAGCGCTTTTTCAAGAGGTGAGAATACGGACCATAGACTGTATAACCACATATGCAGAAGTACTTGTAATAGACATTTCTAAAGTTAATCAATCAAAACAGTGCATCTATAAGCTGAACTGATTCCCAGATATGAATAAAACACTGTAAAACTTTAAAGTCATCTACATAACTGACGTACTGTCATTCATTTCGTTCTTGAAACTTGTTTAATTGTTTCTATAGTCACAACAATCTAACTGAGTTCATTACATGCCATAAGTTTTGTTGCTGTCGCTGTTTCGAGAAGTGGAAATATTCGAAATTTGCAGAATACAATGTTACTATCTCAATGTTGGAGGCTCAGAGAACTGTACCCAGTACAAAAACTCTTGGTGCTGTATTCTGCTGGGGGTAACTCTCAGATCCGAAAAATTCTTCTATATAAAGAGTCCGACTCCAAAGAGAAATGATCATCTGTGCTTAAAGCACATCATTTTCTACTAGAGATTTAAGTGAACTTCATTTGACTCATTCACCTAAATTCACTTGACTATGTGTGTGAGTCTCTTACACAACTTTTTATCAAATGAATGAGTCGATTCTATTTCTCAAAATGAATTATATCAAATTAACAGAGTTACAAATCGAAACGGTGGATGGCAGCATAGTCTCTATCGATAAAATTGTATTTTATTGTAATGTCATTAGAACAATCAAAATATCATAATGAAATAAAAAAAAAAAAATTCAAACAATTTTGTAACAAACTCAGGTGAATGTAATGTTTTTACAAGATGAAAAATGATACCATCAAATGATAACACCTATACACTGAGATAACCTAATCAGACGCCATCACAAATGGAAACCGTGAAAAATACAGGGCAATGATATTCACAACCATTGTAAATTTTCAACATGCTTATTATGGTAATCTGCTGTCAAAAAGTTTCACATTATGCGCATATCACAGACTACAACTGGTGAATTGGGCATCCTGAAAGAGTTTAGCATAGCTTTAGAATCGCTTTGAACATCAGGGCTCTTGTTACAATTCACTACAAGTAGAGTATTCTAAATTATTTCAAAAAGAGGTTTACTCCGTCACAGCCGATTTAGTCTGCCGGTGGAGTAGCATTGTGCTCAAGCGGAAAATTTTTAGTTTGCATTATTACAGACAGGTTTCAGGAGAAATGAATCGTTGATACATCAGAGTTCTATCATGAAACAAATCATTTTCATCATTATGAATACAGAATAGAATTAAACCGTCTTCTAGAAACTTTAAACAAGCTTGCGACAAAATTAATGAGGACAGAATGTTAGAAGTGTAAGGACAACTAGAACAACCAGAGAAAATGATAGAATGAATAAAGATGACTCTAGATTATACCTATTGTGAAATACTGATACATGGACCAGCATCTGTAAGCTTTGAATTGCGAAGAGTCTCTGGATAGAGGGATTTAATGTCACATTCGAGGTGCGTAAAGTTGGCAAACAATTTCAAGCACTAACGAAGTGAACTATATTGTTGGTTAGTGCTTCGTGAGTGCTTCTTAGTGCTTCCAACTTTTCCATAGCAGACTCCTCTATTACGTCATGAATGACGTTCGATTGTTTTCCTGCCAACTTTACGCTAGCTGACACTTTTCAACAGAAATTAATAAACTTGGTGTTGTTGGTTAGTACTTCGTTAGTGCTTTTTAGTGCTTCCAAATTTTCCATTCAAAATGTCATGGTGACGTCATGAATAACGTTCAATTATTTTTCTGCCAACTTTACGCCAGCTGACACTTTTCAATAGAAATTAATGAACATGGTGTCATTGGTTAGTGCTTCGTTGGTGCTTCATAGTGCTTTCAAATTTTCCACGCCAAGTACCGTAGTGACGTCACGAATAACGTTCAATTACTTTCCTGCCAACTTTACACTAGCTGACACTTTTCAACAGAATTTGGTGAACTTGGTGTCATTGGTTAGTGCTTTGTAAGTGCTTCTTAGTGCTTCCAATTTTTCTACTCCACGTGCCATAGGGACGTCACGAATAACGTTCTTTTATTTTTCTCCCAACTCTACGCTGGCTGACACTATTAATTAAAAATTATTGATCTTAGCAAACAATATAAAGCACTAGCAAAACATACTATATTGTAGGTGAGAATTTCATTAGTCCTTTAAGTGCCTTTCAAGAGATTCCAGCCCATTACTCAGTGACACTATTAATAACGGTTTCCTCCTAGTGCATTGCGGTACGTGATAGATATCTCGAAGGAAAGATGAGTTTGGCATCATTGTTTTGAGTATTGTTCATGCTTTGGAGTGTTGAAGTAATTACAGAACCAAAAGCCATGATAACGTTACAAAAAGCTTTTAATTATTCGCATGAGTAATTGTATGACAAGAATCGAGATTTTCATAAATATCGGTACCAACTGAGATATTATGCTAACAGTTTTCTAAATAATCCAATTGTTGTTATAGGTTGATGCTCTATTTATCACACTACTTAGCTGTTGAAGTGTATTAGATTCTGGAAATAGAGTATTCAGAATAATAAATCCAAATTATTGGAGTTAAACGGTGTGCAATATTGGAGGCCAATCTCACAGCTTCGGAATAACTTCATCATAGTGACGTCATAAGGACCTTTCAGATACTTTCCTGCTTACTTCACGCTAGCTGACTTATTTCAGCAGAAATTGATGGAATCGGTGTCATAGGTTATTGCTCCGTTAGTGCTTCATAGTGCTCCTAATTTCTCACAAATAACGTTTGATTATTCCCTTGCCAACTTCACGATAAGTGACATTCTCCAACAGAAAATGATAAACTTGGAATACGTTGCACTAGATGACCGCAGCGCTCATGCTTACGGCCGCGGTTTTTGCTGTTCCACTAACTAATTGTCGATGTGACTAGTGCTTCAAGTGGAACGATGCGAGAGTCTGTTAAATGTAAAATAAACTGACAATTTGAACTCAGGATCGAAAAATAGATCATCAATAAGATTAGACTAACGTGTACCAAAAAGTATTTACGAATGGAATGAAACCTAAATGCCTGTGAAAATCAATCACTCTTAAATGATAAATGATGATAATGAGGGACCACAAAATTATCTACCATATGGACGAATGGGATATCTTAAGTCAATTGACATAACTTGGAATCGAAAGTACAAATTGGAAAGGCAATTTCTCATTTGATTTGAACTTCTAGGCGATTTCCGCAAAAATGAACGCAACAACGGTTTCACCCACCTTTCAATCGCGGGCGTTGTGAGCTTGAAGTGGTCTAGATCAATGATGTCATCTATGATGTATCTATCATGAACGACATGCCGCGATCATCTTGTGGAACAATTATTAAGGCGACATGAGCGTTGTGGTTGTCTAGTGGAACGTACCCTTGATGTCATAGGTTCTTTAATGCTTTTGAGTGCTTTCAATTTTTCTATTCTAATTGCTATAGTGATGTCACGTATAACGTTTAGTTACTTCCCTGTCAACCTTATGCTGGCTCACACTTTTCAACAGGAATTAATAAACTAGATGTCATTGATTAGTGCTTTGTTGGTGCTTTTTAGTGCTTCCAAGCTCTCCACTTCTAGTGCCATATGGACGTCACAAAGAATTTTTGATAACTTTCCTATCAACTTTAAACTAGCTGACACATTTCAACAGAAATTGCTGAACCTGGTGTCTTTGGTTAGTACTTCGGTAGTGCTATTCAGTGCTTCTAAATTTTCCACTCCAAGTGTCAGAATGAAGTAATCGATGACGTTCAATCACTTATTTGCCAACTTTACGCTAGCTGACACTATTAAACAGAAATCGATGACCTTGGAGTCTTTGCTTACTGCTTTTCAGTACCTTCAAATCTCTTATTCCATGTGTCATGATGGCGTCACAAGTAGTGTTCGATGATGTTCTAAGCTTGAAATTAGCGAATAATTTCAAGCACTAACAAGATAAACTTTGTAATTAGTTAGTTAGTGTTCCATTATTGCCTCGAAAAAAATTATAGCGTGTTCCATTGTATCATCAATAATAACGGCTTTTTTCTGAAATGTCGGTGATCAGTAAATATTGATTTCAAGTGTGCTTATCAACTAGCTGAAAAGAAACTTGGCAAGTAATGAATTTTTACTTATACTTTTCTTCTGAATGATGTCTAGACGGCATGAACGAAGGATATATGATTATCCTTCCAACCTCTAACTGCCTGTAATTTGAAATTTCAAATAGCATCATTTCACATATTTTACATCAAATTGAAGCTTAACTCAATACGAATAGAGCCAGTTGCTGAAGTCAGCAAATTATTTTTAGCACTAAGAAAGCAAACTACGGTGGTGGCGCTAACGGGAAATCCAGGGGGTACTTGCCCCTCTTAAGTTTTTAATAGCCTCTTGGTTGGTCCTCGACTATTTTTGCTAGTAATACTGATTTTAACATTTAGAAAAGACAGAAAAACACTGAAAGAAAAAGAAACACAAAAAAAAAACATTGTTATACAGAATAATTTTTTCTGCATTAATGCACATGTGTCTAAAAATTTTTATCTGCATTTAATCATGATTATTATTGGCACGCACTGCCGAACTTGTCCAAACTTGTAAAATTAATTGTGTGAGTCCGATAGCGACGCAATGAACTTGTGATTATTTATCAAGATTATTCTATACTTCACCTATTCGTCCACGTGCATAGTTTCGCAAGTTCAAACATGATTTACAAATTTTGGTATTTATACGAGTGATAAAAATCTCAATGCTCATTCGTTATTTTGTGATCAAAGAGTAAAGTAAAAATGAATATGAAGCGTACATATAATATCAGAATCAGATAAAAAATATATGCTCCCTGATTTTCTTCCTGGTCCCTACTGTCCCCTCTAGATTTCAGAGCCCAGCGCACCAACTGAAACTGTATGATTGACTAGTGTTTTGATGGTGCTTATAACTAAGCAAATAGTATCAAGCATCAACGAAATGAACTAATGGTTAATCAGTGCTATTTTAGGGCCTTTTATTGCCTTTTGAAAACGTTTAGCATATTTTATATAGATATATACATAAAATTAGCTGATAGATTTTAATAGGAATAGATGCAGTTGGTATCATTTTCCTGAGTTTGAGTCGTGATTTTTTTTCAGGAGTTGAAGAACATTTAAAGAATCTCTATGAATGAAGTCATGAGAAAATTTGAACTACCTATGTATAAATGGTATATATGATGGTCACATAGCATTGTTTTTATGTCTATACTATAGCCTCAATCATTGAATTGCATGTATGATAGGAGAGCTGGTAGATATTTTAGGAGAGGTATTTGAGGTACCGTGAAAATTTGTATGAGTGATTTTTTCTTTCTTTTCTGATGTTTGAGTACAGAAATCAAGACCTGACTGATGGGTGAAGGGGAACTCTAAGTTCTCAACTTTGCAAATTTTCTTTTGCAAAAAATATCCTTGAGGTATTTTGATATTTTGATAGATACCTCCAAATTGAGTATTGAGTCGTTAGGGTGGGACATTCCAGTCATGTGATTGAGAATGTTATACATATATGAATGCGAGTGACGAGTGAATAGCGCTATGAGTATTGTATTTTAACGTATTTTGCTATTTTCCTTTAATGTTTCTTTACAAGCTAGAAATTCTTCCGTGTAGTTGTATAGTGTACATAAGTATATTCAGCTTGCTCATGTTTCTGTAACAAAATTAATTTTATGTGATCGTTTCTATTTATAGTCTGAACCTGCTCTGATGATGATTCTTTAAGGAATCGAAACCGGTCAGCATTCCAAGCTGAATACAGAACAAGACTTTTCCGAAGTTTTCTGAGAACCTTACCATCCATCAATCATTTTCTACACTTGGGGGTTTACTGATTAAATACTTGATATGATTCTCTAAGTATGCTGTCTTTTCTTTGTATGATTGCGCCTTTTACTCAACAAACTATCCTCTTTGGGTACAGGAAAAATTTCATTTGACTTTTTGCGAGTTCTGTGACTACTAATACAAATAGGCACAAAATATTTTATGCACATTCCAGCAACTTTTTTCAAGAGAAAATGCTAAATGAAGCGAAACTCTTGAAGTAACACCATAAAAACATAATGCTAATCTAACTACCATTCAGTTGTCTTATGTCTCAATAATACAGTTTTTGATCCACTCACGCAACACATTTGATAGTGAATTGGATAGGCATAGACTCAGTATACTCTCTTGTGAGTTAAAGCAACCATAACTTGAACAATTGATAGTATACATCTTCGATGTGAGATTGGCCTTCAATATTGCACACCGTTTAATTCCAAAAATTTTGATTTATTATTTTGAATACTCTATTACCAGAGTCTAATACACTTTATTTCACGATAAATCGAGCATCAACCTATAGCACCAATTAGATTATGTAGAAAACTGTTAGCATAATATCTCAGTTGGTACCGTTATTTATTAAAATTTCGATTCTTGTCATACAATTACTCATGCGAATAATTGGAAGCTTTTTTGTGACGTTATCATGGCTTTCGGTTTTGTAACCACTTCAACACTCCAAATCATAAACAATGCTCGGAACAATGGTGCCAAACTCATCTTTCCTTCAAAATATTTATCACGTACCGTAATGCACTAGGAGAGAAACCGTTATTAATAGTGTCACTGAGTAATGGGCTGGAATCTCTTGAAAGGCACTAAAAAGCACTAATGAAATCCTCACCTACAATATAGTATGTTTTGCTAGTGCTTTATATTGTTTGCTAAGATCAGTAATTTTTAATTAATAGTGTCAGCCAGCGTAGAGTTGGGAGAAAAATAATAGAACGTTATTCGTGACGTCCCTATGGCCTGTGGAGAAGCACTAAGAAGCACTTACAAAGCACTAACCAATGACACCAAGTTCACCAAATTCTGTTGAAAAATGTCAGCCAGTGTAAAGTTGGCAGGAAAGTAATTGAACGTTATTCGTGACGTCACTACGGTACTTGGCGTGGAAAATTTGAAAGCACTATGAAGCACTAACGAAGCACTGACCAATGACACCATGTTCATTAATTTCTGTTGAAAAGTGTCAGCTGGCGTAAAGTTGGCAGAAAATTAATTGAACGTTATTCATGACGTCACCATGACATTTTGAGTGGAAAATTTGGAAGCACTAAAAAGCACTAACGAAGTACTAACCAACAACACCAAGTTTATTAATTTCTGTTGAAAAGTGTCAGCTAGCGTAAAGTTGGCAGGAAAACAATCGAACGTCATTCATGATGTGATAGAGGAGTCTGCTATGGAAAAGTTGGAAGCACTAAGAAGCACTTACAAACAATATAGTTCACTTCGTTAGTGCTTGAAATTGTTTGCCAACTTTACGCACCTTCACCTTCGCTCTCTAATTATTTGAAGGAGTGGAGTATGCAAATCTGAGCAAGTACTCGTTACGATGATGACATAGTGACCTTCACAAGATTGGAAAAATAATTTAAAGATATCTTCAAAAAGTTCAAGAAAAAGACCGAAGCAATAGGTTTGAATATGAATGAAAGGAAAACCAAATACTTGAAAGGTAGAATAGGAGGTTAGAAAGAAATAGGAAAGATTCAAGTTTCTAAGATTGAAGCTAGTGTCACGAGGAGCCAAGATTTACTTTAATAAAACGATTATACGACTTAGAGCTAAGGTAACGATTATATAATCCTTAACGACGCTGTGACTTTCCAGACATCATAGGAAGGATCTCACGATCAGCTAGAAGACAATGTGAAACCTGATGCGAAATAAATACTGTAGTGTGTAGTTTGCATTACACTGAATTTAGTGTAATGACATCCTAATTTCAATGGAAATATTCTGATTTTAATTCATTTCAAACTTAATTTCAATTTGAGAGCCTGGTAAACATCATAACATGTACTGATAAATTAAAAACGATCAGTTAAACAATGTGAATATTCAAAGCTCACCAATTTCAAAATGGAAGAAATTATAAATCAGTTGAATGATTTGCTCATAGATCAGACTCAATCTGGAAGAAAGGAATCGAGATGTTCTAATTCCGATTTCTATCCAATATTTTGTGACATTTTAGTTATATCATCCGGGATACTTATAAAGCAAACATCATAACAGAAGACAGAGTGTTGGCAGGTGAAATTTTGAAAAACTCACAGATAGTTATATGAATGGAAATAGAATGATCCACTTTTCAAGAAAACATTGAAATCAATCCGACGCATTCAGATAGAATTTTAAGTTTTTTGCTCGGAATATAAAGATTGAAGGGAGGAAAACACATCACTTAGTACTGTTATTTGCTTCACTGTTCCAGAAAAAAGTTGAAAATATATATTAAGTTTTATTTATTCGTGAACTATTCAAAATTAGACTTTTTGACTCGAGTATGACGTTTATACATGTTCAATATTTCTGATAAATCGAATTTCGGACGATTGATCTAGAATAATCAAAGTTTGGGTGGAAGATCAATCTAATTTGAAAGAAAATTAGTGAGTCCTCAATATTTTGGCATTAGGTTAGTGAAAATTTCAAATCAATCCAAATAGAGATATATATTACATCAGAAGCCAATATTAAATCATCTCAAAAACTGATAATTTGTGAGTGATGAGCTTGAATGTGTTTACTGCGTACCTACAATAACAGACGATTCAACATAAGACTAAAAATAACAAAGTTTATATCGATCAAAGTAACATTTATAGGTTACTGTTTGATGATTATCTAAACAATTGAACATCAAATTTCATAGTCTCGCATAAATATTTAAATTGCATGATACCATCACATGGGACAAAAATTCCTATATACTTATATTTCCAGCAAAATTTCATTGGGGAGACAGATGTATAGAGTATCGAATATTAATCATCATGTCAATTATGTCGATTGCGTGATGAGGAACTGAGATTTTATTCATTGCCGAATTGTGAATTGAAAAAAGCGCATGAAAGTGTGGTTCACTCGTGTGAGGAGAAGACCGTTACTATATAAATAAATAAAAATAGTAATATATTTTGAACTATTGGGATGTTTTACTTGACTGAAATGGAAAACCGTAATGCTAGCAAGCTAATAATATTAAATCATCAATCATTGATGATGATGATTTCTTACAGAAGAATTGAAATTGAAAATTAAAAACGAATTATTATTATTTATTCATAAAAATAGCTTGTAAATAACATTGTTTATCAATTCAAAATTCAGACAATAATAATCAAACAGAACATACAAAAAGAATATTAAAACGTACATGTCAAATGGGCAACTATGTTTACACTTATTCAAATTCGCATATACTTCTTGTTTTGTTACTAAATGCGCCAGGCGGTCAGCGTTCAACTCTCGGAATCTTATCATTTTCCTCAGGATTTCCAATCTCTTTTACGTTGCTTACACGGAAAATTTGCATGAATTTTTTTCCTTTGGTTCAACTTTCAGATTTAAATATGGATAAATCGACTTCTTGAAACTTGCGTGAAAGTATTACTGTCACCGTAATTCTGTGCCCATTTTGCAAATTCTGTAGACACGTTAAAATATGTTGACTGTCATTTTTAAAATAAATTAGCAAACTAGTACTAAGCATCACCACCAAGACGGCGGCGGCGATTGCACCGCGCACAGCGTTGCTGACATGGCGTATATGAATATTCATTCTTTTGTAAATGTCACTTTAACGGTTACTTTTGGTTCTACTAGGCGACCGTAATGCCTATGTCGCCTTAAAAATCGTTCCACAAGACGATCGCGTCATAGATTACGTCATTAATCAAGACCGCTTCAAGCTCACAACGCCCGCGATTAAAAGGTGGTTTAAGGCGGTCGCTACGCTCATTTTTGCAGAAATATTAATATTATTATTGATTAATATTTGCCAATATTATAGATGATTTTATCATTATTCATTATCTATTAGGGATTAATTTATACAGCCATACATTCCAATGATATATTGTTTTTGCTACTGGACAGTTTAATCTTACTATTGATTTACTTTTGATTTGATCTCACCCAGGAGTTGTCAGTTTATTTGAATTTTTTGCATAAATTCAAAACAATTAAAACTTTGTATTAGGCACGTATATAACATCTAGTTATATATCTCGCATTATGACTGTGATCGGCTGAGCCAGAAGTGCAGTATACAAAACAATTTTTTGAATTTTTCGCATAAATGAATTGTAGCATCGTTATGATGTACAAGTAAGTCATGCGGCGTCCTCATCAGATTTTTCCATTTAGGTTCTACATGAACGAACTATGTTACTTACACTTATATTCGATCAGGAATAACATCTTCACTCAAATAGATTCCAACTGTGATATTCCACAATATTATTTAGATATCTTGGACGATTGAAGTACTATTTCGGATTTTTTTTTAAACATTCGTCTGAAACTTTTGACTTGATTACCATTTCCAGCAGAATGGATTCTTTAATAACAGCGAACTAAAGCTGATATATCCATTGGCAATATTATAGCTCTCTGATATCGATCGGTTTGTCGTCCCTAATTGACCTAAATAGTTGAGATCTATTCTGTCACTCCACTGCATGAGATCGTAAACGTATTATTCCGAAAATAGATATAGTATGCCCGCAGTACAATCATAGGTTAAATTGTACGCGCCACAAGCATTCTGAATAACACTACGAAATCTTATATCCGTGGAATCCAAAATTTCATTTCAAACTAATAGCAATCATCAGCTGAACTCAGTTCAGAGACATAATGGTGAAGCATTAACTGTCTGAATTTGGAGCAGGTTAGACAACTGCGTATGATGAAATCATAGCTGAAATGATACAGAAAATTTGAAAAATAACCGTAGTATATATTGTTATGAGGGCTACTAAGGTAGCAGGTAAAATCTTACAAGAAAATTTGGACAAAAAAAACTGTTTCCTAAACGGATGACAATGAACAATATAGAAAGGATGCATACTAGTAAATAGTTTGGTACTATACTCGTAGAAGTTACTCAAACCAGTATTTCAGATTAGTCTCAATTAACAATATAACTTATTTGAAGCGTTCAACAACTCAGACTGAAGATATCTTGGAACGATCCAGGAAGCAAACAAGTACAAAAAAAGTGATGAAATTCAAATAATATGACATTCATATAAAACTCAGTGCTCTCAAAGCCATTATAGAAATCATTAAAATTTTATGATACTACCGAGCTCCGGACACATTTATGTCTACTTGCCAATATTTACGACATAGACATACATAATGTGATGTGATGGATTAAATTTCATTCCTTCTTAAACTACTATTTTCTTCGTCCCGTCTTGCCAATCTTCATGAACATCTTTTGTTCTTATGTCACAAACCGTACCTATTTTCCTATCCGTGGCCTCTCTGACTTCAAAGTAAATTGATAATAGTTTAATCATATATGTGTTATGGAATGACTTGGAAATACGTTTCAATGGTATACAACCGAGCTGAAAAGTAAAAAATAATTTTCAATATAAAAATTGGGTAATTGACGAGAACATTAATGTTATTGTGGAGAAACCGTGAGGTGCTCTCGATATCAGTAGTCCTAAATATTCTATTGGTACGATTTCTGAATGTAGAGTTAGTATGAAAATATGATACAAAGCACCCACGCTTTATTCGCAATAACATCAATTTTCTCGTTATTTTTAAATTTTTATATTTAAAATTATTGTCAACTTTTTAGCTGGGTTGTTTACCATTGAAGCGTGTTTTTAAGTTTTTTGAAAGTATAATTTATTTTCTATTTTTTAGTTTGATCTGTTATGAAAAAAATATCTGTTAATTGAATTGCACGGCGGATCAACGGCAGATTACCATCAACCGAGCTTGCTTTGCTCGCACAGCGGTCTACTGTTGACCTAGCTCAAGGTCCGTAAACTATACAGGTTACCCCAATGGGCCAACTCTGCTTCAATTGGTTACTCGAGAATACGTCACCGCTACCTCTAGGAGGCCACGCCCACCGCTGTCTTTGCATTGCTACAGCAGTATTCTTTCTTTTTTTGACAAATTTGTTCTCATTTTATCAAAAACAGAAACTATTCTTATATTGAAGAAAATACTGACTCCTAGGCACTAAATTATAAAGTGCCTAAATAGTGGATCATATTATAAGGAGCTAAAATTAGGCTTTATGTGCTGAAGTTTGCAGTTTGACTGCCTCATTACGTTCGGCAGTTGAAGTAATCGAAGCACATAAAGCCAATTTCGCTCCGAATGATATGTACTATTTTTTTCTTGAAACGAGTACCTGAATTGTGACACATGAAGTTGATATATTGATTTTTGATGCGATGCAATTAGCTCTAAGATCAAGCTGAATCATGAAACCTAATACAATTTTGTCATTGTTACGATATGAACAAACACAAATTTAAATTGGAAAAGGAATTAAAAGTGTCATCTGCTGATATTAATAATCTCCCAGGCGAAGTGAGTGCGAATGGTTTATTTCAAAACCCAATTTTTCCATAACTGTAGGTACATTCACAATGAATATTACTGAATTATTTTGCTGAAATATTAGATTATTTGGAAATAATCAGCAAAAATATAGATGTTATCTATGCGTCGAAAACAAAACCTCAAATGTATCTCACCTTTATTTCAAGAGATGATAAATTTGTGTTTAGAAAAATGCACAGTAGAATAAAATAACACAGGATGTGAAGAGCGAAGCTCCAATAGTTCTAGATTGCAGAATGTCGCTTTTGCATTCGAGAATAAAAGATTTTTTCTACTCGCTACACTCACAAAGAAATTATTCGAGAATGCAAAAGAATCTCGCAATCATGAATCTAACAACATTTTCTCGAAAACCAGGACTCAAAATTGATGAAAATGTGAGAAAAAATCAATCAATGTCACTTTTAAAGCTGCTATGATACCAATACAGTTCATTTCAGTAGAAGTACTTCGCATCCTGACTGCAAAAGATTTCGAAAAAATTCGAATTTATATTATATCAAGCGACAAACGCTGAAGCAAAATATAGACAGGGCTACCAGTGACGTAGTGCTCCCTCTGTACACCGCTCAGCGATACCCACAAGTTGACTGATTGAGGTAACCTGTATAGTCTACGGACCTTGGACCGAGCTCGCTTCCTTGAATGTGGTAACCGTTTTTCAGGCTCTCTCTCCGGAAGCGGATCTTAATTCCTGATGACCCTTATCAGGATAACGGCACAAATTAAAAAAATTGTTGTATTGTCATCCGTCCATGAGAAATATGTAGAGTTTTAATTTAATCTGATGTTTCTAAGGCCCAGTATTTCAGTGTTCGGATTACGAAAACTGTGGATTAATTTTCGTAGCAAAGATTGTAAGAGCAATTGTTACCATAGTAATTAAGCTTCGTTCAAGTAATCTATAGATTGAACTGAGCCTGAAATACTGGGCCTTAGTGAGTGAACTTCACGTTCAGAGATTCTATCACATAGATACAGATGAAGCTAATAAAAGCGTTATAAAGAAAATCAATTTCATTTATTCTCTTGTTCAACCTAGAAAACGAAACCAGTTGATCTCAAACAGCTAATAATGTTTCTACAGGACATAGCGTGAGATGGCGAAGTTCAGGCAACTTTACGCATAGTAAATTTGACACCAAGAGACGCGGGGTCAGTTTTCACGTTATACACTTTCGGAAATTCTCTCATCAACTGGGCACATGCAATCATACTTAGATTGCTGTTTTGTACCTCACTTATCTGTGCGCCTCTGAAATTCAAAGCCGGATATTTCGATGTACTTTTTCCAAGACTTAGCAAAACGGCAATTTATGACTAGCACTAGCAATCACATGAGGAAGCTTTATGCGTATCTTTTAGGTGGGTTTTACTTACTTGTACTAAGTACAAGAAAGTATTATGAAACCGACAAAATTCATCTATCGAGATTTTGATGGAAATATCCGTTTTGAGCATCCCTGGATCCATTTTGACTATTTTTGGCTTGATGTCGGCACGTATGTTCGTGCGTTCGTGCGTGCGTAACTCGCAAATCTCAAAACTAGTTGAACGTATAATGTTGAAATTTTGTATTTAAGACTGCTATAGGGTCTAGTTGTGCACCATGCATTATGGTTCCAATCGATGGAACCGGAAGTGCACTTTACTTGAAACTTTTTTCGAATTCTTCTAATAAATCCAGAATGATCAACCGTGGGATGTTGAAATTCAGTATTTGAACTTGATGTTGTATCAGAATGGTCATTTGCTATTTTTGTATGAATCGGCCAAGCCAGAAGTGCACTTTACTCAAAACTTTTTTTGAATTTCTCGCATAAATCTAGAATTATTAGCCATAGCATATTGAAAATTCGTATTAAGCGTTTCTATAACATCTTATTGTACATCTTGCATTATGATTGCGATCGGCTGAACCGGAAGTGCACTTTATTGGAAACTTTTTTTTTCAATTTTCCGCATAAATCCAGAATGATCAGCCGTAGGATACTGGAATTTAGCATTTAAAATTGCTGTTGCATCTTAATCGTCATCTTCTATTTTTTGTGACAATCGGCTGAGTCGGAAGTGCACTTTATATGACAGACTTTTTGAATTTGCCGCATCAATTCTGAATAATCAGCCGTAGAATATTTAAATTTTGTATTAGGCACTTTTATAATATCTAGTTGTACACCCTGCATTATGATTGCTATCGACTAAACCGGAAGAGCACTTTATACGAAACATTTTTTGAATTTTCCGCATAAATCCAAAACGATTGAACGTAGATTGTTAGAATTCAGTATTTAGGACGCTTATACCGTCTAGATGCTCATATCCTATTTTTCTTGAGATCCACCGAGCCGGAAGTGCACTTTACTTGACAGTCTTTTGGAATCTTTTGGAACGATCAGGTGTAGAATATTGAAATTTGGTATTTCAGTCTGCTGTAGAATCTGAATGATTGCTTACTATTTTCATAACAATAGACTGAATCGGAAGTGCACTTCAGTAGGAATTTATTTTTCAATTTTCCGCATAAATTCAGATCGGTTGGTAGTCGTAGGATTTTGGAAATCAGTATTTAGGAATGTTGTAGTATAAGAATAATGGCCTACTGTTCCCATAGTAACCGACTTGGCTGAAAGCGCATTTTACTTGACAGATCCTTAGAATCTCTTGGGTAAATCCAAAACGATTAACTGTGGAACGATGAGATTTTCTGTTTGATTATATATATCCAATGATATATATAATAAAACACAAATGATGTACAAGTAAGTCACGTGATGTTCACGTCAGATTTTTTACTTTAGTGGCTCTCATAAAGTTCTTTATTGATAAATATTTATATGAATTATCAACAGATTAGAATTCAAGCTATCAATGAAGTGAATAAATTAATTGATAAGTTGAATGATTCATTTGAGGAATTATCCACTAGCACCTAAGATCACTAGAAATGATACAAGAGAAGGTTGGCTTCGAATAAAAATACCGATTGAATGTTTCTTGCAAATACTATTAGTTGAATTGAAAATAAAAAGAAAATATAGTCGAGACGACCATCGCTTAGATCCTGAATGTTATCATAGATTATAAATTCTATTTCAGCTGAGTTAATTTATAGAGATTTGTTATTAGATATTTTAGCCTTTCAATCTACAGCTTTCCAAAATTACTCAATGTGTTATAATTTATTCAATTGAAATTTTTTGAGCAAATTGGACGAGTATAGTGGTAGGTTCAAAGAAATACGAGACACTATAACGCGACCTTTGGAAAAATACTGGAAACAGGTTGATGAATTATCAAAAATCCGAAACCTGAATATTAAATTGAAAATCAATTCTGTTCCACACAATTTTTTCAGGGATCACTTTATAGTGTCCTATTTGGATTTTCCCAAACTTGACACTTTGATTGCATTATGACTTCATTTCATTGTATCACTGACTTACAAGTCCGATCATCTAAGGCTTGGTTAGACTCTACTGAAAAGTCTCAATAAGGAAGAAACACGTGTCTACAGATATCGCACTCTTAAATTTGTATTTCTGTGAAACTGTCAGGTTTTGAGATTTATCAATTTATATTTTTCAGTGATTGATTCTGGCAAACTAACTGTCCATACTTATTCAAGAATTTGAGTCAAAATTCTAATTATAAATAGTTTCTATGAATAGCATTCTTTGTTAGTTGGAGAATTTTGCTTTGAACAGAAAACACACGGCAGCCACCTTAGATACCTCAGGAGACATTTCACACTATTTCCATTTCATTAGTTTCATCATGTATCAAGCTTAATACCCTTGATAGATTGAAGTTTCTATTCTCATTGCTCTCTTTGCTCTATCCGGGAACATTAATTCAAACAAATATCAGACAAACCAACCAAGGAATATAGAACAATTGTTATTTACAACAAAACTCTAGGAGTTATTATCAACTTGTCTACAAAATAATATTTTTATGTTAGTAATTTGTATGAGTCATTCTATTATTGGAAATATTTGTCCGGTTGAGTGACCAAATTCCCTGAAATAAAATAAAAAAAAAAACAAAACAAATCTTCTCATGCACGGTTGCATGAACGTTCATTAACTAAAGAGTTCTTCAAAAATAAACAATATCAAATCGAATATTTTCGTCAAATCAATTGCTTAGCATTGCTGTCAAAAATTTGATTTGATATTGTTCATTTTTGAAGAACTGTTTGATTAATGAACGTTTATGGAGTATATTCAAAGGTGCTCTCCAATAGTAGAACCAAATTAGCTGTTACATATCTCTTCGCGACTGAATGAAGTACAGATAATACCAAAATTCTGTCTTCAGGATGTACACTGCTAGATTATCTTATGGAATGACTCATGTGAATATAGCGAGCAACAGATTTATATCCAGAAAAATTTCAACATGCAAAAACATGAATATCGAACAATTATATCCCATTTCAACACACATACCCTCAAGCTTCACAGCGTAATTATAATCATTCCGGAATATGAATGTCACAATCCTCTCAGTAGAAATTTAATATGATAACTAGGAATCATTCTATTCAAATTCCATCAGCTGAATGTTTGCTGATTATTTTCCGATGAATTTATTGCTCGTTCGGAAAATGGCATTCATACGAGGGAAATGAAAGAATGCAATGTTAGGTTGAAGAAGATAATAGGAGAATTAATGCCTCCATTTGTTACACTTCTCATTATTTAGTGATTTTCCTATATAATTCTCATTTATTTTTTATTACTCATGCAGGATAAGTACTATTTTGCGCATGTTTTCTCGGGCGATAAATAGCTCTTTGGCTTTTGCGTGCGTCAAGTATAATTTCTGTCCAAAAAAGCAGAAAAATACTCATCCCGCATTTGTAATAAAAAATTGTATCTGCAACTCGTGCGGTGTTGTCAATTGCCCACTTCGATCTCGTGGACAATCGACAACTTGCCGCACTTGTTGCACAATATACTATAAATACATTCTTCGACACATTCTTTAAAATAAGGTTATTGGAGCTTTTGAATTCCAGCAGTGACCGCATTATTAATTTCCTAATACGAAGCAAAGGTTTTTGCTTTTAATTTTTTATTGATTTAGGAAAGAAAACAAGCGATCATAGGGCTGAGGGTATGAAAAATTGGACGCTGGGCGAATAAAACAGATATCTGGTATCGCCATGAAACTTTGAAGACTTATGGTGAATGAATTCGTGTATACCACATTAGAGTTATTGTTTGACCACGTGCCAGTGAAGTAAGCACCATCATTCTTGACTTAGCGAACTGGATGGTTAATTACTCCTGTTGATGATTTAAGCTGCATTGATTTCATTGGAAGATTTGAATCATTCCATTACCATAACATAGAGTGCTTTTCAGTCCTTCGATAGAACTCATTCAATAAAAAATTATCACTAGTTACGATTATACTATCTAAATTTTCTGTTATCAGAATATTTCTAGAGATGATTCAATATTTTTGACACAGCCTTGGTATTTAAGCCAGATCCATCATCATTCACTTATTTAGAATGAAAAGTCAAGTTTCAATCCTCAGAAGGCAGCTTCAAAAATGGATACTCATCACGTATCCAATGAAAACATCTTGAAATGATGTCATATTTCAAAGATAATTCTGAATCAAATTTCTCTTCGCATAGGCTGTGAAGGTTCAATCAATTTTTATTCGTCTTCATTGTAATTCATTCCTCTAAAATTTTGTATGAACTATCGGAGAACTATAACGCATTGATAATCAATATCACTTGTTCGAAAACAAGTGAGACAAAGGCAGCTTAGCGAACTTTTGCTGGTCTCAATATGTCACTGTTTATAAAGAAGTGTAGAACAGTATAGGTTTTTGCATGAATTCGTCCTAAATAATAAAGTTGTAGGAATATTAAATTTTGAAGAGCACGCTGTTTTATCAACGAATGAATGAAAATCGAAGAATTATCTTCATTTCAGTTTTTCCTCCGTAACTATGTTGTTCACGAGGTCTTCTTTATAATTGATTCAGAATAGCATTTTTAACAGAGGCGCCGATGTCCAATTGATTGATACATAATTTAGAGCTTCTTCGAGAGATTGTGATTATTTTAAGATTAATTTCGAAGTGAAAATTTAGCTTGACGCAAAGCAATTTTTCTTAATATCAGTGTTTTCTTGTGCAGGGTGTTAGGGATTTGCACAGGTCGAAATAACAATTTCCAAAGTGAAAAAAATACAGATCCAACTTGGCCTCTGAAATTTCGATACTTGGCCCAAGAAGTTTTGAGGCTTGGCTCAATTCGGCCTAGAAAGTTTAGAGGCCTGGTTCAATCTGACTCGTGAAATTTTATATATCAACAAACTACAGCTATGTATGATGATTCATTTATTAAACAAGTGTTTCAACATATTCAGTTTAAGGAAAGATGGTTCCACCTTGTACAGGCCCATCGTATAATAATTTCAATCCGCAAAAATTCAAATCCAAGAATCGGTTTTTGAAACCATCACCTTGCATCTGGGAACAACTGTAGGATGAAACACGTGTCTACAGTTGCTCCCTGGTGAATAACTATCGTTTAAAGCAACACACGGAAGTAATTGTGTCATGTACTCATGCCCCAAGAATATGCATCCAGAGGATCGAGATCTGCTGATCTTGGAGGCAATAACACAGGACCACCACACTCTATCTAACGACCTCAGTATCTGAATGTTCTCTCACATATTTGCTGAAATTTCAAGTTGCACCGATATGGAGAAACCATACATTATGTCGGATATAAATCGGAGTATCCTGCCAACAGTTATACTAGTGTATAAAAACCATAAATAATTATAATCATATACGGAATTTATTGTCCTCAGATTCGTAAAATATGGCATGTATCAATTGTAGGATCAACATCAACTCTATCCACTGAAATATTTTCAAGATTTAGGCGACATCTTTGAGCTTCCTCAGCTCAACCAGAATTTTTTATTTGGTCAGTCAAGTATAAGAATTAAGCGGTCTGACACCCGTCGCGCCGATGCCCATTCTCATTCCGGCGTTTTGTATGTTATGTCTCGGTGAAGCGATATGTAAAGTTATGACAGCAACAATAAATGTAGACTCGGCACACAGAGACGGAGAAGCTGGGATAACGGATAATATTGTTATCCTAAATGAATGTAAATTTGTCCGTGCCCCCTCATCAACTTTTCTCAACCCTATTCAAATAGACCAGGAACGGAGCTTCATCATTTCTGTAATGATAGTTACAACAATTGTTATATATAAGAAGGTGATTGAGCTTGACTCATCAAGAACCTCAAATATTTTTTGCTACTGTTCGTAGAGAATCGAGTAGAAGGTTATATGAAAACCCTTTTGAAGTTCTTGCTCTCCTTTCTTTCATAATTGTTAAATATCACAAGATAACTGAGATTTGCTTATTTGTTTACAGAGAACGGCATCGCAAAGCTCAAAGATTGTTAAAAATGATGAAAAAAGATCAAAAATTGTATTGCGATTAATCGAGAAGAATGAAAACAAGAGAAAATAGAATTGATGACGTAAAGTTGGTTGCCTGATTGATTCATCCAATAATTTGCTAATGCATTCCAATACTACGAATTTTTCTGTGTCCTGCTGACAATAACTATATTTACAAGATCAGCTTATCTTATCTTAGAGTTTTGTGCTCTCTGCAATACAATTTCATTCAGAAAACTTATGGTGAAGATTTAGGTATTGATTTAAATATCTCCATGGAATATTCCAAAGAGGAGACACCATTAATGTTACAATGAACAATATTTTCGATTATGTCACAATTTGGAGGACATATAAAACGGTTTTTGTGATGAAGGCGGCGGAGCTTGAATGTTTCTAGGGCGCAAAAGTACTTTAGCCGGCTTTGGTTGACCCTGTCGGCGAAAAGTAAATTGAATTTCAGGATCGTCATTAGGACTTTTACCGGTAGAACCTTTATAAACTTAATCATATCGGTTCAAAGTTTTCACCAGAAAAAACATTCTAACAGCAGCCTTGAAATTTTAATTCCACAATAAATTATTATTTTATACCCTATACTCCCTTACATAACTCAACTCACGTTTCAATTAACAGGAATTTCAAGAAATAATTGGCAGGAAATCTAACTATCCCGTACCCACACATCAAAGATCCATGACATGCATGAAATTCCTTTTCAAAATTGAAATGAATATTATATCAGGAGCACATCTTGACAGTTAAAATTTCAGAATCACTTTATATAAAAATGACTTGAATTCAAAATTTGATGTGACAGCTTTTATAATACCTTCATCAAAATTCTATCAAACTCGAATTGAATTCGAATGATGCAGTTGTTTAAGAGTTGGGAAGAATTCTAAAGAAAGAATTTTTCTTATAGATGGTGTACTTCAAAACGACATGTGACATATTCAATAGAAGTAACATTGTTGGCTCAAGCTGAATATATTCTGATATATTCGCAATATTGAAAAGATACGCAGAAATACTACGAAGCAACAACGTCCAGCCCAATTATTATTCAAAGATGAAATGAAGCAGGAGCCCTAAATCTGATACAATTTTTCAACCAGTACATTCTGAAGGTATAACGCTAATCACACGTTGAACAATAACAGCTTATCAGACAAATTAAATTCCTGAAAACATCTCCATACTCGTACTTAAAATTCAGGAAACATAATATTTGTTTTTACGTTATTTTTCCCAGGATATGCACATCCATTTCATAATTAGATGTCGCTTAGGATTCGAATTGACAAGATATAGACGATACAATTCTCTTTCATTATATAGAATAGAATATTTTATTCATTCAGCCAGAAGCTAGTACAAACAATCAAGTATATTTCTGTAAAATTCAACTTAGTTTTCACAATTCAATTATAATAATACTAAGTGATAATAACTAATTGTGTAGTATTCTCTAAGTTTACTTTCGAACTGCTTAAGAGAGGTAATTTCTTTTTCATAATACCTGCATTGAAACAACGCGTTTCAACGCCTGTTTTGTCAGTCGAAACAAGACAATTGCAGACAAATGCGAGTGAAGCCGGGCAGGAACAGGCTTGTTTCTGCCCGAGGGGAGAAACAAGCTTGTTTCTGCCCGCTGAATTGATTTTTTTACATCGTTTTATCCCTGACAGAGTCGCATTTGTTCATTGTCAATCTCTAAATGAAAATCATATAACCTTAGTTAATTTGACAGTTGTTGTAATCGGAACTGTAAATAAAATTAAAAAGACGATCAGTTTCAAGAAAAAAAGTATTAATACGACAATTTTAAGTACACCACAACATCTTATTGATGAAGCACAAGCAGCTACTCTCGACTTGTTACCTGCAAAATCAAAAGAAAAATATTTACTTTGTTATGACAAATTTGTAATGTGGAAAATTTCAATGCAGGTATTATGAAAAATACAGTGTGTGGCACGGGACAAAACACGATTTCAGCCGAGGGTGATGCCGGCCCTCGCTTCGCTCGGGCAAGCAACGCTCACCCTCAGCTGAAATCGTCTTGTTTCGTCCCTAGCCACACAAAATACTATTAATTCACTAGGGAGTGAATGATATATTTGAACCTTCACGAGATATGTTATTGGTGCTAGATTGTTTTTTTTATAGTTTCGATATAAAAGCATTTGATTGTCTAGTATTATACAAGTGAATCTATTCTACTGTTCTAACTTTGTTCTTCAAATAATGTGGTAACATATTATTCAATATTTTGTAGATTCATAGTATCGAATTCACACATTTCTTTAATATCAATCCAATTCAACATGTGTAGCATGTCTTGAATTTTAGTAAATTTAGACCATTTCAAAATAATTCTCATCGCTCTATTTTGTAATACCTGTAGTGACTTAAAATCCGATGTTGAGCATAAAAACAATACAGTGCTGCAATACGTGAAATGTGGCAGAACAATAGTATTATACATTAATAAGAGAGTCCAAACTGAAACATGAGGATCTTCAGAAAATTCAGTCTCTTCCCAATTTTTTTACAAATGAATTTAGTATTTAATTTAAATTTCAATTCCCTATCAATGATTACTCCTAAATATTTTATTAACTCTACTATCTCTAAGACACCATGGCCTATGGTGATTTGGTCCTCATTATTGCTTATAATCTAATTAACTATTTTTTTTCGGTTGTTGAGAATATAACTTTGTATTTACTGCAGTCAAGTTTAAGTTTGTTCACATTCATCTATTTTTCAATTGCTTGGAGATCTTGGTTTGTTACTTTGAGATCAGTACTTCTATGATAAATGAGGGCGTCATCAGCAAATAAATGTATTTCACAGTTCATCATGATCTTAGAGATATCATTAATGTACAATATAAACAATAATGGACTAAGAACACTCTCATGTGGAACTCCTATGTTATTCTCTAATACTTCAGACATAGTTTCCTAGTTTTACAGTTTGCTTGTGTTCACTCAAACAACTTTCAAACCATTTTAGAACAGACCCCTTAAACTTAAAACCATATTTACTCAATTTTGCTATCAAAATATTTTCGTTGATTGTTTCAAAAGCCTTTTTGAGATCAAGAAAGACAGCACAAATAGTTTGATTGCAATCTAAACTTATCCTCCACTCATTCAGTATTAAATTAATGGCAGATTCACACGAATGATTTTCTCTAGAACCAGACTGATTTTCAATGAGTAAATTATTTAATTTCAAGTATGCTAATATTTGCCGATGGACTACAATTTCTAGCATTTTTTCACATGCTGCTAGTACGTTTATAGGACTAAATTCTTCAATATTTATAGTACTGCTAACTTTTTGGCCCGGTCGAATTGTTTAAAGTTTCATTTTTTCAGGAAATAGTCCCAATTTGAGTGAACTATCAATCAGATTCAACAATGGATATCCAATTAAATGGAAGAAATCTTTGAGGAATTCAATATTGATGTAATCTGGACTTATCTTACATTTTTGAGAAAACACCATGGCTGGTACCATGAGCTCTGTTTTTGGCGCTACTAAGAACGTTGTGCCAAGATGTGTTTTAATGCAATTAGAATTTTTCCAATTACTTTAGAAAATAATCTTCAGGTACAAATTACGGAAAACACATATGTCTACAAAATTTATTTGAATATTTTCCTTTAAAATAGCTTGAAATATTTATATTGCCTTAAAACGCTTCTTAAAATAACACTGCTAGTATAGCCAAAAACAGAGCTTGTGGTACCAGCCTATATTTTTGAGCTGTTACAGTCAATGTTTGAAAGTTATTAAACTCATTTTTATGTTGGGATAAATGTTCCAATGGATTTTGTGCATTATCAGATGGTATAGAGTCACGTAGTTCATACACTTCTACAACATTGGAATTCTGAAGTATGTGTTTAAAAGTCGCATTGCTGATTTCATTTATTCTGGTGAGGACTGAATAGTTCGAATAAATCACAAACAGAAGGCTCTATACGATGAATATAATGTCGTTGAATCGATCAAAATTCGAAGATTAAGATGGATTGGTAGTGTAACTAAAGTGCAGTGGCGTGCGGTGACTTTCTGTGATAGGTGTGCACAGTCGGTGGTGAGGAAGGGGATATATACATGGCCAACAATACAGCTTATTTTTCTCGCAACAACCAGCAATCTATTTAAATTTTTCATATATTTTAATTTGGAAATGTCGCACGGACTGCTGGCCTTTAATTTTGATATTTTGAGTGAGTTGTATGTCTGGCGTTGGTCTTGCTTTCATAATTTCATTTTTCGTTTCGACATCACGACGTGAAAAAGGATTTTCCAGTAGATCACAAATGATAGACTCATTTTCAGTTGTCATTCTACAAATGATAATTTTAGCCTTTCAGAAAAATAAATAATTTAAGAAACGTATGAAATAAGTGTTCATCTAACATTGTTGTCTTAAATAACAAATAACAATATTTCAACAATATACAAACTTATAAAAGGTGTTTAAAAAAAGAACACAGCTAAATGTTGAATATTCAGCTCCCGGTGTGGAAAGTCTGCCTGCATCCAGCGAGAGAGAACGAGTGATTGGAGATCTGCTAATATCGGTATGCTTTTTCTCTGTCAGACTCTATTCCTTTACTTTCCTAATACTGACTATGCCAAACAGACCTCGTTCGCCGTGCAGCGAGAAATTCTGCACCTCAAGCGTCGACATTCGTTTCAAATATATAGCACAGTGGCCCGCGCGGCGCGTCCGTATTTCTGGTTGTATAAATAGATAAAATTCGCTCTCTCTCTCTGATTTTATAATGAAAATTTGTGAGACAAAATGAAGTATTCAATAAACCATTATATTAATTTTATCTACGCACAACTGATACAAAATTGTTTGTTTACAACTTAGTTACCATGGTGGTAACATTTACTTTACGCCCGTCGGACGGTAAAAAAATTTACCGCCCGTTGGGCTGTAAACTAGAGAATTGGCCACCAGTATTATTATTAAAATAAGAAAACTACTATAATGGTTGACATATAAACAAAATCAATCGTTTAACACATGACATGTTTTTTGTTACCATACGCCACCTTATAATTTTGAAGTAATAAATATTTTTGCGTGTTCTCAAAAACTAATTACTTACGAGAAATTCACAAGTAAATTTTATCACAGTTGTGCGTAAAACGTTGTACGTGCCTCGGCCTGAAAGACAATTTACACCCTGGGACGAATTAAGGTCCTCGCTACGCTTCGGGCCTCAAACTTTGTCCGCGGGTGTAAACTTAATCTTTCAGCCCTCTATACGTAAATAACTATTACGTAATTTCTAATATTTTCATAGGGTGTGCAGTGCACACCCTGCACATATGGACTGTACGCCACTGCTAGAGTGGTCATGAAAATGCTGAATAAAATAGTGTTAGAGACGAGACCTAGTGGTAGATTGAAGAATCGATGAATTGACGATGTGGAAAAAGCTGGGAATTCTGATATATGTATAGCAGCAGATATGTACATATCATGATATGTATTACGATATATATCATCTGATATTTATGCGGCTATTGATCAACTTGACTGGGTGTCAGACGATGATATCCTGTTAATTGATCTGTGCCCGAAACCTAACTCTGAATTTGCTGCTTTCTCATAGATATGATATATAGTTGGGGAAGAACAGTGGCAAGATATAGAGGACCATATAAAAGCTGATATCATCATTAAGAAACTCAATCTTGCAGTGATGCTTTTATGCAATATTATGAATTTATCACGATGTAGAATAAGTCGATCTCTCACGAGAATAGAGTCACTAATATTGCCCTGATCTTGAAATTTTAAAATTTGATCAGCATGAAACTATATAAATGTAAGTCAATACTTTGAAGAATAATTTTATATGTGGAGTATAAGTGGAAGTGTATTCTAATTTTCAGGCACTTAACTTGCACGCCGAATTTTTGAGTTCTCTATTTCTGTCAGCAGCTTTTTTTGGCTCATTTTATCTATTCCAACTTTGAATCTCGCATTCTAATTTGCTCTGATTGATGCACCAGTATTGTTTTCTAAGCAGACTATTGAACAATTCAAATCGTTTGAAAATTTCAATGAGAAGATTGAGTAGCGCAATGGAATCAAACGATTTCAAACACTTCCGATTCGAATTAGTAACTGGTGGCGAGTTCTAGTGGTATGGAATCACATACGCAGATATTTTTGAGGTATGGAGTGCTTTATGTACTTCAGACAATAATTCTGCTGTGATATAAGCACTCTCTTGCACTCGCGCATCTGGACTTGGCTATTCTGCTCGCACTTACTGAAATTCCAACCTGTGATTTGACGGCTCCCAAATTTTGTCTCGCTCTTGGAATAATTTATCCTCAAATACATTCTCGATCATAGTAAAAATTCAGCTCTGCTAGAATATCAAAATGCAATTATTCATGTTCATAATATCGTTTCGAACATCATATATTTAAAATCCATGAATGCTGTTATATATAAATTTCAACATTTATATTAGCATCCTTTGCTTAAAGCCTGACAGAATCGAAATGCCAGGCGTTCCATTCTCAATCAAATGTGTCAAGAGGATCTGCCTACTCATTCATATGGCTGCTAAAATAACCAAAGTAAATACGTCGCCAGCTCTTAGTGTATGTGGCCTCCAAACTTCACAATTAAGTGATTATTTCTGTGATAAAGCATTATCAAAAGATGAGCTCTCCACGAACAGGAAAAATTAATTATGATTTTCGTTCCTCATTTAATTGCGTAAAAGTTGTGCTTTCAGTTGAATGATTCCATGTAAGCTAGAATGAATGATATTAGTAAGGAAATATGTACTTCTTGACTGGGAATTTGATGAAAAGGAAAAACTTCTGGAATGCAGTCAATGGAATTTAGTTAGATTTCTCAACGATTAGAATTTTTAATTACTCCCGAAGAAGCTTAAAAATAAAAATTGAATGATATTCAATATATTTCTGTAAGTGATTGTATCCGATTCTTCTTCACTTTTTTTCCAAATGTAGTTAGAGGACATTTAATCACTATCTACTTTTTCCATGATTCAATTATATTATGTTAACCGAATAAATATGTTATATACAAGTGACGTTTGATGTCTGACGGGACACCTCACAGATACTGAGAAAGACTCCAAAGCTATGCAGTGGGCGTATTACGTGTAACTGACGGTATGAATACTAAATTTTATTGTAACGTTATTCAGTACGCAAGCGCAAAAATACTTGATCTCAACGTTTGCATTATCGTATCCATAGCGGAGGCTCGCGAAAACTCCCTTTTCTCTCAAAAGCCTTCATATTCTGTTCAATACATTATATTTATCATAGAGTTGTATAATACCACGTTGCAACTTGGTTGGCTATTTTTTGATACTATTCATGGAATTATGTATATGTAAGCATAAGCAACGACCTTCTCCAAGTGAAAAATTACAGATTAATAGATTTTTTGAGTACAGATAAATACTCAGCAAATCCCGAAAAGCATAATAATCCAATTTTTTGACTATAACAATCGAATTAATCATATTCATATTCCTGGACTCGTTTGTGGAAATTATGTTTTTGTGTTTCTGTGACTAGCTGAAAGGGAAAATGAAGACAATAATTTTGTTGAGGAAAAACTCAACTACATTCTATGAGCTATAAGCTTTTCCTAAAAACGCAATTTCTAATCCATCAGTCATTTTGTGCAGAACACGGATAACGAATAACTGTCAAATAGAAGATTCTATTTGGTAACTGGTAGTGTCTAATTGTTGACATCTGCGAATTGTATAAGACGTTAATATAATCAACAATATCATCAGTAATATGGTCATAATAATGATGAAAGCTAACAAAAGCTGCAATTTAGAGGAGAATAGCGAAGATACTGCGCTTTATTGAATAAATATCATGGATGAATAGGATTTTGGTACAAAATTCACAGTGGAAGTCTCCAACGAATGAAAAATTGGAGTGTCCATACAATATGAGAAATAAATTGTCATATTTGTATAAATTAAAATTAGATTAAATTCATTAAACCATCACCAATTTTGTATGATGCTCAATAAAATAGATAGAAACTATAATATGTCACTGCATTCACTATGTAAAATTGATACATTTAGTTATATAGTTAGATAAAGTCATGAGATATCAAGATTTTAGACATATTTTACGTATCGGTTCACCTTTAGTTCAGAATATGTAGTTCGTATCTATCTACAAACAATATTGATAATCCAACAGGTGGCATTAAATGTCTTCAGTTCGAATGTTCTTATGTACTTTATATGTGATATAGTTGGAAATAATCAGATAAACCTTTGGAATACAACAGAAGACAGTAAATAACAGTGCACATACACAACAACATCAGTAATGATAGTTCCAGAATAGTGGTTGACTTAACTAAACCTAATTTAACATATTTTAATCATGAGGAGAACAGCTGCGGATCCTCAACACAATACGTACAGATCTATTGGTTCAATAATAAAATGAATAATATACTTTGCAGGTTGCAGTAACTATAAGTGCAGGCAGCAGAGAATTATGAGCTGGAGCAGACAGCAAAATAATGACATCGACTCCATACAGGAGCAGAACAATGTTAATTAAATTACGAAACTGATAAATTTACCAGAAACAAGGGAAACTTAGCCACAGTATATCTGTGTTCAAGAATCTCCTTTTTCTCCTTATGTGCACTTCCTGTTGATGAAATATCCGAACTTCTCTTTCAATTTCTGTTTGAGCACACTCATATAATATATGTTATTTACCTTACGATTTCTTATTCTACATTAACTTGATTATCTGGAGCTAATTATATACTCTATCTATATACTCAGTAAACAATTTTTCTTAATAACTTCTTCGAGTAAATCCCCTGGATATCGAGTGAAAATTCATCAAAGTTTTGTCAAAATTTCATAGTGCGCTTAGTCACCTCGATAACTCTATTTTTGCATATGTTCAAAGAAAGACTAAATTTGTCTCTGAAGTCAACAGTTTGTCTGCACAAGTTCATTGCACTTGAATCAGCTGATTTGAATAGTATAAATACAGTCAGAATCTGTGTCAGACTGTGCTGCCATCTATGAGCAGCTTGGAAAGTAGTTACTGCCCTCAATTTACATCATTATCGTTGGTTCTCAATCATTAAAATCATTCAACGATTTATTCAAAGAAAACGTTGGGATATTAAATGGAGTTAAATTCTAAAATAATCAATATAATGTATGATTTAATTGAAAATATTGTTACATAAATTCTTCAAGAACAGAAAACATAACCTATAGATGTATCAAATCGAATTTGAGGATTGATTTTGAATATTATCTGAAATATAAGACATAATGTTCAGCAGATCAAATCACGGGGCATACTTTATTGAAACGAACTGAGTGTGAAGTTTGTAATGATAGGTGAAAGGACTAATACACAAGTGCTTCATTTATAAATTATTGTAATTCATTCATCTCAGCAACTATTTTACGTTTTAAATTAACGATAAATATTAAATATCTCATAGTATTTTCATCATAATGTGTAAGTGCACAATATTTTGACATCAAATACATAAGCATAACTACAATAATTCAATTTTTAGTGAAAAATGACAATTCGGAAATCGTTCCAAATAAATTTGATGAGCTAATTCCAAACTTCCTGCGAAGTCTCAGACAGAAAAGCTAGACAATTTCACAGGTCTAAACTTTTATGACAACAATTGATAACAGATTTTTTTTTCAGAATTTATTTGAAGGAATTGATAACTCATATATGTCTAAATCAATTGTATCATTGTAACTGCTACTGGATCCGATAATTATACACCTGAACGACTCGTTAAATTATAAGGGATAAAAAATGCTGAAAAAAGATGAGAATTCGAGAAGTTTTAAAAAAAAATTATTATGGTTGACGAGTTCTATCACTGGTTAAGATTAATGTATTAATTTCTGTTACACTCTGTATTTAGGTTGATCAGAACGACCAACATTATTATTATTATGAGTTTTTGAAGTCGCCTCATACTTCAGCGGGTTTCGGAATCATTCTTGTTCTAATTATCTCCTTTCTATTTCATTCTATTTTTAATAATGAATCTTTCAATTTGTTCTTATCTCCTGATATCTTCTCTGTTTTTTGTCAAATAATATTATTTCTTGTTAATATCTCTTCTTTATCGTTTGCTGAGATTTTTTTTGGTTTTTCTCTTTTTTTTCTGTGTTGTATTCTTCTTCTCCCCACTAGTTTTGTTCTTTCATCTTCGGTCATTCTTGATAGGTCACCAAACGATGCCAATTTTTATTTTATTTCTATGACGTTATGAATACTAATCATTTGTATCCTGTTTCTTACAAGTCCGTTTCTTATTCTATTCGTCGCCAGTATTTTGTTTCTTATTTTCTGATTCATTACCCATCATCCACTCATACAAAATGTAACTTTGTGTTGTAGCTTAATAAACATTTGTTCAAAATTTTTTTTTTCATAATTGGGTGTTCTTTTTGATTCTTATAAGATTGTTTTATGATATTTTATTTTATCTTCAATAACATAGAAGTTATTCGAGTTAGCTCGTTTCGCTGTTACATTCTGTATACTATATATAAATTTATAGACTTTTCATATAGAGTCATTTTTGAACTTTTCGTTATATGTTTATTGTTCAGAATTATCTGGTTGACCGCAAGAAAATTTTTATTTGCTTCCTGAATTCTCGTATTTATTTCCTGCTTTGAGCTTTCTTTACAATTTAGTTCTGCCCTCAAGTATTCAAATGTTTATAGTTGTTTTATTCTTTTTCCATTTAGTATTACGTCTTTCTTGAATTCCGCTTTCATATACCCACTATTTTTGTTTTTTTACATCCATGTTCATATTAAGTTTTCCTAGCTTTTCGTTTTATATCTCTAGATTGCATATCTTTCTTGCTCTTTGTCATCACTGCTAGGTCCTCTGCGGGCGCACATTTTGATATTAAAATTCTTTTTAGCTCATAACATACAATCTCAAAAATTTAAATTTTATACTTTATGAAGGAAAAAACTTTTCAGAACTCATTTAATAAATAAATATGTTTTATTGGGTATAGTTCTGTAATTTATTAGAAACACAACGTTTCAACAGCAAAGTGCTGCCTTTTTCAAGTGAAAAGAAATATAACTATAAATAAACAAAATTGTCAAGACAACAAAAATAAAAATAAAAGTACAAATCATAACTAGATTAGTTTGAAATATATTAACTCCTAGGATCGTAGAGCTCTGCCTGTAATTGATGGTTCAATATCCACAGGTCTTCAGGAGATAATAATGAAGGTCTAAATAGGGAAATTGTCAACTCCTTGTGGTTCTAGATCAATCTGGCTCTACTCTTTTTGGTTTGGCGCATAACTGAACCATCCACAGATCTTCAGGAAATTATGAACAAATGATTGGTAGCCATGATCGATTGAGTTCATAACCAGTATTCAAATTCAAATTATTCGGTGATTTTTTAATTTCAATTGCTTCTCTTATAAGCCTCTTGAACCAATTGTTCTCTTTTGCCAGAAGCTTCGTATTATTGAAGTCAATGCCATGTAATTCTTGAATAGCATGCTCAGCCACAGCAGATTTTTCTGGATGGTTCAATCTTATATGACGAGAATGCTCTTTCAATCTTGTTTCTACAGTCCTCTTGGTATCCAGGTATATACAAGATTCCTTGTCAATGTGGCAAAGTATATATTGGACAAACCAAGAGGACTGTAGAAACAAGATTGAAAGAGCATTCTCGTCATATAAGATTGAACCATCCAGAAAAATCTGCTGTGGCTGAGCATGCTATTCAAGAATTACATGGCATTGACTTCAATAATACGAAGCTTCTGGCAAAAGAGAACAATTGGTTCAAGAGGCTTATAAGAGAAGCAATTGAAATTAAAAAATCACCGAATAATTTGAATTTGAATACTGGTTATGAACTTAATCGATCATGGCTACCAATCATTCGTTCATAATTTCAAGTTATTTGTATCTACGAATCTACTTGCAAGAATTACTTCATCACCACCTCCTGAAGATCTGTGGATGGTTCAGTTATGCGCCAAACCAAAAAGAGTAGAGCCAGATTGACCTAGAACCACAAGGAGTTGACAATTTCCCTATTTAGACCTTCATTATTATCTCCTGAAGACCTGTGGATATTGAATCATCAATTACAGGCAGAGCTCTACGATCCTAGGAGTTAATATATTTTAAACTAATCTAGTTATGATTTGTACTTTTATTTTTATTTTTGTTGTCTTGACAATTTTGTTTATTTATATTTATATTTCTTTTCACTTGAAAAAGGCAGCACTTTGCTGTTGAAACGTTGTGTTTCTAATAAATTACAGAACTTATACCCAATAAAACATATTTATTTATACTTTATATCCTTCATTATCTGGTGCAGAAATATAATATATAGCAATGGGCTCAAAGTTCTTCCTTGTCCCAGCTCTTGTTATGTTTTGAACTATCATACAGTTATCTCTCTGATATTCAATTGTAATTTCTCCTCTTTTTCCTTCTTTCAAAGGCTTTATAGAATGATTTTTGGATTTCGTTAAAATTTTGTTCTAGTATATTTCCATTGCCATGATTTTACTGCAGCTTTTTGATACTTGATTTTACTGATCTTTGTCTCTTGTACCCTTCATAGATATTCTTAATCTCTGTATCTAAATATTTCCTCCATATCAGTTTCTTCTTTTTAATATCGTCTTGAATTCCTTCTTTTCACCAATGTGTTAGTTTCTGACTGCCTTTGTCGCTGTTTGTACCACAGTCTCTTTTGACTGCTTCTTTTATCATGAAATTGAAGTCATTTGGTCCTTCGAAGTAATCAAACATTATCTTGTGAGTGAATATTCCATTTATCTGACGATTACATTCAAGTTATGATTTGAGTGTTGAATATTACTGTTTAATATGCCATCATTCCATCAATCAGTATTAATCAACATTGTTGTATATAATAACACTGAATACAATGTAAATAAATGTTACATAACAAAGCCCCCAGGTGAAGAGTGATCATTGTGACTCTCTGAATTATTCATAGGAGTAAAATATTGCAGCAATTGCAAGTGCACATAGGTAATTACCTATTGCTTGTATGAATTTTGGTACAGTCATTCATTATCAACCTGACAAACCTTCGAACAATACAGGAGAGAATTTATTATGAGTTAAATATCTATACTCTGAATCATGATTATTCTTCGTCATGCATAGTGCTCTAACACGCCACCAGGCTATTAATTGACGCCTACGTAATAACAATGCTTCCAGCGTAGATAATCAACATACAGTTCGAAGCCCTTTGGTATTTAATCCTCAATGCCGAGTATCGGGCTAATGTCATTTTATCATCAAAGTAGCAATGGCATGCACTAATTATTCGAGATGTACAGCAAGCTGCTTATCATAGGATTAATGTTTTGTTTGATGCCAATGAAATAGAGCGTCTGTGGCAATTTTAAATTTGACACTAGCATATGATTACTGGAAAAAAATTATTATAGTTGATCAGAGAATGATATATTGTTTGATATATCTAAATCCGATGTAATCAGAGAGTAGAAGCTATTAGATTCATCATCATCACTGGTGCATCAGCTCTTGTACTGCCGATCAGAATTTCGTGCCACTGCTATTTAATTTGAGGTGTATAGGTAGGAAACCTGTAGCACCCGAGTTTACTGATGCAAGAAGCTATTGGATTAAAACCAGTTAAAAAATATAGCTCTCCCACTCCTCAACAAAAATAGTCCGAATTACATTACAATTGAATTGAATAAGTAGTTCTCTAGGAATAAATGTTTAAATTATCAACTTTCGGAACTTTAAATCTATTACCAGTCCTAACTAAAATCTTGGAGGAAGCAGTATAGGAACAATAGGTTTTTCAACGTGAAGTTTATAATCAGTGATTAAACATCCTGTGGATGAAAACTTTTTTTTCTTTTGCGTAATGTCAACAAACAACATACAAAATAGTGAAATTTACAAATTTTGTTACGTGATCTACGGAATACTGTTATTGATCAAGCATCGTTGTGACGACATCACGCATGTTGATGATCAGAAAGTGCATAAGAGATAGGAACCATGGATTAATTCGACTTAGAATGATCTCAGACACAAAATGAGTTCTGCTGGGCTCGTAAAAAAACAGTTAGATAATTTGCTAGAGGTTCATGAGTTAATGATTCCTTTTTCTTGAAAAGCATTTTTTAACACAGATGGAACAAGTTTTGTCAAAGCTCACAGGTGAGTCTTTATCATAGATCTTTCCTTTGATGTCTACTTTTGTGTGCAAAGCGTAGTAAAATACTATTTTAGTAATTTAATAATTCAAACACGTAATAGTGACCAACTGAAACGTCTCAGTGAATATCCAGTGTTAATCTATAGGAATTTTGTTGACGTAGCATTTGATCCTTTCACGTCAATGACATTATTACCATTTTGATTGTGTAAATATACAGTTATCATGTTACAAGAAACTAACCTGTTTCAAATATATCCAAAATAATGAATAATAATGTATCTTGATGGATGTTTAGTTTGTTCCCTGTTATTTGTTTTGGGAGTTTCATATAATTGAACGTTTTCTTGGAGTCTCACAGAACATTGAAAACGCGATAACTACATGAGAGGTATCTTTTTTAATTACGGTGACAGCTAATTATGTGAATAACTTTTTGTTAATGATATATTGAGAATATGTACTCACATTGAAATGGTCTTCATAACAATATATAGATAAGTGGGGAGTCAAACAAACCACTCTTTTTGTGTATCTATCAAGTTGAGACATTTATAAATTACTTATTTGGCTCGCGATGACTGTTGCTATCACACTCAGGTACAATACAATGGGGTATTCCACTACTTTCAAAATTTGATAAACTTTCATGGAAATATGAAAATATGGGATAAATAATAGGTATAAGTAATGAAAATGATATTGAATATTGCTCCGTTTTTATAAAAAGACGATTTAATACTTAAATGACGTCATGATGACGTCCAAAAGTCTGTTGTGGTCCTCAAACAGTGAGCTTCATAGGTGTACAAATTCCTACAAGATTTGTTCATATTCATGGAATAATATTGTTGCGCTGCAATTTGATTTACTTATAAATTCATTGGAGATCTATCGGAAAAGTTGAAATATGTATCACTCCTATTTTTCGAATGCTGTTCAGAAACATTTTGAGAGGCCTCCAAGTTTTATAGGCATGCGCAAGGAGAGAAAATGAAGCTTTGAACTACTTGTATTTTTTGGTCGGAAGAAACGTGATTTTCACAAGTAAATTTCATAACTGTATAATTTAACTTGCTCATGGTCTTACTGACAATAATAAAAATAATTTAGATGATGTTAAATAAGCAAGACACTAACGCCACCTATTTTACTTTACGTCAATATTCTCAAAATGTTTGATGAAGAAGAAGACCTACCGTTTGAGTGACACAATAGACTTTTGGACGTCATGGAAAATTTTCAAATTTAAAAAAAATATTTCTCAGGTACTATGGAGTATTTTTGAATCGCATTCTCACTAATACTTTTATTCATTCATGTCCTATCAGAAAAGAGAATTAAAAAAAAAACAGTGGAATACCCCATTCTAATTCACCTCCTTTTTTTCTTAGGAACGAGGCTTTTTTTTGCTGAAGTCTATTGAAAATGATGCTAATGCTGAGCGTCAACGTGCATAGTGACGTCACAGCAACATGGCAGTTTTTCGCAATCTTTCAAATATCGTTCATTTTGAGATTGTGTTTGTTAAATCATAAGGATTTTTCTCGACAAAAAAATGTGTGCCAATATTTTTTTCGATGTGCTCAGAGTTCATTTTAAATATTTTTTAAAAACCGTGTGAGATCTATTGTTAGATCATATTGATGAAAACAATATTTTATCATCATATCAGTCAGATTTAAGAAGAAAATTTAGTTGTGGAACTGCCTTTCATTGTGAATGAAATGACTGACAAATATATTTTGACAGTAACTTTACAGCAGTAATATTTTTCGATTTGCAAAGATTCTTCGAAACTGATGATTCAATCGTGATGTATAAGCTGAAAAAATATGGCACATGTAGTTATGTCTTGAAATAGTTAAAAAGTTAGCCTTCAGATCATAAGCAAGGGGTAAAATGCAATGCGATAATTTCAGCGGAATTATTGATAGTATTTTGCGGCAATATTTTTGCCCTAGTATAGGCTATGTGCAAGGGGGCTGAGTTTGAACAAATATCGATGTGAGCGCTCATGGTGAGCACAATTGTAAACATCGAACTCCATTTCTCAGAATACGTCATTGAGCATTGTAGTTTAAAAGTGAAAATAATTGCATATAAAATATTGGAAAACCTTTGTTCTGTTTCAGGCTGTTGTGTTAAGGATGATTCAAGTGAAATATAGTTTCATAGATTTCATGTACCCAGTTATAACATAAAAAAACGAGTGAAGTGAATCAAAGCGGTAAATAGAGTATTGTCTGTCTTTTATTATTAATCTATATAACAAATATGTTTGTAATTCAATTGTGAAATTAGAAATATTCATCATCGATTTGGGATTCATGAATTCACCTCTATCTCTAATTTGTAAGATGTTTCAGTGATAGAAGTTAGTCAGATGCACTTTGCAATAATTTTGTTGTTAATGTTGTCAGCAACATATTCTTCAACATGTTCAATATGGCAAAACTAATTTTACGCTTTTCTTCAATGCTTGCTCGGTAAAAGGAATACAGTGTTTGATAAATACAAACCCGATCTGCAAGATCATCGGCGTCATAATTTGAGGTTATCCTGTCAATTTGGACGAATTGAGACTTTTTCTCTAGAATAGGTATGTTATAATTGAAGTAAAAAATACTCAAAATAAATAATTTCAACCTTTTATGCTATGCAAGTTATATTATACGCACACAGCTGAATTAAATAATATTAGTACATTTAAAAAATTATTGGTGTGAAACAATGATAAAATGGAGTTCAATCGTTCTCCATTGCCCGCTAGAGGCACTAGTAGACTTCATGCACGTAGCCTATAGTGTAAATATATTGTTACAGATGTCCTGGCATATACTTAATTTGCAGAATATATTGATACAGCTCAGAATGTTATACTCTGAATTGCAGAAGGTGATAGAATAGCCATAAATCAATAGATCAAGATAAGGAAGTGCTAAAACAAAAGCAATGTTGATTGGTAAAAAAAGGGGTGAGAAAAGATCATCTTATAAAAATGAATAGTACTCTAGTTGAAGTTGTTTTGCATATTGAATATATAGGTATAATAGTAGATGACGAATAGAAATTTAGTGTTTCTATAACAACTGCAAAAACAAATTATTCAATTAGTATCCAATTATCGAAGTTATTGGTGCGGGAAAACACATTCATTTCACCGCGATTCAATTTTTCATAATATATTTGAATAATCGGAATGATGAAAAAATATTGCAACGTCTGCAGAGAGAAAAAATGAGAGCAAATTTGTTTGTGATCGTTACTGTAGTACAAAGAATATGATGGTCCAATTCAGCTAGCTTGCTGGTTGATGAAGATAAATTTGCTGAAAAGGAAAGCATGATATTTATATATAAAATAAAATTGGGATTGATGCTCTGGTATTTTCCTAGTGAATCGAGGACATTCAATGGGAATAGCAATTATGAAACTAGGGATGTGAAAAAAATTGTAATCCCAATACTCCATATTTCTCTGTGCGGCGACAATATGACAAACTACCAAAACAAATTGAATTGCTGAGTTATGATGGCTTGTTCAAAAATAAAAAAGCTCAATTTCAGTGATAATCGTTGAACCGTCAAAGTGATTAATAGATAGGTATGAAGGCACAGTATAGTAATATACCGATCTAGTTTTCATCTTCATCAGAGATATATTTTTCTACGTATGTCTTTTTGAATTTTTCTTGTTTTCTGTAATAGCACTTTGTAAATAGATGATCATAATTCTTATTATTATATTGTGAATAAATTCATAACAGACTAAGGCCCAATTGTACAATCTTAGCTTATTTACAGCTTTGTTAAACTAAGTTTATTCCTCATAGTTAAAATTATTTCAGTAATAAATTATAGCCATAGTGAATGAACTCGGTTCAACTTAAATGTGAATAAGCTTCGATTGTACAACTGGGACTTGGTCTGATAGAATAATTAACAAAAATTATCAGTCAGATAAATTTTCTCCAAAATGGTTCATTACTTGCTACAAGATACGTGAATTTCAAGCATGTGTTTTGAAATGTATTCTCAAGTTTTTTATAAGCTAATTTCAAGAATTCATAAAAAAAATCAGAATCATATTTTTACTCATCTGGCGGGCGTACCATATTGTACCATTTTCATCTTCTCTTTTGTAGGTATTCGATGAAGTATCATTTTTGTCTTGAGAGCTTGGTCTGCTGAGAAGAAACTTTAGGGTCTTGAGATACACAAATAAAATTCGTTTTGCACATATGTAAAAAGTGTTCGCCGAATAGAAAATTAGATATTTTGAATTACTTAATAATAATAATATCATTTATTTGCCAAGAGTAAGAGATAGCTCCATACAAATAGATTGGTAACAATTAAATCTTGTAATAATATAATATAACACATAGAAAGTAGTGTGAATAATATTTTTTTTTCTTTTCTATACATTTAATATAAATGCTCTTAGCTTTAGAGCAGTCTTGAAATAATTGGCGACGTCTAACATTATCGGACCCGACGGACTGGTAAGTAAGTTACTCATAGCATTTCCTGAAACAGTACAGTTCACGTGTTTACTAATAAATTTGGAACGTACAGGATTATAAATGGGACAACTGAAAAGGAAATGGTTCAAGCTATTTTCTTCTTGAAGATTACATATACTGCAGTTCTCGTCATCATTAAATTTATGAAGGAATCCATCTTGATAATAGAAGAATCTGTTTATATTTGTTGTTCTCATCTGGCTGTCTAATTTCAGGATGCCAAAAGGTATTTTTAAGTTGAAGTAATTGACGCTAATAATATAAGTTTGATAGAGTGGATTATATGTAGAGTGTAGTATTCTTCTAGTATCTTCTCCGTAATGTAATTCATTGCATGCTTTTATAATATTATCCATTTCTGCCTTCAATGTAATACAGCTTTGTTTCTCCCATACCCATGAAAAGTTGGATCTCATAAAGACCATTTGGAGTTGTCTTACCCAGTTGCATTTCATTTGTTTTTCATGTGGGATGATACAAGTTTGTTTCTCATTTAGTTGAAGCAGTTTATTGTAGCATATTTTACTATATCTATTCTCTGGCATGATTAGAATTCTGTACCAAAAGTTTAATACTCTTCGTGTTATGTGTACTTCTATTTCTCCAAGCCTAACTCTCTTCTTATAATGTAGCCTGAAGTTGACATCTGCCAGCCAAAGATAGATTTGAAAAATTGTGAGGAACCTTTTTCGATATTTTCATATTGTGCTAGACCCCAGATTTCCGATCCATATAATAATGTTGGTTAAAGTACAGCGGCATACAATTTCAATATAATATAATATAATAATTAATATAATTCTGAAAGAATGTATAGATCATTAATTTCATTAAAGTTTCCCAATTAAAAATTTTAGCTTTCAGAAACGTACTTTTTATTGCATTTGTGGTTCGATGAGCTTTCGTTACCTTTTCGATCGTGTTTTCATTGAAAATACCAGAAGTCGTGAACGTTGCTCCCAAATAGGTGTACTTGTAGGGGAAAATGATTTCATTATTCTGGCAAATATGCTTAAAGTGACGTTCAGGTGCTCTGCCCATGTGAAAATGAACTATTTCAGTTTTTTCCGCATTCACTAGAAGTTGATGTGTATCACAGTATTCGGACAGTGCATTTAGTTTTCTTTGCAGATCAGGTGGGGAGTGTGCAAACAAGACAATATCATCTGCATATTGAGGAGACAGTATGTCAGTCTTGTTGTTTACAAAATACCCTTCAAGATTTTTCTGTCTGATGAAGCTCTCTAGGTCGGAAATATATAGAGCAAATAATAAAGCGCTTGTATATTCACCCTGTAGTACACCTTTACTGACTCGAATTGGTTCTGACAGTTTATTATTCACATTGATTCGTACAGTTGCTTCATCATAAATATTTTTAAGTAATCTTGTGATTTTACCACTTATTCCTAGACGATAGATTTTATTCCAAAGAATAGAGTGAGGTACCGAATCAAAGGCTTTCTTAAAATCGATAAAAATTGCATATACCCCTTTCTTGCTTGTTAAAAACGATAACTGAATTATCGAATTCAGAGCAAATATGTTGTCCGCGCAGGACCTTCGTTTCCTGAAGCCAGCCTGTGCTTCAGGAAGTATTGTTTTGCTTTCAATCCAAGTTTGCATTCGACTGTTCAGGATGAAAGTAAAAAGTTTGGTTGTAGCATTGATTAAAGCGATATCTCTGTAATTGTTTTAATCTATCCGATCTCCTTTTTTATGTTATAGTGTCATTTTTATAGTTTTCAGTTTCTTCGGTAGGTATTCATCTCTGAGAAATTTGTTTAATAAATCCTTAAGGTACATTTTCCATTTATAAGGCAGATTTTGAAGCAGTTCGTATATTATTTCGTCTGATCCCGCCGCTTTGTTTGCTTTTAATTTCTTCAAAGCATAATTGATCTCAATGTAAGTGATGTCTCCATCTAAATATGGGTGAAAGGCGTCAAAAAATCTTTGTTCATCTACTATTCTCTCGCCGTGAAAATTTTGAAAAAATATTGTCCATTCTTGTGAGTTTATTGGGTTTTTAACATGTTTTGACGACTGCAGAGCATTGATTGTACTCCAAAACTGTTTCTGATCCACTATATTTTGGAGTTTATTTTTAAGTTCTAGCTTATACCTGGTTTTCTCGTCCATTATGCTATGTTTATACCGATATTTTGGATTACTTTGGCACCGTCTTCTTACCTCAAATAATACGCATAAGACTGGAATTACAGTTTGTTGCTTCTGAATAGCAGAAAAACAAAAATTTTTGTTGAATCTTCTAGCTTTGTTCAGAAATACTACATTACAAAGACTGCGTATCCAAAGTGAAATATTATCAATTAATTAGAATAAGGATTGGAAGTAGGTACTAATTCAATAATAAATATGATTTTCATAGGAAAATGAATTCAAAAAGCATGCCTAGATACAAGTTACTTCTTATTTTTTGTGCCCACTCTTATCACTACAATAAAACCATTCACCTCTCAAATTTCGTGCCACAAACCAATTTGAAAGGGATTTTACTTCAGTAATTCGATTTTTCTGTTTGACAATAGATTTCAAAAGAATATTGTATATCTAAGGTGATTTTACACTTTCACTTTGAAGGTATAATCTGGATTCAGAAATATTTTTACAATTTTATTTTATTTCAAAAAATTATTGTAGGACAGATCTATTGAATTATGTATATTTTTTCTAGAATGTACTTACCGGTGAGTCCGACTTGTCATAAGTACCAACATACTTACCATTAGTACCAACATACTTATGACAAGTGCGGCTTGTCGGATTCACCGGTAGCCTCAATATTCATGTCGGACAATATTTTTCCTTCATTTTATTATCAAAAAATCTTTCGATTAGTGTACAGATCAGTATTACAGCAATATTCTTTCAATTAATTGGCCCTCGCTGGAAAACGCCTCCAAATCTAGAATTTTGCTAAATGAAAAAGTTGTCGGAATCATCACAATGAAGCCACTCACAAAGTTTCAAATGAGCGGTAATCAACAAAAAATTTAGGCGCTGTCTCACGGACTATTAGAATAATTCAGCTGACGAAGAGTTCATAGATATGCTAATGGAATACAGCATGAATAAAAATGAATATTGAACTAACAAGTTGGTTTTCCTATTGATAGATTGCTGATGTAACCATTGTAATCATGATTTTATCAAATTTTGCATACGTAATAATAGAAAGTCGCATCCTATTGTAATCTGAATATTTAAATTATATTTATTGGCAGTCTATTGTTGAAAAGAGTTCAGGTTTATTCACAATTTGAGGATAGCGAATTATTTATTAGTATGGGACCACAAAATTATTCTCAATCATGAACAGGAAATAAAAATATATCATAATACATCCAGATCTCTTATCTGTCAAAATAATCCTACATTCAAATTACTGAAAACCAAATAATAAATATTTTGAATCAGAATTGAGCCAGTAGTATATTCATTATTAGCTCGGTGATTAAAATAGATCTATCAGCTAAGATCAGCATGGATCAATCTAATTAGTAAAAGAGAAGGAGCGAAGTTATTCATACTTGTGCCGGGCTTCTAATGCAAATTACCAAGAATTTGCCGAAAGTTTGCCAAACTCCGTTAACTGTGTTATTACAGATATTTGTGATCATACAACAGTATTTTCTTCAACCATCAGATCAATTAGGATAGTTTATTCAAACTGATCGACTTGGATGAATCAGTAATATACAGATCAATAATTAATAAAAAAATTCAAAAATCGCACATCCCTGAATCAAACTGCCTAAAAATTGATATCTTTATTTATACTAATTTTTCCAGTTTTTGTTTTATATATATTTAACGAGTACAATCAAGCAAAACGGGCAGATTTGATCAATAAAACGAGTCTATAAATTTGATCAGTTATACGAATTGCGAACAAATATTCATATTTAAATGCAGTGAATAAGATATTAATCTTATAATTCCGTTGAAATTTGCAAAGCTCAGTGCACATCTATGTAAAATATAAGAAGAGAGAAACGAAATTATGATTAATTCGCTAATTTTAGATCCAATAGATTCAAATACGTGCTCAATTAATAACAAAAAATTTAAATTCCATTAAATGTCTTTGCAACTATGAGCCATGGATGTCGTTGAAATAGTTGACGTTTAGAATAAAATATGCGTGAATATTTACTTACTTGTACAAGGTAATAAGTAAGTATTGTGAAAACGCCCAAATTCACCTATCGAGATTATGATGAAAATATTCGTTTTCAGCATCCTGAATCCATTTTGAGTATTTTTGACTTGATGTCGGTACGTATGTTCGTACGTGCGTGCGTAACTCGCAAATCTCAAAACTGGTTGGACGTATAATGTTGAAATTTTGTATTTAAGATTAGTATAGAGTCTAGTTGTGCACCTCACATTATGGTTCCAATCGTCTGTACCGGGAGTGCACTTTACTCGAAATTTTTTTTGGAATTTCTCTAATAAATCCAGAATGATCGAAAGTAGGATGTTGAAATTCAGTATTTGAACTTGATGTTGTATAAAAATTGTTATCTGCTATTTTTGTAAGAATCGATCAGGCCAGAAGTGCACTTCACTTGAAACTTTTTTTGATTTTTTGCTTAATTATAGAATGATTAGCCATAGCGTATTGAAACTTCGTATTAAGCACTCCTATAACATCTTATTGTACATCTTGCATTATGATTGCGATCTGCTAAGCCGGAAGTGCACTTTACTTGAGATTTTTTTTAATTTTCCGCATAAATCCAGATTGATCAGCCGGAGGTTACTGGAATTTAGCATTTGGCATTGCTGTAGCATCCTAATGGTCATCTTCTATTTTTGTAACAATCGGCTGAGCCGGAAGTACACTTTATATGACAGACTTTTTGAATTTTCCGCATAAATTCTAAAAAATCAGTAGGATATTTTAATTTTGTATTAGGCACTTTTATAGTATATAGTTGTACACCCTGCATTATGATTGCCATCGACTAAGCCAGAAGAGCACTTAATTCGAAACATTTTTTGAATTTTTCGCATAAATCCAAGACGATCGAACGTAGATTGTTAGAATTCAGTATTTAGGACGATTATATCGTCTAGATGCTCATATCCTATTTTTCTTGAGATCCACCAAGCCGGAAGTGTACTTTACTTGACAGTCGTTTGGAATTTTCCGCATAAATTCGAAACGATCAGTTGTAGAATATTGAAATTTGGTATTTCAGTCTGCTGTAGCATCTGAATGATTGCCCACTGTTTTCATAACAATAGACTGAACCGGAAGTGCATTTCAGTAGGAATTTATTTTTTAATTCTGTGCATAAATTCAGATCTGTTGGTAGTCGTAGAATTTTGGAAATTAGTATTAAAGAATGTTGTAGTATAAGAATAATGGCCTACTATTTCCATAGCAACCGACTTGGCTGAAAGCGCATTTTACTTGACAGATTCTTAGAATCTCTTTGGTAAATTCAAAACGATTAACTGTGGAACGATAAGATTTTGTGTTCGATTATACATAATCCAATGATATATACGATCAAACACAAAATCACATCGTATTGTATATCCAATGATGTAGAAGTAAATCACGTGATGTTCACGTCAGATTTTTATATTTGTAAGACCAAAATAATTGACGGAAAATATGATATGCTTTCTGGTAAAAAGTGTTTCTTGAGATGATAAATATCTCAATAGTAGCGTCGAACTCATCTACATCCATTTCTGAAGTTCTTGTTGAACTAGACTAACCAATCAACTATTTTTTCAAAGCTTGAATGCTCATAGCAGTAATGCTTTCTTATAGTAAGTCACTCAGTGATCTCACATGCCAACTGATCTTATAACAGTTTTAAATTTATATATTTTGGGATAGTTCAGTTCAAATAGGTCAGATGTGGAATATCAAAGACGAATTAGCGTGCCTCTTGGTTGGGGATGAAGTACATCGAAAATAGTACAAAAATGACTATTGGAATGAGTAGATTATAATGCTATCTTTATCCAAATACCCGACGAGTTAGAGGATTAGAAATGTTGATTTCTACCCAAAAAGCACCGATTTTCCAAATGTTTTGAGCAAATTACAGAAAAAAAAACTGCCTATAGAATGGTACAAATAATCCATGTTATACAAAGTTTCAAGAGATCAAAGCAATCATTCTCCGACAAGCCGCACTTGTCATAAATACCAACATACTTACCATAAGTACCGACATACTTATGACAAGTGCGGCTTGTCGGACTAGCCCCAATATTTATGCCGGACAATTATTTTTTCAAAATTTTGTAATCAAAAATCTTCTGATTAGTTTAAAGATCAATATGTCGGTGATGTTTTTCCAATTAATTAGCCCTCGCTAAAAAAAACGCCCTCAAATCTAGGATTTTGCCAGATGAAAAAGTTGTCGGACTCATCACCTGAAGCCACTCACAAAGTTTAAAGTGAGCGGTAATCAACGAAAAATTTATGCCCTGTCTCACGGACTATAAGAAGTCACAAGTAAACTTTGCTCAAATGCATAAAGTTCGCTTGAATAGATGATTAAGCTTCAGTTAGTTCTAAAGTTGTAATGAGTGGGTTGATGTCAAGTTGTGCTCGTTAGTCATCAATTTCGATCTGAATGTCCTTATTACGGCAGTTTAAACCATTAAAGCCTGGAGTTTGACGTCGTTCCTCTACACGATATTTGTTGCCAATTTTGCGAATGTTGCTTAAACTAAAACAATATGACCTGTGCTAACAATGCTTCAATTAATTAAAATATATTTGACGCAGCTTGTACATCCGACAATAGAGATTCAAAAGTTCTTAGCTTGCACTTTATATATTGAGAACAGGTTCCTGGAATGTTGCTATGAGGAGCAAAGTGATGAAAACCGCAATACAAATAGCAACGTCGTAGTTCCATCGTATCATTAATTGAACAATAATTGAACTAACAGATAGTAAACCAAACTCGATGAATTGTGGTGAGTGATTCAGTTAATCTGGATCTGCGTTCCGTGAACATCTTTTTTCTTTTTCTTCGAAAATTCCATAATTGGAGTTCTTAGTTCAAGATAAATTTTGGCTTCTCAGCTTGCATAGGAGCAATCATTCTGTATGAATATGCGACTTTTATGAACGTTGTGAGTAAATGCATGATTAAATCCCTAACTTCACTAGGTCATAAAATTATTGCATGCTATAATAAAAATGTCTCGTTTCTATTTAAAAATTACATGGGAAAATATTCGAACAAATAGGATTGAATTCATTCTAAAAGATAACTATAATGCTATGTTAAATCATTTGTTTGTCCAGTGACCCACACTCAAGCTGTTTATGATATTGTCAATTACTGCTCCATTGCTATTTCACTTACTATCGTCAGTCATGACAATTTTTTTATCCCCATTTAATCGAAACATTGGTATCTACTGACATTTTTCTTATCATTATATCATAAGTAACTCAGACACTTTTCAATCAGATGTTGGAGTTCTGAAAAATATTATTCCGGATTCAATACATACCTTAAAAATCCAAGGCAAAATATGAAGGGAGGATACTAAATATTTGTACACCATATTACCTTAATTGTTATGCGAAATGTTCTATTATCACACTCAAATATCAGAATGATTTTCTTTTTCCAAATTAATTCTCTCTATGGCAGATTAATAATAGATTAATTATGGAAAATTCTGTTTTGTTTGACGTTAAAGCAAGTAGATGGGAAGAGAGCAGTAGCTTTTATTCCATCAAATTTCTCATGTATGAAAAAGCATCCAAGGATTGACTGATCGCAATACAATTGTATTAAATTAGTCGAGAATTTCAACCAGAGGAATCATCGGAGCTCATCATTCGGTTCATTGCATACATTTCAGATTTCTCTTTGCCAGCACACTAATGTACTTAAGCGGTACAAATCAACAAGCTTGTGCCCAGATTACCTATAATACAGTGAACAGATGCGATTCTCGCAGACTCTGCTGCGGAAAATTCGGAGCTGTTCAGATTGTTTACGCTTTCTATATTTGAACAAATCAGTATTCTCTCCTCAAACAGAGAATACTGTCTGCAGTCTTAGTTGATCTAACGTTAAAATAGATGAATAGAAATTTTGAATCAACAAAAAAATGCAATACATTTTTCTATTTCTAATAGTATTATTTTCTCTGTATTTGTAACTACAAAAAACGAAAATGAGGCTAGGAGTGCAATAGTAGACCAGCCCACAACAATAAGATTTAGATATTTGATGGTTCTTAGGATTTCGTAGCCAAATAACAAAAACTCCTCCTAAGAAATGTGAACAGTAAAATCTGGTTATCAGAATTCATTTTTCATATTGTTCATAACGCGAGAAACTAGAACATAATAGCAGAACATTTACAAACATTATCATTATGATAAGTCAACCAACAAAAATGAATTGGGCGATACAAAATAAATATCATAATACAAAACTAGCGAAAAGCTCTGAATGGAATATTTGTGTCTGTTTTCTTGAGCAAACAAAAAATTATAAATAAACTTTCTCCAACAAAATTCATTCTATTGAAATAGATAACAAAAATAAGTACCAAAAACTAAGGACAACTCAATTGAATCTTTGAGGTCAAAAAAATTGAACGGTCAAATATAGAGCCTCATCCTATTTTCGAAATTGATAAGAAACTAATTGAGGTATACTCACAATCTAATACAACTACACTTCTCTTTTACCAGCTTCATCTGATTTTCACTGTCTTTAAAGATCCAACTAAGTAAGCTCTCACTTTTTAGTACTTTTATTGCTATCTATTGAAGTAGGGTGATTTTTATTTTTTTTTAAGTTTGTATATTCTTATTATTTTAGTGTAGTCAAAATAGTGGGAGTAGGGTAAGAAGAGTAACTCAATTATTCAATATAATTAATCAAAGTGCCCCACTCGCAAGCTACCGCGGCAGAATAGTCTTGTATATTTTGAGTCGGGTGGTGAAGAGCTTTGTCAGCAAATAATCTATCTGAATAGGCAGACACATGAGGGATTAACTTCGTTAATATACGTTATATAGCAAAGCATACATGCATAACAATTTTATAAAAACACGTTTCTGCCGATTCTCTAAAAAATGGTATGTTTCACATCATAGAAAACATGGAAACACTTCCGAGATCTAGCTCAGAATATAGTTTGAATCATCCTAATCGATTGAGCTGTTTTCAAGAAATCGGTGAACATACATATAAAATACATACGCGTCTAATGGTACCGGGTTGATTCTTTGAGAGCAATTCTTCGAGAGCAGTTCTTCGAAAAACAGTTCTTCGAAAATGTAACTCTTCGGAACTGCAATTCTTCGAACACCAATTCTTCTAAAATATCGTTCATCGAAAATAAAAATATAACTACACAGATAAATCATTTCACAAATAATTTCAAGAAGGGTATTAGAAAACTAATTCCACTAATGTAATATTTATCCTTTACGCTATAAAACGGTAAGAGCAAGTTAACCTTTCAAGCATCCTGATAATAAAAAAGGAGAGAATTATGCAAAATAGCTATAGTCGCATTATTTTTAGGGTGTGAAAAATCATGATTCAAGACCGTTCCGTTATTATTCCAACAATTATTCGGCTATACATCAAAATTTGTGGAAATTCATCAGTTGCATGAAAGAAGAGCAAAGCCGGAATGAACTACTAGTAGAACAGTATTCAAGTCGGGTGTAGACAGAACGTCAAAAGAAAAGAGAACTTGTATATGATGTGAATAATGCTATATATTTTATCAGAGGGTTGACTCATAGTATCTCCTACTAATTATTCTTATTATTGTATTTATGAATTTTGACAAAATTATTTCAATTGCAATTCGTAGTTCTCTTTTTCGCCTATAAATGCCTGTGAATATATATAATTGTCACATGTAATAACATTTGTACTGCATATATCTCAAAATGTTAACAACTTCACTATGTATTTGTACTCTGTTCTTTGTTATTCCAAATATACTATTGAGCTCTCACATTTGCTCCTATTCTCATACAAATATATCAGACTTTTTTGAAGACGTCGGACATGGGATTTTAACCTATAAAATCAGTTTATCCTTTGGCGTTGTTTCCTAAACACACTGAAAATATAATATGACTTTCTATTTGAATGACATAAAATGAACTTTATGAAACTCGTTTGGGTATCGTTAAGTGCCTATTTATAGAACTCGAACCTAATTTTTATTAGGTTGGTAGTTAAGTTACTGGACAACTAACTGTCATTTTATATGTCAAAATACAATATATTCAAAGGAAAATTCTTGAATTGTTCAAATTAACACACTTGGAAAAGTATTTTTGACTTAAACAAATTACTTATCTGTCAAATCTCAATGCTACCAAAGAGTTTAATAAAAAATCAATACATTCTCTGCCGATCTTTTCAAAATATTAAATTAATTATTTTTTGACATATATGAACCCAGGTAGAGAGAATTGTATAAGGCGTAATAGCTATTTATGTAATTAGTATATAATATTGAACTTCATTAGACGAGCCGCTGGTTATGGACAAGCGAGCAGCGCGAGCGAGTCTAATAAGGAGGGCGAGTCTATAAAGTTTGTTTATGTACGAATTACATACAAAGCTTTATGTTCGATTGTTCTAAAGACGCAGGATATCTTCTAAAAATCTATCTTAATTTCCCCATACAAAAATTTGTTAGGTATAACTTGGTGTGCTTTGCTAGTGTTGCTATAATTACAATTGTTTTTTACTGTTTGTCTACAGATGTCGAAAATCTATATAAATAAAAATCAATGTTTGGATGTTTGTACCTTATGCGTTCCAAAACCATTGATCAGATTATAATGAAACTTTGATAGAGTGTTCTGGGGACATACAAGACGGTTCGTGGCACGAAAAATCTATATATAAATGAGTTTCTTTTTTCAATGAATTTTACTGCTTTTGTGGAAAGAATGTATATTATTAATGACTCAATACACGAATAATTGACTATTATTATTACTTCATCATAGTTTATATCGAAAATTAGATTGATATCAGTATTATATAAAACAAAGTCGGATTACTTACACCATTCATAAATCAAGAACAGCTTGACCGATTTTCATGATCTTTGATTTTTTGGATTTGTCTCCGTCCAGAATAGCAGAATAAGTATTAAAAATCGGGAGAAGTAATATCATTCTCTCATACATTTTGTATAGAACAGATTTTTTGTTGATATCATGAGAACTTATTTATCGTATTCAGCTTATAAGATTTGCCCCAGGGTGGAACAAACAAAAGAAGCCGATAGGACCTGAAAATGAATTTGGAAATTTCAGGTCCTATCGGCTGCTTTTTTTTGCCATGCGAGTGAAACGAGCTTGCTCAACGGTAAGATGGCGTGCGAGCGAAACGTGTTCGGTCAACGTTAAGACGTCGTGCGAGCGTTGCAAACTCAGTTAAAGGCAAGCAGCCTTGCGAACGAAGCGATGTCGCTCAACAGTAAATCGCCAAAAGAACGAAGCGAGTTTGGTAAACTTGGACTATCCCCAGCACATGCATATTTATTTCATTGTTACATTTTGGTTAGGTGCATATTCAAATATGCAAGTTATGTCCAATATTATAATTACTTCTATAAATTCACTTAAATGAGCATTTTATGTGAGTTTCATATATTTAATGTATAATCTTCAATAAATTAGCAGGAAAGAAAGTAATATAAACTCAAAAGACATTCAGTGGAACTGCAAAGTCTCGGCCAAATACAAAAATCTTCTATTTCGATTGATTTCCTACAAAAGAAGATCTTTTCACAGTTTGACATGTCCTTATCATTTCCGGGTTATAAGATCCTGATATAAAAGGTAGGCTCAAGTACCTTGCAATCTGACTTTATCAATAGTGTCAATAGTCAGCTAGTATTAAATACAATTTAATACCGTAAACCGGGGCTACTTTGTGACTGGAGGGGCAACTTTGTGACACCAGACCTCATGAAGCAAAATCTTGATTTGATACAATACCATCAACCAAACCTAGTTTTTTGAAGTTACTACTTCTAAAAGAGTCTTTGGTGCAATCTATAAAGAGGATGCGGCATCTAAATACGATTACAAATGGATGTGTGATTGCAGTTTTTCTTGCTTAGAAAAACAGGTGTTTGAAGTATGTCTGTATACTTTCTAGTATAAGACTATAATCAATTGGGTATCAAAAAATCAAGTTGGTACAATTTGTTTCACATCTATTACCAATCATTTTGTACTATAGAGTTCAGTTTTGCTATTATTAGTTTTGATGTCTTTATCAATTAAATGAAAAATCAAAGTTTTGAGAGGTTACTTTGTGACACAAAAATCAAGTCTTAAAACGTTTGGGAACTCGTTTTATCAAGCATTCAAGTTTAAACACGGAGTGAATCATCGTGAACAAAGCAAATAAAAGAGAGTTTTCTAATGTCTCAGATTTTTTTTGGATAATTTCATCTAGCTTACCAATATAGTTCCAAAATTTTTTTAGTGTTTGTTGTATCTGAAAGACATGTTGATTTACCATTTCTATTTTGTAATACATATTTGCAGAAAATACATTTTCTATCATCAACTAGGTACCAGATTTTATTTGCTTTATATTCATTACACGTGATTCGAATAATTTCACTCATACATATATTTTCTTCTGTTGACGTTATTAGGAGGTTACTTTGTGTCAGCAGTCTACTAAGAGGCATTTTCATAGTAAAACATGCCTGTCACAAAGTAACCCCACCCTGCGGGGTGGCTTTGTGACAATTTATTTAATCAATATCTCTTATTGTATATATAATATTGCAACGCGTCACCAGGCAATTGAAAGAGGAAGGTTCAAACTTTATATTCATATGAAATTGAAAGTAATTAGTATCATAACAAATTCAATTTGAGCGAAAAATATGGATAATTGTCACAAAGTAGTCCCGGTTTACGGTAGTAGAAATAGATACTTCGGACGGTGTAGAAGAGATTAAATATGATAGAAAAGAATAAATGGATACTCCAGAATGTGTAGAAAAGAATAAATACGATAGAAAAGAACAAATGGATACTTCAGAAAGCATAGAAATGTTGACAGCAAGTGTCAAAGAATCACAAATATTGAGAGAAAAATGTTTTTGTAACAATAAGAATTTATCTTCGGGCCTGAATATTCGCGACAATACCAATTCATTACCATAATAGATAATATGTTGATTCAATTGTTTGGACTTATTTTTTGTTAACAGAAAATGGTTATTTATGATATAAGTGTTAAAAGTGTCATTTTATTTTGTGACAAAGGAAGTTTGGGACACAACGCGCAGCGGAGTGGCGTAACCTTTGGAACAAAATAAAATCACTTTTAACACGTATATCATACACTATTTTTTATACAAACACCATTAATAGTGATAATAATGCGAAATTAGTAAAAATTTATATAAATTATGACATATTAGATGAACTGTCATTCATATAGCAACCATGTACTCTTTGATAGCAACCAATGTTTTGTTGTTATTTACACAGTTTGACAAATATTTTGGATGAAATGGATAGTCAAGAAAATAAATAAATTACAGCTGAAATTGCGGGAGCAGTTACTAGAACTGTTCAATATCTATTACCTTCGAAGTCAAGGCAACAGTACAAGATCGCCCACGAACGTTTCTTAAAATGGTGCGAAGATAACAATGTTTCCAGTAAATATTATGAGACTGTTTTTTGGCGTACTTTGGGGAGAAATCCAAGTTGTGGAAATCGTCAACATTATGGTCGAATTACTCTGTATGTAAAAAACTATGTTGAAAATAAAGAGCAATCAAGATTAAGCAAACATTATATATTATAGTGTTAAAAGTGAATCACTTTTAACACGTCGCTAATGGTAACGTGTCAAAAGTGATAACAATGTCATAAATTGTTATTTTTAATACGCTAAGCAACCATTAAAAGTCGTATTTTTAATAGTGTTTGTATAAAAATCTATTTGTCTGACTTTTTTTGACAATGACAGTTCCGTCCAATTATATAAAGTAAAAGTCCTAGTCCAATTAAGTGGCACATTATGGGCACTAAATGCAACCATAAATTACATGATCATGATGCAGTCGAACATAAAACATCTTAGATCCCTCGTCCATAAGAAAATTCGCCACAAATGGTTCGCGTTCTAACAGGACGCGTGCCCTGAAATCATGTCTCATGAAACTTATATCTTTATATACTATTATTTTCGAAGAATGATACTTTCGAAAAGTTTATTTTCGAAGAATTGCAGTTTCGAAGGATTCTATTATCGAAGAACTGTTTCTCGATGAATTGCGTTCGAAGAATTGCTCTCGAAGAATTGCTTTCGAAGAATATTCCTAGATCCGCGTCTAATGCAGAGCCTTCTTCTTTTTTGCAGGCGGTAAATGTATGTTGAAAATACTCACGTAGAGTTGTACAAAATGATAATAAGACCTGTAGCGAATCACCGCTTGAAAAACTCTGGTCTATATTTACCAAGGAATTTAAAGCTCTTCTTAGCACAACATTGATATCTCTTATACTTGACTATTGTGCCCCAATGTAAATCAGGCTGGTCAACACTGTAAGTTCACAGAGAGTATTCCACGGCCTGTGTCATCTATAAAGCAATTTATTAGAACCAAGAACAAATAATAGGAGATATTTTTATAAATGATGTGAGGCAGAAAATTATGTGTACTCATGTTTACTTTAGACCAAGAATTGGGGAAATACGTGAGCAATGAGCATTTCAAACATTTGTGCTAACACTAAAGATATTTGGGATTGAAGACGAGAATAAAGAGATGAAAGAGAAGGAGCATCTCAATAGGAGTTTATAGATAAAGTAGAAAAAAATTCCATGAGTTCAAAATGGGACTCAAGCCCAGAATTTCTGATCACATGTCGAGTATTTTTCTTCCATCATACGGTCAGCATTTATCTGGGAATAATTATCATCATGCCACCAAAATGTAGAGGGCAAATATATTGATGAAATATCCCACACGACAAAATGATTCTTCAAGCTAATCGTGTCTCTGATTTTTTGTTTTAGCTCTGCTGATGACAGTTTTTTTGCAGTACACCAGTTTTACGTATATCCAAGCATTTGGTCAATACACGCCGATCAAGCCGCGCTTCAGCATCAGCACATTGTGGACAGGTTGATGTACATTATGGAGTCGAGTCTCGAGAATATTATGTTTATAAACGTGTGTTACGCTGTGTGAACAAATTAATAAAATTAATTTTCGCAGAAAACGAATGAAGTCCGCCGTTCCCGAGTAGTGTGCCTACTGTATATAAATAAAAGTACATGTTGTTTTATGAGAATAAGAAATATAAAATGAAATAAACGGACGGTATCATCTACCAAAAGATACTTTTTCATTATGTGAGCATAGATACTTCTCAATTTTCTATTTAATCACGTATGCTGCTCTTGATCAAGTTATTGTATCATTCTATTATGAGTTTATCAGAGTCAAACAAATGCACATCTGTCATTTTTTCATGACAACTGTGTGTATAAGTTATTTTATACATTTTTATCATCTCCCTCATCAGGTTGAAATGTATCGATTAATTGATTATAAAGTATTCAATAACTGTTGTGATGAAAATATCACATATTCCTTCCTGTATATTATTACATTGTTTTGGAGAACACTGACTGTACAATCTATGCACGCAGATATACATGTTCACTATATTTTTAATGTACCGGCTTGATGTAAAAATAAACATGTTTCCCAGAGATATTCCTCGGAAAATTCCAAAAAGTATTAGGGAGATGAAATATTCAGATAAATCAGGGAAAACATATTTCTCAATTAAAATAAATATTTAATAATCAAATCTTTATATTAGGCAAGATCTTGGAAAATACTCACGAATACAATGTCAATACTCACCACTTATTCGTCGACTTCAGTTGTGCTTACGACAATATTAATAGGAGTAAGCTTTTTGAAGCAATGTCAGAGTTAAACAGCCCCCCCGCCTGCCTCCAAATTATTACGAATGACAAAACCAACCCTTGGAAGGGTGAATTGTAAAGTACGCATTCAAAACAAATTATAGGCTCAGCACCACAAATTGTTTACGACAAGGTGACGGACTATCATATCTTCTGTTCAATATTGCGCTAGGGAAGGACATAAGGGACGCAGATATAAACCCTAAGGGCACGATATTCTACAAAGCAGTACAACTATTGGCTTACGCTAATGACATCGACATGATCACCAGAAACAGAAACGTACTGAGGGATGCTTTCATTGAAAGTGTCAGCAAAGAAGATGAGACTCTATAAACAAGAAAAAAACTAAAAACATGCTAGCCACTACTAAAACAAACGCGAACGAGCAAACTACTATTAACCTAGGAGACACCAGAATCGAAAGGTTCACAATAATTCTATCATGGAGGAAATAAACTGCTGTATCATGTCAGCTAATAAATGGTACTACGGCCTTGTCAGACAGCTGTCCTCGTCAGACATTAGCAGGAAGCTCAAATGCACGATATACAAACGTTAATACGACCAGTACTAACCTATGGTGCGGAAACGTGGATCCTTCCACAAAGAACCAAAAAACGATTAGACTGTGTTGAAAGAAAAATATTGGAAAAAATTCATGAACCTACGAATAAGGATGGGTTATGGCGCAAGCAGTATAATCAATGGAGGAAAATATTCTTGAGGAAGCCAAGATTGTAGGCTGTAGCTGCCAATGAAGATGATGAAAATAGTGAGCTCCATTGGTCGCATTTCATCTACTCACTGAATTGACAGTGAAACCAAGTAAAGCCTACGTCACACGACGCTTTTTTCGCTACTGGATTTCTTGCTTGGTTACGCTGATGGGTTCCTAGTTGGTTGCGCCGGTGGACATTGTAGTAGGTGCTATGCGATATTGGCTTCACACGATGCTAGGTTGGATTAGCAGATCTTTTCGATACGCGTACGATGCCAGAAACTATAGTTATTATTCAGAATGAAATGTAGCCGCCAAATTTCGAATAAAATCAACAGATGTCAATTCACCAGAAATTTAATGCATCTAGGATCACTTTTCTTGAAAAATAACGAAGAGTAAATGTGTCATTTTTTTGAAATTAAATTACGTCACATTTTATACTCACGTGACTAGGAGCTAGCTTTCTATTGGTCACCGTTTGAATTCATCAGACAAATAGCACACGTTCTGTCACAGAAACCATGTACAAAAACCAGCAGTGACTGTCATTTTCTATCATAGAAACAAGCCCGGTAGCCAGCACGACTCCAAACAGGAAAACTATCAATGAAACAAGCGTCGTGTGAGGTAGGCTTAGGTAAGTCCAATTCTTGAACAACTAAAACACATTTGTTAATATTTACAGTCAATCCATAATTCATAAGGATGTCGAATAAAGCATAAAAGTGTTGTTCAGTTTCAGGTGCCAACAAAATGTCGTCCAAATATGAAAAAAATAAAAGATAAATCCTATGAATAAAACGTTGAAATATTTGGGCAGCATTTCTCAAACAAAAACGGCATCTTTAGGATTTCAAAAAGACGAAAAAATGTAACTGCAATTTTTGGATATCTTCCTTGGCTACTGGTATCTGGTAATAAGCCTTTATCAAATCATTCTTGCTAATTATTTTGCATCCTGCTAAATTTGAGTTGAAATCTGGAATATTAGGAATTGGATACCTATCAGGAATTGTGACATTGTTAGGAGCTATATATAATTACAGCATGGTCTTCAGGTACCAAATAATCATTTGTTGAATACTTCTCTACTTAATAATGTTGACACCATGTAAATGAATTTATAATGAACTTTAATATTTTAGAAATACTAATATATCCAGATAATATTTATATTTATTTTATACACAGTTAAACTGATATAAATAGTAATTTGTTCGCACCACGTGCTTTACCGAATTTAATTTCAGTTCTCCTCTCAGTGAAGTCCTGCTGTTGATTGCATTGAAGGCGTCAATGGCAGACTACAGTATCATCTACCCACATTTAGAGATTAGGGAGCATACTTTACAAATTAGACTAGATCAACCAAATAAGTCTATTGAGCTGACCATGTCATTCCAGAATTATATGAGATCGATTTTGGAAGCAACAGGTTTCCAGTCAAAGAGGCTTATAGTTATAAACCGAGCTCTGAATTACTACATGCACTAGAAGTCGCGTTACCAGTAAAATATATCGCTTCTTTCAGTGGAGATATCTGCACTTCCGTTCAAAGATTTTTGTAGGTTTTTTTTTCCTTTGAACAATAAAAGGATGTTGGAAGTTCATTTGTCGTCTTTTTGTGGCAATTTTGACATTCATGACACCACAAAGAAATTTAGTAAATTGCTCTTTCTTCGCGACGACTAGTTTATTTTGTATTTTGATAAAAGCAGTACCTACGTGTGCTCCGAGACGTAGAAAATTCGAATGAAAATATATACAGAACATCATCCAAATGGAGCTTGTTATTCACTTTTTTTGATGGATTTTTTCCTGATTGATATTGAATTTTATTCCTTCAAAAAAAAAAGCTTTATTTGGACTCGTGAAATTGCCTACTCGTCCAGAAATCATTTTACATTTTGTACAAGTAAGTAAAAATAGAACCATATATATTTTCTATGACATGCATTTTTGAGTGCGAGAATCGCAAGGGAATTTGTGATTTACATTATGCTTAAATTGGCTAAAAGCTGTTCGAACGGAGCTACGACTGTTGAAACTAGCGGAAAAAATTCAAGCTAAAATTTTTTTTTCAAATAGCTGTGTATAGTGAGTTGCCTGACACATACATTAAAATTACATACATACAGGCTGTTTCATAACTTCTGGTACATACGTTAAGGGTATCATGTTGTTTGATATGCTGATTACGAGTCAAAGGGATTTCTTTCATAAATTCGAAAAATTACGGGTCGTTTCACCACAGCGTTTTGTTAGTACCGCACTGAATTAGCTGTCTTATTGCAAAATATCAATACAGATAGATGATAACTTGAATTACATAATTCCACTGAGAACAACAAACAAAAAATTATTTTTGATGAAATCAATTTACAATTGATAATTGGGGCTATTCTGTAACTCAATCGATAAGTTTTTGTCGATCTTTATCTATTTCAGCCAATGAACGTAGGTAGTGTGACGAATTTGGCCCCAAAATCCGTCACTGCTGCACATCCCAGAGCCTTCTGCTACCGTCAATAATTTTTTTAGTCCATCAAAATCAATTTACCTCTTGCACACCCTGTAAATTTCGAATTCAGTAATATCTGCTTTAACATACAGCACCGCTTACCGTTAGTTCATCAGTCTTCAGCTGCTTTAAATACATTTTAATGTATTTCACATGTGGAGGAATAAGGTTAGGTTCTAAAAGTACCTGAAATGAAAAGCAATTGATATCGTATGATCTGTATTTATGTCTTGTGTCTTACCGTAATAAAATCTGAATGTAATCCACCGTTGTCCTGTAAATATGTTATATATTGTATATTTTTGTTGTTTGACGTTCTGCGTGACCTTTGACTATACACAAACTAGATCCGACACTTGACAGTTTCTATATTACCGACCGATTAAATATTTAGGACATTTTAATGTCAAGGAAATGAAATCAGGAAAGGATGTATCCGACAGGAGAGTAATAGGAAATTTATTATTGTAATGAAATTTGTATTTGTAAAATTACTTCTTCTTTTTTTCTGTATGTGTTCTTCACATTATTGTTAGCGCTAATATGGATTCAATTTAAAAACATGTTAAGTAAGGTTTCATTGAAATTTGGGTATAAATAAGGCCTTCTGGCCGACTAAAGTCACTTCTTTGTAAGTCCAGTCTTCTGAGCAGGCGTTCCAAAATACGCTACCAGTTTCGATACCGAGCGTCATCTTCAGAGTGTTTACCGTCCAAGTGAAGTTTTTGTGCTAAGTCCGTTAGCACAACTGTCTGACACAATTTGTGAGTTTGTTTTGTTTTTTCTAAGTCTGTAAAAGGAACTTAGAATATTTTTGCTGTTTTGTACTTAGAATATTTTTGCTGTTTTGAACATAGAATATTTTTGCTGTTTTTGAACTAAGAATATTTTCTGAATAATTTACCGTAGAAGCACCGCTGAAGAAGTCTTCGTGATTTCACAGCGTTTGATTGATTTAACGTAGAAGCACCGCTAGCGAAGTCATTGCTGACTTCACAGCGTTTGAAATACTTAACGTAGAATCACTGCTGGAGGGGTCACCTGGTGACTTCACAGTATCGAACCGACTTAACGTAAAATCACTGCGAGGGAGCAAGTTTGGTTCTACCCGCATAGAAAGTTTCTCGTCATCTGCGACCGCCTGGGTCCGTAATGCGACCGCCTGGGTCCGTAATGCGACCGCTGGTGTCGAGTGTCATGTGCAGCCGTTCCCTCATCGTCAACCAAGTTATCACCGTGCAAATGTTCTGTGAAATTATGTTCTATGTCCACCGTCATCGTTTGTGTAATAAATCTCATTGTGACACCTACCTCCTGATAATTATTTTGACAACCCTAACCCTTCCCGTCTGAGCTATCCAGCCGTCTGCACTTAAAAACTGCGTCACCGACCGTATTGGCGCCCGAGCACACCATTAGCAGTTTTGATCGCGACGCCAAAGGTAACCAAACCCCGCCATCAGCCAAGGGTATCGTTACAGTAGCACTGACAAAAATTCTGGATATTCTCTTGTTACAATTGTTTCTATTTGTCATAAATCTTATCGATCGATAATAAGTTGATGAATGTGTTACAGAATACGGCCTAATAGTTGATCATGTTTCAAAGATATTGATATGTAAAAATAAGTGTATCACATGAAGTACGGATTCATGAATATTATCATAGGAATTGAAACTTACGATGTCCAGGATACCGCCATGCTCTCCATATTATGCTAGCACTATATTCACTAATTGATTATTGCCAAATCCGTTCGCATCACCCATTTTAAAAATAAATCACCAATTTTTTTAAAAAGTCAAATAAGTATATGTATCATTCATAAAAGAAACAAATTTGCCGCTTTACTACGAACAGAATAAAATTACATTTAGTTACTCATAACGCAATTCAATTATTAGCAGTCATTTAATAATAGACATTGCATTTTATTATAAAGTTTTACATAATCATTTATCCAGTGGCAGTGACAACGAAAATTTTTTTTGTTGTATTTAGCAAGCATATAGAGGATGAAGAAAATTACTCAAGGAGTGTGCCAAAAACTGAGAAATGATGCCAAAAAAGTTTCATGCACTTGTATCATTCTTAAAGTCTAGTTTATGTACATTAGGACAATCCGCAGAGTGGTGCAAAATCACACTTGAGGGATAATTTTCCGACTACTTCAATAGAATCTTACCTGTATCTAATGGGCTATTTATCCTTGATTCATTTAACATTCGTTCACAACTCTCGGTCTTCTGTTGAAGAATCAGTCTCTCATCTTCTGGAGTCATAGCTATGCCGCAACCAATTCTTATTAGCCGACTCAATGAACTGGAAAAAATGAAACAAAGCCATCACAATAAGTCATTCAATTAGTTCTGAAGTATTCAACACAAATCAGCAGGGAAATACTTGAATCTGTTGCGGAATGGAGTATTGCAACGAATTGGAAGAAAAATAATTGGCTCTTTGATGCCTGGTTTTATGATCAGGAGTTGAATTAATCTGCGTTAAAGTGACAAAAAGCTACTATATAATCTATGCTTTGAACAATCCAATCAATTCTATTGACCAATAATGAAACAGAAATTAAGAAATCGGTATTGCTATCAAGAAAATGAGCTTTTTAGCTCGCATTAATTCAATTCGTGGTTCCAAAATCGTGCTGCAAGACTTGCTCTCGATAATTATTATATTTTAATTCAAACAATCCTCAAAAATCTACACTATCAATTTGAAATAACAATAAACTCTCCTAGATTCCAATACAATCCGGAATATTTTTCTTTCCAGTGATTTATTGAACCAGCGCAATTTCCATAAACGTAAAAGTATAGATATTTTTGCATCCACGCTCGGGTCTGATTTCTTGTGGAAATGGTAATGATGCACAAGAACTTCGATGACTTCACATCGTATCGCTTCTGATTTTTCTTCCATAAGTCTTAAAAGATCAAAGAAAGAATAAGAAATTCAAAGAACGCATAAAATGTAATAATGTTAGTCGCAAGGTATGAAGACAGACCACTTCAATAAAATTTGCATGAGCGATGAAATGCATTCAATACGCTGAAATGTACGCAGATACAAAAAGCAAATCTTGCAAATAATATGTTACTCAAATCATCACAATTTGAAGTTGTATAACCTACACCTGTAGACTGTGGACAAAGGAAAGGATAGATGTTTATCATGAAAATAGGTAATAAAAGAGCGAAAAATAGATTTACAGTCTTATTCTGCTCCGTCACTCGATTGATGAGCCAAGAAACGTCAGCCGTACCAGTAGTTTATATACATTATCTCCCAAACCAAATAAATAATCGTTTTATTACTTTCCAACGGAATTTGTAAAATACTTGCATGGATCTATTGGACTACGATTCCTTTAGAATGAAAAACGGTAAATTGGAAAATGCTGGAAGCACATTTCATTTACCTATTTGAATATGAGTCATACAATATTAATCTCGTATTCACTCTCTTATGTTCTTCTTGATCCACACTACCATTTCATTAATGAATATTGATTTCATATAAATACAACAACAGTATTATCTAACAGCAAAATTCAAAGGTTACTAGGAGAGATATTTTTGATTGAGGTACATTAACAACCAGCTGATGGATTGAACATCAAATACTTGACTACAACGCAAATTGTATTTATATATGATGACCCATTACATATCTTCTGCCTTAGATAAAAATATTCCTGTTGATACTGTTTACACTGATTTTGAAAAGGCCTTTGACAGAATTGATCATCGCGTACTTATTCATAAATTAGAAATGTTTTCACTCTCACCTGATCTGATATCTCTACTTACTTCTTACTTGAAAAATAGATTCTTTTTTGTTAATTTCCTTGGTCATAAGAGTACGTATTTTAATATTTCTTCAGGTGTGCCACAAGGCTCTAATTTAGGACCTCTTCTTTTTCTTTTATTCATAAATGATATTTCTTACATATTCTCTAGTAATGTCCTAATGTTTGCTGATGATCTTAAAATATTTCGTACAATAGTAACACCTGATGATGCCCTTATTTTACAAAATGATCTTGTTAAACTTGATAATTGGTGTAAATCAAATAAATTATTTCTCAATGTGTCGAAGTGTAAAGTAGTATCATTTACCAGGAGAAAAATAACTTTCAACTTTAACTATAGTTTGGATAATCATATTATTCAACGTGACACTATTGTTCGTGATTTGGGTATTCTTTTTGATCCTGCACTTACTTTTATACCGCATATTCAGCAAACTGCATCTTCAGCATATAAAATACTTGGTTTTGTTTTACGTATTACTCGTTCGTTTACCAATATCAGAGCCATATTTTCACTCTATTTTTCCTTGATCAGATCTAAGCTTGAATATTGTGCAATAATCTGGTCACCTTCTTATAGCGTTCATATTGATCTGATCGAATCAGTTCAAAAGAAATTCTTAAAATATGTTTATTATAAAATAATGAGGACATATCCTGATCAGCGTGTATCATATGAGATACTATTGTCTATTTTTGATATTAAGTCTCTTACTCATAGGAGAAACTTTTACACCATGCTTTATCTGTACAAACTCATCCATAATTTTATTGATGATCCGCAATGCTTGAGTCTGATTAATTTCAATGTGCCGGCTATTCGAACTCGCTCTAAATTTTGTTTCAATGAACTCACTGCGCGCACTAATATTCTATGCCAATCACCTTTATACCGCATGTTCAGGTTAGGCAATGAACTTTCTGACTCAATTGATATTTTTTCTTCTTCGATTATTAGTTTTTGTAGAATTTTGGATTTAAATTTGATATAATTTCTCTTTTTTTTTGTGCTTTCTATTTATATTAATATATATATATATATATATATATATATATATATATATATATATATATATATATATATATATATATATATATATATATATATATATATATATATATATATATATATATATATATATATTTTTTTTTTGTTAGATATATTATTTTGTAATTCAACCAAATACTTTTTGTAATTTTTATTTCCCTACCCTTTTACTGGGCTTTTGCCTGTTGGGTAGTGTATGATAATAAATAAATAAATAAATAAATATTGAGCTAAAATCACAATCAAAGAACACCGACTTCAGTTGCTATACATCAACACTAAGCAGTGCAATTTTGGCCAAATCCTCATCTATTCATTTGGTGAGAGTCATTACATAGTTTAATTCAGAGTAAACCTAGTATTCAATACTATTTTTATCGTAATTATCTGATACATGGATTTCACTGAATAATACATCATAATGAACCCACTGCACTTTCTTCTTGCATTATCTATATAGTTTGCCACCCAATTGCGTCACATACATCACATCTTAGGATTAAGGAATCATATTTGATTGAGCGATGACTTTTGTAATGCAGGTTTCCGAGATGTTTGATGTTTGATGTTAGTTTTGTTGGATCAAAATTAGATTACGGAATGCAGATAAAGTTGAGAATGTGCAGAAACAATTTCTAAAATACCTGGCGTACAAATGTGATAATATTAATAACAAGGTTCAGAAAACAACACTTTGTCTTTGCGTTTCAACTTAACGTTCCGCAGAATAAATAAATCAGTTATATTCTCAGCTGAACTATTACAAAGCAAACTTAATTGTTCGTTTTTATTAGAGGGATAAGTTTCTCGACAACAACTGAATTTCCAATATCCTAGAGCAAAACAAAAATGCTTACCCAATCTCCAATGATATGATTGATTAATAATGCTAATAAATTTGTGAGTCATGCTGATCTATTGCGAACATTTCCAAAGAATTTTATGAATGTATTAAATAGTATTGTTATCAATAATAGGGATATGCAGTCATTTTGTACTATATAGGTATAGTTATATATTATATTTTTTCTTTTTTGTTGGATGTTTACTTTGTATTGCTTTTCATAATTTGTCATTAATATAGTGTACACTGTTGAGTATAATAATAATAATAATTATTATTATTGTTATAACTATCTCTGTTTTTAAGTTCAATAATTCGAATATTTCAACTTAATATAACCACCTTTCAGCAATGCGTATACCAGCTTAATCAAGTGACACGTGTTGTTAAATAAAGAAAAATGTCAACAATAACAATAAAAATTTTGTTCTATTGTAGTATCTGAGCGATACTAGTTTTATTCTTAATAACAACAAAATGTGATATTTGTGTGACACGTTATCAACCTTCAAATATTCAGTCAATTCTGTATAAGTAGATAATAGGAGACTCTTCTTGAATATCAAAATAATCATGATTGAGAGGATGAGATTCATGTGGGTATGTAAGAATACTGAATCACGAAATATACAGGCTCATTATTATTATCATTGCTTACGAAATAACAATTTTTCCAGCACCCTCCAACATACATCATCCCACATAAAAATTATGTGAAAAAACAAATACAATATAACTGGAAAATGAAATGAAGAAACAAACAATAATAAATTGAAGGAAATCAAAAAAGATACTGAGCCCTGGCCAACACCAGGAACCAGAAGAGATCAAATCATCCTAGCAAGATTGAGAAAAGGGCATACAAAATTGACCCACAGTCATATCATAAGTATAGAAAAAGAATAGTTTATCTAATAATAATACTATTATGACAATTGCCATGTAAATGAAACTGATTGGCAAGAGTGTAGCTGGGCGGAAGATGTCAGCAATTCTCACTTAGCTCAAAATTAGAAATCAATACAATCACAGAACACTGACAACTATTCGAAGAACAAAAGAAATGAACAAATTATCCTTACGTTCTTTTATCACATGCATTTATAGAAGCATTCATGAAAATAAGTTTTGAGGGAGAAGGCGTAGTATTCAAGGTTATTCTTGCGATAATATAATAAATTAACAAAAGTATCAACGATAGCAATGAAATTTTTGCTCAATCTTTGCATTCATGTGACACTTATGTAATTACTTCCTATTCTCCAACAATATTGTTGTCAACTTCAATGTAATATTCGTGGGAGACACTTTCAAGTAGCAACCTTCAAGTATCCAATGAATTCACAGAAATTTTCCCATCAATCTAAAGGTAAAACTTCTGAAATATCAAAATGACAGAATTACCGAGTATACTCGAGTTCCTTAGTCAGAGGAGTGCAATAGAAAAGTGCCATATTGTTTGACGAAACGCAATATTTGCCAAAACGAGCGTAGCGAGTTTTGCAAATTACGTGAGTCAAACAATATGGCTTTTCATAACGTATTCTGTACAAAATTTTATCTAATTCTGTCAGAATAATTTTATCTATATTTTTGAATGAGAACATCCCTCACGTTACATCACAAAATTCAGATGACTGTGTTTCATGACCATCTATTGTTACTACAGAAACAAAAGTGCACTGGAATACACAAATATCGAATTTTCACAAAACGTCAGAATAATTTTCTCAAATGTACTCAACCAGTGATATCCTGAGTGCTATAGTACCCTTTGATATTAAAGACTCTGCCAATGCTGCATACTGTGAATTATAAATCATTCTTTTAATTGTACGCAGATAAGTATAATTGATTAGCTCTGAAACATGACCAGTTATGAGAAGTCATCACGTAACTACTTTACGCAACTGTTGCATGACAGTTATGAAAAATGGGACGTCAGAAATTGATGTAAAATTTGACTTATCAAAACGGAATTAGATAAACATCAATTTATTAAATGACCATGAAAAAATCATTTATCTTATTTCCACCACTTTCTTTAATTGCGTTGATATATGCGCTGAGCGCAAATTAGTTGTCCTACTTATATGTATTTTTGAACATTAGATTCAAGCTCAAAACTATCAGAATATAAGATAATAATGGTTTTAACGATATTCACATATAAATATGTTTTTTATCTCTAAACCAAATTATTCGCTCAGTGCCAATTGGAAATCTCTTTATATCCATCATTGAACCTTTCATATTGTTCTACGACATCCATATCTATGGAAATGGTGCCTTTTCATCGCAATAAAACCAAAAAAATCTCAATCGTACTGCTCTTAAAATTTATATCAATTACCGGTTCTGATTACTGCGTGAAAGAATAAGAAGGTGAATCAAAAACAAGTAAAGACCGTAAGTAAACGGAATCAAAAATAAAACAGAAACTTGCACAATGAAATTACATGACCTTCGCCAAAGAGAACGGCATAATTGTAACAAAAATTGTGAATATGACAGAAGATAAAATGGTATGAAAATGAAGCACAAATTGTACTACAAATATTAGTCACGTAAATCTCATTCTATCAATTTGTTGTTCAATTTACAATATCGCTCACTGAGCAATTGTTAATTTGTGAGTATTGGTCACTAGAATGGGCTTGAATGTCTCGGAATTTTAGGAGAGAAATAAAGTGGAGGCCATATACTTGTAAATCCTTCTTGTTTCTTGATACATTGTCAATTCCAAATTATGATAGACCAGTCTGCTCACTAAGAATTTAGCGCACATGCGATGACATTTTCAGTTCGTAAATGGTAATTCATTATACCAGTATGGAATGTGATATATTAGGAACGGAAGAACCACGACGCTAGAATGATGAGTTGTTGCTTCTCTCAAGTGATCCCTGACATACACCATGTCATCAAACCGTCCATTTTCTTGATTACCCCATCTCCAATCTTTTCAATAAATATGTTTTATAAGTCGCTATTTCCGTGTCTGTCTTAACTTCATTGATGCTTATAATTCCTAAGGCCCGGTATTTCAGTCCCTTGTTTGCCTTAAGCGGAGCTTAATTATCTTGGTAACAATTGTTCTAACAATCATTACTATGGAAATATGGCTACATTTAAGGTAAACCATGGGCTATAATACTGGGCCTAAGACGTCTAAATTGTCGTTATTCTCTTCTTTTGTACTGTACGAAGTACTGCTGTGCTTTTTGCGCACTATATTATTACGTTCAGTATAGCACTATTCAGGTAAACGTTTCTTGAATCAGCAATTTTCTGTACCTTAGATTGTTGGCTCAAAATTAACCCTCTTCATGTTTTGTACATCCATTGTATCCATCCATAACATTTACTGTTATGATTCTCAATACTTTCTTAATTCGATAATATTTGAAGTTTTTGAGGTCTCTGTAGCTTATTTGACTGTTTGAAATATTTCATGTTTCTTTCTCTCCCATTTTCTGGCAATAAAAACATTCCATTTCCTGTTAACGTCTTACCAAGAAAATTTCACTGTGTTCTTGTTTATTTTTGTTCAGATTACGTATTTCTCTGGATCGTTTCTCCTAATGTGGAACTATATTGATTTGTAGACAACTTTGTATTATTTGATCACTTCCGACAACCGATCTTCGTGGACTAATTTATTCTCCAGAGCTCTATATTGCAAATTTTTGCTAACAATATTATGTATTCTTGAGCTGCTTCGCATCCTTTCCAGTTTGTCGTGTTCGATGTGCCACGCTTGGATGTTATATTGTTTGTTCCAACATAATATTAGGTTGAAAACAATTTCAAGCGGCGCATCTGTTTTCGAACTCTTCGGTTTTTTGCAACATTTCTATCAAATAAGCAATATTAGATTCAGTAAGCTATTGATCTGGCATAAATAATGTCGAAATAACAATGTAAGTATAAAGATTTCTCACTTGTATACTGAAAGACCAGCGATATATTCAAATGACACTAAAGCTCAGTATTTTAGTTCTTGATTTACGTTATATTATATAGACTTATTCCCATGGAAATAATTGTGAGAACAATTTTTGTTGAGGTAACCAAGCTCCGCTCAAGATAAAGTGAAGACCGAAATACCAGCCCCTTGAGTGCAACATTGAATTATTTATGATAAAATATTGCAGTTACAACAACACTACTGAACAATAATATGGATCAGGTAATTTCTATCATTTTCATTTCTAGTCCAAATACATCAATTTTTCTCTTGCGGAATAAAATAAGGCTACTTCTTGAAACTTGTTCAGATTCCATTCTAAATTAGATGATGCAGTTATCATGTATTCTTGACAAAATATGTAATTGAAACAAACTTAAATTTAAAATGGCAGCGTAGCGTCGCGAGTGCCAAAGCTAGTGTGACGTGCGAGAGTAAGGGAGGGAGCTCGTAAAGACGACGTAGTATGGGGCGGAGCTTCTTCGCACCGCGTCGCAGCCCATCACCCCTCTCAATGGAAGCCTCTAGTGATTTCTAGAAATGGAAAGAGTCGCGAAAATCGAAAATTCGAGGACAGTGTTTCTCTATATGAGGCAAAGCTAAAGACGTGTAGTACAGTACAGTAATAATAGTAGCAGTGGAAATAAATAATAAACAGTGACAGTAATAAGAGTATTAGTGTGAAATAAATAATGAAGTGACCAGTGCATATAAATAGTGAAATATAAATATCTGTGACCTTGTTTAAATTAGAATTAAGTGATTAATATATAAATATAGTGTTATTAGTGACATAAGTAGAATACAACTTTTATTTCATTTAGATTATTAAATAGTGACTTTTATTTGATTGAAAACTGATTTCGTCAAGCAATAAACATTACACTAGTTTTCGACGGCACCTTCTAAACACAGTTCAATTATGGGAAAAGTAAACTTCTATGTACCTGTTGACCTCTTAATTTTGTTTCCAACGCGACTGTTACAAGTGCTGCGATTTGTGATCTCTATCTTGATTCCCGTGATTCTCATTTACAAATTGTTAAAAATTACGGTAACAGTATCAAAAAGCACTAGTTTCTGACAAACATATAGTATGAAATGCAGAAATTCATGTATGGAAACGTCACTTTACACAGTATTCAATACATATACAGAGTTCGAGAAATATAATGATATTCCACTGTGAGAAAACATAAAAGCAGTGGAGATACCATTTTGAAGCAGACAATAAATATTCCTGAATATTCTCATTCGTGTATCGAGATATTCCCCTTCTGTCTGAAAATTTATTAGGAGTTTTTGGAGCTAAGCGCTTTAGCTATCAAGTATCAATTCCGGTCTTTTCTCAAACGAAACTATCGCGCTCTGAAATTTGAAATGCGTATGGACGAACTAGAATACCTAAGTCATACTTTATTTTGTGGTTTATTAATTGATTAATTCCTTTGAATTCTTCATGATTTTGATTACCGTCAGTGATCTCAATCCACATTATTGCATTATAATTTTGCTGAGTTTTTGATGTCATAGATTGAGTTATATGTGTCTGTTCTGTCCGTAATTGGGTTCACAATTCACGTACAACGTGGCTGCTCACTAAGTTCTGTATTGTAAACTCATTAGAATTTGGAATTGGTTGTCATGAATATTCACAAATTCTTAAAAGAAATTTTGTTGAAAAAATTGTTCAAGTGGAGGGTTGAAGGTGGTATTTGAGTTATTTGAAGTGTTTGTATTCTATATTACACTGTTTGTTGTCATTGGAATGTCATGTGAAAATTTTGAATGATATAATAAGAATATTGAAAGTTGGAGGAAAATCACACTGTTCAAAAGTGTATTTTTATATTTTGTTGACTGGTTTCGGCTACTGAGTAGCCATCTTCAGAACCGGAAGACTATAACAAGAAGATACATGAATTCTTAAAATTCGTATTTAAAACAAATACAAATATAAATGTAATTTAATGATTATACTCACACTATATCACTACAGAATTCAAAATATGGTTTATAGTTTATAACGTAGATAAATGGTTCAACGTATTACTAGTAAAAAGAAAATAAAATATGAATAAATTTATTGAAAATAGAAGTGTACATCTCAAATAAATTCTTGAAATAATCAATATACGTCAATGAAAAACAAATTTGAAAAATTTTTAAAAGTGAAAACTGGATTGAAACACTGTAATTTTGATGTTGTTAAATTTGTTTGATCATTCAGAAATAGATATTTATTGTTTTCAATGAATCTTTTAATCTCCAAAATCTCCAAAAAGTTAAAAGTTGAACTATATTCATGAATATGTAAAATTTCGAAATCTTCAGTAATAATAAAATCATGTCCAGTATCAAGTAAATGTTCTGCGGAACTACAATTCTCGCACGCGAATCGTAGACAGCGATCATGTTCCTTGAGCCTAGTTATGAATTTCCTCCCTGTTCGACTGATGTAAGCTGCCTTAAAACTATCACACTTTAATTTATAAACCCCAGACTTATGTGTCAAATTTTGAGTATAGAATTATGTTGTGAGTTCGTGGTTGAGTCGCTGGCGGGACTCAAAAGCGTTCGAAGGACCACCGTATTTAAACGGAATGAAACAGTGTTATTCGATTTTGATTTTATTACACTCACTAAAATATATACAGAATTTACAATTTAACTTTGAATGAGATTAATTGGTACATTTGAGAATATTAGGTCTTCATGCCTTGAGTGTGGTTTCTTAACTGACTGTCTTTACTCCCCGGCAACCAGGGCGAGAAATTACCCTTCTTGCAGTGGTGGGAGGTTCACCCCCTACCTGATGCCCAAGTACTGGACATCCCGGCCGCCGTTGAAGCTTTCAGTTCAACAATTAAATTAAACTCAACTAACATACAAATTACATATAGGGTAATTCTAAAATAAAGTGTTTTATCCCTACTAATCGTCCACTGGCAATACACATATATTACGCACTGCTCGTTTAAAAACACCGTTTTCGGTGCGAACACTCACTACACGGGTAACACCGTCGGTGCCTGGATGTAGTTCAACCACGCGGGCGAGCTTCCAGGCTAGGGGAGGAAGGTTGACTTCCTTGAGGATGACGAGAGTGCCCGGTTGAATGTTGGCCGTGCTCTTGCTGTTTTTCCTGGGCCTGGTCTGCAACTGTGTTAGGTACTCTGATACCCAACGCTTCCAAAAATGTTGGCGGATTTGCTCTACATACTGCCATCGCGACAGACGATTTTGCGGTAAATGGATTATCGACGGCTCAGGAGTCGATTTCAGTGGACGGCCAATCAAAAAATGGCCAGGTGTTAAGGTCGATAGGTCGTTCGGATCATTTGATAATGGTGACAGCGGGCGCGAAATTCAAGCATGACTCTATACATGCCAAAAGAGTGTGCATTTCTTCAAATGTGAGGGATGTATTACCTATTACTCGTCTAAGATGGTATTTAACCTTTTTAACTCCCGCTTCCCAAAGTCCACCAAAATGAGGAGAACGAGATGGAATGAAGTGCCAAGAAATATTCTCGGTTGATAAATGATTTATTACATTGTGTTGAAATTGTTCTGAGTCAAATAATTTAGATAATTCTTTTAATTCTTTTGCAGCACCTACAAAATTTGTAGCATTGTCTGAATAGATGTTTTTGATTAAACCGCGCCGTGAAATAAATCGCTTTAAAGCATTCAAGAAGCTATCTGATGTTAAGGTGAAACATCACTCGGAAGTACTATTTTAGCGCGAAATTTGAATTGATGAATCTTGTAGCAATATGTTTGATAAATACTTTCTTATAATAAATTAACAAAGTTTTTAGTGGCGTGTATATTAAAAATTAGATAATTTGTCAAAATTTCATTATGTCTGCAATAAATCCGTATAAAATCAGTGCTAACGTATAAAATTAGCATGCAAATCCTATATCTCAGAGACTTTGATAACAACTTATCTGGAAAAAATATATATACTAGGCGCTATACTTGCAGTTATCATATAAAAATTTTCATGAATATTGAACCTGACAATTTTGAGAAAAAAAATAATTAGTGCTGAAAATATTAATTTCTCAGAGATTATCCAGTTTTTTGGGACAAAATTTGGTAGACTTATAGATGACATTATTCTTCAGAGTGCTGTGCAAAAATTATCGATTTTTATTAATTATTATTCCGTATATAACCCTTTCTGTGCACTTCTAAAAGTATTGAAAATTGGAGGAAAATCAAAGTCTTGTGTTCAAAAATTATATATATTTGAATAATTAATTTTTTTTGACATCGGTCACTGGATTTTGGGCTCAAAATGCTCGATATTTTGGGTACTTCTCTGATGTCCATTTACACTTTTTTATTCCCTGCAAGGTTAATTAAGACAAAAGTAATTATATTCCATGGCCAATTATTTCTTGGAGATAATATATTTTTTTTAGAGTCGTGAGATTCCTAGTTTTCGAGATATTAATTTTTTTTTCTTCAAATCATAGATTTTGTTATGAAGAAACGTCAAATGAACAAAAAGAAATATATTTATTATATCTAAAAATTATGAGCAATTTTTTACAATATTTTCCGGAGTTTCAGCGGCTGTATATTCCAAAATAATAATTTAGGAAAATATTCTTCAATTTCTTTTCCATTTCTTTTACTCGTGTAAATATGACTTTTTACTAGTTGATTTGTTCTGTGGCGCTATCTAGTATCCAAATTTTGTATTACATGACAAGTGTCAAAGATTAATTTTATCATGTATTTATTCATTAGAGAATAATAGCCTATGGCTGATTTTAGTAACAAAAACCATTTTGAATATCTGCTTCTGGCTGTGTGTATAGTTTTACCGATCTTGTCACACTAGTAAGAAAAATGGTTCGGATTCCAGGATATTAGACAAATCAGTTACAGTAAGTTCATTGGATAAATACATTAAAAATCAATCTTCAAATCTAATTTTGTAAAACTTATCTCTTTTAGATTTCCGAATACTACTATAGCTGGAAGTGTACAGATGAGAATTTCAAGTTATCAATATCATATTTCTCAAGAAAGCGACAAAATATTTTATTTATGTCCATCAATTATTATTGGGATCTGTCATTCTACAAATAATAATACTTGATCTGAATCTGCATTGATCTAAGGCCCGAGATATTCACCTTCAAATAAATTACAAGTATTAATTTCTTAGTGAATACATCAAGGGTAAATACTTTAAAGAAAACATAGACTAACAGCTTCAAATTTTGGTCTAGTCTGTAAGCGAAAACTGCCTGCCGGACCCCTAGTAGAAAACATACCATATGTTCGAAATCTATCTACTAGTGCTACGGAATGGGGTAAGAGTCATGAGCAAGTAGCAATACACAACTATGAAAATGTAATAGGTGTTACAGTTGCACATTTTGGGCTGAAGGTAGCATCGAGCCAATCTTCTTTGAAGAAACAACTGATCATCAGGCAAAAACATTTAATGGTGCTCGCTAAGGCGATATGATAATCAGGAGTCTGTATGTGCCAACAACGTCGTGGAGATCATTTGCTCTATATAATATTCCATACATAATTCTTGTATTGTATACTTTACGGTTCAATAAAAAATTCATAATTTTCAATTTAAAACCAGTTTTCTATCAAAATTAGATAACCCTTTACTTTTCCTTATCCTTTATGATTCAATAGAAAACTCATAATTTTTTATTTAAAACATGTTACTATCAAAATTAGTTCTTGCGTGAATTTTGGGACAATTTTATATCATAATTTCATATTCTCATTATGAATAATTTCAATAAACTTATGTCTTCGAAAAATGATTTTGTATGCGAGCATTAATTTCAGTAAATTTCTCTATGAAATGTTTTTCTTCTGAAATGTCAAATTTGAATTCTTGTGTATCCCGCCGTCATCACTGACCTTCCATAAGCCTCACTTACTCCAAAACAAGATTAGACTAGACAGAGATAGCTAGTATTTCCGGGTGATGTTTCACCTTAAATTATTGACTAACTCTAAATGAAATGCTTTTGTAGCGGAACATATAAAGACGCATATATAGGCTTTTATATTACGTTTACCTCTACCGCGACCTTCTTTTATTAAAATTGGGCCGGCATAATCCACACCACAATTAACAAATGGATAAGAATAGTTGAGTCTTGAAGCGGGTAGATCGCCCATTGTTGGGTTTTCTTCCCGAGGTTTTACTCGGAAACAAGGCATACATTTATGTAATACTTTTCGCACTTGGCTACGTCCGCATAGCGGCCAATAGTTTTCGCGAATTGCGAATAATGTGGCTGAATTACCTGCGTGCAAATGAATTTTGTGTGTCTGATCTATTATTAAATCAGTCACATGATGCTTTGGTAATACTAAGGGGTGTTTTTTATCATACGGTATTACTGCATTACGCAAACGCCCCCCTACTCTAATTAGTGAATCCTCGTCAAGAAATGGATTTAATGTTTTCAAACAACTTTTGTTTTCTACTTCTTGATTAGATCTTAAGTTTTTCAATACGAATTGGAAGGTTGATTGCTGAACTAATTTAATTATTGTTTTTGTTGCGATTTCAATTTCGCTTGTATTTAATTCACCTTTTAAACGTTCATTTTTATTTCTAATATTATGCACAAATCTTAAAAAATATGCTGTTACTCGTTGTAATTTTAAAAAACTAGAATATTTAAACATTAAATTGAAATCATTCTTTACCGAGATATGAACATGTGTGCGTTGTTCCGGTAACTCTGCAGCTAAAATTTCTTTAGAATAACCCTCACATACATAGTGAATGTTCATTAGCCAAACAGGCCCGTGAAACCACAGACTATTATTTATTAATTGATTTGGTAAACAACCGCGTGTTATCACATCTGCAGGGTTGTCCATTGTTTTAACATGATACCAATCATTTACGTCAGACAATGATTGAATTTGAGAGACTCTGTTTGCGACAAATGTTTTTAAAGTATTGGGTGAAGTACCTAACCAGGCTAGAACAATGGTTGAATCCGTCCAATAGATTATTTTATTTATATGAATTTTCAAATATTCTTTTGTTGAAGACATTAATTTTGATAAGAGTAAAGCTGCACAGAGTTCTAACCTCGGTATTGTTTGCACCTTTAAGGGCGCTACACGTGATTTAGCGCAAAGTAAATGAACTGATACCTCTCCAATAGTACTGATTGCGCGTAGGTAGATGCATGCACCGTATGCTTTTTCGGACGAATCGGAAAATCCGTGCAATTCGAGTGAATCAAATGGAAAGAAGTCTATTATTTTTCGAGGGATTTGTATTTTATTAATATCCCTAATTTGACATATCATTTCTAACCATTCGTTATTGATATTTTCCGGTATTGGTTCGTCCCATTTGTGATTGATTTGCCATAATTGGAGACTATTTTTATGTAATAATTTTTGAAGAAATTCCAAATTTTGTAATATATGCTCCCTAGAAAGGGCAGGGAACATATGTTAAAATCTTTCTTAATAACTAAATTTTGAGAATACGCTTCTTTCAGTTGCAGTTTGTAACGTTTTCTACTAATAAGCTTATCAATAATGTCAGAGTAGAAATTATTTGCAAAAGCGATTTGTTTCAAAATCTTAGTTTCAGATATAATCTATCCATTGATCCATGATTGGCAACAGTGCCGGCAAATAGGAAAGTTGTGCATAGAAGTTACTTAAGTTAAATATTTAAATTTGTGGATTACAGTGTTATAATTTATTTGAAAAGAGTGTTACTCAAACTCATTTGCTTGCTATTTTAATTTCTGCTGTGTGGATTTCTTTTTGAGTGAGACAAATTTTGTTAAAACGGAGTTTAAAATCAGAAGTAACCAAGGTTAAATTCAGGGTCGACAAGATCTTTAGCTTAGCGCCTCACTTAGCGGGAATTCGCAAGTTCGGAAGTTTTATTGACAGTGTTCCCAATTGTGTTAGATCTTAAAAATATCATTTAACAAATATTTACTTTGAATATGGCCACGTTTGAACAAATAAAAGATCTATTACAACCGCTCAATAAGAAAATAGATAATATGCAACAAACGTTGCAAGCTCTAAACAATTCAATGTACAACAATGATAAAAAATTTAAAGCACAGCTTGAAAAACTGGAAGTACAAATTAAGTTGAAAGATAGGCAAATAGAATTCTTAGATTCGAAGCTCCGAGAAAAAGATCTTGTTTTCTTCGGCCTCAGAGAAGAAAATAACGATAATTTAGAAGAAAGTATTTTAAAAACAATAAACGGAAAAATGAAGCTACCCAATATTTCGGCAACTCACATTGATGGTATTAAAAGAATCGGGAAGCCTACAATGAATAAAATTAGACCTGTTTTAGTAGAATTCAATTCAAGAAAAATTAAAAAGTCCATCTTACATAATGCCAAACTACTTAAATCTACCAAAATATACATCGAAGAAGATTACTCGCTGAATGTTTCACAGGAAAGAAAATTTCTTAAACAACACCTTTTTAAAGCAAGAAATAAGGGCCAAAAAGCTAATTTATATCAGAATATTTTGTATATAAATGGTGATAAATACACCGTACAAGACTTCAATGAAGTTGAGGAACATGAAAGCGACGACAACGAACTCTTTACGCCAGAAAATAGACGTTTGTCCACATCGCTTCCTGAAATAGAAACGCCTCTCGAAATAGAAGAACTCTTAACCGCCGCAGCAAGAATTACTGATAAGGTAGATGAAACTAAAGATACGTTGAAAACTCCCGGAAAAAAATCAATCAAGAATAACAATCCAAAAATAGGGCCCTTAGACAAATTGATCCAGACACGGCTCAGATCTCAGACTAATTCAAAAAACTAAATAGCAAATCAAGTGGAAATGATGAATATTTTAACAATATCTTGTTTTGGAATATACAGGGTTATAAAAACATATTTAATTTATGCTTTGAAGACGAAAAACTTCTACGAAAACATGACCTCATATGTTTAACAGAGACATGGAACAATTTCTTGTTGAATGATAACCCTTCATTCCTGTTGGAATATAATAAATATGAACAAAAAGCTAAAAAAGAAGCAAGCACGGGTCGCGCAGTAGGAGGTATAGTTATATTTTCAAAATTTCCTACTCAAAGCATTGAAGTCATTGAAACGGAGCTCCATTGGATAATTCTGAAATTACAAAACAACAAATTAAACCTTATCATTGGGGTATTTTACTTCTCACAATCCTACGATTATAATGTATTATAAGAACTATTTGCTGAAACTTTACAAAACATAAAAAACCAATATCCAAACCACTCATATTTAATGTGCGGCGATTTTAACGCACGTATAGGAAACTTAAACCAGTTAGAGCAAGAACTACATTATAGCAACAATTGGTATCCCAAGAGAGAAGCGCTTGATAGCAACACGAATAAAAGAGGCAAAGAACTTGCTGCTGTCTTCGAGAATGAAAACTTTGTAGTATTGAACGGGCGATCGAAAAGTGATACCCCAGCCAAGTACACATTCTTAGGAACAAAAGGGAAAAGCACAATTGACTTAGCCTGGGTAGATCCGGACGCACTACAGTTCATCGATGATTTCACTGTGAATGAAGACGTACTCGTATCAGACCATCTCATTTGCTCGGTTAAAATCGCCAAATTATTTCATCGCCAGAGAAAACAGTTGGAACCAACGACCAATATAACAAAAACCAAATGGGACACTGAAAAATCAGAACTTTACAGAAATATACTTTCTAATAAGTCATGCAATTCTCCTTCAATGACCACCACAGAGAGATACGAATTTATAAAATCGGAAATAAAAGCATCTTCCAATGAAATTGGCATAACGAAGAACACCAAAATTAACCCGAACAGAACTAGTTTCATAAAGAAGAAGATTTGGTTTAACAACAAATGCAAGGAAGCTAAGAAGAAAACTAGAAAATACTTACAAATATGCAAGAAAGATGGCTTCTCGAACGAAAATCTCTCACTGTACACACAAGCGAAGAAACAATACAAGCAAAGCATAACCGAAGAAAAAAGAAACATGAAACTAGCAGTAAGAGAAAAATTATGCAATGTATCTGATCAAAAACAATTCTGGGATACCATAAACGAGCTTCAAACGAAAGCTTACGTAAAAAACCCAATAAAACTAGCGGAATGGACAAAATTTTTTCAAGAATTTCACAAGGCGGAAGTCGTAAATGAACAAACGTATTTTGATGCCCACCATCCTTATCTAGACGACAACATTACTTATGAAGAAATAAATTTCGCTCTGAGGAGAATGAAAGGGAACAAGTCACCTGGCACAGATCAAGTAATTTATGAAGAACTCCAGAACTTACCACAAAAATGGCGAATATATCTCAAAGATTTATTCAATTGTTTCCTCAGAGAAGAAAACGTACCCAAGGAACTGAAATCAATAAAAATGATCTTACTACATAAGAAGGGTGATCGCATGGAGAAAAATAATTACAGAGGAATCGCTCTGATTAACGCAATGACTAAGATTTTCACGTATATTCTGAATAGTAGACTACAGACTTGGGTGGAGTAAAAACATCCTCCCTGAGGCCCAGGCAGGGTTCAGGAAGAAACGTTCCTGCGTAGACAACATCTTCGTCCTAAATTCAGTCATACAAACATCATTTTTAACTAGGAAACAAGGTACATACGCTATTTTCATAGATTTTAAAAAAGCTTTTGATTTCGTACCTCACTATACTATGGAATAAAATCTATCAGATAGGTATAAGCGGTAAAATCACAAGGTTATTAAAGAACATATACGACGAAGCAACTCTCAGGATAAGAGTTAACAACGAGCTTTCCGAAGAAATAAAAATCAGTAAAGGTGTGCTACAGGGAGAATGTACAAGCCCCTTATTATTCGCCTTGTATATCTCTGATCTAGAAGATTACCTTCGACAACAAAATTTAGAGGATTATTTCATCAACAACAAACAGGATATACTGTCATTGCAATATGCGGATGACATAGTTATTTTAGCAAGTTCTCGGCCAGATATACAAAGAAAACTAAATGCTTTGACTGAATACTGCAACACACATCAACTGATGATAAACGCTGAAAAAACCAACATAATACATTTCCATGTAGGTCGACCACCCAGAAAACATTTCAAACATGTATGCCAAAACATGGTAATCACATATGTAAATAAATATACATACTTAGGAACAATATTTACTTCGTCTGGTATTTTCAAAGAAAATACCAATGAAAAAATAATCAAAGCAAGTCGTGCTAGTGGCGCTACCAAATCTACATTGTTGAAAGCAGGCACATATTCCTGGGACACCATCTTGAAACTCTATAATACAGTGATCGTTCCAACATTGTTATACAGTTCAGAAGTGTGGGGACCGACGCAAAGCGCAAACATTGAAAAAGGTTCCATGCAGTTTTTCAAGACCACTTTTAATTGGCAAAAGACAACCGCAAATTATATCATAAGAAGGGAGACTGGTGTTGCAAAATTAGAAGTAATTATCGCAGAAAAAATACTTCATTTTTGGTACAAAGTATTATTAATGCCAGACGATCGTTATGTAAAACTATGCTACGACAAACTGATGATTCACAACAAGAGTTCTGATTCTGTTATACCAGAGGAAAGACAAATGAATCGTAATTGGGTGAGATACCTTGAAGATATATTGAATAGAACAAACTTTAGATGGGTTTGGGAAGCACAGAGTTGTATAGTACTAAAAGCAGAAATAGAAAATATAATGAAAGCTTATAACGAAATAACATACAACAACGATACAAACAGTATAATAGAATCTACAAACTATAAAATGTACCAGACATATTCAATCTCATGCAATTATTTAGCCCTAGATGTTCCCTTTCCTGTCTTGAAACTATATAGTCAACTTAGAACAGCAAAAAACGAAATATTTTATTGTTTTCATGAAAGTTACTGTCACAAGTTCACAAGCGAAGAGATCTGCAACATATGCAACACTGAAGAAATGAACAACCTAATACATTTCCTCCTTTCTTGTCCTATTTTCAAACCTATACGTACTAAATTTCTTAATAAACATATCAACCGCTCTTTTTCAGATAATATCATGTACTCCTTACTATCCACACCAACCAAAGAGAAGATGTTCGGTATGTACAACTACTTTAACAATGCACTTAAATTGAGAGCGTTCATATTAAATGCATAAAATCACAAAATACTTATATCGTTATCAAATGTAGATACTCATTAAACATACATAACTGTTGTCATTCTATTTGTATAGAGACTCCTCTTGGAACAAATAAAATTATTATTATTATTATTATTATTATTACTCAAATCATAAGTAATCATTCGATGTATGTGTGATTGGAAGATTGCAAATTTATAAAGGAAAAAACTTTTCAGAACTCATTTTATCGATGAATATGTTTTATTGGGTAATCAGTTCTGTATTAATCAATCAATTTGAGACACAACGTTTCGACAGCAAAGTGCTGCCTTTTTCAAGTGTAAAGAAATATGAAAATAAATAAACAAAATAAACTAACAAAAATAAAAGCACAAATAGTAACTTGATAAGTTTAAAATATTCACTCCTAGGATCGTAGAGCTCTGCCTGATAATTCAATATCCACAGGTCTTCAGGAGATAATAATAGAGGTCTAAATTGGGGAAGTTGTCAACTCCTTGTGGTTCTACGTCAATCTGGCTCTACTCTTTTGACATAACTGAACCATCCACAGATCTTCAGGAGGTGGTGATGAAGTAACTCTTGCAAGTAGATTCGTAGATAAAAATAACTTGAAATTATGATCTAATGATTGGTAGCCATGATCGATTAGATTCATAACCAATATTCAAATTCCAATTATTCGGTGATTTTTTTATTCCAATTGCTTCTCTTTTAAGCCTCTTGAACCAATTGTTCTTTTTAGCCAGAAGCTTAGTATTCTTGAAGTCAATACCATGTAATTCTTGAATAGCATGCTCAGCTACTGCTGATTTTTCTGGATGGTTCAGTCTTATATGATGAGAATGCTCTTTCAATCTTGTCTCCACAGTCCTCTTGGTTTGTCCAATATTTACTTTGCCGCATTGACAAAGAATCTTGTATATACCTGGATACTGTAGAGGAAATCTGTCTTTAACATTACCAATAAGATTTCGAATTTTTAAACTGGAAGTGTATGAAGTTTTAATGCCATATTTATGTAAAAGCCTTCCAATTTTATCTGTTATATTGGCTACGTAAGGCAACGTAACAAATATTTTCCTGTTATTTGGATCTTGAACAGGAGGCATAGAATTCTTCTGTCTAAGTGTTTTCTTGATTTGTGTTCTATTATAACCATTCTTCAAGAAAACATCATCTAAAAATTTGATTTCATCAGATAGTTTACTTGGTTGACATAATGAAGAGGCTCTCTGTTATAAAGTTTTAATAGTACAAAATTTTTGAGCAGGATGGTGATTTGATGACTCATGTAAATATTGATTTGTATGGCTCGGCTTCCTATATATAGAATGGATATGTTTACTATTATCTTGTTTCTCCAGGTACACGTTCAGAAAAGCAAGACAGCTATTTTCTTCAACCTCAATACTGAATTTAATGTTCCTATGTTGCATGTCAAGATGATTCAAAAAACATTCAATTCATCTCTACCATGAGGCCAAACAGCAAAGACATCATCAACGTAACGTAGCGAGACAGTGGGTTTCTTCATAGCTGTGTTTAAGGACGTTCACTCGGCGAGAGAGTGACAGAAAAATTCGTGCGAGAGAGAGGGAGTGTGCGTAGTTTGATGCGGCAACATAGCTTTACATGGACAGACGTAATCTGTGCCTGTGTGAGTTGAGCGACCATAAGACGCGCCAAACGATTCCGCAACGTTGCAACCTCTCTCTCATGTCTCTTTCTCCCAGCGTAAAACTGTGGTGTTTACATTTTTATTATGGCTGTTTCTTGATAATGAATATGGAAAGGTGGAATATTTTGAATGGTAAATTTTCCTCACCTTCTATTCTATATTATATTGTTTTTTCAGAGATATGTGAAGAAAACTTCTTTTGATATTAGTAAAAATGTTCATTTTTACGATGCATATCCCATACCTCCCATGTTAAATGGATAGCGATATTTTGAAAAATACTACTGTATAGAGGGCATTTTCATTCACACAATTTTTCAATTTAAGGAAAATCAGAAGAAAATCGATTTAACCAGTGAACGTCCTTAAGCTTTTTGTTCAAAATTCTCCATGTGAAAATTAGCGATAGAAGGAGAAATAGGAGAACCCATGACGACACCATCAATTTGCTCGTAAAAATTATCATTGAAGATGAAGAAACAAGAAGTCAAACAATGTTTAAAAAGCTTGACAATACCAGATGAAAAATGATCTTCTAATAATTTCAGAGTATCGATGATAGGTACTCTCGTGAATAAAGATGAAACATCAACACTGACAAGTAAATCATTATCTGTCAATATCATATTACTAATCAAATCCACAAAATGTCGGGAATATTTGACATATGATGAAGTATGACCAATCATCGGCTTCAACAAACCATCCAAATATTTGGCTAATCCATATGTTGTTGAGCCTATTGAATTGACAATGGGTCTTAGGGGAACATCTTTTTTATGAATTTTCGGAAGACCATGAAACTTCGAAACGACAGCATCTTGGGGAATAAGCTCTTTCTGAATATCTTGAGGTAAAGATGATTCTTTCAAAAGTTTAGTTGTCTGATATTTTGGAGAGCTAAGTGGATTGCTATTAACTTGATCGTAATGATTGGAGGCATTATTAATTGAATCGATCGTTTGTGTCGGTTTTCTGAAAATTTTAAATGATAAGTGGTTATTTGAACGCATAATCTTGATGTTCAAGAAATTGATACTCTTATTTTGTTCTATTTCAATTCAAAATTTCATATTGCTATGTATTTCATTTCAGTGTGATATAAGACTTCGACTTTCCTCCAACTTTCAATATTATTCGCATCACACTAGGGTTACATCATTCTCACCATATAAAGAAGATAATATACTTTGAAAATAAGTCTTTTTGCGGAGCAAATGACAAACTGAAATGTTCCAATCCCATTTAAAACACATAAAAAGTATATTGAGTGAAAAATTCACTATATACACCAAGAATGAATCTTCTTCTGTTTTCCTTAATTACTGTGGAATGACTTGTCCAGAAATCATCAACTTCAAATCAATGATTCATCAAATACTTCCTTCAAGTCTGATTGGGAAAATATTTACAGATATTAATGTATGGGTCGTCCAGTAAGCATTCATTTTTATTCTATCTTCATTCATTATTTCCACTTACTATCTCATACTCTCTAAATATTTTGGTGACATTATTAACCTGCATTATTCGTTAACTATAACTTCGAATTCTTTGCGCTTTTACGTATCATGCAGTAAGAAACGTTATTTGTTTGACGAATGTCGCAAATATTGAATAACTTTTATAGACTACTAGGGTCTGTTCAATATTTCTACATATAAGACTTTCCACAAAGAAGTAATTCAAATCTTCTTTCTATTCATGTACCATATACAACAAATTTTTGCTGCTTCCAAATTGTATTAAATCCCATTGTAGTTGTAGATTGATATTACGGTGTTCCTACTACTTAATTTGATTTGTGCTAGAATGTGAGTGCCATGTATGGTGATTTATATAATGAGATGATTTTTGTGATAATAGTTATTGACATTTTATAGTAAATAGTAGAAAAACTTGTAGTCTGGATCGAGCGACATCTTTATTGGAATTTGTGATTATCAATTTGACGATAATTTTTGTAACGTCACTTTGATCAAGTTGTACTTAAAAGTCATAGATTTCAATTGTTTTTTGCCGTTACAATGCATCATACAAGAGTCAAGTCCAAGAAAATAGTCAACGATATTTCTTGGACATTGCAAAGTATTATTCACATTTGAAAAGATTAAAATTAACGTATTCTATTAAGGCCCGGTCTTTCCATCTCCGAATAACGTTATTCCCTAGATAATTACTATGATAACAATTGTTGCTGCGGATATTATCCGCCGAATAATTTTATTCGCAGGTGGAGAGACCGAGTCTAAGGGATATTGTTCATTGGAATATACATAATATGGTCTACCAAAAAATATATTACAAATCTCATGCACTAAATTTTTCACAATGCTCTGACTATCGCGCTGTAAAATATGACTTCGATGCATTCGATTATAAATAACTACTTTAGGACCAATATGGCTAACATCTACATATGTAAACTTCTTTTTGTACATGCCATACATTCTGTTGAAAGTAGAGGAATAAAATACTTGGGTGTTGGGCTTACGGAAAAAAAGAAAAGGGATTGCGCATGATTATTGGGGAAATATGAAAATTCAAAAAACTTAAGAAACGCGGATCATCGACTTTGTTATTAGGGAGTTAACAAAGATAAAAGATAGCATCAAAATCTCCTTTTTCCACGGGATCAGTCATACTAAACATCTCGAAGAGACTTTGGTTAGAGATTGTTTTGTCAGGTTAGTTTTCATAAGTTTTAAATTAAATAAATTCAACAAACTTCCGTTAAATTAGGTATTTATGTACAGTATCTACATATCAAAGAGCAGTACTCGAGCTTTGAGCTTACATTGCACAAGAGTAATAAAGAGTAAATACGGGCGTAATAGTAATAAAAACACGAGTATCACGTATTATGAAACCTAACATTCTATTAGCACTGTTTGTAATTTCGTGTACATATTGAGTAAATATTTGTTTATCATCAGAGCTAATACTAAGATCTTTTATTGTATAACAGCGCAGGAGAACATTGTCATTGAAGTTTCAGTCGAATTGTATGCTAGAAAATTTTTGTGTAGTCATAGTTTTACATCTGTCAATATTTAAAAATCGATTATCATTTTGACACAATGTGGAGAGATTATATCAAGGTCATTGAGTAATAACTGACAGCAGATTATCACAAGATAAAATATTGCTAATATCATCTGCAAATATCAAAAGTAGAAGATGTCCAAGATTTTCCCAGAAAATACAGAGAAAGTGAACGATTCATGTCCTAAAAACTTAACATAAAGTTTCCTGTCGTAGAGATAAGATGATGATAATAAAATAAAAGATTCAGAAATAGAGAAAGGCATGAGAATAAATCTTCTATGATTATTGTGGTCAAAAGCTTCTGCAGAATATACATGCGTACAATCTACTTAACTTTTATTATCCAATATAGATGAAACAAAGTGAATGAAATACGTGAAATTGCTTACCGTTGTTCGCTTCCCCATGAAACTATGTTGAATATAGTATACAGGGTGTAACAGAAATAAATACCTTATTTGAATCAGTAATATAACTCGTCAAGTATAACTATTTTTCTTTCCAACTTTTTGCCGAATTTTCATTCTTTTTTAGAAGTTTATCTTACCATAGTTAAAAAAGTCGCTCAGGTGCATAATTATTGGATTCTTTCTACGATTTCGCAAGCAGTTTAGGATTAGCCAAGCGAATTCATTTGTAATGACTTCCGAATTGTAATTTTTTACTAAAAATTTAATTATTGTAGTTATGTTAACGTATTCCATATCAAAATCTTACAAACTCATACATTATAATAAAAATACTATGAGATATTTTGAACTTAATGTTTATCTGAAACGTAGAAGAACAGTGTTGAATGAAATAACTCAATTTATAAATGAAGTACGTTTTTCCCTCATCCTTACTACAAACTTCACATTTTGGTCGTTTCAATAATGTGTGCTCCGTGAATTGATCTGCTGAACAAATAAAACGTACGTAATAGTGCATCTAATATTCCAGAAAACATTTAAAATTTAGTTTGTATGTTATGTTTTCAATTATTTGAGGAATATAAGCTTTCAGAATTGTAGCAGTATTTTCAATTGGATTATTCACTCTATTCTTTAATTTAGAAATGAATTTCAACTAATAATGCACCGTTTTCTTCCAAATAATCGTCGAAGGATTTACGCTAGTGTTGGACAAAACTGCTTTTGGAGCCGCTCATAGATGGCAGCACAGACTTTAACTGTATTCAGACTGTTCAAAATTCAAATCAGCTCATCTTTTTGAAAGTGTCAGGGAAAGTGCAATGAGCTTGTGCAGACAGTCTAATTCTTAAGAGTTGTACTATCTGAAAAAATACGTGAAATGTCTAAATAGAAATCATTACTCTTGACAATGAGATATAAATATGACTTATAGGCCAAATTGTTGATTTAAGAGAGAAATTAAGTTGACCTTACAACATATGCAAGATAATACAAATATTCTTTCAGTATTAAATTAATGATTGACATGACTACGATGGTTTAAAGTAACAAAATATTCCTTTCAATCGACATCTGTTATTCTTCCAACAATTGAGAAACATTCAGTTCGAACCATAGTAGCACCGTGAAATTTTTAACAAAACTTTAATGAGTTTTCACTTGATATACAGAGGGCTTACAGGAAAAATCTCTGAAGAAAAATTGTTATACTTGCCGAGCCCTATTACTATATAAAAGTTACGTGAACTCATAGTTTATTGTATCAGCAATTTCATTCCTATTTCTATGAATTTGTGACGTAGCATAGGACGTGTTAAAATACTATAAAAATGCAGTAAGATTATCCTAAGAGTTTAGATCGTGTTTTATCATTGTAATTAAAAGACATATGTTTTAAGCATTTGTCTCTCCAATAAAATTTTTGCTTTTTAAAAATAAAGTTTTAATTATTCAATATAAAACTTATATATATACTCATTTCCGTTAAACCCTGTGTGAATAAAATTTTTAATATTCTTGTATATTGCACAGTATATGATTTCAAAGTTTTATTAATGAATAAATCTAATATACTACCTGGCCAAATTATCAGAGAGAGTTCATAAATTTTTTTATTTTCTAGTTTTACTGACTATTGTTTTCAACAAATTATTGGTTCTAGGTTTAATTGATCTTTTTTATGTATAAGAATGTTCAATTCAGATATTAGAGAGTCTTTGCAAGCCACCGCTAATGAAACGTCTAGGCTAACGTCAGAAACGATATTTTTTGGGCACTGTTACTGGGATTGACAAATAAATTCATTGTTATGTTATTGATGTTTGCTAACCCTTGAAGTTTTTTGTGCGTACACTGTGATTCAAGCTAGCACTATTGAGCGAGCATTTCCCAAAAAAATTGTTTTCTACGTTAGCGTTATCGTATAAATAGCGGAGGCTAGCAAAAACTCCCTACTAAAACATTGAATTATGGGAAAAAATATTATTTGCAATTAAAAAAAGAAAATATGGAAAAGAGAATGCAAAATCAGAAAACGTGGAAATATTATCATACTGTAGATTAAATTTGAGATAATTCTTGAAGAAAACATACAATTTAGATGTTGAAGCAAGAGAAAAAATATTTTCGATCAATGGCGCGACCCATAAATGTTACTACACATTAAAATCAATAATAGTGATATCAATAACAATTGGTACAAAAATGCCATGGCCTTATTTTATTCATAGTTTTTTTCCCTGGCTCCAACATCTAAATTGTTATGTTATTTCATAAAATATCTCCAAGTTCAACCAACAGTGTAATAATATTTCAACTTTCACATGACCTGATTATGAAGGGCCGTTTCGATGACGAAACGTCCAAATATAACTAAATTCAGGTTAACTGCTGATATTCTGATCCCTTGCCACGTTTCCTGATTTTGAATTCATATTTCTATATTTGTTTTTTTTTGTTACTTTTTTTATTGATTTTTTTTTCTGTAGTTTGTAACAAAAATTTCGTCTGACGTCTTTTTTTTGTACAATTGTTTTTCCATTGCATACCCATGTCGCCGTCTATGTAACAGATTCGCACTAATTTTGTAAAATAGTACGTGCGTATGACACTTGATTGAAGCGCTAACTTAGAGAGTATGCGCGTCTGGTTCTTCCTCTCTTCCGTCCGAGCCGTTGTTGCAGACGGGTTGTTTTTGAGCAGTCTTGTGATTTTTCTTGTTGTTCTAAATTTTGTGATTATTTTATTTAATTAGAATCAGTGTTATGATTTTGTAAGTATTCTGTTTATTATTTTTATTCACGTTATTCCAAATTTAGTATTATTTTTTTCTAGTGATTTCGTTTGAGGCGACCCGCGTGGTTAACCTTTTATTTTCCAAATTTATCTCTTTCATCCTTAGTTCTTTGTTAGTTTTTTTGTGCTCAAAACCTTTTTACTACCTTGAAACTTTTATACCAAATTGATATTTTTGTTCTAAATTTATTTTTTTCTAAATTTCATATGTAAGTGTACCTTTTCCTATTTCCAAGGTGGCAGTAGGAAATTAAAAAAGGTAATGTTTCTTCACTATTTGGTAGCAAAAACTTAATGTACTGCTGATTGACACTAAATTTAAGTAATGGAATATCCTACCTTGAAAGTGAAGACCCAGGCTAGCTATTAATAAGAGCACCAGAAATATTTTACCTGAAAAATAGGAAATGGGCGCCACTCCCAGGAAATGATCAAAGGAGAAAAAGGTACCATTCTGGGAGACAATAGCGACAGCAAAAAAGAAATAAAGCATAGACGTCGAAATCAATATTAAATAAAATTATTATTTATTTAAAGCAAAGAATTCCAAAAATTATAATTCAAAAAATTTGTAACTTATGAAAATGATTGAAGCTATTATACAAAAAAATCTCACTGCAACAGCCAAAAGGGAACTGGAGAGCACGTCACAGACGTTCAAAATTACGTTACAAAAACTAGCTAAATAGCCTCTTCAGGCGGAACTCAAGACTAGTATCGGCAGAGAGGATAGAAGTCGAATTGGTAGCCACAAAAACAACGTCAGACAAGAACGTTCCCTGAATTAAGTAAAGTTGATCTTGCGTCTTATAGGGCTTTGATAAATACCCAACGGTCCTTGAAGATGTTAAGGTTGGCCGTGCGCTTGGTCGTCAACTTCGGGAGATATTAATGTTCTTCTTAAATTCGTAGACGTGTTGATGTTTTTCTTAATTTGAAGTTGGTCAAAAACTAGTCTCAAGTGGCCACTGGCCCCTAAGATCCCTAGCAGTTTACACTGAAAACAAACAACCCAACCAGTATCCAATTCAACTGAAACAGGAGGTTCCTACAAAAAAATTGGAGAGCTCTCTTCAAACGTGAAGCGTTAAACTTGAATGAATAAATTTAGATTCAATTAAAAAACGAATAAACTTAAATTTAGTGTCAATCAGCAGTACATTAAGTTTTTGCTACCAAATAGTGAAGAAACATTACCTTTTTTAATTTCTTACTGCCACCTTGGAAATAGGAAAAGGTACAAGTTCAATGTTCTAGTATCTCTATTGTACAGTCTGATAATAAAAGGAAAGCTCAATGAGATCTAGAACCAAAAATTTGTTAAAAACGATAATCAGCAAAAATACAAAGTGAAAATATTTATGACCTCCTAACAATTTGGCGTAGTAATTGCGAAATTAATACCATTTATTCACCCAGAGACGATTTTTTAAAAGGTTATCATTGGGAAATAATTAACGTATGCTGCATAGTTACATCGAAGCTTGTTGGACTCTTGGGGAATACATTTTCATTTATTTTTACTGGCAAATCAGATCTCAACGAAATCAGTGCTATGCTATAGCATTGAAAAAAGGAATTATGGGCTATTTTGTGCGATTTAAGTTTTTTCTCTAAGCTTCCACCTCTGAGATAGTACACATGCTATTATTACTTCATGCTGATGAGTGCACATCAAAGTTCTTGAAATCAGTTATTGTTGTAATATTACTTTCTTTCATATATTTGCGCTCAAAAGAGGTACAAGCCTCAAAATAGTATTCTAAACGATTATAAATGTTGGTTTCACACTAATTTGCAAATCCGTTAATGCGAGATACTTGCTTTATGATGACATCATCCAAAGTATTCTGAATATTGTTGGCTGCAATTCTCTCAAAGAATAATGCAAAACAGGGCTGAAAATTACTGAGACAAGGAAATTAGGAAAGACAAAGTTTGTTTAAATTAGGTATAAATACGGAAAGTCCAATTTCATATTGTCAGTAATTGGGAACAAGGAATTTGTGTAGAACCGTAGAGCGAAATGAGGAAATTTGTGACAAAGGTATAATAAATATTTCCCAGAGAGAACAGTCCATTTGACTTTTGGGAAGGATGCGGAATATTAATTCAATCTTTTTGAAAAAGAGACATCCATGCTAATAGCAAATACAGATTCAAGCAACTGTCTTCCGTTACTAATACTGAAATGATAGTCGTTTGATAAATTTTTGGAAACAATCGATAGTTTACTGCGCAATTGACAGCCGTCTGTATGACTATTTCAAGGGACCAATAATAAGCATTTGTCGGTGTACATTCAACTTAAATAGACTCTGCATGCTTCATCCAAGAAGTGTTCTCAATAACCCAAACACAGCTCAGGTCGAACCAGAAGATTCACATTTGAGAACAATAACTAGCATTGGGAATCATGTTCTCAGTGACAACGACCAAGTACTCACAAAATAATCGAGAGCGCTAGAAAAATGCATAATCATGATTAACGCAAAGTTTTCAATGTGTTACTAATTGGTTCGTTAATTCCGCAAGGGTGACCAGAAGTAGATGAATCTCATGGATCTCTTTGTTTCCAAAATATCAAAAAGCTTCTCGCATTTTTGATCACTCGTATCCTGTTACGAAGAGTTTTTAGATATTTTCGAATTATTGTTGCAGTAGAATTCATTGTGTGCAACGAGTTAACAGATTGAAATAAATTCCAAAATGAAAAGAAGGTTCCAATTCAACATTCACAAAGAGCTTCATGGATCATCCTTAATCTCTGTTTCATTTTATGTTAAGTGCAGCGGCGAGAATCTTAAAATGTTAATACATTTATTCCTAAATGTGACCTCAAAGATAAGAAATCAAATTGATTTCTTGTCGCGCCTGATAGATATTGAAGTTTGCCTGAAAATGCACTTAAACCTTTGTGACCTCCTCGAGAATGAGTTTTAGAAAGTTACGCTTACGTCACAGGAAAGAAAAGAGGAACTAACATTTCTATGTCCAGATGCTTAAGCTACGCATTGATAAAAGCAAATAGTATCGAACGAATTGGTACACGTGATCATTCAAATAGTACAGTCACTTGCTGACTTCGAAGTAATGCTACAGTACTTTTAGACTCAAATATTTTTGGATAGTTGGATTCATAATTGATCAAATATGTAATAGTAAAAATCTGACGTGGGCATCATGTGACTTACTTGTACATCATTTCAAGCCGTTTAGACTTAGTTAAATGTTCTAGTACTTTTTGACATCAAGTATTCGTACTAAAAATGAATCGTAATAAAACAAATTGTGATTTAGGTAAAACACAGACAAAATAATTCAAATATTCAGATTACAGACTCAATAAATTGAACTCAATATCCTACCCCTGATGTCATAAATCTAAAAACTTATTTCTCTGTTCTCTGATATTCAAGTAGAGTGATATGGACACCACATAACTTAAGTACTTGTACACCTTTGGTCCGAAAAATTGACAGTTGACACTGACATTGACATTGCGTTTATTGTTTTTGATCTATACAAAAAATAACAAAAACTTTCAAGAAGAGTGAGCTTCTCGCTCAATCGATTGCTATGAATATAATTATTAAAACGCTATAGCAATCTAGAAGACTGAATTTTATCATTCTGCGGTCAATAGATTCAAATAAAGATTATTTATGGCTCAATAGATTGCTATGAACATATAAAGTTTTTGTTTGAATGCCATGATTGCTCTGAATACTAAATTCCAAGACTCTACAACCAATCGTTCGAGATTTATCCAAAAATTTTGAATAACTGTTCAGTTAACAGTTAACTGCACTTTCGATCCAGCCAATCACAATCATAATGCGAGTTGTACAACTAGATGTTATACTAGTGCTTCAGACGAAATTTCAATATTCTACGCCTGATTTGTTTTGAATTTATGCAAAAAATTCGAAAAGCCTGTTATGTGAAATGCACTTCTGGCTCAACCAATTGTTACAAAAATAGAAGATAACCATTTGGATGCTAGCAATTTCGATTACTGAATTTCAACATCCTACGGCAAACCATTTTGGATTCATGTGACAAAATCAAAAAAGTTTCAAGTAAAGTGTACTTCCGGTACATACAATTGCAAGCATAATTCGAGGTGCGCTACTAGACCTTAGACCAGTTCCAGACACAAAATTTCAACATTATACGTTGGACGGGTTTTGCCTTGAGATTTGCGAGTTACGTACATACGTACCGACATCAAACCAAATATATTCAAAATGGACTCAGGGATACTCAAAACGGATTACGGATAAGTGAAAATGAGATAAAAAGTACAGTTGAAAAAACTGCCGCCCAATTCGATGATAATATGTGTGCTGTTCAACAAGTTATGACGACGAATAGCACCACATCCATCCCCTAGTATAAACAAAATTCAGTCCTCTAATATGAAATGGATTGCAAAATTAAACACAGTTGATTTTGTATTTTGAGAATTTTTTTTATTGGATCAACAGAAAGTAATTGAAATACTTCAGATTCTGGACAAGCATAAATATAAACAAGAAGCGATGTTCCATCATATTAGGCATAAGTAAATAATAGTTGTTTGTTGAAATAGGCAGAAAGTAGTGTATTGAATGATTCATTATAAATATATGAATTATTATTAATAGAATATAAAATAAATATTAATATTCCATTCCCGGCTGTGGCACACATTTTGCTCAATTTGATAGGTCAATAATTTTCAAACAGTAAATGCGCTTACCAACTATTAAAAATAGATCTGATGGATGTTAGTGAAACATATATCAAACGGAGATTCTTAAGATTTAGGAACTGATTACTCCTTCTGACTTCATTTAGTTTCAGACTTGGTTTCTTCAGGCCATCAAACAGATGAAATGTGGTACTGATATTGCAATTCTGTGTGAATATATAAGTTTTATAAACTAATGAATCCGTGAATAATTGTTAGGACAATTTTTTAATACAATAATTTACAAATATTTTTCTGCTCTTAAAATAAATATTGATTAGCAGCAAATTCAGCAGATGGTTCGATCCATTTTTTTTTTTTGACTTCGAAATGCGAACATACTCTCGACACACTCTGCTTTACCAATATGACCCAAAAACTGTTGTATACATAATGCCTAGTTTTGAGTAAACAACCCTAATCACTTCCAAGGTCGAGTCAAACAAGAAGTGTGTACTACATACATTTGCATCACTTAAAAGTCGAACTTTAAGTGTTCAGTTTATCTGTGTGGTGCATTGTCCACTTCAATTTCTGGGTCAAATTGGCCATCATATCTTCCAATTCAGTGTTGTGAAGTAGCTGAGAAATTCCATTATTTGGTGCGTTTGTCTGTAATTGAGTTTTATGAGTTTGGTATGTTTAGCGTCATAGGTGGTGATGCCACACTTAGTGTGCATGAGACATGATCTTTTTTACTTACTTGTACAAAGTAACAAGTAAGTATTGTGGAACCGACAAAATTCACCAATCGAGAATTTTGATGGAAATATCCGCTTTGAGCATTCCTGAATCCATTTTGACTATTTTTGGCCTGATGTCGGTATGTATGTTTGTGCGTACGTAGGACTGGTATAGGGTCAAGTTGTGCACCTCGCATTATGGCTCCAATCGTCTGTACCAGGAGTGCACTTTACTTGAAACATTTTTCGAATTTTTCTGATAAATCCAGAATGATCAACCGTAGGATATTGAAATTCAGTATTTGAACTTGATGTTGTATTAGAATAGTTATCTGCTATTTTTGTATGAATCGGTCAAGCCAGAAGTGCACTTTACTTGAAACTTTTTTCGGAATTTTTTGCATAAATATAGAATGATTTGCCATAGCACATTGAGATTTCGTATAAAAAAATTCTATAACATCTTATTGTACATCTTGCATTATGATTGCGATTGGCTAAACCGAGAGTGCACTTTACCTGAAACTTTTTTTCAATTTTCCGCATACATTCAGAATGATCAGCCATAGGGTACTGGAATTTAGCAATTGAAATTCCTGTAACATCACAATGGTCATCTTCTATTTTTGTAACAATCGGCTGAGCCGGAAGTGCACTTTATATGACAGACTTTTTGAATTTTCCGCATAAATTCTAAACAATCAGTCGTAGAGTATTCAAATTTTGTATTAGACACTTTTATAATATCTAGTTGTACACCCTGCACTATGCTATCGAATAAACCGGAAGAGCACTTTATTCGAAACATTTTTTGAATTTTTCGCATAAATCCAAAACGATTGAACGTAGATTGTTAGAATTCAGTATTCAGGACGATTATACCGTCTAGATGCTCATATCTCTTTTTCATTGAGATCCACCGAGCCGAAAGTGCAATTCACTTGACAGTCTTTTGAAATTTTTCGCATAAATTCGAAACGATCAGGTCTAGAATATTGAAATTTGGTATTTCAGTCTGCTGTAGCATCTGAATGATTGCCTACTATCTTCATAACAATAAACTGAACCGGAAGTGCACTTCAGTAGGAATTTATTTTTAAATTTTGCGCATAAATTCAGATCTGTTAGTAGTCGTAGAATTTTGGAAATCAGTATTTAGGAATGTTGTAGTATAAGAATAATGGCCTACTGTTTCCATAGCAACCGACTAGGCTGGAAGCGCATTTTACTTGACAGATTCTTAGAATCTTTTGGGTAAATCCAAAACGATGACTGTAGATCGATGAGATTTTGTGTTTGATTATATATATATATATATATATATATATATATATATATATATATATATATATATATATATATATATATATATATATATATATATATATATATATATATATATATATATATATATATATATATCTAATGATATATATGATCAAACACAAAATCACATCGTAATATACATATATATCCAATGATGTACAAGTAAGTCACGTGATGTTCACGTCAGATTTTTCTTCTGAAGTTCTGGTATCCTTAGCTACCTAGAGTACCAATGCCATCGGTGATCAGACTTTGATCGTGTAACGGCGGTGATTGTTGCCAGCCGCATGTACTCTGTGTTATTGCGGCAACAGTGTTGTTCCAAGAGAGGATTAATCAACCAGCTTGCGTGTGTTGCAGACATCAGTACGGTATAACGGTACTGATCGCCATCCGTAGGTGACGTCCAACGTTAGATAAACATGCTAGTGACCTAACTATCTGAGAGCTGGAACCACTGGTGCTACATTATTCTGTCGGTGCTGCGCGGGAATATGTGTATGCCAACCGCATGTACTTTGTATTATTGCGGACAACGGAGTTGTTTCTCGAGTGGGTAAATCGACTAACTCGCGTGTATTGCAAGAATCGATGTTTACTATAGTATTGCTAGCTACCTATTCGGTGAACTCAACGGCCTAGCTATTAGCCAGAAATCTTTCCAACCGATGAGGCTCTAGGTGTGTCATTTTTATACTCTTTCTAGTCACCCAAACTAAACTTGAAATGCCCCGATGATGGGAAATTGGTGTGTATGACTCTTTAATGACATCTTACGGAGCATTGTGGCTCAAACTCATATCACTCTCAGGAGAATTCGGCTTGATTACGCCCTAACACCTGAGTAGCTCCTTACTCCTGATGTTAAAGCCCTCAACAACTCATCAGCAAAATATAAGTTTTTTTCATATTATGTTTCTATATTTTATTATATTTATTATCCTATCATCTATTATCAATTTTCGTCATCTATTCCCTCCCTTTCCTCTCTTCAACATTATGAACAAAATCGCGATGAACTTGTCATACTCACGAACAAATTGACATGAATCTACAAGAATCGATGCAATTTTATCAACTTATGGATTTACAGATCTGTAAGACTTATAGTCTAGTTGAGAAGTGAGTTTTCTGAAAGAAAAATAGTTCTAATGGTCCAAAAAATATGAGCAATAGCTTATTCGATTCGGAATGAAATTTAGAAGAAGATGTTTTCAGAATTTTTTCCGCCAAAAAAAAATGCAAATGTTATTAACAGAAAATAGAAACAAAAAAAGTCGCCTAGTTTTCTTACAATAACTCAAAAACTATGAGGGATAGTGAAAATCGAAAAAAAGATTCTTGAAGAAGAGAAAATTTTCAATGAACAAGTCTTGCTTTCTAATCTCTATCTTTATAGTTTATAGTTTCAATTTAATGTTGAAAATAGTGTTCCAAGCAACCTTTATAGTACAAGCGCACCGGCTGTTGAGAGACGACAGCACATAAAATAATTTTTTTATAGTATTAAATAGCAATTTAAAAATTTGAAAAAATTATGGTGTCATCTCTAAGCTTGAAAGAATAAAGTTTTGTTAGAAAAATAATTTTCAATAAATTTGTAAGAAAGTGAGGCTATTGTCAACTAACAAATTTTTTTCGAACATCCGTTTTTATTGAGAGCATCAAAAAAATGTTCAAATAATTCGTCTATGAATTTTTTGCTCCTTGGAGCCTTTCTTACATATACACTCAACAAGATTAAGTCATATCAGTGTTCGAAAGTAGCTCATTTCATTTATTATCAATTTTTAAAGTTGACGACATTTATTAGATTTTCCGTTTTTTGTCAAATCTAAAGATCTATAATAAATAGGATAAGCTACTTTTCAACGCTTATACGACGTAATCTTGTTGAGTGCGCATGTAAGAAAGGCTCCAAAAAGCAAAAAATTCATAGACAGATTATTTGAACATTTTTTGATGCTCTCAATTAAAACGGATGTTCGAAGAAAATTATTTAGTTTACAATAGCCTCACTTTCTTACAAATCAATTTAAAATTATTTTTGTAACAAAACTTCATTCTTTCAAGCTTAGAGATGACACCATAATTTTTTCAAATTTATAAATTGCTATTTAATACTATGAAAAATAGTAGAGTGTTTAATAAGTAAAGAAAAGAGGTAGTCTTCTAGTGAGTGTATAAGATTAATGTACGAGCGTAGCGAGTGCATTGATTATACACGAACTTGAAAATCTACTTTTCTCTACGTGTTGAACATGCTATTTTTTCGTGTACTCAAGAATAAGTATACAAAAATAACATGAAAATTTAAAATTTGACATTACATAAATGTTTTTATCAAAGAAGCTATGTCAGATTTGTTTTTTAAATTTTTATTGTTAACATGGTCATGGCAACAAAACATCATAACGACGAGTAAATAAACAATTTTCGAAATGGATCAAGAAGAGTTCCCTGATATTTTAAAAGCTGTGTCAGAAGCAACCTCAAATTTACTCCTGACAAAATCAAAAGAAAAATATGAAAAATGTTACGAATTATTTTGCCAGTGGAGAATAATAAAGAAAGCTCAGGGAATTAATGAAGATATTTTAATAGCTTACTTTTTTGAGAAGGCTAGTTTTATAGTCTAACTTGTTAATATTTTTATTATAATTTTCATATTTTTATAGGCTAAGACTTTTAAATCCTCAACATTGTGGTCAGTGTATTCTATGCTGAAAAGCACGTTGCAAATTAATGAAAATGTGGACATTTCTGTATATAGAAAGTTGATTGCATATATAAAACGTCAAAATGAAGGGTATATGGCAAAGAAATCTAAAGTTTTGACGATGGATTATGTTATAATGTTTTTGTCGAAAGCTCCTGATGATTTATTTCTGTTCATGAAAGTTGTATTAATTTTTGCTCTTCATGGTGCATGTCGAGGTGATGAACTACGTATGTTACAAATTGACAACAGCGAAGATAACGGATCTGTTTTGGTTGTCACATTGCATGATACAAAAACAAAGAAAAAACGTGTCTTTACAATCTTATCAGATGTGGGAGGTGTCAATGGAATTGCATTATATCGAACGTATTTGAGTTTACGATCAAAAAGTATTGGTCATCGTGGGTTCTTCGTATGTTACCGAAAAGGCAAATGTACTGTGCAGCCAGTAGGAATTAATACTTTCTACAGTATACCAAGAAAAATTGCAGAGTATTTAGAACTTCTAAATGCCAGTAGTTACACCGGACATTGTTTCCGAAGGACTTTTGCGACATTACTTGCAGAAAATGGGGCTGACATTCAAATGTTGAAATGGCATGGAGGATGGCGTTCGAGCACCGTTGCTGAGGGATACGTTGAGGAGAGTATCGAGAATAAAATAAATACGACAAGAAGAATTTTTAATGTCCAGCATAACGTTAGTAAGCAATCTTCATCTATTGTGTCTCATCAACAGTAGCATCAAGCGAACGAGCCAGCACTTCTTTGTCGTTTCGGATTTCCAGTCGATGGCATTTCTTCTGGCACAACATTTGATAATTTACACAATTGTACATTTGTAATTAATATTAATAAGTGTAATGATAATGAATAAATTTGTTTGTATTGTTTGTTGCTATGAAGAAAAGTGTTTCTACGCAGAAAAGTGTTGTTAAGTGGAAAAGTGTTACTAACGAGAAAAGTAGCACTTTTCTTTATTATTTTATATCCAGAAAAGACGCTGTTTTCTATCAAGTACACGAAAAATTATATTATGTGCTGTCGTCTCTTAACAGCCGGTGCACTCGTACTATAAAGGTTGCTTGGAACCCTATTTTCAACATTAGATTAAAACTATAAACAATAAAAATAGAGATTGGGCAGTGAAATTTGTTCATTGAGAATTTTCTCTTCTTCAAGAATCTTATTCTCGATTTTCACTATCCCTCATTGTTTTGAGTTATTGTAAGAAAACTAGCCGACTTTTTTTGTTTCCATTTTTTGTTAATAACAATTGCAATTTTTGCTGGCGGGAGAAATCCCGAAAATGTCTTCTTCTGAATTTCATTCCGAATCGAATGAGCTATTGCTCATATTTTTGGACACTTAGAACTATTTTTCTCAGAAAACTCACTTCTCGACTAGACTATTATAGATTCACACAGAATTGCTAACATTTGTCTATAAATGGACATGAAACTATAAAATAATATTTAATGAGCATGACTGTTTCTACCTAGGCGGTGAAAATTCTCCCTAACGGTTGTCTGATAGTGACTAAATAATATTCCATTGTGAAAAATGAAACGTTTTGTGATTACAAATATTTGAGCTTTGTGTTTCAAATATCTTTCAAGTTTCCTAAAACTATGCTCTTACAAACGCGTTCATAGGATTCAACTTCAATAAAGGGATAGATTCGATCATTTCTAGTTATTTGGTTTGGTCAGCTAATTGATTCCCGATGATAAATGATACTATCTTAAGCATACATCCTCGTTGATTTATTTAACGACCGGTGTGGTCGAGCGCTTCTAGAATCAATCCTCTAACAAAAAAAAAAACTGTGGTCAAATATTGGGATTCAACGGATTTTCATAAATATCAAATGGTGTAATGATTTTGAAGAGGTTATATTCACCCGATTCAAAGGTCAGCTATCAATATGAGATGATAACTCCGGAAAGCTTCTGAGTAAATAAGAATTTGAGCCCTTTGAAGTTACTGATAGTGCTAATCGCGATAGAATACTAATATAATTGAAATGTATATAGTTAATATTAACTTAATCTCCTCCGACTCTCATAATTTACTTTACATTTCACCAACAGCCTGAAGATACGATTTCCACTTCATTTCGAGTTCCTCGAGCCTGAATTCGTACCCTGGAACTGAAATATCATTCTCCTGGAGCGCAAGTCAACTAACATATAGTGTACATGTGGTTATTCATGTAGTTGTGCTCTGATGGATTATTAGTGAGTTCGAGCTAATTAGCAGCGCAACATGATGTACTGATTAGATTATCCTATCATAATTGGCAATAATTAAAGCATGGAATTAAGAGTAAATTAGTTATTAGATACATCCGGCACATCATTCTATTTACAATAATTTTTCAAAAATAAATTTTGATATCAAGAAAAGTGGATTTATTCGACTACAAACGAACATTTTCAAGCGAGATTCTGATTTATCAGCTTTATCCTTCATGCAGATATTCTCGACTATAATATACTTGGTTACAACATAATTTTCATAGTTTACGGAATTATATTTCTAGGAAGCAATACACTTAAGAGAACTATCCAAACTATGAGTATCAATCAATGATCAAAAGATATATACTAGGTACATAAATGATATACTTTCAATAATCTATCGCAATATCACTATTGTTTGTATGTATATTCTCATTGGAATAAATTCAATTCAATTGAATTTGAAATTATAATTACTTGTCTTTTATTTCGGAAATTCATTTGAAAATTGGACACTGCAAGGCAAATGCAAATCGATAATTCAAATTAATTACAAAATTTGAAACATTGATCAAAGTAGCAAATGTTGTCAATTTACAAAACTAGCGTCCGCCATGTTTATTTTGATTGGTATAGTTTATTGTTAGTCCTATACTAGAATGATTGGAATAAATATATAATCATCCTATCCCTTTAAAGTCAATTAACAATGATTACAATATATGGATATAATTAATAATATAACGAGTTTGCGGCGCCGCCTGCGGATCTATCCTTATTATCACTATCAAAAGAAAATTAACATGAGAAACATTCTTAATGATGAGTTAAGGAAATTCAAGAATCAAAGATCGGTAATATCACGATTAGGATCAGGTAGGTCGACGGGAAACCTAAGTGTACCTATACAAAGGCTCATTTCTCAGTTTCCAACTCACCACAAGTGGTGTCTCGAACAAAGATCAAATTTTGCACTGGAATGTACTATACAGGGCTCATTCCTCACAGCACGCCTAAATCTTTTATATTGAGTATGTCCTAAGTATACCTCAACCAATAGACTCATTGCACAGAGAGCTAAACACTAATTCCGTATTGTATCAGGAATTACAGGAGAAAGGATTGAAAGCCCGACAGAAACCCACACTTCACCCAGTCGTGTGTGTTTAGCGAAACAACAATACCATGAAGCTAACAAGTAGCAACTCGTGTTGAGTTTTCTGCCACAACCTTGCTGCATCCTCTGCAGCCCTTAAGGAAGGTTTATCGAGTGCGCAGCAAAAACTCGTACATACACAAAAACAGCATGAACTCACTCATCTTGAATCACAATATACTATGAATTATTAGAGCTACACACACCATCACTTTCCACGTCTGAGAATATACTGAAGGAAGTTATTAACTCAATAAGATGAAAATAGACAACGCTGTACTCAATCAATTAGTCAACAACTATATCAATTAACTGAAAAAACCAAAAATATAATGTTCAAAGCAATAGTTCTTTATGCTGCTACATGTACCAGTAAATGTATAAATTAAGTATAATGTTGCAATTCTATGAAAAGTCCTACAGATCTATGAGTCCATTGGAAATGAATAAAAACTCACCAATTTCTAATGAATAGTATGAATTTGTTCATGAGGATGACAAATCCATTACGATTTTATCTATAATTTGAAATTTTACGAGTCTACAGGATGGTTTATGACGGATTTAATTTAGGAATTTACATTCTAAAATTTAGATTTATAATTCTTGAATCTTGTTCTGGTTTATGAGTTTTCTAAATGAAGCCAATTACATATTATCCACATGTGAAATACGTGATCTAATGTGTACCATAAATTGAGAATGAGAATAAGGTAAGTGAATTTTATCTTACTATGGCAATCAATATTTATTTTTATTTATAATCAGTTGGATTTGAGATTTAGATTTGTGAATTAATATTTCAAACGTACCCTTGTGAATTAAGTCTATTATAAATCAGCACATAAGTTTATATGTATTTAATATTTTTGAATCTAAATATCCAAATGTAAATTCCTAAATTAAAACCATCATAATTCAGCCTTCCAGATAAATTTCAATATTCATCTGAATTTTGGAGTTTTCTATGGTGTAATATTCAATAAATAATATTTATCATGCATTCATCTATAATTCTCTCATACTACAAATGAATGTAACATCTAAGAAAATTGAGGTTGTTAAAAACTAAATTGATTTTCAATTTTTGAAGTGGAACTACGTTAGGCAATTTTTGGATAGGTAAAAACTGATATGAGTCCACTTTACTGACATGCTACTGGCTTGTGCGTTGATCAGCGGGGCCGTATCTTTTATTCTTATTTTTCAGAGAGTACTTTCTGCATGTCACTGCTTTGACAGCTCAGTCTAGAAATCGGGTATATTCTTGTTGATTTTATCAAATGTGTTTTATATACGTGGAATCCAACAATAGTCTAGTGTATTATATTCAGGAGCAAAGGATATGTGATGCATTTCAATTAATTAAAAGATATTTTAAAGAATAATTCATTTTTGGAGTGAAAATCTTCAGATGGACTGAATTTTATTACGCGTCACCGACATGCTAATGAAGAAGACAAGATATTTATATAGTTTCCAATCCAACATTCTGGAATATTGATAGAACGAATAATTGAGGTATTGTTGAAGTGAATGATGATAATAATGCAAACAATGTTGAAAATTAAGTTCAATAAAATTCATTTTAAGGGTGCGCTTCGAAAACAGCGACCTGAAGTGATAGTGGCTAAAGTTACAACTACTAGTGAATTTTTAAGTAACTGCCACTAGATGGCGAAGAATTGGTTTGTATCTGAGATATGAAAAACAAATCTACTTATGGAAACTACCTGAAAATATGTTTACGTGTGATCATATAATTATATGCACAATGGATTTAATGGCCTTCTGCTCCTTCAAAAACGCTGGAGTCAATTTTCGCATTAGAATTTCGAATCAAACCGGTGGTTCAGCCACCTGTCAAAAAAAGAATGAACTATTTTGGTTCGAGTCTATGGTAAAATCTTCTAAAATGACTCGAAATTTATTTCGACAATTTTGGAGAAATTATTGACATAACTAAAAATTTTCTCAATTATTTACGAATTATTCTTCATTGCGGAGGGCAATGGACCAATATAATTCAATTTTGGTATGTTTTAATAGGAGAACTGAATTTTATTTCTTCAGTTGAGAATATTTAGTGTATAAAAAATAGCTATTGCCCTAGGGAAGAAAATATATCTTTCGTTTTCATATACTTTTTCCTCATATAATTTATCATTCATTAGAAATTGTTGAATTACTTTGTATCAATTTGATTATGCAACACGCAACACATGAACGCCCCCTTAATACAAATACTATCTATGAATAATATGAATAACGTATATTAATCATTATGCTAAAGAATTCGTATCTATATTTTGTGGTGGATTTGCGCCATCATGTTTTGATGAATAAATGAACCAAATAAGAATTCTTAATACCACAATTAATTTAAATGTTCAAAAGAAAAACACTGTTATAACATAGTTTCAAGTTTTTGCTTCTGCCGGCATCAATTTGATGAAACCGTATGCAATTTATTTTCAAAGATAAAAACTGACTATCTAGTCTAATTTACAAAATAGCATGTAATGATTGTAATGAGCAGACGGACTGGAAGATATTTAAGAACAAAGCTGGATGAACATCATGGTGACAGAACAAAAAAAAAAATTAAAATACGCACTGCATCGAGACAGGACATTCCTTACGCTAGAAATACTGCATAAAGAACAAAACTAGCACAATGTCAATAAAAAAATGTGTCTACCAAAAACTAACGGCGTCAGAAGTGTATAATGTCGAACCGTTGTATTTTATAAAGGATTAAAACTCACCCTTCTGAAATCTTCAGAAATTTTGAAAAACAAGAAAAATTCCAAGGTTAAATTACTTAATGGCCAGACCGATTTAATATACGCACCCCTCTTCCTTTCTTGTCTCTAGATTGAGTATAAGTTCAACTATGTAACCTGAAATACTATCAATTGTATAAAATTCGTAACAATTCTTGAAAAATGTAGTGGTACAAACTTTGTTACTTGAGTTCTATTTATATTATTACAATGTACCACAAAGTCCCGACAAATAATTATCAAGATTGAATTATGAAATTTTTAATTTGTACCTGCATGTATTCATCTCACAATAAATACTCGAATCAGGATCATAGTCTTGTTTAACAAAAATAAATATAATTGGAAAAAAATATTCTGTACATATTATCACAAGAGTATAATCCTACCCTGGAAATTAAATGCTGTCTGACAAATATTAGCGGCAAGCATTGAATATATCCTTTGGATTTTTATAACTAAGGCGTGTTTAATCGTTTTATGACGATTATTTGAGTTGAAATGAATCCAACCATACAAGAATGCATATAGTTCCAACGAAAGGATGTATTAAGCGATAACCTATATGGATTTTTGTATGATCCGGAACGGTTACCCGTCTTGGTACGGTTCGGTGTAAAGAGTGCAGATCCTATGTATGTCAAAGCCTTGACAGTATACTATAGTTTTTTTAATTCATTATAATAAAAGTTTAATATGCCATACTATAATATCCGTATCTGATATATAGTACAAAAATCTAATATTTTTTTCGAATAGCAATTTGACCAAAAATTGACGTGAACATACTTAAAGTAACGAAAAAACTACAAAAATGCCAGAGGACACAGAAAATTTTTATTTCCAGGTTGTATGTAATATATGAAATTTCAACATTATTATCAATGTTGAATTCATGGCCAGTATCAAGGAGTTGGTTTAGAAAACAGTATCTTAATTCAATTTTATAGAGCATGATGTTCTTCCATTTTTCTACGTGTTATATCAACATGATAACAATATTACAATAATAAGAGTTTAGCTTGTTAACCTTCAGACTGTTGTAATAGTAATAGTCTGTCATTTTTTGCATATTCCTTCTTATCAAATTTTTCAAATGCAACTCAAGCATATAAGATATAAAATTTTTTGTAACTATTTTAGAAGCGGTGTTTTTTGTGCAGAAAATATGCTATTTCGGAAATGTATTCTTCACTCTTGCAAATAAATGGAAGTTATACCTATATACCCTACAAACTCGAAATCTTCTTTTCTCACGAGATAATTAGCAAAAATTTGAAAATAACTGCACAGAATCTCGAAAAGAGATTAAGATTAATTCACTTTGATAATCTCATGGATTTCTATTTCTATTGTTGAAATATATCTTATTTATATATTGGTATTTATGTGCAAATTTGTCTTTAAAGAAAGTCTATTCTTACTGTACAACGTCTATAAAAATTGACTCTCAAGATTCAAGTCTCGGTGAAACATCTATCTATTTTCTCATTTATTTTTAACCATCAATAATCTTCTGGAAACAACCTTTTGATCTAATAAATTTCAAAGTGTCTAGTCAATAGATAAGAGCATCTCTCATATTTCCCAAAAAGAAATATTTGGATCTTCCAATTACACTAAATGTAGGCATGAAAAAGGTGGAACAGCTGTATGTATACTTTGTTTATATAGTATTTTTATGCATGTTTCACCACGGAAAAACACAGTGAATGTGCAATAAGCAAATGTAACGTAGTAAATATTTTTCACTTTACATATATGTGTGCTATTGGCTTCCGGGTATTTCCGATGTATGTTACAAACATTATCAACAAAGTAGCTGTTTATACTCTCTGCCTGTAGTAAAATTTTCCAACATAAAATTCATAACAGAAAATATATCACCCATGATATGCAACAGCAACATGGAACAAAGGAGTTTCATGAGTGATTCTTGATTTGCCCCAACATTTTAGAGCAGAGTAGGTCGCGAAACAATTTATTTGGAATTTCTTTTCAAAATTTCTCTTTTATTTTTTGTCGAAGCAATACATCCGTGAAAATTCTATTTTTGACCTGAAGGAAATATATTTTCCACCACTAAAAGCTCAACAAGTGTAATTTTCTGAATATTGTATATAAAAGAATCAAAACAAATGGAAATTTGAAAATTATTATCCCCGAGTATTTCTCTATAGAACAGTATAACGTGTAACATGTAACAATCGATCCTGTAGTACATTTTTGCTCGAAGCTGGTTTGGTCAAACACGAAAATGCGTTTGAGGGAATGGCAGACGCTACGCGTGCAACGACACTTCATAAGCTGATATGCCAATTAAACAATTCAAAATTGTGTTTCTTTGTACTTACGCATGGTCAATGTTTACTCCAATAATTGGAAAAAAAAGATAAGAATTGAAATATTAAAAAAGAATAGCCCACTAAAATCAGTACACCATTATGCGCAGTGCACTGTGATAATGATAGATATCTCTGATACCAAAATTGAAACAAATATGTAATTGGGGGTTGACACCTATTATTCGAAAAACAAATATGAAATTATGAATAATTCGCTTGTAAGCGAAGCGTGCAAAATAAGTAACCGAATTATCTTTGATTTAAAAGAAAATAAATCAATAGAACACCAAAGTCAATTAATAGAGCTTATTTGTGAGTATCAGCTTAAGGCTCTAAGCTACAAATAGATTACTATCCTCTCCTGAGTGGCGTCTGGTAGAAAACTTCGTCGCGTCACAATCATACAGACTCGAAGAGCTTCCAGAGATGTCATCTTCTACAATGGATAATCTCAATATAATTTTCGTGATAAATCTTTTCTAAACTTCCAATAATGAATATGAAAATCGAACGTCGACAGATAAGCGGGAACGGTAACGAGAAAAAAATATAATGCGGATTTAAAAATGTACTGAAGAAGCTATTTGAAAATTACTCCGAATTTCGTCCGTGGAATTATATTTTGTAGCCAAGTTCTTGTCCAAATCTCTCTGGAGGAGGAAAATATTCTATAAACTTCTGGCACAGCGGTAATTGATTTCGAAAACACCAGAAAAGAGCTCGCATCTATTATAGATCACGAGCGTGACCTTTAATTAACAACCGTATAACGATTTTCTCACTATCAACGAAATTCAGAGAGTACAATAAGTAAAAATTGTATTGAAGTGAAACTTCTGAATTAATATGTGAGATTTTTTGTTCTCTACGTTTGTGCAACAGAAAGCATGCAATACACCAATTGCTTGAGGTATCACTACTTGTGAAATTTTAAGTCAGTCAGAAGACTTAATTTATGGTACTATGCTGAGCCGTGAACCGTTCTTAGCATGAATAGACTATATTGATAAAATTCACAATTTCTGGCCATTTTGGAGCATGTAATTCACTAAAACCAATATTCCGATTCCACAAAACTCAGACCAAATCTATTAAGGAAGATGTTGAACAAGAACCTTCATGCTCGGTTGCATGAACGTTCATTAGCTGAACAGTTCTTCAAAAATGAACAATATCAAATCGAATTTTTGACAGCAATGCTAAGCAACTGATTTGACGAATATATTCGATTTGATATTCTTCATTTTTGAAGAACTCTTTAGTTAATGCACGTTCATGCAACCAGGCCGAAGAGTATCAAAATTAAGACCCATATTCGGTACAAAGGATAGAACAAGAAACTAATTTGCATCACGAAATACATCATTTCGGTTTGAAATTCAAATTTTATGTATCATTCAATTTGTTACATTGAATCGTGAATAAAACGTAGAAAATGAAAGCTTAGTGTAATGCTTGGGCCACATTTACGCCTAATGCCATTAATTGAGGCGTTATTTAACAATAAACATATTGTCAATGACAATATATCAATTGTCACATATCGCCTTGATTTATGGCATTAGACGTAAGTGTGGCCCCTGCATAAAAAGCTAATTTTATCAATTTGATAAAAACCAGCCTATTTTTTTTGGACCAACATCGTTCAGTTATTTTTTATTGTGACATAATTTTTTTTTTTCAGAGTTTTTATTTATTATCAAGCCTGCACACAGGTGCATCCATTATAAACTCATACAGCCTATGAATTATTAACTGAAGTTACCGCAATAATTGTTGTATCTTCCTATGTAAAAATCCAATCTTTTTTTCCAGCTCTTCTTTACTGTAGGATGCATCCTGTTGATGTAGAAATTTTGTTATTCCAATTCTGAAGAAATGATTACCAGGATTTTCACACTGGGAGTTTAATCGTATATAATATCACAAGGGACTGTAATTTTATCAATAAATTTCTCTTGAAAACATTGATTACCTAGCAACATCGTGAGAGTCATCTGTCCGATTGAATCACGAGAGTGTAGCTCGAGGGATTTCATCTGAGCAGATGACTCGAAGGATGTTGCTTAAAGGTAATCAATGTTTTCAAGAAAAATTTATGATAAAATTGAAGTCGCGAGTGGTATTTGTGGAGAATATTTCTCGAATGAAATTGCTACTATAAATATCTATTAAATAATGTTAGTTGCAACTACTAACCTTTTTTATTGAAAAATGCACTAAATTGCCTCCATATACTCTTGTATTTTTTAACTTTTTGTTTTCAATTTCATTATTTTCGGCGAAAAATGCATTTCCAATACGATTAAATTTTGACATTTCCGAGAACTGATTGTTTGTTTATATTAGAACTGTGTATTGTTTCTCCATGAAAAAGGCAATTTATCGCAATAAATCGCTTGCCAACGGGAAATTACCGATGTAACGGGAATTTTCAGAGGTAAATTCCCGTTGGCAAGGAATTTATTATTATAATTGTCATTGTAACTATGCAAAATTTGTCAGTATAATTGACATGAGTGAAATAATCGATAGAATTTCCTGAATATAGAATATTCTGCACTCAACAGGAAAAATAAAAATTGACGGGAGCATATGAACCGATAGAAAATTGGTATAATGGGTTTTCGAATTTTTGTCTTATGTTACATACCAGAAGGACAACAAAACGAAGTGAACAATATTGATGAATGAGTTTTCGGAAGTAATACCATGAGTGCTTCAAAATTGTCTGGTTGATTTTCATTCAAAGCAGGAATGGTATTTGAGGAGAATATGTCTTGAATGTCATAAAATAAAATTCAAATTCATTAAAATGTCAAACGGCCCCCAAATACAGTTTTAGGATTTTACTTATATTTATCAATATATTTTCGTCGATTTCGTATCCTTCAATTGCACCAAATTGATTTATTTTGACGACTCTCGACAAATACTTGGAAAAAATTGGAGTAGCTACTGACTTTGACATTCCTAATTTACAATACCAACAAAACATGTTTTAGATATTTTATTTGTTTGTGTTGTCAAAATAGATTGTTAGTGCAAATTTCACGTTGTCTGGACAACGTGGAATTCGTGTATAGTATCATGGCTGTGATTCAATTTTTTTTTTCTTGAAAACATTGTTTACCTAGCAACATCGTGAGAGTCATCTGTCCGATTGAATCATATGAGCGTGGCTCGAGATATTTGATTTAAGAAGATGACTCAGAGAATGTTGCTAGAAGCTAAACAATGTTTGAGAGAACATTTTATGATAAAAGTTAAGTTGCAAGTGGTTTCTGTGAAATATTTCTCGAATGAAATTGCTATTCTGTTGGCTGCAACTACTAATCTTTTTTATTACAAAATAAACTAAATTGTTTCCATCTTATTTTTTGACTTTTTTTTGCATTTCCAGGCTTCTTTTTTCTTAATTATAAATTTTCGCGAAAAACGCATTTTCAGAGCGATTAAATTTTGACATTTTCAAAAACTGATTATATCAATACTGTGTATCGGTTCTCTATAGCAAAGGCAATTTATCGTGATAAAATGGTCTTTTGAATTTGCAGCGGTAAATTCCTGTTGGCAAGCGATGTGTTACTATAATTATTGTGACTGTTACTATGCAAAAATTGTCAGTGTATAATTGATATGAGTGGAATAATCAGTGATATTTTGCTTATGGATATTCAATATTATTTCGAACAATTATTATTCCAAAACAATAATCGTTGATATTAGATTTTATTTTTCTCTAATTAAAGTAGACGCAATATTTCCGGAAACATTGAAAAAGATATAAGCTAATTAGCATATGACACTTTAATATAGTATTTATGGTTGAAGCGAGATTAAAAGGTGGACACATATTAGACTTGACTATAACAGCATCATTATATTTGAGGTCACATAATAGTAATTTTTCTATGACCGTTCGTCAAGTACAGTAAAAGTGGGATACTTGGGACTAGGGGGTATCTTGGGATACTTCGCCCTCAAATTGTTTGAAAAATTGTAAGTTGAAATTGCCGCTAATTTTATAATGGAAAAGTTTATGTTGATAAAGAAAACATTCCCATATTCATACATAATTAGAATTAGAAATGATAAGTGAGCTGTGAAAAAAATTAGTAAATATTTATAATTAAACGTAGCCACATTCAACTTCAAAAATGGAAATGCTATAATTTGAATAGTGTGTAAAATATCGGTGAACGAAAAAACCCGTTTCGCCTTTCATACGTGGACAACATATTGTGACAGTTGAACTAAATTTATCTTTTTGGATTGAAGTTCACTTCATCTTTTTTCTTGATGAATGCAGATTGCAGATAACTTGGGACAATGCCAAGTACTCATAAGAGACGGCCTGGATCTAAGTCATACAATGATTTTTCCAGGCAAATTTAGAACAAGCTTTAACAAAGTATGCCAATGATGAAGGAAGTTTGAAGGCTATAAGTGTCATATGAGGGGTTCAGGAATCAACCATACACCGAAAATATAAGAATGAAAATCTTAATAAATATGGACGTATTTGTGTTCTCAGTGTTCAAGATGAAAAAACATGTGAAAAAGGATTCTGACGGCTGCTACTTATTTTAAGACCAGAAATATCTTTCATTTTATCATTTTACGTTCTTTATATAATAGAATATACATATTTTTCTTACAAATCTCTAGGAAAAGTTATGTGTTTTCGTGAGACTCCCATCCTTGATCCCATTGTTTTTTTTTTCTTATCTTTTCCCTTTATACAATAATGTTCTCCTACCATGTGAATGACTTTGTAATAATGTATTCTGATTACAATGACTATACCATACTCATATATAAGTTGTGGTAAAAATAATAGTTTCTTTAATTTGAAACGATCTATTGACACAACAGAGCAATATTTTTTTGTCAAATATTTTTTTTTTATTACTATGCGATGTCCCAAGTAGGCTATACTCCTTCTGATTGTCTTAAATTGCGTCGTCTATGCAAAACACCATGAAATAATTTTTGTCCCAAGTAAACCATCTCGAAGGATAACTTGGGACACTCACAAAAAAATATATATATATAAAAAATAGCTGGATAAATTTGGAGAAAGCTGTATCTATAATGAGTAGTTTATCATACTTCATACATTTGATTTTTTTCTCCTTTAAAATTATGAATAACAATGGTACCTACAATGTATAAAGGGGGGCTTTATCGCGTCCCAATTTTACTATTATTTGAACGCGAAGCAGATAAACTTCTATGAATTCAAGTTTGTCCACCTCTCACCGATGAATTTGCTTGGATATTTTTCAAATCTGAATGTCAACTTGTGCTCTTGGTTCTCTTGCTGTGTGCTCAATAATTGTCAAAATATGGAGATTGAGTGCGGTGGGAGAAAATTGTATGCAATACGGATATATACCAGCATTATAATATTCGGTGAATAATTTTAGTGTTTCGTCTAACCTCGTTTTCATAAATTCAGAAAATAGTATCATGCAACAATATTGTAAAGTTAGGCATGTCATAATGCTTGTTTACACTCGTATTGCATGCAAAAAAAATTCTATGCCACTCAACTTCAATATTTAATGAGAAATGTGCAAATAAATTCTGTAGATAAACAGAGCTCGTGGTGCCAGCCATTAAAATCAATCACTATAATCGTAACTATGGTGATAACATATTCCATGTACTTTCATGGAAGATATTTCCAGTATATGATCAATGTCATGAATTTGCATTTGTATTCCGCTCTGCTGATTACTGATTTAACAGAACGGAAAATGGTGAATAAAAAGACATCTTGCATCAAAGGAAAGAAATGGACTTCTTTCATTGATACACTTGAATTGTTACTTTGAAGCAACAGAAAACAGTAGCCATCACGTTTGCAAATACAAAAGTATCTTCATTCACTTTGACGCGTCCAGTCCTTTGATCAACAATACCGTTTTGAAGACAATTTGCACTCACTTCAAAACCCGATTGCATAGTCCTTAATTTATTTTTGAGCGTAGCTCATTTACCTCAGTTTTTGTTTTATCAATCGCTACCTAGGTAAATCAAAGACTGTGCAACCGGGCATAAGTGTCTTTTCAGTAAAATTTAAGATACGGTTGAGAGTAATATTATTTTTGCATTGAGCTCAGTGGAAGATGTAATATTGTTGAATTTATCGATTGATGATGCGTTCTATTGCGCACTTTTATCATTGCATCATTATGAATTCAAATAAATTTCACGATGACATTACCATCCAATACATTCGTCAGGTTTATGTGTCAATAAATTTTCAAATCGATGCATGGACAGTTGCTATGCAACGTTGTGGCAGATGTCAACATTGAAATATCATCGAAGATAATATTGCGCTTTTCACAGAAAATTAAAGTCCGAGTCTGTGCCAAAAAGAAACAGAATGAAGATCATGTTTCCAATCTCTGAAAGATATACCCATAATATGCACATTTCTCCTCTCAAAAATTTACTTAATGGAATCATATTTCCTACTTTTTTAAGTCTCTTAATTCTCATGATATCAGTTGTAATCTATTTGAAACTGCTGCACTGGTAGTGTGCGTGATGGCCATAAGTGAATTCGTTGGCTAAGTCGAGGAATCATTAAAGAATAAAGAAGTTGTTCCTGCAGCATTCACTCATATAACATTCGAAAATACTCCCTTCGAGTCTGTGAATATGACAACTGTTGGAAAGGAAATATAATCAACATTCTGTGGTTAGATCTCAGTCATGGTGAGAAGAGAATTTTTGATTCTTCTTTTAACAATCTAGACTGCTGTGCTGTGGTGCAAGCATACCGGCTCTATTCGCAAAGGACTCGAGAAAGCAGAGAACTAATAACTAATCACTACGCAGCCGATTTTTTTAAAGAAATAATCGGCAAGATTAAGGAAACCAATCTGAATATAATACAGTAAGCTTTTTCCAAAGACAGCGCGATCGAACGGTTAGTAAATCTGACAAAACCACCATATTATAAGACCAATTTAGGATTTTAATCATTATATTATATATCCTGTATCTCCTTCCAAGCCGCCCACAAGAAGAAGTAATGCAAATGTCCTTACTTTCTTTCTATAAAATCGACAGGACAAATATATCCATTTTGAACTTATTTATGGAATTAAGGGCCAATGTTACAATTCTCGTATGAACTTATCTTGAGCATACTAAATAATTATAGTAACAATTATTCAAACAATAGTTATTGTAGTAATTATACTCAGAATAAAGTTTTCCATTTAGAGCAAAATAGATTTCAAATAGCCAATATTGCATCTTTCAGATATCTACAGCAACAGCATCTTTAAAGATTGGACAGTTCTGTCCATCAAACTTGCCGAATTGACAAAAAAGATACTACATCCTGCTCACTCAAACGAAATTATCATATTAAAAAACTCATATCCTATGATCATAGATATAATCAAAGACTCCAGACCCGCCAGACGTTACTTATTTTCTGAGAAATAGAATGTATGGAATAGAGTAGTGTTAGTATATACCACGGTACAAGACATAATAGGTAACCTAACTCGCCCCGACAATGCGTCTGCTGTGATGGTTATAGTTCGCACTGTCACCGCTAGAGACGCCTACATCAGTAAGGCCTGTTTTACAACAGTGTTTAATGTATAACTACACTAAGCTTACAAAATTTCACGAAATTATTTATATATTGAAGTTAACCGTACATGTAATGTGTACAGCATATATTTTACTTTAATTGAAAATTGATATACTCGTTAAACTAGTGTTGCATTGAGTAATATTCAATATCTAAGTATTACCTATACAAGAAACTGAGTTGGATAAATTCAGAGATCACATACAATTAACAATAATTGAGAAATATTTGAGCAATACATTAACAATGTGTTTAATTTTCAAGAATACATATAGATGATATCTTTTCAATTACAAGAAAACTGTTCGAACTTTCAATAAAGGAAACATAAAAACATAAGTTAAACAAAAATTAGATTCGGTTCAAAATATTATATTTCTATATTATACATAATGTTTTACAATAAAATAGTTTTTTATGTATTAAGGGCACTTATATTTATTTTTAACAAAGACACGTTATTTTAAATTATGTTATACTCAATTCATTAACATTGTCAAAATTAAGATTTCATTTGAATGATTTGATACAAATTCACTTTGTGAGTAAATTTGAATGAGAATTAAATTCATTTATGAAACTGGACCTAATTTAATAGTTATTTATACAACAAGTGAATTAAACCACTGTTTATTTGCGAGAAGAATGTTCAAAATCACGAGCGCGTTCAGCGCGAGTGGTTTAATTCTTTGATCAAATAAAGAGGTTTAATTCACGTGTTTGTATACATAATTTTATTCAATTTTGCGTAAATTTTTGGAACATTAAACTGAGGAACAAAATTCAAAAAAATTAAATTGCAGTTGCAAGAGAGCTTCGTTGATATCGCCACCAATGTTTGTTTTTCAGACATTCGGGAGTATGACTGTCAGTAAACTGTCAGTTTTGTGAACTTTGAATTGAAGCGTTATAATTGTGAAAAGTATTGTCTGAAATGATGGAAGAAAGTGATTAAAACAATGTTCTCGTCCCCGATACCATTTTGAACGAAGCAGCCGCAGCAGTTGGGAAAATTAAGGTAGTTGTCGTGCTATGGGCATAGTATCAGAATGTTCCAAATTTTTGTACACTTATTTAGAATATTATTATACAACAATCCCTAAAATTTGAAGTCGATTGACCATCTCAAACTCTAGATAAACGCAGTTAAATTTCAAATTTTTAACATGGAGAGCAATGGAGAGTATATATTTCAGGCAGCAATTATATCAGTTTCAATTTTTAATAAAAAAACTAACAGTCAGATTCTTTTGAAAAACTAGCTGTGAATTGATGTACATGTTCTGCGTACTTGAGAATAAAAAGAAAATTATTGACCACCTCATTATTTAGATATGAGAGCGCAAAGTTGAACATATTATATATAAAATACGTCGCGACACGTTGAACAGAAACAACTTGGCAACACTGTACATCACTAAACATTGCATTGTACTATCCGACCTGCAAATTCAGACGGAAAGAGATTAAAATAGTTGCTTAATAATAGTTTCAGTTAAACAATAATATCTATTATGAAATAAATTAATTTTATCTAAGATTTTTTGTTTTAAAATTTGCCTTTATACGTTAGATTTTTGGACATGTTTTGTATACTGAGATAACAGTTGAGCACATTGTTGCCAAGCTATTTTTCCGGCCAGTAATCGTGTATATCACACTACGATGAACGTGTTTGAGATACACTCTTCGACAAAACATTCAGACATCCACTAAATTTATTCTAAACTTCTCAGTCTTTATTCATTAATATTATCATAAAAATCTATGTACTGAACTATCTGTATTATAAACACGTTCTGCCAAGAATAACAAGCATCTATATATATCAGCTTGCAAAGCGTTTTTTGTAGCTACGCCAGACTTTACTTTTTAACAATAATGTACTACGACAACAGTCTGAAGCCTCAGAAATCGAAATATTTTCATTTTTTAAATTTATTGTTATTTCAAGAAGTTAATTCACAGTGTTAATTGCCATTCTGTATTATATTGCCCATTATTTTGTATATTAACTTGTTCAAACCAATTTTTAAATAATATTTGATAACTTACCCTTGTGAGACCATCTGCAGAAATCTATTCTCTAATAATATTATCTTGTGCAAAATGTCTTTCGCAAACTCCATCATTTAAACCTGATTTACGATCACTTCTAGGAATTTCTTTGTTCCAAATTTCTATCATGTCAAGTGGAGCTCTAAAAACACTATATTTTATCTTACAGCTGTCATATCCAGCATTGCAATTCGGGACAAAACATTTTCCAGGCATTTTAATTGAATGTTCATTTGTCACACGGCTATCACTCTATAAAATTATTATTTATATACTATAATCTGACTGTATTTAACGACACAAACACTAAAATCAAACGCTTTTCAATTGACAACTAGGCCCTACATATCCGCCATCTTGAAACATTTCCTCTCACCTCTCACGTCCACATGCTTGACGCAGTCAGCAGACACATTTATAGTAGACCGGCAATGAGAGTTGTGGGGGCGTGGGGGTCGATTCTGTATCTTGCGTTAGTACTTGCGTGAGACAATTTGCGTGACTCAAAGTATGACGTCATCAGCCATATCTAGTTACTTTGCTACGGAGTTTTGTGCGTCAAGATTTCCTCGGCTAAATTAGTGTTGGTAATAACTTCAACATAATTTTTTTGCGTGAGTAGATAACAGTTAAAGTAATAAACAGGGAGTGCAATAAAAATAATTCCTTTGCATTCAATTTCATTCCATGTTGAACAGTTGACTAATATTTGATAAGTAATTATTCGCTACCGCACGCTGATAACTACCCGTTGCAAAAAGATTAGGAATGGGAAGAAACTTACACTTACTTTACAATAAACTTTTTAATATACGTGTGTATATTTACTCTTATATGATTTGGAGTTTTTTTCCGACGAAAACCGGTACGCATCTTTACTCAATCTGAAATTTTTCACAAACTCCGAATTTCTTATTTTAAATGGATTTTGAGCATCCCTCAAATGATACGAGTTTTATTTTTCCTCTCTTCTAATATACCATTTTCTTCCAAAGCCATAAGAATCCCCAGTAAAGCCATTTCACAATACTAATGTGAAATTTAATTTGAAATAATTATATTTAAATTACCGAAATAAGGTTAATAAATATACAAGTATAATACACTCACTAATAATCAAAAACTATAATTGTTAACTTTACAAATTATCAAAATAAAACACACGAAACAAAGCGATTAGAATGAGACAGATAGTGTCGTAAGAAAATACAGTACCTCAACAGCTCACGCAAATTATTTGCGTGACCGCAACTAATGACGTCATAAATAAGTAGTTTCTCAAATATCCAACAGAGGGCTTACTGTATATATGTGACAAAACTGTATTAGTGTTAGTGTCGTAAGTGGTCACGCAAGTTACAGAATCGACCCCCTGGTATATACTTTGATCATGCGCATACTTGCTAGCTTGAGCCGACGGCCAATTTAAAGATACCAAGTGCTAGAGCCACGTTGAAACATTACTCACTTCTCTTAAAGATTAAGTGCTGATTTCTATGTGTGTTTCAGAGAATATTCTTAAAAATTGATAATCGACACTACTAGACACTTCCTGATTGTGTCTGAGGGATGTTTGGCTCCTACGACTGGTCTGGCTGTTTATAAAGCATATTGAAATTGATCCCTGAGTATCATATAAAAATTAGTACTCAGATTACGCGAGTAGTGAGAATAAATAGTTAACGAATAATCTGACAATCTTGATGTTCATGAATGATTATTATTTTCAATATAATAGTAATGCTCAAGTGTATTTTTCGTCATAACTGACATTGGTTATGGGCACAGACATTATTAAGTATAGTAATAAGTAATTTTGGGCGCAAATATTATAAAAATTCGGTTCCAAAGAATTCAGACAGTATCGAACGTAAGAGATATAACAATATCAGTATTATCATTTTTCGAAGAACTGGAAGACCACGAGAGAACTACGCATTTTGAAGATTTCTTTCGAAAACCAATAACACATCTTCTAAAAAACTGTGAGTGAAGATTGAACTGATACATCATATTAAGAAGCATGGAAAATCAAAAGAAGCTTGATATACGATTCAAAAACTGTTTGAAGAGTCACAAGTAGAATCGAATTATTATGTCAATTAATTTCAACTTACTCAGATAACTGCACCTTCATCAAAGAATTTGTTAACAAATTTATATCTACAGCACAGCGTCTTCGAGAGATTGACTTTGACATAACTGATGAATGGATTAGAATTTTGTGGTTGGCAGGTCTCCAGAGATCGTATAAGCTAACGATAACAAGCATAGAAAGCTGCTGATATCATGGAGGTTGGATTGATGCAGGATGTGAAATCAAGGTCACAGCAAAATAATTCTTATATGCGTGTAAAAAAAGATAAATTCAATAATGCTCTATCTGGAGCTACAGTTAAAATATACACTGCGAACAATCAATCGCTCATAATAAAATCAATCAGCGATACTGATGTTTAGTTATTTTTTAGCAATAATAACAGTCTATGATGTACACTATGTACCTGAAATTAGTGAAATTTATGTGAATCTTCTTCCTATCAGCCAGACCACAAGTAAAACTAATACTGTTATATATTATAAAGATTATGAGCTCTTAATTCCAATAGTGAACCTATTCCTGCAGCGACCCAGTACCATCGTTTTCATGAACTGAATACATTACAATCTTTTATCGTACGAAAAGTATATTTTGCGACAAACAGTAAAGACGTTTCGACTGGCAGATTTTGACATCCCAACAGGGAAAGAGCATGAAATTTTCAAATATCTCAACTGGTTTTTAGTATATACAAGCTAATGAGCTCTATATCGCAGAGAAACGGAGGAGATTGCCATTGAAGTTAAGTGAAAGAGCAACCAAGCAGTTAGAATTGATACATACAGACTTATGTGGATTAATGAAGACTACTTCGATAGGAAATAGTAAATATTCTATTACTTTAAGAAAAATTCTTTTCGATATACGTTTGTGTATTTTCTCGCAACAAAAAATTAATTGCTGGAATTCTATGTAATTATGAATATTTGCGAAATTGATCAGAATGCAGGAAGTCCTATTTTTCAAACTGAATTTCAATACGATTGATTCATTTATTAAACTATTATTTTTATAATATTGCAATAACCCTCACCATTGGTATTGTCAAACAGATATAAGTTTAATAGTGGAGATTTTTATTATTTAAATCTTCATGAATAATATGAAGATTTCAAACATTTCTTACGATTTAAGAAGAGTTACTTCGTTCAAAACTACATTGATTCGTTTTAAAATACAAACTGATATGAGGTAAGACCTACAGTTTTTTTTATATATATAATGAATACCTTCTATTTTTATCACTGAATAAAACTATTTCATAATAACAAATAATATTGAAAATTTTCAAAAACTTTCGTTTTATGAAATGTCATTTGAATGAATATTGACTCTCTGAAATTCTATCAGATAGAAGAGAAAAATTTCAATTCCAACTAGAAATATAGGAATAGGAATGAAGAATTTTCATTACTAATTTCATCATTGATATCTGTGTTCGAAAGTGAATATTTAGAGTATTTTAAATTCCGATACTTTTTCCCCGAACGGTACTCTAAACATCAGTATGACAGGAAGTAAACCTGGTTCATAAAAAATTTTTTGTTTTTACTTGTACAAAGTACAAAGAAGTATTGTGAAACCGACAAAATTCACATATCAAGATTTTGATGGATATATCCGTTTTGAGCATCCCTGAATCCATTTTGACTATTTTTGGCTTGATGTCGGTACATATGACCGTGCGTGCGTGCGTTCGTACGTACGTGCGTAACTCGCAAATCTCAAAACTGGTTGAGCGCATAATGTTGAAATTTTGTATTTAAGACTGGAGTTGTGCACCTCGCATTATGGTTCCAATCGTCTGTACCGGAAGTGCACTTTACTTGGAACTTTTTTCGAATTTCTCTAATAAATCCAAAATGATCAACAGTAGGATGTTGAAATTCAGTATTTGAACTTGATGTTATATCAGAATGGTTATCTCCTATTTTTGTGAGAATCGGCCAGAAGTGCACTTTACCTAAAACTTTTATTGAATTTTTTGCATACATATAGAATGACCCGCCATAGCATATTGAAATTTCGTATGAAGAACTTCTATAACATCTTGCATTATGATTGCGATTGGCTAAACCGGAAGTGCACTTTACTTGGAACTTTTTTTCAATTTTCCGCATAAATTCAGAATGATCAGCCATAGAATACTGGAATTTAGCATTTGAAATTGCTGTAGCATCTAAATGGTCATCTTTTATTTTTGTAACAATCGGCTGAGCCGGAAGTGCACTTTATATGACAGACTTTTTGAATTTTTCGCATAAATTTTAAACAATCAGTAGTAGAATATTTAAATTTTGTATTAGGCCCTTTTATAATATCTAGTTGCATTATGATTGCTATTGACTAAGCTGGCAGAGCATTTTGTTCGAAACATTCTTCGAATTTTCCGCATAAATCCAGAACGATTGAACGTAGATTGTTATAGAATTCAGTATTTAGGACGATTATACCATCTAGATGCTCATATCCTATTTTTATTGAGACCCATCATGCCAGAAGTGCACTTTACTTGACAGTATTTTGGAATTTTTCGCATAAATTCGAAACGATCAGGTGTAGAATATTGAAATTTGGTATTTCAGTCTGCTGTAGCATCCGAATGATTGCCTACTATTTTCATAACAATCTGTTGGTAGTCGTAGAATTTTGGAAATCAGTATTTAGGAATGTTGTAGTATAAGAATAATGGCCTAAAATTTCCATAGCAGCCGACTTGGCTGAAAGCGCATTTTATTTGACAGATTTTTAGAATCTCTTGGGTAAATCCAAAACGATTAACTGTGGAACGATGAGATTTTGTGTTTTATTATACATGTCCAATCACATCGTATTATATATATCCAATGATGTACAAGTAAGTCACGTGATGTTCACGTCAGATTTTTCTAATTAGTTGTTATTCAGGTTTGCGCCATCTTGAATGGCTAACAGCCGCGTGGGTAATCCTGATCTTGTGCTATCTCGGGTAGCTATTTGTCAGTTTCATTTTTTATTTCTAAATACCGGTTCCATTTATTCTTACTTCTTCGAGTAGCAATCAACTATATAAAAGAGTCTAATCTTGTGCTATCTGAAGCAGCTTTCAATCAGGCTCTAGCACTACAAATGTATCAAAAATTAACATCGGTTCTATAATCACACATTAAACTTTTCGAATGTATGTATTAAGACATAAACTATTGATTTACGTAATTTCTCTGTTCAAAATACTCTACTATACTGACCTACGCTCTACTGATGAATAATAATTGATTTGCGGAATCCAAAACTCTGACGCCCGAGAAAACATGAGAAAAGATTGAGTTTTATACATATTTGTATTAAACATAATCTATTTTTTTTCATTATTATTATAAATTTCAAAGTCTTGTGTGCTGATTTGATTATTATAAGCAACTATTTCTTCTCTAGCAAATTTTCAGTACACAGAATATTTATCAAGCCGAAATGGATTTAGCCCTAATTTATTAGTAACGTCACAATAGAAGTACATTGAAACACGCTAAAATTTGCGATGACTATAATACCACACCTAAAAACACTGTTCAATGAGCTTATTACATTTGTACTCTAGAGTACAAGCAACACGCATAATATCATCAGAGAGATCGCATTTAGGGGATCAATAACTTTGACATTTGACGACCCTTTCAAAATTATTATTTCTTTTTTCAATCTAATAACTTAATACGCGTTTTGGAGCCGGGTACTTCAAGTTGTGAGTAATTTATTAGACCTCAGTTTGTTTACTCTCATCAATTACAATACTTATCTATTTTAATGAAGCTTATCTCAGGAACTGTATTGCTATAGTTATTCCATGCTTTGCCCAAATTCATGGCATATGGAGAAAGGTCATTCTGTTTTTTCAGACTCTATGAGTAAATAAGATCAATTCCTACTTAAATTTAAACACGAATAGAATAATCTAGATAAAAAATGTGGATATAAGGTTATACCTGAAGAAAATTTTTCTCAAAAAAGTGGATTCTACTTGATATGGCACAGTTTAGTTCTTTGCCATCTTTTTCTAATATCTGAAAATTCCCATTGCATGAAATATACATACATACCATCGAGATAAATGTAATTTATATTTGCACAATTTTCTTTCAATTCCATTTTCATCATACAATATTGACTTTTGAGTATCGTCTCCAATGTGGAGAACTCAATATATCATAAGATTATCTGCTTTCAAATAAAAGCTGAGAAAAATATTCCAATATGACTATTTATAGTACGAGATCCGACCGCGTATTCTCCATGTTCATCTATTTTTTTATTGAAACACATTTTTCACAGAATATTCCATTCATGCATAGATCCTTCTATAAGACAGGTGAAATTATCAAGAAATTACATCCATGTTATCCAGACAACGTAAAATTTTCATCAACAAACTATTTTGACAACACAAACAAAAAAAAAAACATGTTTTATTTGTATTGTAAATTATAAATGTCAAAGGCAGTAGCAACTCCAATTTTCTCTCAGTATATGTCAAAAGTCGTCAAAATAAATCGATTTGGTGCAATTGAAGAAGACGAGATCGACGAAAATATGATGAGAACTGAACCAATAAATGCAGTAAAACCCAAAGACAGTATTTGGAGGCAGTTTATGTCATTTCAATAAATTTGAATCTTATTTTATGACATTCGAAAAATATTCATCCTAAATACTATTCGTGCTTAAAAATTAACCAGATAATTTTCAAGCACTCCCGATATTAACAGAGGAATACAGTTTTGCCGGGCTTCTTATCAAAATATGGCGTCAATTACTTTTTATTGTATTTTAATTAGTACATATTTTTTTAAGAACTACGCTCATTTGTTTTTTAGAAATTATATGATTTATTTTAAAGAGAGGTACATAATGGACCTGCAAAGTTTGGGTTGCCGCCTCTCACCTGACTGTAACCTCTTAGCAGACAGGTGTACGAGGTACAAGAACGTTCACAACATATTTCAACGAATTATATGTCAAATTGTGGCTAAATTTCATCTCTATGCGATTGGTTCATAGTTGTCTTTAGTTTTCTATTGTATTAGACTGATTACATCGTGTGTTGGTACTGATATGTTGAGTTCTGATGTTTCTGCCAGAGCTAACTTTTCTTGCCGGGGATACCTATGTGAAATGGTATTCACACAATTAGAATTTACTTTCCTCTTAGCATTGCTTTATGTAGGTTTTCTTGGGTTTATTGTATTATTGGTGTTGTTGTATACATTTATTGAAGTATTTGAATTATACTCAGTAAATTAGTGTAGATAGTGTAATTTTCTTCTTCGTGTTCTTCTTGGTTCATGATTTCACGAGCTTTCAACATGCTAAATAGTTCTGCAGTGTGAATGCTTGTGTTATTTGGTAGGCGGTATCTTTGGTCGTCATCATTTTCTATTATAGCTGCATCTGTCTTTCTATTTTGTTTCGATCCGTCTATAAAGATGAATTTGAAGTTCTGGAATTTATTCAGTAATTCACGAAATAGTTGTAGGTGGAGCTCTTTACTGATTTCTATTTTTGGGTAGTTTGGAAGTTAGTGTTAATTCGGCTTTTCTCAACTGTAGTCTTGGTTCATCAGCTTCACAATGGATGCTAGGTATAGGACTTAACCGAAATGCTCCTGATGCAATTCTTATTGCTGCGTTTTTGATTGGATCTAATGGTTTTGGAATGCATTACCGTATATTATACTTCCATAATCGATTTAAGACCGTTTAAAGTTTTTGTATATGAGTAGTGTTTTCATCACATTCTTTTTTCAGATTGAGGATGTGGGTTTTCCATGTTACTTTACTATCGAGTGTCATTCCTAGGTATTTGATGGTGTTTACAAATTCGATGTCATTGTTGCCAAGTTTCATCCTGGGGTGTTGATGACCACTACGTAACCTCGGAAATTGGATTGCTTTTGTTTTGGATACAGAAAATCGGCATCCTGTTTGCCTTGTTCATTGTTCCAAATTATCTATAGTGCTTTATAATTTACTTTAAATTGATTGAATGTTTTTTCCTTTGTAGTAAATAATCATTTCGACGGCATAGAGAGGTGCTTTTATTTGCTTTGATATGAGGATAGTAGAAAAATTTTCCCTTGAGATACTCCGTTTCCAAATGTTTTACTTTGTGATAAATATTCATTGAATTTTTCATTAAATTTTCTATTGCTCAATAAATCTTAAGCTCAATGTTTGTACTAGAGTCAGTTTGGGAACATCCAATACAATTATGAAATTGACGTCACCTTTTAGTTTTAATTGTCTATTGAAGTATCTTGTGAAATTTACAATTCATCTCCATTCGGCCAAAGAAGACGCAGCTAGTCTTTCAACCTCATTTTCCAATGTTCAAATATAGTATTTATCTCCTACATTCCTAAATTTAGTGGGAAGTAAAAACTAATCAGAGTTGGATATATTTTTATGCGTTATTATGTATTTCTCTACATGCCATGAACCAACTTACCTTTCTGTAGTCTTGCGGCTACAATTCCGATTCTGCGGCTTGCTACACCGTACTTAAGAGTCCCAATAAGGACGAAACACGTGTCTATGGTTGCTGCCTTATTCAGGATGATGGTGTGAAAACCGACTCTTAAATTTGTGTTTCTTGTTAAACTTATCAGGTTTTGATTTTTTAAATTTATTATGTATTTGATCACAATATTTCAACTACTATTATCCAAATTTTTCCATCCTTGAAGATGAATAATTCCTTTTCAGAAATTGATAAAATGTAGCTAGATTACTGAATCTATCATTGTAGCACTCAACAATGCAATATATTCTCTGTATTCTTATAAAAAATATTAGGTATCAAAAAATACTGACGTGTATTCTTCAAATTTCATGAATTGATTAAAAAAAATCACGCAATCCGCACAAGGCCTTTTTCTTAACAGAGAATAGTGACAATGAGTCATGTGGTTTACAATGAAATGTTATTGCAAAATGTACAATTCCAATAGCTCGCAAATAAGGTTGAATATGAAATAATTGTAGATATCGTATATTCACTGACTTGCGTAACTTGGCTGTTTTAGAATAGATTCTTCCACGGTGTCGTATTTTCTAAAAACACATCTCATCCTTCCAACTTCATGTCCAGTTATTTTCCAGATTTTTGTTATTAGTCCAAGAGCTCGCTCGGAAATACTACCTTGAATCGTTAGACGATTCTTACGTATTCTAAACGATTCGTCGTGAAAACATTACCCTTAAAAGTCAACGGTGCCATTTTTAATTCTGCCAGAAGCAATTAATATTAATTATTCACTATGTGAATTTAACGCACAAACTACCTTTTTATGTTAGACACTTGGAAATTACACTGGAACATGTATTTTTATGTGTAAAACAAGAAAAACTCACGGTGCCGAGTCTCATTCTGCCACAACCCCCGGCACCGTGGCTTCAAAGTGGTTGGAAATATCAATAAAGTACCTTTTCTGTTAGACGAAAAAGTCCTATACAAAAATTGTAGCCAGAGACCTGACGAATTCAAAGAACCAACGGTGCCGACTCTCATGTTGCCAGAAGTCCTCGGCACCGTGGATCAAAGCCGTTGCTCGCGCGGCCTATTTTCAGTCTGAATAAAATTTGCATACATTTATTTTTGATGCAACAGTACCTTAAAAGGGAAAGTTAAAAGGTGTAGTATGCAATAATATTTTATATACTTCCATCCTATCATCTAAGAATGATTAAATCTAGAGTAAGTAAGTTTTTAGAATAAATGCATACCGTTTCAATTCCGGTAAACTGATAAAAGCAATCAGAGAACAAATGTATAAATGAAATTGAATCAATTAATCATCGAAGCATACCAATAAAAAAATTGAATTTAGTGAGCTACATACTTTTTTTCACATAGTGAATAATTATGATTAATTGCTTCTGGCAGAATCAAAAATGGCACCGTTGACTTTTGAGGGTAATGTTTTCACGACGAATCGTTTAGAATACGTAATAATCGTCTAACGATTCAAGGTAGTATTTCCGAGCGGGCTCTTGGACTATATATTATTATAAGAAAAAAAGAATATTGACATATTTAGAATCCAACAAGATTTGTCTATTTGTGGTAGCGTGTGCGAAATTGACGAATCAAATTAACATCACACTGAGAGCAGTGTTAGGTCTATTTTCAGTTGCTTAGCAACAAGTATCGGGCTGTTGCCAAGTAACATGCATTAGAAATTTTAACGTAAATCTAAGGATATTATAATAATTACAACCTTTACGATTATTTAATTTGAAAATAAAAGACAGTATCAATTTATTTTCAAAAACCATATTGCACTTTGTCATGAAAGATGATATGCCAAAAAGTTGGTCCAAGTATATCACTACTGAACGTATTGAAATCAATCAGCGGATTGAAGCTAAACTGATCCCACCTCTATTGAATTATTATTGTATTTCACAAGAACAAATGAATAATAATTGATAAATACAAAAATCGATAGACTCCTAATGAGTAAGATATATGTATTTCAGATGAATCTACAACAGACGATACAAGAATAATGGATGTGAAAATTGTTGAAGCTAATTAATAAATTATTTTCTTTGTTACGCTAGTTTGAAACCTGATGAGAAGGTTTTTACGGACCAATATATTTTTATTAAGTTTCATAATTTTCAATCTCAAACATTGTACTTCATTAAGTGAACTTTATGATGCTAGAAAACCATAAAATATACAGCTAGATACGTGAGTAATAAAAATATGATATAGAGAATATTTTATGAGCTCTATATCATGGAGAGTGAGATACATTGAAAGTCGAATCCATTAATCTAATGGAACGTACAATATGGTCCATGGAATGGGAGTCTTGACATAATTTTTCCATTATTAGAATTACTAAAATCTAGGAACTGATTTGTAACTCTGCATAGGTTCATGAGCTCTACTGATCCATGAATCTATAAGGAATTGATACAAACACTTCGACATTGGATGATTCACATAAATTCATTCATCATAATAGCAAGTTTGTTGCAGTATAAGTAGACATATATTTACTGGCATTGTTCATAACTTACAGATTTTTAGGTCTATAATATGTAAGATTTCCAAAAATTATAACATAAATTATGCGAGGCTAATGACAACATATTCTTGCAAACTAGTGGTCAACCTTGTCATTAAAGGTTGATAACACTGTTCGTGTTAGAATGCGGACCCTGAGAATATAACAATAAATACAATATAGCATATTCCTAGGTGACAGACCGATGCTGCTCGAAAAAGCTGTTGATCTAAAAACAACATGCTAACGGAAGCTATCTAAAATAATAAGTATTTATAGACTATTAAAAGATATTCGGCAATAAAATCGTTGACTGTTTTAACTTGATAATATAAAAATGAAGCGAACATAACAACATGTTGATAATTCTTATATGTACGACCGCTCTTGAATCTATGAATATTCAACATGCTCAAAGAACTACATCAAGTTAATTTCAATACTGAACTTAATTTTCATTACAGAGTAAAAGTGCTCCCGCAAAATTTCATTTCAAAATATTGACACATGCATACGGTATTTTTTTCTGCTAGATTAATTCCTATTGTAACTTTTGTTCAATAAGAGCACCATTTTCAAATTGAAGAATAACAATTCGGTCTTTAGACCATAGTTTTTCAATTGAGCGCATACATAGATGAGGTGCTCTAGCTACATCATTTGTAGCATAAATTTAAATTTTGAAAGTGACTCAATTTTGTAAAATATATGTTGAGTTAAAATATGATTAAAATATAAATACACTTGTTTAAATATGTTAAACGATTTTTGTTGCATATATTGTACAACAAGTGTAAAATTCACCTATTTCAAACGAGGTGCAAGAGTTTTAGCACTAGACGGAAACGAATAGTGGAAATTGAAGGATTCTACACATGCTCTGCACTAAACTTTTTCTACGACCACAGTCTTTAATAAATTATGTAATGTATTGGTGCTTGGGAACGAAAGCATTTCTGTCGAGGCGGCAGCTGACACACAAATCATTTGAAAGCTCCAAAGGAGCCTCGTGCACGCGTTGCATTCAATATTTTTTCTACAGACGTCAAAAAATTAGAAATAGAAAAATTAAAATCATATTACAATACTAAAATTAGTGGAGTTCTTTTTCTTGATAACGTGCACGAAATTTTGTGTGCACGTTGTCAAGATAAAATTAGTGTACGAAATACTTCGTATCCGTGTCAATGACAATATGTCGATTGTCACATAACGCCTTACTTAACGGCATTAGACATTAGTGTAGCCCCTGCATAAGAGTAAAACACAGAAATAACGAAGCAGCTATGACGCGTTTGTTATGGTACTCAATGTTTGCCGTAATTTCGCTTTTTTTCTCACACAGAATGAGTAATGTTGGATATTATTTACCTCAAAGAATCATAATGGCAGGCTTAATATGAATTGATGTTGGATAGAATACGTCTTCTCATCAAACATTTTGAATAAAGTTCATTGGACTTGACTTTATCAGATCTGAACGTTTTACTGCTACTCAATCTCGAGACGAGTTATTTCCGTGTTTCATCTGGAGTTGATTTCGGAAAGGTGTGATTTTACTAAAGTTTGGTTTTCTTTGCTACATAACTTGATACTTGACATACCGATATATATTTTGTATTGACAGAAATGAATCAATAATTTGTGATTGAGTTTTTTTTTATGTGGAATTTTCAAGTTGCTAGTAATAACTGAAACTGACAAGATGTTGCCCGTCACCAAATTAGATTGTGTGCTAGCAGTCACTCCAAATAAATATCACCAACAACCGTTAGAAAATTGGGATGACAATAAAATCAATACGAGCACTTCAGTAGACTATTTCACCATAAGTATAGCAAATTGTGCGTCCCAGCTTAGAGAATCAATTGTAACATTCAATTTTAATTATCTATCCAGACATGAAGCAAATTTTACTATATTCACTATTAACGCCTGGTACTTTTTTAATATTTTCTCATTGGCATAATAAACATTCGAATGTTAATAACCATTGAGCCAACTGCTAAATAACTTCGAGAGAAATTGATCGATGTGAGTTTTTTAGAAATCGTCTTATTTTAGAATTATATTCACAAAGAAATAAAGAAAGAAGAATCTTTTGCGTTGAAATGGTTCAAAACGGAGATCTACAATCTATAGTATATGATATACATATTTGACATTCTAGGTAATCTCTGGGTGGATTAAATTAGACCACTTTTATTCAAATTAATATTATATGTACAATTTAGAGTGCTTTACATGAACACTCCATTTTCAGGAATGCAGCATCATTTTTTAAGAGCGCGTATGATTTCTGCTGTAATTTGCGTCAAAACTACATAAGAAGTAATCATTTTTGAAGAAGATTCTATTCTAGCAATTTTTGATGACAATTCAACGGAATTTAACTATTTAAACCACACATGTGGTCTGAAGTTCATAGAGCACAAACTGTTAATACATCAAGAATCGGAATTATCTCCCAAGTAACATGAAATTATCACCATTGATATATTATTTTCACTACAAGCATTCAAATACTGTATAATGGTATTCCATATTAGCATTGATAAACATTTTTTAACGAATATTTGCTTGGCTTCTTAAATATTGATCGAAATAGAATCTAGTTGGCTAAATTTAGAACGCTGTATTTCTATAATTATTCTAACTTACTTGTACAAAGTACAAGGAAATATTGTGAAACCGACAAAATTCACATATTAAGATTTTGATAGAAATATCTGTCAAACATAATAAAACTAAAGTTTTGTATCTAAGACGTGATGATTGCGATAGGCTGAATCGGAAGTGCACTTTACTCAAAACATTTTTTGAATTTTCCGCATAAATCCAAAAAGATTAAGCGTTGAATGTTAGAACTCAGTAATTGAAACGAAAATATCGTCTAGATGTCCATATCCTATTTTTATTAAGATAAACTGAGCCGGAAGTGCACTTTACTTGACATTTTTCTGCAATTTTTCGCATAATTTCGAAATGATCGGCTGTAGAGTATTAAAATTTAGTATTTCAGTCTCCTGTAGCATCCGAATGATTGCCTACTATTCTCATAACAATAGACTGAACCGGAAGTGCACTTCAGTTAGAACTTATTTTCTAATTTTGTGCATAAATTCAGATCTGTTTGCCGTAGAATCTTGAAAATCAGTATTCAGGAATGTTGTAATATAAGATACAGATTTTTTTGGATACATCCAAAACGATCTGGAACGATGAAATTTTGTGTTTGACGCAAAAACTATAATCAATGATGTATATAAATAAGTCAGGTATAATAACGTAGGCAATGATAAAAAACATAGTATCGGTTGTCAACTCCAGATTTGTTTACAAGTTCACGTGACCATTCGAACCTTCTGAGCTGTTGCGGATGCATGCCTTCCAGCACTAAACTTTTAATCACTTTTAACTATTTTAGGTTACAAAGGCATGCAATAAGATGACACGGAATAAAAAATTTGTAAAAATATATGTGACTGGTATTCACACTATGATTGGCAAGCGTGCATTGAACAATAATTTTTTTATTATTATTATCGAGAGGGTAAATCACCAACCCTCAAAAAAGGTATGCGATATAAAATTGAAGAGCCCCACCTATCTCCAGCTCCCAGTCTTTATAATATACATTTATCAATTCGAAGCTGTAATATACATAGCAATCTACCAAATCGAATAGATGATTCGAGAAATTCAATATTGAGTAGTTGTTATATAATATCGTTATTTTCTGATGATAAGTATAATTATTTCTCTAACCTTATTTTAGAAAATCCTATTGCTCTCCTCCGGTACTTTCTTGCAGAATGTAGTTAAACAGCAAAAACAAGTACAGTTCAATTTGAAAACTTTATACATCTTAACCACAAATGTTAGTAAGTCAAGAACACAATTTGATGATGAAAACAAACTTAATTCACGAAAAAATCCTAAATTTTTGTCTATAAACACTTATGAAGTATATTCTCACAGTAAATCTCCACTTATACTAAATATCTTGATTCACTGGGATGTGCTAACTTGTTCAAACCATTGAAATCAAGGAATTTTTAGTTACTCTTCCTGCGGTTCTCAAAATATATAACAAAAAATTTCAATAATAATTGTATATAATAATTAATGATATACCATAGAATATGAAAAGGTGGTGACTAAGGGTTCCGTACTGTGAATGTGAATTTGGGAGTGCTCTAGATTGCAAGTTGATATTACCAAAAATTTAATTATAAATTTGGGCTCTGTATGCGACACGAATATTCTTTTTACTTACTTGTATTAAGTACAAGAAAGTATTGTGGAACCGACAAAATTCACATATCGAGGTTTTGATGGGAATACCCATTTGATCATCCCTGAATCTATTTTGAATATTTTCGGCTTGATGTCGGTACGTATATGCGGCTGTGCGGATGTATGTAACTCGCAAATCTCAAAACTCATCGAACATATTATTGTAAAATTTCGTATTTAAGACTGGTAGAGGGTGTTGATGTGCACCTCGCATTATGTTTGCAATCGTCTGTACCGGAAGTGTACTCTACTTGAAACTTTTTTTGAATTTTCCGAATAAATCTAGAATGATTAGCCGTAAGATGCTGAAATTCGGTATTTGAAATTTTTGTAGTATGTTATTGGTTATTTTTATTTTTTTGTATCAATCGGCGGAGCCGGAAGTGCACTTTGTATAACACTCTTTTCGAATTTCCCGCGTAAATTCAAAACAATCAGTCGTAGAATATTGAAATTTCGTATTAAGCACTTCTACAACATCTTGTTGTATACTTTGCATTATGATCGAGATCGGCTAAGCCAAAAGTGCATTTTACTCGTAACATTTTTTGAATTTTTTGCATAAATACAAAATAATTGTACGTCGAATGTTAGAAATCAGTATTAAAGACAACAGTACTGTCAAAGTACTTATATCCTACTCTCATTGAGGTCGATTGAGCCGGAAGTGCACTTTACTTGATAGTCTTTTGGAATTATTCGCGTAAATTCGAAACAATCGGCTGTAGAGTATTCAAATTTGGTATTTCAGTCTACTGTAGCATCTGAATGATTGCCTACTATTCCCATAAAAATAGACTGAATCGGAAGTCTACTTCAGTTGGAATTTATTTTCTAATTTTGCGCATAAATTCAGATCTGTTGGTCGTAGAATCTTGGAAATCAGTATTTAGGAATGTTGTAGCATGAGAATGATGACTTTCTATTTCCATAGCAATTGACTTGGCTGAAAGCGCACTTTACTTGACAGATTCTTAAAATTTTCTGGATAAATCCAAAACGATTGGTCGTGAAACGATGAGATTTTGTGTTTGAATTATATATATATATATATATATATATATATATATATATATATATATATATATATATATATATATATATATATATATATATATATATATATATATATATATATATATATCTCCAATGATATATATGATCAAACACAAAATCTCATCGTTTTATATATTCACATTTCGAGATTTTGACTATTTTCGGTTTAATGTCAGTACGTATGTGCCTATGTGCGTTCATCGCAACTCGCAAATCTCAAACTCGTCGAACGTATAACATTAGAATTTTGTATTTATTACTGATTTAGGATCTTGTTGTACATCTTGGATTATAGTTGCAATCGTCGGTTCCGGACGTGCACTTTACTTGAAACTTCTTTCGAGTTTTCCGCATAAATCCGAAATGGTTAGCCGTAGGATATTGAAATTCAATATTTGCGATTCCTGTAGCATCTTTATGATTATCTTTTATTTTATCAAGCCGGAAATGCACTTTATATAATAGACTTTTCGAATTCTCCGCATAAATTCTAAACAATCAGTCGTATAATATAGGATTTTGTATTAGGCACTTCTATAACATCTTTGTTTACCTCACATTATGATTGCAATCGTCTGTACCGGAAGTGCACTTCACTCGAAACATTATATTGAATTTTTCGCATAGATCCAGAGCAATTGAACGTAGAATATAAGAAATTAGTATTTAGGATGATTGTACCATCTACATGCTCAAATCTCAATCTTATTATCATTGCGATCAACTGAGTCGGTAGTGCATTTTACTTGAAAGTCTTTCAGAATTTTTTGCATATATTCGAAATGATCTGTCTTAGAGTATTGAAATTTGGTATATCAGTGTACAGTAGCATCTGAATAATTGCCTACTATTCTCATAACAATCGACTGAACCGGAAATGCACTTCGGTTAGAAATTTTTCTTCAATTTTGCGCATAAATTCAGAACTGTTGGCCGTAGAATCTTGGAAATAATTATTAAGGAATGTTGTAGCATAAGAATGTTGACCTACAGTCTCAATAGCAACCTGCCGTAAGCGCACTGTACTTGATAGATTTTCAGATTTTTTTGGATAAATCCAAAACAATTAGCCGTGGAACGATGAGATTTTATATTTGATTATCGTATTATTATATGCAAAAAAATGTATCCAGTGAAGTACAAGTTAGTCAATTTTTTTAAACTAAGATTAAACTTTCAAGAACATGATTCCGAAATCTTTGAATATTTAGTGTGAGTAAGAAAAATTTGTACTACTGAAAATATCAAAGAAGAAGCGAGTAATGCAACACTTGTCTCAGTCGAGGCATTTTTTTTTCGGAATCTCTTTCATGTACTATCACATCTTCAAGGTGAACAAGAGCACTTTCCCATGACAGCCCCTGTTGCACTCTCTTCATCAATCGCTCAAATTTACTTGGAAAATTGCAAAGTCCAAAAGGCATGACTTTTAGTTGCCATAGACCCACACAGCAAGAAAATGCTGTCTTTTCTTTATCTTTCTCGTTAATTTCGACTCGCCAATATCCACTCTGCAAGTCTAAGGTAGAAAACCATTTTGAATTTCCGAAAGCATCAAGAGTGTCAACGATGCTTGGCAGAGGGTATGAGTCTTTCTTTGTTACGCAATTAAATTGTAGGTAATCCACACAAAACCTAGTTGAACCATCTTTCTTCTTCACCAAAACAATCAGAAAGGGCTACAGACTTGTCGATGGTTCAATGACTCTTCTCTTCTGCATGTCGATTACCAGGCTGTATGCGAGTTGGGCATTTTACCTGAGATAATCCCTTGCGACCAAAAAGGTAGGCGTAATTAGCTCTTCCAGCTGGGCAATTCTCTATCTGTATTTTTCTGCAGATAAGATAGTGAGTTCAAACTGTTTTTATTTGCGTGCCGTCAAATTTTAATTATAAAGAGAGACTCTGATGTTATGATACAATTTATAAAGATTTTGTGTATTATGCAATGAAGAATTAGGATATCCATGAAAACTCTTTATGTATGAAATACATATAATAGTCCGTGAGACAGCACATAAATTTTTTGTTGATTACCGCTCACTTGAAACTTTGTGAGTGGCTTCATTGTGATGAGTCCGACAACTTTTTCATTTGGCAAAATTCTAGATTTGGGGGCGTTTACCCGCGAGGGCTAATTAATTGAAAGAATATTACCGTAATACTGATCTTTACACTAATCGAAAGATTTTTTGATGATAAAATGAAGGAAAAATATTGTCCGACATGAATATTGAGGCTACCGGTGAGTCCGACTTGTCATAAGTACCAACATACTTACCATTAGTACCAACATACTTATGACAAGTGCGGCTTGTCGGATTCACCGCTAGCCTCAATATTCATGTCGGACAATATTTTTCCTTCATTTTATTATCAAAAAATCTTTCAATTAGTGTAAAGATCAGTATTACGGTAATATTCTTTCAATGAATTAGCCCTCGCGGGTAAACGCCCCCAAATCTAGAATATTGCTAAATGAAAAAGTTGTCGGACTCATCACAATGAAGCCACTCACAAAGTTTCAAATGAGCGGTAATCAACAAAAAATTCAGGCGCTGTCTCACGGACTATAAGGCATTTTATTCAAGAAAAAATCAGTCATAAGTAAAATATACATCGAGAAAACATAAAATATATAGATCAAACATAATTGGCTGTAAAACAACATATAGATTGTCAATAGGTACATATTTACATAAGGATAGGAGATTTTATATACATATATATATATATATATATATATATATATATATATATATATATATATATATATATATATATATATATATATATATATACATTAAATTCAAAAAAAAATATGTCATAAACATAACATTAACGAATTAATTAAATACTCTCAATCAACTGGCTGCAAAACTCAAACATATACATTGTCAATACATCACAAAGTTAAATATTTTGCAAATATTATAATTATACAGTACCGAGGCGGTCAGGTACACAAGTAAATCCGATATCTGTGTTGTAAGGGATCAAAATGCCCAACTGGAATACGCAGATTAAGGAACCCTTTACCGAATGCCCAACTAGACTGCAGCGGATTACCAGTTCTTGAATTTCGTCCATCCGGGATGTAGATATTCGCCTCAAGGGCTGTTTTATAGGCTGTGGATCTTTAGCATCGATTTTATGCTGAACCAAATGTGTGCGCCCAAAATCATTTGAACCCTTGGCAAAGATATTCTGATATTCTAGTAGCAAATCGACTAATTTTTTTTCTGTTCTTCTGTCAAATGAGCGCTACTTCTGTTGAATAAACCTTAAATTGTGTGGCACAGTTCCCTTGAAAATGTGTCCTTCCTAATAACTGTACTTTCCATCTTATGAATCAATGTTACGATCTCTAATCAACCCAACAGTGTCCCTTTTTTAATTCGAACTGTACAGTCGAAATACTTTCCGTACGTTTAATGACTTAAAACAGTGACGGGACAAGACCTAAATTTAATGTGGACAAGATTTTGTTACATGGATCAAAAGCTACATGATCCCTCAAAGCGCGGGATCATCAGTGATGGCCCACATCATTCACGCCTAACGCCTGGCTTGAAATCTCAAATTTCAGGAACAGAAGTACTATGATATACATGAAGCAAACGCTTCAGTTCCTACCTTCATCAATATGTATGCCCCGGGACAAGATTTAAATAAGAAAATAAACTCCATATCTCTTCCTTAAAGAACGACGTGTTACTTTTTTCGCTTTTATCATCTGACCTCTCATATTTATGTATCACAAAATATGAAGTTATAGCAGGTAATTCTACTCCGTATTTCATGAAGTTTCATGTTGCTCTTGTTCCTTTTCCGAACTTCATTATTGAAATGAAGGCCTTTATTCATGTAACATTTAAATATAAGAAAGTTGAAAAACTTCTTCTTGATTGTACAACTACACAGAGCCAAGATGGACATCGATTCAGAAATAGTATATACTACTACAAGTATTGGAATGATCCTTATTCCAAACAAGCGAAAATTTCATACATGTTATAGGCAGTGTAGAGTAGACTATACTCTCTCTAAAAAGATTTAAGAAACTCACCAATATTTCAGAAGAAACTTTTCAAATTATGAAATGACAAACATAAATCCAGAAATGAATACCTGAATTTTCAGGAACTAACCATGTTAACTAAATTAATAGCTTCTGATTCGTAGAATATGATGATTGAATGATTCCTAACGGTATACAGAATTACTCTAAACAACTTGTTCCAACATAATTTCAGATTCTGCGATAAATAAATTTCAAGGCAGTGTTAGAGAAAATTCAGTACGAAACGACTATATTTAGTACATTGGTACAATTGTTCGAGAGAACTACGTAATTTTGTATCAAATGCAATGACCAGAAAATAGTAAATAATTGTAATGTAAATGTAATACACCGTTTTATTCAACACTTCTTCTCAAAATGCTTATATCGTTTTCACATGTTGATTTTGGATACCGACAAAACATTTGAATGCTATTCTTATAGAAATAGTAGTCTTGACAATTGTTACGCTATTTACTACTTCCCATGACCACATTTACCAGAAGTAAGTCAGACGAAAAATGCTGTTGTAGAGAGAGGTAGTTTATAAAACAAATTCAAATGGCCAATTGACTATTCACGCGTGATTTCGTTGTTGTTCGTTGTAAAATGCTTTGTATTAGAGCGTTTGAAACATTTCTTGCAGTCCACGTGCATGTAGTGCATTCAATATACATTTTAAGCTTCCTATTACACTCTGCAAACAGAATATATATGTCCAAGATCAGCGCAACCGAGTTAAGATAGATCAAAGGCTGCACATGAAGTAGATCTTTTGTGCCGTAATCAACTGTTGTTCTCTCACTAAGTGACTAATTTTGGATGTTCATTTCAAAGAACCATACACAAGTATATTATGAGTCGGTAATGCATAGAAATAGGAAAGTAAAAAATAGAAACCTGAAATTAACACATAATTATAGTTTACTTGATCTTTTTTTTCGTGACAACACTTTTCCAGCCAGAGCAGAAAAAGTGTTGCTATGAAGACAGATTTACGAATGTAATGAACTGATCTAATAAAATTTCCTGATATGATTCCAACTCATTCCACATTTCTTCAAACTCGTTTAATTTTATGCTTAATAAAGATATATCTGTCACTCCTTAGGCATTTCATTCAAAAATTGAAGATCTGCGATATGCAAAGCGTTTAATATTATAGTACTAACACTTTGTTTCAGGAGGGCAATTTCATAAGCTAGAATGAAATTGAAATATGAATTCAAAATCACAAAATTATGTTATTGTATTAATTACCGGCAAAGAAATTGTGTGATCAACAAGGCAGAAAGTCATATTTATTGTCTTGCTTGAATTTCTAGCCTATTTTTTTCTCGGCTATGAAAAGTCAGCCGCTGCAGAAAGTCCGTGCTCTCCTGTTCAGTTAAAAAAATAACTATTTAATCTTATGGCTTTCAAGCAATAACAGAAAGTGATCTCTGTCAAATGGATCTATATGCATATTTAAATAATGAGTTATTGACGTGGAGTGTTTTTCCCAAGTAAAACTGGACTCATACAATGGTAGATATATTATATAATAAGTGTATTGGAAACTCCTCATCATTTCACACGAGGTGTTAGAGTTCACGACAGATGACGGTGTCGACTGGTGGAATCACATAACAGTGAAATTGGTGATTCTACACATGTTGTACACTTCTCTTTTCAATGAAAATACTTGAAGAAAAACTATGCATTAAGATATTTACTGTTTTATTGAATGCAAATTATGATGCTGGAACATTCTTTCTCCAACACTTTTTTGGAACTTGCATATTCCATAAGCAAAAATTAAGTTGGAACGAATGACATTCCAACAAAACGTTTAGAATGATTCCGAATGCCGTTTAGAATGATTCTGTAAGCCTTTAGAATCATTCCGACGAATCAGAAGCTGTTAGTTTGGCTACTACGATGGTTACTTCCTAACAATTCAAGTATTCATATCTGGATTTGACGTTTGTCATTTAATAATTTTTTAAGTTTCCTCTGAAATATTGGTGAGTTTCTAAAACCTTGTTGGAGAAAGTATAGTCTACAATGTGTTTGGAATGGCATATTCCACTCTCGCGAACCGTAATCCGAGCCGAAGGCGAGGATTACAAACTTTTCGCTCGTTCAGAATATAGGCCATTCCAATACTTATTGTAGAATATACTATTCTCCAACACTTTTGGAATTTGCATATTCCATAACCAATAATTATGTTGAAATGAATGAAATTTCAAAAAGTCGTTTAGAATGATTCCGTATGCCGCTTGGAATAATTTCGACGAATCAGAAGCTGTTAGTTTGGCTACTACCATGGTTACTTCCTAACAATTCAAGTATTCATATCTGGATTTGACGTTTGACATTTAATATTTTTTTAAGTTTCCTCTGCAATATTGGTGAGTTTTCAAAACCTTGATAGAGAATGTAGAGTCTACAACATGTTTGGAATGAGGTATTCCACACTCGCGAACCGTAATCCTCACCTTCGGCTCGGATTACAAACTTTTCGCTCGTTCAGAATATAGGCCAGTCCAATACTGATTGTAGAATTTACTATTCTCTAATTTGCATATTCCATAACTAAAAATTATGATGGAACATGAGACATTCCGATACATCGTTCAGAATAATTCCGTATGACATGACGTTTAGAATGATTAAAATCAAGCCAAACCTGTTGGGGAGTGATAACAAGTTCATATTTTTTTTTTCATTTGTTCAATTTTTTGAGTCTCTTTTTTTTGTGCGTTCAATTTTTAACGGAATATCTTTCACTGCAATTAATAATGAATTGATGCATTCACAACGTCTCCAAAAAAAAGTCAGTTGGATCGACTCACTTCAAAATAACAATTACAACAAAAAATATTAACAGCACACAGTTACCGCGAGCAACGCCTGCGGTTTTCCGGATGCTGCAGTCAGTTACTATATTTCTGAGAGAAAGTCAAGTTAATAGGCCAGTCCTAGAGCAGAACAACAACAAAAATCGATAGCACAGGACAAAGCCTACAGTTTGTTCAACTATATCGGATCATTCTGAGAAGATGACAAAAAATATCGACAGCACAGGGATACCGCGAGCAACGCCTGTGTTTTCCAAATGCTGCAGTTAATTACTATATTTTTAAGAGAAAGACAGATAAGTCGACTAATCCTAAAGTAAAACAACAAAAAATATCGATAATACAGGACAAAGCTACACATTTATATGCGGGCAAATCCTCGGATAACTGCCAGTCATTTATAAAGTGCAGTTTCAAGATGCAAATTTGTGCATATTCAAGTAATATGTGGCTATTTGTTTTGCCCTTTTGCACTGTATTTATTTCTATAGTTAATGTGAGCGAGTTGTGTCTATATTTCGATCAATCTAAAAGCCTCAATAGCAGTCTCATAAGAGCTTTTGGACTATTCTTCACTGGAATGTACTATAGATTCAATTCAATATTCAATTTTGTCTGTCACTCTTAAGTGAAAAAAATTATTATGATGTACGTACAAAAAAACAAACACTTGTATTAAGTATATGGCAATTATTATGAACTTTGCTATTTGACAAAGACATTTACAAACTGGTTGGACGCACTACTGGGAGTAATCATTTCCCACATTTGAGAGAAATTGTTATTTTTATAGATATGTTTAATGTCGGAGATATGTCATTTTTCTCTGTTTTACCCTATTTTCTGTTGCCTGTTTCCATTTTCTCACTTCTATTGTTTTAAGGCTATCTGCTACGACCACGGCTCATTTCTTTTGTGGTCTTTCTATTGGTCTTGTCCAAGCTGGTGTTCATATAAAACTTTTTAGCATTTCTTCCCTCCTACATTCTTGCTGATGTCCCAACTATCTCTAAATACATGATTATTCAACCATGATTATTCTTTAATATAGGCTTAAATCATGCTTACATTGCAATGTGTTCCAACATGGACATTTAGGTTCTGATAGGCTAATCATATCCTTCTCTTGTAGCGAAGACTCTGGTTGGTTGTGTTTGAAATCCCATTCTACTTATGGCGTCAAAACATTGATATGATGCAAAAATTTGTACATCTAATCCAGACATTTTTTTAAAATTATATACAAAAATGAAACTGCTAAAATTATCGGAAAGTTTAAAGTACAAACGATCAATCTAGAAGTAAAAATTAGTCACTGGAAAATACAGATTCATCAAAAAGAGTTTCAATATCACTATGATATTATTAAACAAAATATTAGCTTCATTCATTGGCATAGATTCCAAGTTTTTTTGGAGAATAAATTCTACTTCATTAACAACAATATTAAACAAACATATAAAAAAGTTCAATAACCTGCTACACATAAATCGAATAGCTATCAATGACAATCTCTCACAAGAGGGCTGGTTCTATAATATGACACAAACTGTGATACCTCAACGTGTAACAGATTTGCTATCGTTGGGACCTAAATTTAGTGTACCATTTGAAATGAATCAATTACCTCTTTTTCAATTAATTGCAGATGTGGAGTATGTTATCTGTCAAATGGATGACATTGAGATTAAGAACCAATAGAGAGCGCAAATTGCCAATATAGTTACCAATTATAAACATAAAATTCACCAAAACAAAACTAACAATGATATAATCAAAAAATATAATGAAACTAAACAATTTTTAAAACAAAATGAAAACCTTCTTATCATCAAAGCTGACAAATCAAATTTAACCGTTGCAATTAGTAAAAATGATTATATTAGTAAAATGGAAGAGCTATTGGAAGATAATAGCACGTATATGAAAATAAATAAAGATCTTACAACAAAAATTCAAAATGCAAACAACAAACTTGTCAAAAATTTATTTGAAAAACAATATATTGACGTAGCAACAAAGAAAAACTTAACATCTGATAATGCGATTCCTCCTAGAATTTATGGTCTTGTTAAATTGCATAAAGATAACAAACCGCTCCGCCCTATCGTCTCTGGAATTAATTCCCCAACAGATAAATTATCTAAATATTTAACTCGATTACTAAGTGACTTATATGAAGATGAGTACTACATCAGAAATTCATTTGAATTCCAAGAGTTTGTCACTCAAGTACATTTAAATCAGGATTATGTTCTTATTTCATTAGATGTTGTTTCTTTATACACTAATATTCCAATAAGCCTAGTACTGCAAGCTGTAGAACAAAAATATAATATCATATCTCAACGTACAAAAATACCACTAGATGAATTGTTGAATTTGATTATATTTTGTTTTGAAAGTTGTAACTTCAAATTTAATGGTGAGCTTTATAGACAGATATTTGGTGCAGCCATGGGAAATTCGATGTCTCCTGTGGTGGCTAATTTGGTTATGGATTTAGTTCTGAAAGAGGTAATTGCAAAGTTGTCATTCGAAATTCCGTTCATAAAAAAGTATGTGGATGATTTAATTACAGCTGTGCCAAGATCTAAAATAAATGAGATTGTAACTATTTTCAATAGTTTTAATGCTCACATACAATTCACAGTTGAAACAGAGGTTAAAAACAACCTACCGTTTCTTGATATGGTACTGATTAGAGAAGAATGTGGCAACATTACCACCAAATGGTACAAAAAGCCCTCAGCAAGTACCAGATACTTGAGTTTTCAATCCAATCATCCCAAAAGTCAACTTCTCAATGTTGCTAGAAATATGTTCAGCAGGGCACTTAAATTGACCTCTGAAAAATATCATACCGAAGTAATCAACACAGTTACTAGCTTACTTCGTTCCAATAAATATCCATGTGGCATTATAAACGGTATCAAAAATCAAATCATGAATCATTCACCTAATTTAAATGACAATGACAAAAGTAAGACAAAATCTTTGACTGATAAATACTTCACAATTCCGTACATAGATAGCGTTAGTTACTTGATTAAACGAGTATTCGAAAATAAAGAGGGAATTGAAATTTGTTTCAAACAGTACAAAACAGTGGGCAATTTATTCTCCAAAATAAAAGATAAAACTGATAAAAACTTGAGATCTAATTTAATCTACAAAATACCGTGTAATGATTGTGATGCACGATACACAGGACAAACTAAAAGATATTTAAAAACAAGGCTTGATGAACATAAACGAAATAGTAAAAAATTGAATAAAAATACGCCGAGATGTGCGCTAGTTACACATTGCATTGATTCAGGTCATACATTCAATTTTGATGAAACTAGTATTATTCATGATGAAGTAAACTTAAATAAAAGACTTACATTAGAGATGTTATATATAAAACAGGACAAACAAAATATTAATGAAAAGACAGATACTATAGCGCTTAGCACGATTTACAACAATATCCTTCAGATCTAGGCTCATGTTACTTTTTTGATTTTTGTTTATATTTTTGACAGCTTGCGTGATGCACAATTTTTAATTGATTGACACCACAATTGACAAACTTCTACCAGTGTCAATATGTATTTTTTTGACAATGCGTGCACGCACGATTTTTGACACGCAGTTAGCCAACGCCTTCCAAAGATGTCGGGTGTGGCATATGACAAGAGAAAATTTCTCTTTCTTTCTTCACTTTTTAATATTAATATAAATTTAAACAAATGTATAATTTCAATTTTTTAAACAATAATTCATTTGTAAGTATTCCTGACATTCATATATAATAATTAGTAATCAAATAAAATTTTAGCGCTTTTGAGGATGGCTGAGGTGCAGCCGAAACTGTAAGGCAGAAAAGAAATAAAATTAAAATATTGACTGAAATCCCAAGAATATATCTCTTACATTATAGAATTATTTATGTTTAGTGAAATACAAGAATAATGTCTATTATTCAAAACAATGGTCCATATTCTCACCTCTACTTCCTAAAAAAGTATGCACTTTCTCTTATCATTTCATGTTTTATCATATAGTGCTATCACCTTTTATTGAAATTTTTGCTGAAGCAGCGCTCATTTAAGAGGTGAGAATGTTTCTTTTTATAGCATGTTGCAAACGTTGTTCTATTTGGAGTAGTACTGTTTCAACAGTAATTTTTGCTAACCGAAATCGTGGAAGAAAATCCAAATCATTCATGGTTTCAAAATAATTAATTCGTTCTCTAAATAGACGTGGTCTTCTTTGAACGAAGTCATTATTTTCATCATCATCAGATGAGGATAGAGTTGATTTCATTGCAGTATATGCACTCAAATAACGATTTTGACCACTGATTAACCTCCATAATAAGCCATTATTGGGCGTTGAGTTAACCCGCGGTCATCTTTCCTTCAGGATGATTGAAAGAATGGAGGAACGCAAAGTTTTGATTGAATGAGACTAATCAGTGATTAAGGATTTAATCAGAGTTGGTGAAACCGGCCCTTAATTAGATTTCCTCGGTCCTGGTTAGTGTCTAAGTTTCGCACCTATATGTAGCTACGGGTCCTATTACGGTTCTGTATAATCTCAGTTTACAATACCTATTCAACATTGAGCTCCAAAATAGATTCATATTGTATTATACAAGTTTTTCATCGAATTGGATATCATAGAATGAGTCCTCCAATATGAAGCATGGAAAGTGCACTCGATTAGAAAAGAAATCCATTCTTGTGGAAAAATATAATTTGATACCAGTGGCTCTCAAGCTACCATGTAAATTTCTTTCTCGAGTAGCATGTATTATACATACTTCCAAGGTAGTTCTAGTATGATATTTACTTTTAAATTTACCCAAGCAATATTTTTATATTGTTATACGTACATTTTCCTATTCAAAACACGACTAAAATTTGGTCATGTACCTTATTCAGGTTATATTTACAAGATATCTAAGAACCAGTGTATAAAGGTGATAGACGTCATTGAGCCAAATGTCTTTCTCGAGTGGAACTCCCCAATATGGCTTCTCGTCCCGCAGCTATAAGTTATCATATTCTTCACAACGACCAAAACAAAGCGTGCTCATCATATTTAAATTAGAATACATGAACCCAACCTACGAAGTTGAACCTACAACTAAATAATTCAATTTTGTATTGTTATTAGAATAATTCAGAGCTCCGGACAATAACAATATTTGAATATGTACAGGTGGATAAATACAGATATCAGAATTATAAATCTGAAAGTTCTCCATTATTTTTTTTAACAATGAAGGTCCAATGTAAATTTCTGCTCCAGGCCTCATAAATCATCAACTTCACTTCGATGCCTTGAAATATAATAGTATATATATAGCTTTATCCTTATTAGTCCCGGTTATACTTGCTCAACTTCATCTGTAGGTTTGAGCTTAACGATTTATGGAAATATTCTTACGTCTATATACAAAGTATGATATTCAAATTTGTCGTACGAAATAATATGAGATTTTGAAGCATGTACGACGATTTTCTGCGGAGTGATTTTGGTCTGTTAATCTGAGTGTGTGTGTCCTATGCGTCTGCGTATGTATAAGGCCTAGGACGTTTCAGCGCCGTCGGTTCGGTGCGGCCGTTTCATCAGTGAGCCAGCTCAACACTGCCGGTTCATAACCAGCCAGTTCAGCGCCGCATATTAATAGAGCATTGATTGATATTAAACTATGAATATAAGCTCGACGTGTGGTACCTTGCGTAACTTGAAACAGTTTTTTGTTTTCAACCGGCGGTGCTTCGCATCAAACCAACGACCGGGCTTCGCCCTTTTCTGGTCGAGGTCGAAGTGTGTAATCTTGCCTAACTTGAAAAAGTGGTTTTGTTGTTAACAGGCGCTGAACCGATCGACGTTGAACTGGCCGCGCCGAGCCGGCAGCGACGAGTCGGCGGCACTGAAAAAACGAATATGACAATTTTCTATCAAGCAACGCTTTTACCAACCTAAGAAAAAAAAAGATTTAAGCTCCTTAAAGAGGTATCTTCTGGAACCCAAATGTATTTCATACATTACAGATTTAAACCGCAAAAAGAAAAATATATTTTTAAGCGTTTTCAGTTTTCCCATTCAATGAATCTCAATCTTTCACATTACAATTAAAAAATAGACAAACGTAAATAGCATCAGAAAATTAAGCGATGAAAGGACGACCGAAGTATATTTTTATCTAGAACAAACGCGAAGCCGTTATATAGAGTAATTTAATTAGGGACCCTTTTAAACAACTCCACATTATACATATAATACACTTAACTAGTTTCAGTGCACACCTACTATTAGCATTCAGATATTTAAAACTTTATACTCAACAAAATCGATTTTACACGTGGAAAATTTACATTTTATTATGATTCGTTCAATTAGCAAGCGTGACAATTTTCCAAACAAATGGAGGTCGTGATCAAAATTTATGAGTAAATATAGATAACTACGGATACGTTTTGTGCGTTGTATGAAGGAAGTGCATCTGCTGTTCAGGTGGATGAAAGATTGAGTGAATGATTCAGTATTGATATTGTAGTTTGTTTCCATGGTTGTTCAATTTGTATATGGATGTGTCGTTACGAAAGACTTTGAATGGCTTATATGTTGTGCATATTGGTGAAAGTATAGTAGCTGCATTCGCGTATGCAGATGATGTTGTTTTGATGAAAAATTGATTGAGAGAATACATGAAGTTGGAAAGTAAATGAATCTTATTTTTGATGTTGCTAAATGTTAAGTTTTGATATTTGAGAGAAGTGAATATGTATACGAGTCTGTGTATCTGGGTAGTGTAATGTAGAATGAGATTGGAAGAAGAGTATCTGCTGGTTGAAAGATTTTGGGTGCTTTATGGGCGTTCATACAAAGTGTCTGTTTCGAGGAATGGAAGATCAAGCAAATATAACGGAGTACTTGTACCTGCGTTGATGTATGGTCGTGAATGCTGATCGTGGCTGCAGATCGAAGCTCAGAGAGTATCTGCTGGGGAAATGAGATTTTTACGTGGTGTTTATGGATATATTACAAGAGATCGAATACGAAATAAATTGTTGTATGAAGAATGTAATATTGAGAGAAATATTATAAAGATAGTAGGTATAAGTCTATTACGTTGGTTTAGGCATGTGGAACGGTTGTCGAATTAAAGATTTTTCATGCAGAATTAGGTTGGTGAAATTGGAAGCGAAAGGTTGCGTGGATGGTCTGTATTCAGGTAGATGAATATGGTTGTTGGTTTCTGAAAACGAACTTGTCTGAATAGAATTATGAATGTATGTATTGCATGCATGTTCTGATTGGGATATATGGCGGAGAATGATTGCTGTTTGAATGTTAAATGGGGCTATTAAAAATCTCATTTCAAGGGGGAGGCGTAATTTATATATGTATATGTATTGTATGTATGTTACTGGCAAACAAAATATCCTAAATATATAAAATACTGTGCAAATTAATTGGGGCAGGGTGAGAAGAAGTGCTTCCTCCAGAGGACTGTGCTTTTGTTGGCTCCATAGGTTCCATAGGTCTGCAGTGCATTTTTCAGTATGACGTGTGTTTTTCCTTGGCGGAGATGACCTCCTGCAGATGTTTTGATGTTGCCTCCGCTGGACTGGTGCATGTGTTCTTGAGTTCATCATCGCATAGACGCATTTGAGTGGCATTGTCTGTCATGCGTTTTTTCTGTCGTACAATCTGCCTTGCCTGGTCGTTTCGTCACAATATTCCACAGATTCTCGATTTGATTTAAGTTGGATGAATTTCTGGGCCAATCAGGAACTTTGATTAGGTTTTTCAGCATCCCTATGCTTTAGTCTTTACCAGCTTTGAGTTGTGATCAAGGACCGGGTCGTGCTGGGATGTCCAGTCGAGGATTCGTATGTGCTACGACCCTGCGGCATAATATTTCGATGTAAAACACTTGCTGAAAGGAGTTTTCACGACAAATGGCGCTAGAAGATTAGTTCTTAATCAAGGCATGATGGATTTGACTGAATAAATCGAAATATTACGCCGATGGAATTCGTGCGAGCCTTCGACCAGTGGTGGATTTACCAGCAGGCTGAGTAGGCTGAAGCCTAGGGCGGCAAATTTCAAGGGGCGGCAGATTTAGTTCATAAATTTTCTCTTTAGATTTTTAAAATGAAAAAAAAAATTTGATACACACACAAAATACGAATTTCGAAAATTGGAGAGAAATTAAAATATTCAACAAAAATTGAAATATAGTCCTATATACAGTGCTAAATACTAAATATTTCTACATTTCTACATCAACAATTGTTAAACGCTTTGTAAAGTATACTTTACTGATCATGAATTTTCAAAATATCGCAATAGCGATTCGATGTTATAATCGAAATTTGGTTATTGCATGCCTAAAAATTAAGATTCCAATATCATCATGTTGAAAGATACTTTTGATCTAAGATTCTCATAATAATGTCTCAAAAAATACTCTGCGAAATAGAGAAACAAGTACTAAACTGATTAAAAACACTGCTTAATGGATTTATTATCAATTTTAGTAAAAAAAATAATAACCTATAGTGAAAAAAATTGTCAATTTTATGGCGATGTGATCACGACAACTGAAAATATATTCAGTTTTAGGCCTTATTTTTATTTTGAATCTTGTCATCAGACTTTTTTAGAGAACTGCATTGAAAATCACGGCTTGATATTGTTGCTTTCAGTTGTAATTAAAATATTAAAACTGATAGCAACACATTGAACTTAGCAATTATTTTTTTTATTTTTTTTATTTATTGATTTTTTTTCTGCAATGAGCGGCGTAAAACGAGCGCTCAAGGCATGCACATATATCTTACCTCACTTTAAAAATGGTACATGATTGAAATATTTTTTGCTTAAAATAATGTTTTTTGAGAATTCTTTCCTGTAAAAATAATCAAGGATCTGACACGGTACCTTAGTTCTCAATGATACTAACCATACAGGAAAAGTTGATGTAACGAGGATGATGGAGCACAAATCATCAAGTTGGAATTTTATTGATAGAAAATGTAATTGATATGATTGTGGACAAGGATATAAAAATTCAGAGGCGGCAAAAATTGAATTGCCTACGGGCGGCAAATCTGTAAATCCGCCACTGCCTTCGATAGGACATTACAGCCCCTTGGCACAGTTTGAGACTGCTAAAGGCTTTAATGCTGAAAAATAGAATCAGGGTGCTCGATTGGCCTGAAAACTCTTCTAATTTAGATCCCATTGTGAGTTTGTGAAGTATTGTGACGAAGCGTTTGGGTGAAATTCATTGTACGACAGAGGAGTGCATGATCAGTGATGCTGTTGAGGTGTGTTTGCACAAAGATGAACTTTTGAACATTTGCATTTGCCTGGTGGAGTCAGTATCAGGGTGTCTGCAGAAGTTCATTTCTGATGGAAGAAGGACGTGCATCATACTGAAAAGTGTTTTCTGAAGCAAGCGATTTTTTCACTTTGTCCTAATTAACTTACACAATATAGTAGTTATATAATAGATGGTTAAATGAATCTAATGAAGAAATAGTTATTCTTTTGACTAAGTAGTGAATTGAATTTTATGCTTTGTTGAACACATAATTTCCCCACAATTATAAACGAGTACAATAAATTGTCCATCTAAATATCATTACGAATCATAGGAATTGAATGCGAATTCAACTTTTATATTAAAAAAAATCATACTTGTGATAATTTACGCGTTAAATATTGAAAATAATGTATGACGTAGAAACATTCATAAAATCTCAAATCAAATAAATTTCAAAGCATATGTAAATAAATCTACCGCCAAATATATCAAAAACATTACATCGTTATGAAATTATTCCAGTCAGATTCGTAAATTCATTTTCGTAGTGCACTTCTCCTACCAAAACCGTTAAAGTTTCATTTTTCTGACTTCATTCTTTACCCGCCAAGTTAAATGAGATGAATTATTTTCTCGAATGCGATAAGTTGATATTAGTATTTATATTTAAAAAATCAAATTATTATCTCTTCACAAATTTCCCACAATTTTTGATATGCATAATGTACGTATTATTCAATCAATGGAAGAATAAAAAAAGTACCAACTGTACATTCATCAAGTTTTTCTGTGCACAGCGTATATGAGAAAAGTTTTAGACTCGCGCAGTTGAGCATGGTCATGCACTCAATTTCCTAAAATTCAAAATAAACAATAGCGCTCAAATGTTTTAATATAAAATATCTTTTGAATATGGTTGGCAGAAACCGACTGCAATTTCGAATGAAACATTAGAATACTCACTGTGTCAATAATTATTTTTTATTCTATATTGCGAAATGTCACTTTTGCATTCAAACATCAAGCAACGTTCTTTTAAATACCATGTCTCAAAACTATTAATGTTTCATGCAAAATTATTATTTTTTGTGTACAGGACGCGAAATATTTTGCATTCTGGATGCAAAATATTTCGCGTCCTGTACACAAAAAATAATCATTTTGCCTATTTCTAGGGTCATGTAAATGTTCACAGTTTTGAAAAATCTGATGTGGACATCACGTGACTCACGTGTACATCATTGGACGATAGTCAAACACAAAATTTTATCGTTTCACGGTTAATGTTTTTGGTTTCATCCAAAAAATTCTAAAAATCTGTCAAGTAAAGTGCGCTTTCGACCCAGTCGGTTGCTGTTGTTATGGAAACAGTAGATCATTAATCTTATGCTACAACATTCATAAAAACTGATTTTCAAGATTCTACGACTAATAGCTCTGAATTTAGGACTATGTAATATACGCCCCGCGAACCTACGACAAGAGTAGGTGGTATTAAATTCAGAAATGCATTTGAGGAAAAGGGAACGCTAGGTATTAATTGGGGTGGCAGTTTTAAAGGTGTAATAGTGTTTCTTACTAAAAAAATTGATATAAGTCTTATTTCTATTCTTCAATCATTTTATTTGCAATCACTGACTAACGATAATGATTACACACCACAACACAAGTGTATATGCACTCAAATAGAGAAAAAAATGTATTCGAGTGTATTATTCACTCATAAGAAAATAGAGCCCATTTTCAGGTTAGAGAATGATATAAATGGACCAATACTCTGTGAGCCAACAGATATAACATAGGAAACAGAAAATAAAATAAAATAAAATAAAAGAATAAAACAAAAACACACTATTTACAAACAAATACAAAATAGAATAACATCAACCTAAATGATGAATAACCACGAAATGGCTACGTATAAATTGATGTTATTATAATAATTATAAGAAATTTTGTAAATACCCACCTTGTTTATTCTCATCTATAATTTTGATATTAACATCGTTTTATCAGGAAATTTATATTAATTCCTCGTTGTTAAATTTTGATAAAATCTGGTAAACTCATGTAAGCACTGTGATAATGCAATATGGTATATCTAATATTGTTCTAAATCACCAGAAGATAGTGGATTAACTTTTGCGTCATTATCCCATAGAAATTTTTGCAAGTCACGTAACGGTCAATCATTCATGATCATCTTGTGTAAACAATGTGTACGTATATTATGTATCTAAATAAAATAGCTAGCACTACCCATTATTCACAGTGATAAATGAAAACGCGAGCTCTCACTGCTGTCATTTTTTGATAAGTGGACTAAATTATCACCAGTTTTTTGCCTTAGGTCTATCCTCCAGCACTTAAAATAGATTAAAGACTTCAACTCCACTAGCTCTTGTTTTTTCAAGTAATAATTTCTTGTAAATGGTTTGAATCTTCGCGAGAAATTTCGCCATTCTCTTAAATCATTCAACATGGTAGTAATGAATAATGTTTGCTCACAATGACGTATCATTATTCCGAATACTTCTCCACTGTAGACTAGTGCTATTCATCTTGTTCAATTTTATGTCTTTATTCAATCACTTCTGGTATTGTAGTCTGAATTTTGGCGGAAAATTTCAACATCATTCGTGGTTTATTTAGTTACCAAGATAACAATCATATTCCAAATTTCTTCCTTTTAAAAATTATCTTTTTCTACGGCCGTAGGTAAAGATAGTCTTTTTTGTGTTCCAGCTTTATCACCATTTAAACGCATAGTAGTTACATTCTGTAAATTCATGCTTGTTATATCTCTGACTTATCCATCAGTTCGGATATTTTTTGAATTCAAATGTCAACTTGTGCTCTGGGCTTTTTTGCTGTGTGCTTAATAATTATTAAAATATGGAAGCTGAGGGCAGCACAAAAATATTGTATGCATTACGAGTGTAAACAAGCATTTTGATCCCGCCAACAATTTAAGTGATTCAGCCTTGTCACCAAATACTTGGCTTCATGTCGTGATGCACAACTTCACACTATTTTTGCATAAATTACTATTATTTTCAGACGAAAAACAGCTGTAAATTACACGTATAATTTTTTTTAATCATGAATCCGCTGTAGTCCCGATTGCATGCCCAGTTGATTATAAAAATATTATATTTAATTTATATTATAAAGTGTTGAAAGATGCTATCACATCAGTTCGTATTCTCCCGCCAGGTCAGACCGACAGACGGCACTGCCACCTAGTGTCGTCATTCTACATTATACCCTAACTTCACTCTGTTTTTAGTTTATGGCCCAGTTTCACCAAAATCAGTTAAATTTATCTACAGGTTATTTTGAGTTAGTAACTATAGTTACAATTGTATCAATAATAGTTTTCGTACAAAATAACCTCTGGATAAATTTAACTAGCTTTGGTGAAACTGGCCCTATGTTTTAGTTATTCTAACTTCATGTAAGATATATATTGTAATAAAATAATTTTAGAAACAAGTGGCAATTTCTAGCTTGGTTTTTATTGAAACTTACTGAACCTTGACCTCCACAAAGGCGCACTTGACGTAAAGATATAGATCTCACATGTAAATCATGAATGCCGTTAGATTGTTTCATTCATCGTCATCTGTCAAATTGACATTTAGATAAAATGCCTAAGTATATTTCTGAAGAGTATAAAGGTGTTCACAGAATAATATAATACTCATCCTAACAAAAATGTTTCTGAAAGCTTCACCATTTTATTTGCTTCAATTTCGCCTTTGCAAGCCAACTCAGAGTAAGCTTTAACATAGTATATTACCTCTGTATTCGTGGCATAAAAAGCCATTTCGTACATAAAAGATTGAGCTAATTTAATTTTGCTGTTCATAAGATTCTACAGACCATTCATAGCATTAAAGAATGTCTCCTACATCAACTGATTGAAGCTAAGAAGCTTCTAGCAAAATTCTCTCTCTAAATTACAAGCTTATAAATTATACACCAGTGGCACAAAATGTATAGGATTCTCTGGAATAGCAGGTAGCCATTCCAGCACGAATACCCGGTAAACATAATATATTTTCTGCCATGATTTATTCATGAACAATATACACTTGTACTTAGAATAACAAGAATAAATGAGTTTTATCAGTTTTATGATTTTACACTCATACAGCAGACGAGAATTTTAATAAAAAACTTTATCTCAATCAATTTTCATCATAGTCAAATACAAGATAATTCCCTATGATCTCATTTTGATTACATGAATTTCCGGTTTATTTCTTCAGACAAATAAGTGATGTTCTAAGAGGAGTGGGATGAGAGGGTGGTCCGTAACAGTGTATATAATGCAAAGAAGCCCTAAATTGCAGGAGTTTTTCCGTAGAATCTACTTAGTTTTAATTCCCATATAATCTATTTCAAAACGTATTCTTCTTTTTATGTACATATATATTTATTACTTATATACAACAAGGGATCGAGTCTATTTTGTTAAAAACCAGAATATGAATTCAAGATTTCAAGAAGAATTCGATGTACATGTGAATTATATATAATTTTAATTTGTTGTGTTTATGTTGGTAATGATAACATATAAGTTATAATATTTACAATATTTAGAACTCCAATGTTTAGGAAATATTTACGATTCAACAGAAATAAAAATTAATAATAGTGTTTTACTTCAATTTGGGCATTTTTGTTAACATCCGGGTGATGCAAACAACTGGAGTTCTCAGTCTAATTATTCTGAGTTTTGACATACTGTTGTGACAATTTTAATTTTATGGTCGCAAATGAACGTCAATAAATGTGTAATGTACGAGTCAATCTGTCATAATATTGTAGATGACAGTTGATTTGGTATGAATAACGGCCGGAGTATAATTTCAAACAAAAAATATACGCTGATTAAATCCTCTAGAACTAGATTTTTTTTCTACAAACTTTCGTGTAAAATTGTTGGCAGCCGAAAACCGATTGTTCTGAAATAATAACATTAATGCAAATACAAAATATCTCTATATGACTTGCAAACGTGCAATATATGGAAACGGCACTAATAAAATTAAAAATTACATAATATTGAATGCTGAAAATGGCATACGGGAACCGTTAAGTACCTATTTTCTGTCTCTGTTTTCCGGTCCATTAGCGTTCGTGACACAGCCAAAAAGCTCATATAGAGAGTCTATTGATTGACCTTGGAGACTAGTCGGGTAACTATTTTTTGAGTTAATTCTTGGTAACAGCTGCTCTTATAGGAAAAATCGCGCTTAATACGGTGGTTCTATTTAAAACTCGTGAACAATATTTTTTAGTCTAGATTTTGATTTTTGAGCTATAAAAAGGTACGCTATGTCAAATAACAAAAAAAAAATTATATGAAAAATTTGTCGATTTGTATATTGTCAGTTAAAATTTGTTGATACACATACAGGCCGCCAAAAGATCTGAGTCTGCAGTTTACTTAAATCTCACGATGGACAGATGTGTATGGAGAAAAATCGACATTTCGAATCTTAAGTTCTCAACTTTAAACTTGTTGGAATATTTCGTATTTACTGTTTTTTAAAGAGATGTCATTGATTTTTATAGACAACCATCTTGTCTGTGGAAAATAAACATTCAGTTCCAACCGTACAGTCCTAGAACTACAGGAGGAATTTGGATGAGGTACCATAAGTTTCAAAAAAGATAATTTTTACTTACTTGTACAAAATTCACATGTCGAGATTTTTATGGAAATATCCGTTTTGAGCATCACTGCCTCCATTTTGAATATTTTCGACTTGATGTCGATACGTTCGTGCGTTCGTGCTTCCGTGCGTGCGTTCGTTCGTAGCTCGCAAATCTCAAAACTGGTAGAACGCATATAATTGTTGAAATTTTGTATTTAAGACTGGTACAGGGTCTAGTTGTGCATCTCGCATTATGGTTCCAATCGTCTGTACCGGAAGTGCACTTTAGTTGAAATTTTTTTCGAATTTTTCTAATAAATCCAGAATGATCAAGAGTAGGATGTTGAAATACAGTATTTGAACTTGACGTTGTATCAGATTGGTTATCTGCTATTTTTGTAAGAATCGGCCAAAAGTGCACTTTACTTGAAACTTTTTTTGAATTTTTTGCATAAATATAGAATGATCCTCCATAGCATATTGAAATTTCGTATAAAGAGCTTCTATAACATCTTATTATACATCTTGCAATATGATTGCGATCGGGTAAACCAGAAGTGCACTCTACTTGAATTTTTTTTTTAATTTTCCGCATAAATCTAGAATGATCAGCCGTAGGATACTGGAATTTAGCATTTGAAATTGCTGTAGTATCTAGATGAGCATCTTCTATTTTTGTAACAATCGGCTGAGCCGGAAGTGCACTTTATATGACAGACTTTTTGAATTTTCCGCATAAATTCTAAACAATCAGTCGTAGATAATTCAAATTTTGTATTACGCACTTTTATAATATCTAGTTGTACACTTTGCATTATGATTGCTATCGACCAAGCCGGAAGAGCATTTTATTCGAAACATTTTTTGAATTTTCCGCATAAATCCAAAACGATTGAACGTAGATTGTTAGAATTCAGTATTTAGGAGATTATACAGTCTAGATCTCTAGATGCTCATATCCTATTTTCATTGAGATCCACCGAGCCGGAAGTGCACTTTACTTGACAGTCTTTTGAAATTTTTCGCATAAATTCGAAACGATCAGATGTAGAATATTGAAATTTGGTATTTCAGTCTGCTGTAGCATCCGAATGATTGCCTACTATTTTTATAACAATAGATTGAACCGGAAATGCACTTCAGTAGGAATTTATTTTTCAATTTTGCGCATAAATTCAGATCTGTTGGCAGTCGTAGAATTTTGGAGATCAGTATTTAGGAATGTTGTAGTATAAGAATAATGGCCTACTGTTTCCATAGCAACCGACTTGGCTGAAAGCGCATTCTACTTGACAGATTCTTAGAATCTCTTGGGTAAATCCAAAACGATTAACTGTGGAACGATGAGATTTTGTCTTTGATTATATATATCTAGTGATATATATGATCAAACACAAAATCACATCCTATTATATTATTATTAAAATCGTATGCATATTTCATTTCGATGAAAATATTGCATTTATCAAAAGAGATGGTTTTTTGTATCGATATCTCACGTATTTTGCAATTGTTTGAACAATTTTCAGAATTTTCTCCAATAGTTTGTAACTTTCAATGATATTTTTTGCAGTCCCTACTAGCTCTCACCAATCGATTAATATTGACAAAAACCCTCTTTTATATATAGTCTTGTCATTCTTTTTTCTTCATTTTCAATTGTTTATCATCTTTTTTACTTATTGTACAAAATACAAAGTATTGTGAAACCGACAAAATTCACATTTCGAGAAGTGTACTTTAAGAAGTCTTTCCGAATTTTTCGCATAAACTCAAAACAATCAGCCGTAGAATATTGAAATCCGTATTAAGCACTTCTAGAACATCTAGTTGTACAACTCGCATCATGATTGCGATCGGCTGAACTTTCGAGTGTGCAATCCACAGAACAGTTTTTCGAATTTTTTGAATTTTTTGCTTAAATCCAGAATGATCAGCTGTAGAATGTTACAATTTCATATTTAGGACTACTGTAGCATTTTGTTGGATTTAAAACCGAATAAGCATAAAAAACTACCAAATCAATACATCTTCATATGTGTTTCAATGTAATCTTGTTATGATATAATTTTAATGATATTAGAAAATAAACGTTAATTTTTGTTCATGAAATATTCCTATTATGTTCTATATATAAATAAACCTCCTGTATTTTCAGATGCACTTTGTGTAATATTCATTACTATCTTAAAAAAAATAATCAAAGGTGAATATTACAAAGCAGTACTAGTGCGTTTGAAGGATGAAATCGCAAATAAACAGTTCAAAATGATGAACAAAAAGTACTCTTTCACCAAGACAATGCACCGTGTCACAAGTCAATCACAACAATGGCAAAATAGCACGAATCACACTTCGAATTGCTTCCGCATTCACCGTATTCTCCAGATTTCGCCCTCAGCGAGTCTCAAAAAAATGCTTGCTATGAAGAGATACGGCTTTAATAAGATGATCGCAGAATTGAAACGTATTTTGAAGCATAGAAATGTCAGAGAAGCGTTGGAATGAATGTATTCATCTTGAAGGCGACTCTGTGATGAATGAAGTCGCGTTTTGCCAAGAAATTGTTATTTATTATTAGTCATCCTACGAACTTATTGAGTGATGCACAAAAATATGCTTGAGTTATCTTTATCTTCCTGAAATTGCTGCTAGTATCTGTTTTGTATAAAGATCCAAATATAGTTCTAATGATGGATATAATGGTGGATATAAAAATGTAAATGTAACTATATGTATACATACATTTACACGTACATATATATATCTGAGATTGTATGTCACAAATATCTCCTAAAATTATTGGTAGTACATAGCTGTAATAAAGCTTATTGTTGAAGATGAACTCAATATCAATTTTAATGAATTTATAGTTTTATAAAATAGGTTTTGTACATCACTAGCGTCCAGAATGGGTGAAGTTTTTGTATGACTGTACGTTATACAACATATTTTCCAAGTAAATGGAACGAAACGTGCAGTAAAGAAGTGACAAAATAGTTATTTGTGTATCAAGGCCGTAAAGGTTATCTTTTTTGGTCGAATCTGTTGTATGCGGTCGAAGCGTAGCTGAGACTGCAATTCAGGTGAGACCAAAAAAGAACTGTAGGCCGAGATGCACACAACGTTTTTTAGGCGATCATTACGAAATAATTCAAAATCACATCATTTTATCTATTTATTTCTAAAACATTGCAATTGTAAGTCTTAGTTGCTGTTGAAATTGTTTTATTGTATTGTCTTCCTGGTCTTCTATCAAGTTGACATTTGACAAAAAATGCGTATTTATTTTTTGAATTGCAAGAACTACAGAGGTTGACGGAAGAATATATGTACTATTTAAGCGAAAACTGTTTCTTAAAGAGTTCATCAAGCTGCCCATACAGGTAAATATCAAGTGTTTATGAAATATTTTTTGACAGATCAGTCCCAAAAAGTAATATTTGACAGATCAGTCCCAAAAAGTAAAATTTGACAGATCAGTCCCAAAAAGTGAAACTTCACGGCCGCAAAAGAAGCCATAAAAACACCTATTTTGTCATGATCGCCTAAAAATGTCTTTTCGCTCATGTTTGTTTCACGAGGTACATATTTCTTCCATATTTTTACTCAGTATATTTAGTAATAATAGAGATTAAAAGAATATATATTGGCAAGAAAACGTGGCTCTTCAGCATCATTACGTGGAGATCAAGGGCAAAAAACAAAACATGCTTGGTGATAAAGTGGATTTAAGGCCTTTACTTGTAGGTGAAGATTCTCCAAACAAGAGGGGTATTAATTCCTACCTCGGCTGATATTCTCTGCACACTCATTCCCGAATTATGTTTTACCCATGCTAGAGTTTCTTATTTAGCTCTAGAGGCAAATGCCGTCTTTGAATTTTCGGAGAAATATCACTGTTTGCTCAATGAGTCGCTACCACTCAATATCTGGGAGAATTCTTCCAAACATACGATATGAAGGAGTCTGTCGATTTGGATAAGTTTTCGGGGGCAATCCTATATTAACACGACCATACAAAGACAAATGTCGGTTAATTCTGCGTTAATTAAAGTATACAGCCATAGCAAACAAAAAATTGAGCACTGACAACAGTCAGATACTTAATGTATATAACACCCTATATGTATTATGCGAGATTCTAGATAGATCATATTTGATGTACTCACATTCGAGAAGCTTGCTCTGGAAATTTTCTAATGTTTTTATTTTTCAAGAGCTCATGTTTCTGCGCCTTATAGGGTTGTAGCTCTAATGACAGAGCTGACAGAGTTTAAGAGTTGTAATTTTTCAGCCCAACTATAACATTTGCTTTTAAAAAAGTAGTACTCACTTTTTGCTTAGCAATAGTGGATTTTTGATTTGTTATTCTGCTTGCCGCGTTCAATTTCCCTGAGGGGCTTAATGTTAAGCCTATGTAATTGAATTTATTCATCACTTCTATTATGGAGTTGTTATAACTAATTAAATTGATTCCTAAACATCGACGCTCTGTCTTTATGGAAGAGCATTATTTTTGTTTAATTATCAGTAACCTGCAGGCTATTCCGCACACAATAACTACAGAAGATATTCAATTTTCGTCTGCATGAACCAGTAGTAGAGATAATTTTTTCCGTCATTATTAAGCCCTTTGACTCCTATGTTTCTGAAACATAATATTGTAAAAAAAACTGTACATAGAGTGTTCCCTTGCGAAACAACTTGCGTATTTCTATTTTTTAGGAAATTTGTTCTCTTTTTCTACTTACAGGTAAGCATTCTTGTTGAAGTATGATATACAAAATAATACAAATTACTTCAAGAGAGATACTAATATCATTCAATTTATCCCACAATTTATTGCGTATAATCGACTAAAAGGTTCCTATGAGAATCTATGGACATTGTATAGGCTTTATATGTCTCTTAAGCTTTGAAGTTATGTGTGGGAGAATAAATTGTCAGTTATACTTCTATTTTTTTCGAAAGCCTAACTACCATCCATATGATACTGTTGTTCTCGCTCTAACTTACTACTTGACTTTGAACAAAAAGACAGGATACTGATTTTGTGACGAAGAACTGCAGTCGCTTTCAAAGCGTATGATTTCAGGGTGTTTATGCGCGTGCATCTATTATCGCTTTCTAAACGATTGCTCCAAACCAGTCGTTTCCGAAAACAACTGTTGCTTTCACAAGATTATTGCATTCAATCTAGGTTTGAAAGTGAGGTTATTGAAAGTCAATTTTATTTGTATTTGTAGTATTTCTAACAGAAGATTACGCGCGCACATCCAAAGCTTACGCTTTGAAAGCCCAGTATGATTTGACTAAATTATAATATACTCTGTAGCATACTCTCCACAATAATTCAGAAGAGACTGGTAATTGCAACCCACGACTTAGGAAATATCAATCAACTGATGTAAAATAATAAAATGAACATGTGATAGCGAAAAAGATTGTTTTTCTTAATATTTGATCCGAAGATCAGGAGTGCCACTTCGTGAAAACCATTACTTCTACCAAATGTACCACTTTCGTTCTTACATTGTTTTTCTACTTTTCACAATCATAAACTTGGAGTTGGAAAAATTTATACAAACTTCGTATTGCTTTGAAACAAGAATTTCGAGTAAATATTTTAACATAAACTGAAAGCCTGTAGGGTATTTTCCAATTTGCGATACAAATTTTCTTCATTTGTGTTCCTGAGAGGAGCTATCAGCAATTGTTTCCAAATAACATGTTAATTTCTTATCTTATCAGTTCTGACGGACACACCGTATGTAACCAGAGCTTCAGTAAACATACGCACAGATTTATGAGATCGTATAAATGTTTTCCTTCTTGTATTGCTATTTGTTATAACTAGTCCCAAAAAATCATTTTCTAAAGGGGTAGAGTTATATATAGGTATATCAATATCAAATCATAGCGTCATCTTTCGTCAGTGATGTATTAACGTATATGTGCTTGGAGGTTTCTGTTCTTTGCGAACTTCTGATCAAATGCAAACAGAGTTATCCACATTGGAACAGTGAATAATGCAATTTAGTCATGCGATATTAAGTCCTAATTGAAAGTTAATACGTATTTCTCATTGAAATATTCAGTTTCTTCGTACTGGATGTAATTAGATATACTTGTATTATAATATTGCAAGCCGGTCAGACTCTGTATCGATTTTTGAGTCTATAAAGGACTTAAAACTGAAACATGGTCCAGATGGTCAATTTTACAATTTCAAATTTAAATTCCTATAGAAAATCTTTATTTTAATATGTAAAACGGAAATATTAACAATCTGAAATTAATATAAGGCAAAAAATAATAGCGATTTTCTGCTGCGTAGAGAAATTTCAATAACGTCGATATATTAAAAGAGATTAAAATTGATAGAAAAATTCTGCATCTTTATTCAGCTTTAATCTAGCTTTAGACGATACTCTTTTCGTCAATCAGTCTGTGCAGAATTATTTCCAGGAAAATGTTCCATACAATAGAAGAGAAGTAATTTCTGTTTAACATTTATCCAAAGGCGGTGTGAAACGGTAAGCAAAGTAAGAGACGCATGGGGGCGCACTGTAAGATAGGACGCCAACGTTGAAATAAATATTAAAAATTATCAGGAAAAACAAATCCAGAGAACAATTAAAATACCAACATAATTTTTCATAGGCAACATAGAAAATTTACGATAATGGAATCATTAACTTTATATTTGGTACAAAACTATCGCTTATATTCCATTGTGAAATGATTATTATATTCAAATATTTATTGTTCAATGTAATAGCATTTCAGCTAAATAAATACTATTATTATTATTATTAAGTAGTAATCGTTATCAGCCGCAAATCGGCAGCTCTCAAATAATCTTATTTATGACGGGTTTTATTAGAACTATTTATAAATACGTATAAATATTGACGCAAATTGAAAAAGCAACAGCATTCCACATTATCATAATATCTCTCAATATATTAAATTATTTTTTCTACAAACGTCAAGAAAACATGACATTTGTACATCAATATTAGTATGCGAAATGTCGCATTGGAGTTGTTTATCATGACAACGGGCACGAAGTACTTCGTGCACTGATTTTATCTTGACAAAAAAACGAATTCTACTCATTTTTGTATTTTAATATGATTTCAATATATTTTTTCAATTTTTTGACGTCTGTAGAAAAAATGTTGTATGCTACTCGTGCACGAAATTTCTTTGGATCTTTCGAATGATTTGTGTCTCGGCTACCGCCTCGACAAAAAACTTCCATTCTCAAGCACCAAAGTATAATTTCGCACACTAGATACATAAATAACTATTTTTCAAGGGCGTGTGTGAAATGAACGTTTTCGGTGTCCTTTGTAGCTTTGCTACCATTTAAAAGCGTAGCAATTAGGTCTTATACCATGAATCTAATTTTTCTGTAAATACAAGCTTCTGGCACCTCACACTGACTCATTTGCTTAGTTATTTATCAAGTTTAAATGTCAACTTGTGCTCTGAGTTCCCTTGCTGTGTGTAAAATATGGAAGTTGAGAGCCATAGAAAAAATCTTGTATGCAGCACGAGTGTAACAAGGATTATGACATTCAGTCAATAATTTTAGTGACTTAGCTAGCCTCGTTCCTGAATATTCAACCTCATGTCTTAATACTCAACTTTGAACCCTTCTGGCATAAATTTAAATTTATTTCAAAATAGTTTGGAATCATTGTACATAAACTCAAGTATTGCTCTACAGATTTCTCCAATGTGAACGGATACACTTGCAAAAAAGGAGCGAAATTTTTCTGTAGTAGAAAAAAATTGTGTGTGGTTACACACGGCCTAGATGAATACTTCTTATAACAAATTGATCGAATGACGTACAAATAAGAAAAAGTGAACGTTAATCATGTTAGACATGAAAAGGAAGGAGGAGTGACAATACAGAAAATTGAAACATACTCAATCTTATTTTATCCTGGAAATAATAAGGAAGAGATTTGATAGTGTCATATCAAAATTAATCTCAGAACAACTTTTTGATTCACACTTTCGAAATTCATTGGGCATGAATTATTATCAGTACTAAAAAAAATAGCTCTCTATTACCTATATAACATAGACATTCACGACTAGGTGTATAATATACCTAGGTAAAAATAAAATATGTAGCATGTATATGGTAAAGCAGAATCTAGATCTAGTCTAAATTTAAATATTACTACGTATCTCTGGAGCCTCCTTCCTATCGGTTAAATTTCACCTCTATGAGGTAGCACTCCAAAGTTCTCAAACGACACCTCTGTACATCATATTTATTCCGTGAATATAAGAAGGAAAAAGTGATTCGGAAAGATGTTTTGTTGTTGTTTATATTATTGATGAAATATGTACCTCCCAGTGACATATCTCTCGAAAGAGTTTTGATGCAAAACTGAGAAAAATGTGGAAATTAATTTCATACAATAACTTACGGAAATATAATTCACTTTTTATTTTCAAGTATATTCAGAAATAGTAGAATATTAATCTATCAAAAATTCGACAGATGTCGTTCAGAGACACTCCAAGATTGATAGAATAATCTTATACAAATTCGACAAATACAATCCTGGCACTGAGAATACTAAATTTTCATTTAATGCTCCAAATACAATTGAGGAACAAAAATCACACTAAAAGTAGCCTATCTGCTGATAATTACGGAAATAATCATAAAATTATATATAGTCCAGTCAATGTACGGTTTCCCTAGTAATTCTACCAAACAACACAGATTAGCACCAAACTTTCTCGGGGATAGAACTTTTTTTATTAAAAATAAGTATGGGAATGGATGGATTGACTAATCCCAAACAACTTTTCACTCTTCGACTTATTCGAGAGTGGAAACGTCAATTTTTCACCAAAAAATTCTTCTTCGTCAAACGCCAAAATCGGAAGTTTCGACGTGAAATATTCAAAAAACAATGCATTTTTTGGGAGAAACTCATAGAACTTTTTTAGAAGTGTTCGAAAATCTTTATTTTTCTATGGAAGATCCTAGTATCAAAATTAAGCGAGTTATGACTAAAACAAAATTGGTTTCTATTTTTATAGCGACAAAAAAATGTGAAAATCACCCCCTAAAACTACCACCTCAATTGAAAATGATCGTTATCACTTCATAATTTACTTTATTCATGTACTTGTAATATGCCCGATAAGTTTGATCGGTTTGAAGTACATTGTTTTGAAAAAAATTAAGCTTGAAGTGAAGAGATCTTTTTTTGCAAGTTTGCGAAAAAATGCCTTTCTTTAAAAATAACTTAAAAACTATGAAAAATACGCAGAATTCTGAGGAGTTAATAATTTTGTTTTTTTTTATCTTTACGATAAAAATTGAGTAAGATATGGCCATTTCAAGTTTGCATGTATTCGCATATAGTAACGTTTTCAAGCTCTTTCAGCACAAACCTTTTGAAAAATAAGAGCTTAAGGAAAAATTTGTTCATATCAGCTTATAGCTCTTGAAAAAGCCCATAAAATGTTTTTTTGTTGATAGCTCAAAAACCAAGCGAGTTGTCAAAATCAGCCTGCTCCTGGAAGAGCTGTTAAAAATGATTTTTTGCAGCTGCAAAAAGGGTTGTGGTTCAAGCTGCGGTTCCCGGATAAGTAGGACTCTTCTGCAGTTCAACTTGTTCAACATGCAGAGAAGACAATTGTCAGAATTGTGCTCCAATTATAGATCAAAAGGAAAACGAGGAGAAAGACAAGGATGTGGCCGACTTGGAAAGGAATATGGTTGAAGAAGAAAATGATTTTTAATAATGTTTTTTTGATTTTTTTGTGTTTTTTATATCAAAAAATATATTTATTCTCTCAATTAAAATCTTAAGATCCGTAATAAATAATTTTCATTTTTCCTATTTTTTAAATCCAATTTTGATCAGTAGGGGTTGTTTTTATAAGGGTTGCAATTTGTAATCAATGATGCAATGATAATGAAAAAAAATAAAAAGCAACTCTCAGCTCATTGACAACTTTGAAATATAGAGTAAGCAGAACCCAAATCCAAATTCTGGTGCAAATTGGTGCTGTTTGGCAGAATTGCCAGGTTTGGCCGTTTTTTCCGTGCATTGACTGGAATAATAGTTTGGAAATCATAAGACATATATCCATCAATTAATATTTAATTATGATACAATTACAGTTGGCCTGATCAATAAAAAGATGTTTTTTGGAGGAATTGGACTGAATTCATGGAATTAACATATTTTTCTATTTGCCAGGATAACGTTTATTCAGTTCTCGTATGTTGAATAATATTCTGAGTAACAGAAAGAGAGAAATTCCAACCTGTCCCTAATATTACCAAAATGTAGAAAATCAAGGAAAATTGAATAGTTGGTTTATGGTATTTTCGACTATTTACCGCCTTAATAAGTCTTATCCTAGTGTCAACGTCAACTGATGTTTAACAATCATCTGGAATGAAATTGTCTCTGTTTTTTAGGAGCACGAAATTCTAGAAAATCTTTAACGGGCTGTGATCGGAGTGTCTTTATGATATGCTATAAGATTTCGATCAGCCAGGAATTTGGACTACTAAACGTTCATTTCGCTGAAAGATAGGTACATTTGAAATTATTCAAGCGCATTTATTAAATTTGTGGGCTCAAATCCTTCTGAAGTAAATTAATGTATCTATCAGCAATAGCATAATTTCTAGACATGAAAAAGTTGAAATAATGATATCATTTTGAAGTAGTTGACGGAGAAAAAAACTACGAATTATCAGAGCATTATGAATGAGCAACAATATATTGAATCGTTCCTGTTTCTATTTTTACGATATTTGTCCCATCAATTGATTCAAGTTTTCAACTCGCAATTAATATCCGTTCTTTTTCAAGTCGTTCTTGTGATATATCCTGCACTAACATCCATGAGTATCTGTATTTGACAGCTGACAACCGCATTCACACCTCAAAAATATCAATCTCCATGCCTAGAAATGCTTAAAAGACGTGATTGATACTTGATTTTATCAAAAGATTCAAATTATACCAGCTGATTTAATAGGAAGAAGGCATATCTTGGGATGTGGTAGATTAGATATTTTAGAGTAGAAAAGTTCTTACGAGTGTAAATGCAATTTTAAACAGTCAAGGACACAAGTATAAAACATATTAAACGAATATAGAAAATCAAAACTCTGTTTCCAATGCAAATGTAACTTGCGCACAAAGGACTCTGTATCAAACACAAGAAATTCCCATAAATATTGTTTTTTTCTATAATCTCTATTAGATCTATCAGAATACTCCACGACAAAAATATTTTGATCCCCAAACTTCAGAGATAAAAATAAACGAAAGTATAACAGTATCTTTTTTCGGAATCTTGAATGTCTCAGGCATTGTATTATTTTTCTGTGATATCCACAAGAATATCAGCATGAATTATTACACATATCTGTCTATGTCCAACAACTTTGATGATAAAGAAGATAGAGGAGATAGGATTTTGCTTCCACAATTTTTGTCATAAATCAATAACCACTTGCTTCTAACTCAAAATAATGGAAAATGAAGCTCTTGCTCACTTATACCTCCCTATTTTGGATATCTTTCACAATTAATTGCAAATATTTCTATCTGAGATAAATGTGAGCAACGAGTACATTCAAATTCTGAATCGTAAAAAATCTCAAGGTGTCCAAAGGCAATATAGTACAAAATATCCTTACTATCATTATCTGTCCCTCAATGTACAAGCACCCAAAAACGATAAAAGTCAAAGTACCTATACCAAAATTGGACATTATGGTAAAGTTTCTCACAGTTTCAAACCATCAAACAATCGTTAATTTCAAAAACATCCCTTACAAATGTCCACTACACCTAGCATCTGGTGTCGAACTACTTTTTGTGGAGGGCATCAATTCACGCACTAGGAACTGAATACGCTGCACCAAATATGCATGTTTAGTTAGAGATCTGGAAATGCGCTGAGCCGAAAACAAACCCGACGGCGACGTGCCGAACGGTCTCCATCAAATGTCGATGAATTCTATTTGCGTAAAGGACTCGATTTGTTCATGATTTCGCATGAATACCTCCGGCTTGTTTGCCATAAACCTGCAGCAATTTAATAGCTTATTTAAGCATTCATCTATAAGTAAAGATCGGTAATACGCCGCATTAGATATTGGGTGCTCACATGCAAATATTTTCTGGGTATCATAGTGTATTGCATTCTACTCCCTTTCTTCAACTTATCCTATTAAAAATAAAAGTTTGTTTTTTCCATTAAACTTTTGAATGCTTTGCTCAAGTATGCATTGCACACTTTTTCCAACTTTTAGTTTACTATTAATAGCTATCGTTTCATCTTCATCATCAGACAATCCTCGTGATTACTCGGTCGTTTCTCATTATTCAAACGGCATTTTATTTGGTTCGGTCTCCAATTTAATTCGTCCACCGGAAGTGTGTTAGAACGAGTCTGCAAATTCTTGATGCTTATATCGTCAAAGTGACATTGTGTAACAAATGTAATTAAGATTTATGTTTTATTACAGAGCTTGCCATGGTAGCTATCATGAACGAGGAGTGTAGTCCGTTAGAATTATCATAAAAGAATAAAATTAGTTACTGAACACGTAATAAACAGAATATCAGTTTTTGAGCTGCATTTTGATAATATATTAATTTTTTAAAGTTCGTGCTTGAGTCGAGCTGCATCATATATACAATGGGTATATACTAAGTCGATAAAATCGCAGCGAAGCGAGTGCATATTGCTAGTACCTATCATTTATAACGTTCCATCATAAAAATTATATTTAACAGATCAAGATATGATAAGATTGACAAAGAACTATTTTAATATACACCACGTGCTCCAATAATAATGTAAATTTAAAATTTAAATATCTTACATAGTTTCATATTAACTGTTGAGATATTCTTGAAAATCAGAATAATCTTAGCAAGTCTGAATGCGTCCAGAAAAATACCTTCATTAAAACATCTATTCAGTAGAAAGCTTAAAGGAATTGCAATAATATCAGCAATCTCTTTGGGTATTTTACTATCAAGTTCATAGATTTTAAGCCTAATGTGATATTATAAACTTGAATAGAATCTGTTGGTGAGAAGAATAGTGAAAAAGATGGCGTGCTGATCCTGGATATCATCTAGTTTATGGTTAGATTCAGGAAGTGAATTGATAATATTATCAGCAGCAGTACTGAAAAAATTGTTTGATTTATTCGGATTTTAATCATTATTTTAACAGGTTTTCTAACATTGTTTCTTTCGAAATTTACAATACGCCAGCAGTCCTTGGATTTATTATTTGAGTTCAAAATAAAATTATTGTATGCTTTTTTCTTTGCATTTAAAATTTCATTTTTATAGATTTTATTCAATTTTTTATAAGCAATATGTAAATCAGGATGGTTATCCAAGTTGAATTTATATTTTACTTCATGAAGAAGGCTCTAAGTTGACGCAAATAACTATTAAACCACTTTACAGGAACTATTTCATCCAACAATCTTTTTTTAGGAAAACAGTTTGAAGTATTATATGTCAAAGAATTTATTAGGTGATCGTTCAAATCAGTGCTAGGATTTTCAAATTGATTTCAAAAAGATTGTCTGAACTTAATCAAACCTTTCTTAGATGGATTTCTTGGAACCAAGTGATACATTGACCAGCATGATCAGACATACCTGGGTCAATAACAAAATTTCAAGCATTTGTGGAATAAATCCGCATCAATTTTACGAATGCAGCGTTGTATGATGATTTTCAAGTCCTCTACTGTCTGTGGTTTGTTCGCTAGACCAATGATATCATGTAATTCCATTAAAATAATCTAAAGGTGTTAAATCACAGCTTTTTGAAAGCCAAGCATCTAGTCGCAGTTGTTCAATTCTTCTTGAATTTCTCACATAATGAGCTTCAAAAAACTTTTCTTCCTGTAAGTCGATAGTTTCACTGAAATAGTGACATGTGGCACCGTTCTGATGGACGAACACACCGTCCAAATTCATTTCTTTCAACTCAGGCAACAAATAATCTCTTACATTCGATATCTGCCTCAGTTCACTAGCAACACTGGCTGTAAGCAATGTTGTCTCGATTTCTTGCATTCTGTCTTCGCTGTGGTGTTTTTTTATTGTGTAGAATAAATTCACTTCCAATGTTTCTCACGATTCAGTACTGTAGGAAGATTATTTTTTCCAAAATATTCTCGAGATAAGTTTTGAATAATGAATAAACGTTCTTGAAGCATGTATTTCACCATGATGATATGCTAGACTTTTTTTTTCTTCAATCATGACTGTCGTGATATTTTGAAGCCAATCCCAAGTATTTGAAATACACAATACTAGGAACAAACATGGCAATATTGAATCTATCAACTTACATAACAGACGCGGCCACGCGATCTACGTGCAATACTAATTCTTGACCTCGGAGTAAGAGATACAAAATATTGTTTCGATCTATTTCTTCAAAATAATTGGTTCTCAACAGCCAAATGTTAATTTTATCTCTGTCCTCCAGGCAAATACTATTACACACTAGCAGTCACATCCACTATGTAGAAAAATAATTGAATCTGTATAGTAGATTTATGTATTATTTGCGAAAGATAGCACACATGGTAGTCTAGAAGCAATTTTATTTCTCTCCGTTTTCTTACAGCCTTAAGATCATTATATCACGCTGTTCTCGTCCAGTGATAAATCTTTCTATTTATCGCAATCGCTCATCTTGCTCGACATAAACGTATGAAAAAGTTGACTGACAGATATGATAACACAACCTTATTCAGCTCTTTGTCACAATTTCTCATTACACTGCAGCGTTGCCACGTTACTTAGTCACATTTTGACCGCTTATAACCAATTGAATGTTATATTTTTAATCTCAAAAATATGCTATGGTCACACAGTACTTCCTCGACTATAAATTTCATGGCCAGTTCCAGCGCTGTTCCATAAATTTAGAATATCGCATCAGTTAATTGCATTTCAAAGTGACAGCTGTCATTGTCAAAGTGACAGCTATCATTGTCAAAGTGACAGCTCTCATTGTTAATGTGGCAGATGACGGTTATTTTAGTCCTTACATAAAATAAGTATTTTTAAGAATGAAGAGTCCTTTTCTAGATTTTCGGGACCTTTGATTCATTGGAACATAAAGCTCTGATATCTATTCGCAGGAAGTGTAATTTAAAGATGATAACTGATTATTCATTTTATATTTCTACTAAGCTTTATCTCCCCGAGAGCTTTAAATTGATACCAGATAAGACATCATTAAAATAACTTGTAAAAAAAAACAATTGACAATCGTTTAAATATCCTTTTTGACCCTTCTACTAGAATTATTCCCGCAAGAGATTTGATTGGATATCATTCGCGATAGAACCAATTTACTTATTGAAAAAAAAAAACTATTGACGAACGTCTGTATGTGATAAAGAAATAAATAAAAATTGTCATAACAGTGACCTCGAAACCATAATGAACTGGAATCTCGTACGCTTTTACATTAGCGTGGCGGTGAAGGAGCTGTCGCTCCGAAATGTCATGGAGGTATATCTCTCTCTATCTAATTTTATAGTACTTTCTCTTTTTAATAAGTTTGTGCGCATGTTTTAGTTGCGGATTCCTACAGCATCGAATATAAACAGTGTCGTAGCATCTGATTTTTCCTTTCCGTTCCTTTTTTCGAACGTGTCGTGATCTATTCTGACCACGGGTTGATAAGTTCTTAGCGCATTTTTGCAAAAAAAAATACGTACTATATGCACTTTGGCTGTCTGGCTGGCTGGCGTGACACTGAGTTCTCAGCAACTACAGAACTTATAGACTTGAAACTGGTACTAAATGAAAATTGTTGTTATGTAGACTTGCACAAACTGCTTGTTTTTTGGGTGAAAAACTGAATAAAAACTCAAAAGGTAATCACTGCTGAACTATGCGTAATACAAATCTGAAAATTGCTGCACAGAATGCGCGACATGTCAGTAACTAAATTATATACCCAGGATTTCGAACTGATATGGATAAGTATCCATTTTAAGGTAGAAACTATTTATCTCAATATCTGGCGAGTTATACATACAGTTATATTGACATGCGATTTTCGGTGTTTGTATCAGAATGAATTGAACTTTTGTTTTTACAGAACTACGTGTCACTCATTTTCTGAAATATATAATTTTGGAGGTAATTTTCAGGGATTTTCTTTTAAATAACTTTGATAAAGACCAAATTATTTTTTTAGGGTAGAGCACGTGACCTCATGTCAGTGAATTACTAAACAATAAAGACTAAAAGATAATTTGGGTTTGTACCTGCATAAGTTATGTATAGAATAGTCACAACTTGAAACTGGTACTGAATGAAAGCTGCTGTTTCGCAGGTTTGCCCAAACTGCTTGATTTTAAGCTCGGTGATTTTGAAGGATAGTAATTTGTGAAATCTCTGAACTAACAAACATTCATGAGCTGCAAAAATGCGCTTTGATCATCAATACGATTCTTTGATTCTTTCTGTTGTTCTCTTAATTTATTCAAGAATGATGATAATTTGAATTGTGCGAGGGTGCTCTAATTTTTATGGAATGAGGAAGAATATAAAATTGCCCCGTTAGAAACCTAAACTTAGATGCCTATGGATTAGAAAGAGACAGATATACTTCCAGTTGTGCGGATTGCATGAAAAAATTTTGCGGCACGAGACCACGCCCACTTTTCCATCCTTTCTTTTACTAAAGATCACTGTATATAATTCTTAGATCATTCTCAACTGGAATAAGCTATTGCTTTCACAATTTGGAATGTAAATAATCAACTGCGTTATTTGTACAAATGTAATTATTTATGTCCTACTGATGGCTCAAAAATTATCAACTATTTAATATTTTATTCCTATTTCAAAGAATTTGTCATTCACCTAACAACAAAATAACTGAGACCGAATAACTTAATATTTCATTCCGTAATTGTACTTTCATATAACTAGTTTGCAAATATAGTTTATTCCTAATCTAACATTAAATTCCACTATAGTGAATTATAATGTGTGGCATGTGTTTTATTTGGAATTAAATTATGTCCTGTTCCACTTCTAGGATAGATTGGTTGGAAGTTTCCATTTGGAAAAATGTGGAAGGATATAAATGAATGACAGGCCTCATTGCATCTATTGGTTGGAACACGATCAAAGAGAGCACTCAGAATATTTTTCTATTTGATCCTAGATGGTAAATATTGCTTGTGTCTGATTTATTTGTACGCAAGTGACTACCCACCAAGAATTACAATACGTCAATTGTGATGTGGATTGACGAAGTATTTGTATATCGAGATTGAACTTCAGAAAAACTTTTTGATCTGTACAGCGGGAAAACATTTTCCACAACTATACAAAATTCCAAGTCTATCACTAATAGCCTTACACGAAACATAATATACATAGATGAGGCACTCCCCACGCTGCATAATGTTTTGTTATAAAACCAAAAAACTTGAAAAAGAGAAAATTAGAAACTTCTTTTAACCGTCCAGAATGAAAATATGTTGGAAGAATTTCATATCAAAATAACTAGGCCATGCACTGTACGAAAGAGGAAAGTGACAGATAGCGTCAGTGTCATCCCCTTCCTCTCCACGGAAAAATGCAACCTGCATTGCAACTGGGGATGTCATGCATTATCTAAGTTCCTAAACACAATAAATGCCACTACGCATCGCTATTTTATGTAATAAATATTTCACCTGAGATAAACAGTACCCTAAATATAATGTTCTTATATGCAAATGTCAAATAAAAGTTAAATTTGTTGCGTGATGTTGAAAGAAAATATCAATAAATTTTTAAGTGTTTTTAAAGTGACATTCGTTTTTACATAACTGAGTACGTCCATATGGTGTTTGTTTAGGTTTCAGCACTGGAAATGAGACCGCTTCCTCTGCTCAGTTGATGTTTCCTCACGACGAATGTTTTAACTTAATTTCCAGTAGCTATTTATCAGTAACAAATAGAAAGAGAACATTATTTGCTATTTAATTATCAAATAAAAAATACGGTATCTCGATCATTCGAATTAGAAGCTCAAAATGACTCACTTCAGGGAATATTATCCTTTCCTCAATTATAAGCATATGTAGATACAGATGATGACAAGAATCATTCAAAGATGTTCAGAAGTAGTTTTGATACAAATGTAAGCATATTCATATTGTAGAACCATTAGCTCACAATAATTATGTATTATAATTTTATATTGATCTATTATTAAATTTTCTTTTGAAACGCAAGCATATTATATTTCATTTAGATTTTGTTATCGAATATTTGAAAAAAAGTAATAATGTAATGGATTCTGTATCTACAAGTTATAATCAGATTTGTTGAAAATGATTATGGAAGACATATTGATTCTATAACGGAAAAATTACTTTCAAAGTTCGCAAGGTGGAATGTACTCCATTCGGAGAATATATTTTTGGTACCTTATTTATTAGTCTCCGGCAATAATTGCTCGAATACACAAATAATACTTACGTTATGATGACCGCATGATATCAAAAACATGTCAAGAGATAAACATCTAAATCATTTCTAAATGTTATCACTTGAGGCCAAAATGTCTGTTTTCATTAATATTTTTTTTTTCCTATTTTATGTATAGCATTTCCAGTGTCAGTCTTTTATTTAAATTAGTCTCATTATGTAGGACACGTGTCTCATTGAAATTGAAAGAATGACTAGAATGAATGCAATAATCTACTAGCGCATCTTTTGGAGCATCTTTTTTCCTCTTTCACAGTTGCGTTTGTGATCATCCATAAGAGTTTTCAAATATCGTTCAGTTTGTCCAGTGTAATGTGCTTCGCAATCATTACATAATATCTTATAGATTAAGTTAGATGTAAGATTTTTATCAGTGTTCTATAGAATAAATAACCTATTGTTTTCAGTTGTCTTAAATAAATTTGAAAACTTATCTGATTTTGCCACTAGTGTTCTTTATATTGAATATAGTGAAATACTTGTCTGTCAAATGTACTTTGTTAATTATCACATTATTATCACTTAAATTGTAATTTATTTGACTTTCTACACCATTAATAATGCCCAACATGTATTTGTTTGTACTATTGAATTAGTCATCATATTGCTTGCCTCTGTTTGATATTTTTCAGATGCTAGGCTAAGAGCACTTCTGAAAATATTTTTGCCACATTGATCAATTGATTTCTAGAGTGTTTGATCTAAAGTTGAGGTACCTGGTTCTAACAGAAGGCTTTCTGTACCATTTAATAGTAATACTTATCCCCTCTGAAGTGACATATAAAGGTAAGGCAAACAATTTTCCACCTCAAGTTCAACGATAAAATGAATGTGTGTATTAAAATTCAAATTCATTGAATGTGGCATTCATGATCTACCACCTCAATTTCTTCCAAAATTCTCCAGCATACATTTGAAAAATTAGATGGGGGGAAGGCTGATTGGAGAAACTTTTTACGACTTTAGAAGCGCATATCTCATCAACTTTTGACTTCAATAAAAAAGTAATCACGAAACTTCTGTGTCACTTTTCAAGACCCATTCAACAATATCCCACAGGATCATATGCATTCAATTTCTTTTAATCCCTAGTTACTTGTATACTGTCCCACAACCACACACCATTGTATAGCGGTTCATTGAGAATACCTTTCCTTCAAATTCCATTCCATCATCTATAAAGTACCAATAGTCTCCAAGTAGAATGGCTGTGACATGCAGCCAGACGGACAAATGAACATAAGTTCCGTTTCAGCCATTTTCCAACCCTAAAAAGTAGACAAAATACATTCATTCTTTCCAAATTTTTTTTAATATAAATTAATGAATATTCAGTTTCAAAACTAAATAATTACAAAGTTCCAATCTTCAACTTCTAAGTGCTTCTTGAGTTCTTCCGATTTGTTAAGGAAAAAGAAAATTATAGCCGATCCCAATTTTGAGGTTTCGTGCTTTTTGGAAAATGAAAAAGTGACTTTCTCATATTTAAGCGCAAGAATCAAAAAGCTTCGGAAAGTGTAGACTAACGCCCGTTTTCATAATCGCATTCACTTTTCAACTTTTACTAAAGTGACTTTAAGACTTTTTTCTTACTTTAAAGTTAGCGGTTTTCATATTAGTTACTTTTGTTAAAGTAAATTGTGCATTATTTATTGTGACAGCAATCAGTTATTTAGTATTATCATTGATTATAAAATATGAGCAATAAAGAAAGATTTAGAGGAACCAATTTTTCGAAAGAGGAAGAATTGGTCCACATTGAGATTATTTTCAAGTTTAAGAAAATAGTAGAATCAAATTTTATCAAATAAAATATGTTCCTGAACATACATCAATAAGGTTTCCGTAAAAAATATGTGCGTGGCTATAATAAGTTTAAGAAAATAGTAGAATCAAAAACAAAGAGTGTTATAGCAGTACTAACCTTTTTTATTATTCTACTTCTTGATGCCACCAATATTCCAAAGAAGTTAGAGACAGACATAATTACGTTTCCAGTTGCAAAAAAACGTAGCGTTAACAAAATCTTTGTTAACGATGGTATAGCACCTCCTCTGTGTAAAATTATAAATTTAAAACATTTTATATCAAATAGTTATAAGAAATTCACTTGTCTATTATTACTGATTCTTCCACGTATATTATCTTATAATACGGAAACAGCAGCTTTACTTAATCTAATGGCTAATTGCACCGCCGTCACTTAACTTTAAGGGAAGAATAATATCTATGGCTACCATTGTATAGACAATTGTTCCCATGGTAATTATTCCGTGCTTACAGTTAAGTGATAGCGGTGCAACGGGGCATAAATCTCTGATAGAGTTTTTGATCAATCCATTAATCACAGCTGTTTATCCGATTTTTGTATATTTTTGGTTTTCTTATTACATAATACTCATTTTCGGAATCACTGTCCGATGAAGATGATGAGAATATATTCATTCTAGAAGTTAACAAAAAGTAAAGTCTTAAAGTTTGTGCAAAGTGATGTCAGATGCCATTTTACTTTAAATCATGTTAAAATCTTAAAGTCATATTATGAAAACGAATCGAACTTAAACTTTAACTTAAACTTAAGTCGAATATGAAAATGGGCGTGAGACTTTTAGTCAGTGGCGGTTTCAGGGGGGGGGGGGTAATTGGGTAATTACCCCCCCTAAGAATTTTTCGTTCGCTTACTTATTTTTTTCTTGAAAATTACCGATATTTCATACAAACACGTTAAGTTATGGTGAATCTAATCGGCGATCTATCTATGACGGTGAATTTTGCCAAAACAGCTGGAGAGTCGTGGAAAGGACCGATACCCGAGACTCCTGTAATAAGTTTTCACTTTTTTCAAAATTACCCCCCCTAAGCCAGCTGGCTGGAAACGCCCCTGCTTTTAGTTTAATATCCCAAGACAATCGACCTTCACTCATCTGCTTACCGGATGAAAATTATATTTTATCAAATAAAATATGTTCCTGAACATACACCAATAAGGTTTCCGTAAAAAATATGTGCGTGGCTATAATAATTAATTGAGATCATAAAAAAAAAATTACCTCCAAATTTCATTGAGCCACTTGCCAGACAAACTTAATTCTAATGGAAGCATACAATATACAAAATATGTAACAGTTAGGTTGCATACTTCTTTCTGGTTCCTATTACCTGGTTGCCGTATACAAATAGGTAAGTTGATATGAATAATTGCACTTATTTGCTCACCATTTGAAAAATATATCAAAATGAAGGCAATTTTATTGTAAATGCGGTAGTATAGGATTGCTTGCTTAAAGCCGTTAAGGAATTACAGTTGCCAAGCTATTAAATTAAAAAATTCAGATTACATAGTTTTCAAATCCAATATTTTCCAACGTATACTATGCGGATAAATCACTTAGTTTGAGAATGATTTTTGCGAAAAGGTACATGACTCTAAAAAAGCATGTATTATTATCGCTTTTCTTCGATTCGGAAAATGAAACAAGTACTTATTCTCGAAGTGACAAATATCGGCCAATTTTTGTGCTAAAAAATCGTACAATAAACCAAAATATGCAAAATCACGTCGGCAACAATTTACCTCAATGCATAATTTCAAGGTTATCCGCAAAGAACTAGTTTTTTAAGGTAAGTTTTTCATTTTCCATATTTTCTCAACATCTTACGTGACAGCAACTTTGATATGTCATTGTACATCCTATAAGCTACCTCTACCTAAATTTTCATCGAGTCAAAAAAATCTTGGAGCTCGGAGCAAATTTTGGTCTCTATTTCTTGTACTACTAACTAACTTAATTACGGATATTAGCAATCTACAAGTCCGCGGCAATCGACAAATTATTATATTTAAGCATGTGTCCATAGACTTTTTGACGATCAAGATTAATATCGTTACAGTCTGTATGATTTTCACTCTATAATTTTTTTCATGTTATACTCGATTTTTTTCAATATATCACCATAAATATTTCTTCTTAGAAAAAGTTTATATTCATATCTCCAAGGGCCAGTTCCACCAACGTCAGCTAAATTCATCTGGATGTTATTTTGAGTTATTAACTATGGCAACTATTGTATCAACAATGGTTTTCAGATAAAATAATCTTGGAGTAAAATTAACTAACGTAGGTAAAACCGGCTCCGGATTTTTTTTTTACATAATTATTACCAAATCTATTTACTTAAGAGTAGGTATCATCATTAATTATTTTAAATATTTATATGATTAACTAAAGAAGATAACTGTAGCAGATCATACAACCTGTTACATCTGTATATGTATCAACGCAATATATATATTATTTATTCATAATTAAATAATTAATTTAGTAGTAAGTACATATACTTTCTTTTATAGTCAATTTTTACTATAATACAAAATACGAAACTAATTTTTCCCACAGGAATATTATATTTTCTACTTACCGTATCTCAAATCTTCCTTTCACAACGAAAAAATCTTATCCAAAAATTCACACCTATGAACGAAAATATGAAATTCCCATAAATTTATATTTCTAAGTGAATCCTTGCGATTGCTTACTTCAAAAAGCTCTACCGGTTCCACAAACGAAACACTCGACGCGAACCGAAGAACTGAGTTGGTGAAATTAGGATAACCTCCCGCCAAACCTAACGCACTTGCGCAGAAATAGATAAATATTGAATTGTAACATTTTTCTTTGGCGAAATGTAAACATCCATTTTCAAATATAAATGAGCTCATGTTTTCCTCGTTATCCGTTATACGCCAATGCATTTATAAAACTCGCTTGGATCAATTTACAAGATACGAACGAAAAATTTCCAGCAAAATAGATTTATCCCTCCGGCGATGATCATTTCCAAATAAATCTAGGCATAAACTGTTAAAAAAGTTTAATAGAGCTATTATCATTTATTAGAAAAGTTGATGCAACCTATTAGTTCGGGATCTGTTATAAGTGTCGACCGATGCAGGTCAAGTAACCAAATGAAACTTGAACTCAATACTTTTTCCCATATTTTCACCGATCTTGTAGCCAAAAAAATTTAATACTAATTGAAAGTATAAAGCCTATGGAATATGCAAACTTAGGATTACTTATCTTTACCTCTGTGCCACTTTAGATTCACGCACTTAAATCTGGCAATTATATAGCCTTGAGCAGGTAAGGAACTCTATGTTTGTGTATTCTATAGACTTTTTACTTTCAAAAAATGCTGATTTTTTTTAATACAAGATCAGTGAAGATATGAAAACATAACTTTGAATAGATTTCTCCAGGCAACTCATCAACGTTACTTTTGTTAACATATTTTATTTCATCAAAGATAAATTTCATTTGGTTACTTGTTCGGTTAAGGTCGACACCTATAACGGATCTTAGACTATATTAATTTGTGGATTATTTATTTAACTTTATGACTATGATTGTTTCAATTCCCACCTTTATTGAACAAATAATACTAATTTTAATAATCAATTTAGATGCGGAGCCAGTGATTGATATCACTTATTTTTCTATTTAGGAAACCAGGGAGACATGGTAGTCTGAATTTACATATTATCCTAGACAGCAACGAATCCAGAAAAGGAGCTAAGGGGCTCATGTCTCCCCAAAGCCTCTAGGTCCATCCCTGACAAATCTTAAATTAAACTTGATATTATCCTACTGTCTTAGTACTACACTACCCGCAAAGCCATGACAATTATCGTTATTTAATCCATTTTAAGTACATATGGGTAGAATGTTTTCAAATTTCAAATTTCTTTATTGTGTTTACGTTGACGAGTTTTTAATCGAGCGCCACTCATTCGAGAATTAGGATGCAGCCACACATCCCGCTGCCACCGCCACCGGCTTTTTCAATGTTTTAAGCCTGCCGCACACGAAGCAATTTTCCAAACAATCATGTTCACTTACTTGCAGCAAGTTTTCTTGTGCTCTGAGCTGTTTGAGCTGCGCTTGGTGTGAGACTTATTTTCGCAGCCCACGATGCAAGCTGCGCCTCTCATTCTAACTCTAGAACGTAGACTTGGTAGACTTACTTGCTTGCAGTTATAGCTTGCGAATTAATTAGAATTACGAGATAGAGAAAAAAGAAGAAGAAACTTTGGTCAAGAGATTGACTTTTGAGGAGGAATCAAGGTCTCGGAATTCTCAACACGATATTTGACGATCCTACCGCGTACAGACATGGTTCGTTCTTTTATGCCTCAATGAGCGCTTCTACTTCTGGTCTCTAAGAAACGATTATTTCGGAGAATTTCAATTGCTATTTTGATCGATTTCTGGGATATGAACATATTTTGATATGTGTTTCAGGAGAAGGAAGAGAGGGAGGGGGTGCCAATAGAATGTCGTGGCCCGGGCGCCAGTTATATTCGCTACGCCATTAGTCTCGTGACAAGTCTAGCACCCAGCTGCGGACCAAGTTTCTAGCATCGGAGCAAACGTGGTAGTCAGCGCGGCTCCAAGTGAACAAAATTGCTCACTCTCAGCTGGATCAAGCTCCTCCAAAACCAAAATCCCGGAAACGCCACTTATCCTAAAATTATATTCCTATTTTATTTGAACATGATTAATAAACTGGTGTGGTTTATGACACAAAAATATATTTTCATAAATTCGGGTTCTCCACAAAAATTAAATATTGTCACGAATTTATTTTGAATTGATAACTTCACACTGGTTACAGTACACTATTCACTTTATAAACTTTTAGCACAATGTGAGAATTGCCAGCTGTCACTTTTTGCGTCAAATACTTGACACCTTTTTTTTCCCAAGTCTAATTTTCTCGAATCAGAACGTCAAAAAGCATGCAACGAACCAATCGAATATATTTTGCCGCAACAATCACATTTCTCAACAATGTAATACTCAAGTGTCTGACAACTGACAGAAACGTTTCTTATTAGAATAATGTTGAGTGAGTAATTAAATAAACTGAATAAATAACAGAATACTTGGTTAAGTTTTAAAAATAAAATATATTAGTTACTTTACACGCATTTTAGTTTTTACACCATCATCAAAATAATTGTACAAGAAAATCGGACGTGAACATCACGTGATTTACTTGTACATCATTTAATATATACACAAATTTATTCAATAAAGTTTTCTGTCACTCTAGATTATAATTAATATAATTTTAATAATATTTTGACACGTACAATGTCAAACAAAATCAAAAAATTGACAACAGATTATAATCGCCTACTTTTTTATTGCAATTAAACTGATTGTTTTATACAGCAAATTCTGAATGTCTATTATACATATAAACTGCACTTCCGGCACAGCCGATTGATACAAAAATAGTAGATAACTCTCTGATACTACAACAAGTTCAAACACTAAATTTCAATATTCTATGACTGAACATTCTAGATTAATGCAAAAAATTTTTAAAAAAGTTTCAAGTAAAGTGCACTTTTGGCTTGTCCGATTCATACAAAAATAGCAGATAACCATTCTGATATAACTTCAAGTTCAAATTCTGAATTTCAACATCCTACGGATGATCATTCTGGATTTATTAGAAAAATTCGAAAAAAGTTTCAGGTAAAATGCACTTCCGGTACAGACGATTGGAACCATAATGCGAGGTGCACAACTTGATCCTATACCAGTTTTAAATACAAAATTCCAAAATTATACGTTCAACCAGTTTTGAGATTTGCGAGTTACGAACGAACGCACGCATGAACGCACGAACGTACCGACATCAAGCCGAAAGTAGTCAAACTGGATTCAGGGATGCTCAAAACGGATATTTTTGATAGGTGAATTTTGTCGGTTTCACTATACTTTCTTGTACTTAGTACAAGTAAGTAAAAATGGAAACAAAATTGTCTTAACGCCACATTTACATGTCGAGATGCACCAAACTATAGAAAAATTATGTATATGAATAAATGTAGCTTTGTAATTTCAAAAATCCTGAAAAATTGCTCATTATTGTCCAAAAACTTCAGATAGATTCCTAATTAATTATAAAATGAAGTACATTTGTTTAATATTTAAGACAGTTATATCTTCATGTACATAGGTGCCGGAACCTTGGGGGCTCTGGGTGCCCGGGCACCCATAGCATTTTTGCTTTTGGTGCAGAGCACCTAAAGCGAACTTAACAAACGCAAAATATTTCTAACGTAGTAGAAAGAAGTTTTCCAGGTCTTAGACGTCTAAAAAATTACTTGAGAACAATAATGTCACAATCAAGATGTAAATTATTTATTAATCGAGAAAAATTATATTTTTAACAAAAAAAAACGAAGGTACTTCGAACAAAAATTGAAAAAAAAATAACTTATTAACATATAAATAGGTTGAAAATAGCAAGAAAGTTTTATTTTCATTTTTCCTTTCTATCTATTTGTTAATAACTTTCAAAATAATATGAATTATAATTTTGATATACGCGACGGTTAAATCTCATTTATAATAAACGGATGTTCAAACATGGATTGTATGTCACATAAAGTTAAAAATAATATCAAATTATGACTTCAATGAGACTTGAATGTAACGTTTTAACTTAAGTTTAAACTTACATTTAAATTACGTGAATAATGCACGTATATATGAAAGTTGATTCTGTATACATTTGAAGTGATATAATCACGTCTAAATATGACGGTCATACAACCAATAAACAACGTCGATTTTTAGTTAAGGTTACTTAAGAAGTACCTGACAGTATAAGTACAGTACCTGGCCAAATTATTAGGGACAGTCTATAAAATTTTTGTACTTTCCACTTTTGTTGATTATTACTTTCAACAAATTATTGGATTTAGGTCTCATTGATCGTTCTCATATGAAAGAGTGTTCAGTTGGGTAAAAAATGAAGTGCGAGAAAAAAATATTAATTTTTCAATTAAAAAAAAATGGAAAAGCCAAAATAGAGAAATAAATTCAACAATAAGAATTCGGGCAAAACATCAAAATATTAGCAGTAAACTTGAATTTAGTTTTATTTGGACGTTTCGGCGGCGAAACGGCCCTCCATAATCAGCTTAAGTGGAAGTTGAAATATAATTACTTTTTTGGTTGAATTTAAAGTAATTTTATAAAAAAAAAAAACATCAAAATTTAGACGTTAAAACCAGGAAAAAGAAAGTCAAATAATATGAGGCCTTGACATCAGTAATATTGATTTTTATTGAGTAGTTACATTGGTGGTTCAAGTCATTCATCAAAAAATACCAGGATCTTATATTGTTTGGTTTTTTCCTGGTTTGAACGTCCAAATTTTTATGTTTTTTTTGCAAAATTACTTTAAGTTTAACTAACAATGCAATAATATTTCAACTTCGTATGAGGTGGATATGAAGGACCATTTCGGCACCGAAACATTCAATTAAAACTAAATTAGAGTTTACTGCTGATATTTTGATCCTCTGCCACGATTTTTGATTGAAGAATTTATTTCTCTATTTTGGACTTTCAATTTTTTTTCAATTTAAGGATTAATTTTATTTTTTCGTTATTCATTGTTTTTGTATCTCAATTGAACACTCTTATACAAGAAATAAACCAATAAGACTCAAAGTCGATAATTTGTTGAAAACAAGTGTCGGAAAAACTAGAAAGTACAAAAATTTATGGACTGTCCCTAATAATTTGGCCAGGTACTGTATGTTTTCCTATAACGCTGAAACGTAACGTCAAATCATAGCGTTAGTTCAACATTTTATGACGTCATTTTTTGACGTCAATTTATGACCACAATTTGACTTGACATATGACGTCAGTTCAACGTCATATGACGTCTAAATATGACGGTCACATTATGACTTCAATATGAACAAAATGCGACGTCACGGTCAGTCATTGCTACTTGGGGTATGATTCTAAATTTCTACAAACATTATGTTCCAGAAATGGATTTTATTTTTAAAAATTCTCAAAGACAACAAACGTTTCTCAAATGCCTAGTTGAAATTATATTTTTTTGTTAATTTTGTTTTGTAAAATACAAATATATTGTCTTTTGTTTTCTTAATTTTTTTATTGCCAATAACTTGATTTTTTTTCGGCTGAGCACCCAAAACAAAAATGAAGTTCCGGCGCTCCTGTTCATGTAAAAATTATTCTAATATTTCTGATTGTGTATTTTCACGCGTTATTATAAATCGAAAACTTATAAAGGGATAGATCACTTTAATAACTTGTGAATTTGATGCACCTAATTTAAACTTAAAATCTAAACTTTACTTTACATAAATCAAAATTATTGGAAGGAAAAACTGAATAGTTTTGGGGGATTCAAAGTAAAATGGAGATGGCTTCCACTTTTGGGTGGTCAAGTTCACAGAAGAGAATACGAGGATAGTTTCCATTTTTGGGTGATGAAGTTCACAGAAGGGAATATTAGAATTAATGGGACATTTCTAAAGCAAAATTTATGTAGGGAAAAGTTAAATAGGCTAGCATATGTGTTGAACATTAAAAGAATGGAATGAGGGTTAGATACAACAAAAAATAAAATTGTTATTGTTTCAAGAAATACATCTTACATTGGCATAGACGAATTGGAAATTTCTACTACTCAATATCAATGATTCCAAAACATAAAATGGAGTAAATGTTTCCAGTCAACCTAAAACTAAAATATGAATAAAATACACTAATGGTTTTACTATCTGAACACTGATAATATATAATTATTTATTGAGAAACAGAAACTTCAGGTCTTATAAACAATGAAAACAAAAATTCAGTTTCTTTCAACCAGGCTCTTTGCAGATACATCAACCTATTTTATCGTCTCCGCTCTCCACTTAGATGTATTAGGCACAATATATCCAGATGTTTCTTTCGTAGGCCCATACACTTTCTTCTAGCTCTACTTTAGTCAAAACTTTACTGGTGGAAGTCATTTTTATATGAACGAAAATTTATCGTGGAACCATATGAGACACGTTGACGAACTATAAACATAAATTGAAAGTCATAGCAATTGAAATTTCCGCATTCGAAGCAGCACTGAGACATCGAAAGGTACGCAGAGACTCGCTCGCCACTCTATTTAATTGTGTATAGGAGCGGGAGGTGGAATCAAAAACTAGAGTGTCACCCACGACACAGCGGTACCATTCTAGGGTTGAAAGCCTGTTTGAGAACCACAATTACTAAGCCTTGTAACTCGTAATCTTATTAGGCTTGCTGCAGTTACTTTGTTTTACTAGAATCAATAGAAAACAATAATGATTTCCATCATAGGAAAAAGCGTTATACAATCTTTGTGAGGGAGCAGGCATAACATTAATTCTTCTGCACTAAATTTTAAAAAATAATTTACAGTAAATTTTGGTGATGGAATCCATCACCAATGTCAGAAATTAGAAAAAAATTGCTTGTCATATGATCGCATATGTTATTTATACTATCAAGGATAACTCTAGAAGTAAATATTAGAAGAAGTGATAGTTTGAAAAAAATGAAAGAATCATCTAGATGATGAAAGCGCATTTTTGACAGCTCATAAATGCTTGTTACCTCAGAGATTTCGCAAATTACCGTTTCTCACAATTACTGAGCTTGAAATCAAGCAGTTTTGGCAAAGTTACGAAACAGCAGCTTCCATTTAGTACTAGTTTCAAGTTAACAGTTTGATAGGTACATAATCTATGCATCAAAAATACCTTCTAATCTTCATTGTTTAGTTATTGACTGACAAGAGGTCAAGTGCTGTACCTTAAAATTAAAATTTGCTCTTTATCAAAGCTATATAATAAAATTTTCAACCAACAATAGTGATTCATTCTAATAAGCTTCAAATTTGCGTCAAACACGTCATTGAATGCAAGAAGTCTAGAATACAGGAGACTCAACGCACTATGCTGCACCGTGTATAGAGTTGAGGCAAAATATGGTTGCACGTAGCGCCTCTCACCACACGCAATTATCATTGTTTCTCACTCGCACACGTTACGTCAGAACGCCAGATAGATATACAAGCGCTAGAGAAACGCTCCTAGGATGCGCGGCGCAGCCACCAGATTAAACGATTTGCTGCATCTCTTTTTTGCCTCACTCCCACCACTATCGTTGAGCCTCCTGTATTCTAGACTTCTTGATTGAATGAATCTCGGACAGATTTGACAACTGTACATAATAATAGTGACACCCACGGCTAAAGTTTTATCTACTTTAATAAATTTTAGTTGCCATATCCCTAATGTCATATATATCCATGGGCATTGTTTCACTTGAAACAAGTAATTGAATAATTTAATCTTCCACAATCACTGAGCTTGAATTAAAGCAATTTGTGCAAACCTACGAAACAGTAGCTTTCATTTAGTACCAGTTTCAAGTCTGTAAATAGTATAGTTGCTGAGAACTCAGCGTCACGCCAGCCAGCCAGCCAGCCAGCCAACCAGCCAGCCAGCCAGCCAGACAGCCAAAGTGAATATAATAGCGCTTTCTTCGGAAAAATGCGCTAAAAATATCGATTTCCAAGATATTTCAAATTATCCTCGGGGACCGAAATCGCACTGAACTAATAACTTTAATTATTCTGTGCGGCTCCGGTCCCTAGGGACCGATACGCGATTCATGCATTTTGCAAATCAATTTCTGTTTCTACATAGCTTGTTTTTTCCATTTGACTTCATCAGTTGAAGGTTTTTATTCGTACGTTCAGCCATGTCCTCGTGCGCTTAATAGACAATGCAATTGGTTGCAAATGTTCAAGCTGATGATCAGAATAAATAAATGAAAAATTCTCAAAGCTCCCAGTTCCTGTTCCTACAACATTTGCAGTAGAGAAATATGTTTATATTTTTTAATAATATCCATCATTAAGGGAACTGGGTACAACATCATCTTTGTATTTGAATAATATTTTGTACTCCACAAATTTATCATTGGAAGGAATAGATTCACCCTTTTAGTTACTCTTCTCACATCTATCAATTTATTTCTTGTTATAAAATAGATTTATTTCGTTTTTTATTTTCAGTGATTTTTCTACTTAAATGATATTTTTATTTTCTTTTCTATACACTTGTGCGTTTATCGGTCTCCGGGGATATATATACATATTTGTTATATATATAATACGTCTGTGCGGCTCCACTTGCCGGAGACCAGTGCGTTTTGAAACATAACATTAAGGATATCTTCAACAAAGATTTCCGCAGCTTGGAGTTGATTTTACTTAGAATTCGCAAATAGAGATGACAATATACGCACCGATCGGAATCGCACACAAAAAAAGTTTGAAATCGGTCCCTGGCGACCGGAACCGCACTATTGGCCAGATCTCTGTTTTTGACGTCGCAGTCAACGTGTTAATATGGTAGATGGTCAGATGAAAATGGAAAATACGATTGTACTTTCAATAAAAAATAATCATCTTGAACGCATACCTGAAGATATTTCAAAACAACGCGACGAACAATAACGAGTCAGATTGATGATTAAGCAATGAATGAGAAGAATACATTGAAGTATTGAGTTTTATAGCTTGAATATTATTTAACAGCTTTCGATGAAGGCACCGATATAACAGACTTGTCTCAATTTCCAATATTTATTCGAGAAGTTAATCAGAATATGAATATCTGTGAGGAACTGATGTCGTTAAATATGTGCAATGAAATGTAAAACTACCAAAGCCAAAATTTTCAAATACAATGATATTTCAATGAAAAAAAATTATCTTATTCTGAATAAATTTTCTGGATTGGCAACGAATGGTGCGACAACAATGACTGGAAAAATAAGGGAGTTATTTCTTCATTAAAACTAAAAATCTGACGTGGACATCACGTGACTTACTTGTACATCATTGGATATATATAATCAAACACAACATCTCATCATTCGGTTGCTATGGAAACAGTATGTCATCATTCTTATGCTACAACATTCCTAAATACTGATTTCCAGGATTTTACGGCTAACAGTTCTGAATTTATGCGCAAAATTCCAAGATCGTCAAGTATAGTGCACTTTCGACTCAATCGATCTTAATGAAAATAGGATATGAGCATCTAGACAGTATTATCATCTTGAATACTGTATTCTAATATTCTACGTTTAATCGTTTTGGATTTATGCGGAAAATTAAAAAATGTTCCGAGTAAACTGCACTCCCGAATTAGCCGATCACAATCATAATGCAAGGTGTACAACTAGATGCTATAAAAGTGATTAATACGAAATCTCAATATTCTGCGACTGATTATTTTAAATTTATGAGAACAATTCGAAAAGGTCTGTAATATGAAGCGCACTTCCGGTTTAGTCGATTGGGACGAAAATAAGAGTGAATGCTACAGCAATTTCAAATACTGAATTCCAGTATCCTACGGCTAATCATTCTAGATTTATGCGGAGAATTCAAAAAAAGTATCAGGTAAAGTGCACTTCCAGTACAGATGATTGCAACCATAATGCGAGGTGTTCATCAAGATCCTAGATCCTATACCAGTCTTTTATACAAAATTTCAGCGTTAGAACACGTAATGTCTGGCGTATCCATTTGTATGAACCCAATAAGAAAATTATGCATCAAGTCATCGAGAATTTAGAGAACTACCAATTGGGCAATTGATCTGGAAAATAAATATGCAGATGCTCAACATTATTACCTTGTACGAAAACTTTCGAGAGCAACTGTCTTAAAAAATTTAATTAACTCCTGGGCATGAAATCGTGCATAAGTAAACAATTAGGTTGTGTCATGAAAATAAAGTTGTGATTTTATATTATTTTTTCAATAGATAATATCAAACTATAAGTGTAAAAATGATTCTTATTATTTATAAATGAGTATATTAATTATAATTATTATTTAAAATTCAATTAATTTTGAATAAATGAAAGAAGCGTCAAAACGCTTTCTAATTGGTCCGACATTTACGTGACGTCACTTCGGTAGTAAGCAATCCAGCAGTTATATACTTAAGTGAAGTTTCCTTGTATATCATCAATTTTTTATTGGAAAAACTATTTTAATACAAGCAATGTGTCTCAAAGATAAATTCACAAAAGCTAATTCAAGTAATATACCAGAAGTTATTCCATTTATGATTTATGAATACATAGTGGTGTACGAAAAATTCAATACTCTAGAAGTACGAGGTATTCAGTTATCAATGTGAGCAGTTTTTTGAAATTATTTTCTCAATATGCAAATGCTGTTACATCTTTTTGTACAAATCCAGTCGAGAATCATTTTGTGATAATGATGTAGGTTATGTGTGTATTCAACGCGAGAATAAAACTTGTATTATGAAAGGAAGAATCACTCCGGGATACCTATTCTATAATTTCCATGACTTTCCACCTACTTGAGGTGATATATTGATGACGTCATATCATCTTCCACCGTTGAAGCATCTGAAGGTACTCGTACTAGTTGTACTTGCTTAAGTTTCTGGTTATATTCATTCATGTTGATACACCGTATACCTATAGTTTGGAAATTTGTCAGATAAAATAAATAGAAACAATATAATAATTATTCATATTTTACGGTATTCATCAATAAGAATTGAAATATGGCTGCATAATATTAACAGTTATTCGAATTTGACCTACTACATTCTTAGCGTAAATATGATTTCAAATTGATATTTGTTTACAATTATTATGAATTTTCATCTTATGGTGGGTTTATACACAAGAATTTTATGTACTTCAGCCCACAATTAAATATAAAATCCATCTCAAAATGAAATATGAAACACTATAACCTCAAACATCAAAACATCACTGGTGATAAGAATCTATCAACACCTCTCTGATTACAAAAATCTTATTAGGAAATTTTTCTTGTGTGTTAAGAAGAAAGTAAACAAAACAACCTCTATATAATTTTTATTCTGACAATTCTTGCATTAACGTGTAATTATTCTGCGTAAATAGATAATCTGTGCTCTGAGCACCGAAGTGACGTCACAAGTACATCGATTGCGCTCGGGCGTTTACGGCAATTTTCGACGTATTCAAAATTTGAGGCTTTTAATTTATTAATAAAAAATGTTATGTTCATCAAAAAATTGTGTAAAAAATAATCACAATACAAAATTTAAAAAATTTTCATATGGTATTATTACTTTATATACGTGATAGAACCCAATTCTTGCATACATATTTTTGGTACCTCAGGAATAGCTCTATAACGATTTGGATGGAATATGGTGTTTACATGATGTTTTATTTTTCAAGTTGATCTATATGTGTCCTCTTTCTCGGTAGTATAGGTTTCACGTAAAGAACTTAAAACCGTCAAAAATTAGAAAAACGAAAATTGTTTCTAATATCTAAGTACAAATAATTTTTGAATAAATTTATCAGCTTTAATGCTTAGGTTTCACATCGATGAAATCTGTGAACTTTGACATCTAGATTTCAATATTATCTCATCAACTGAACGACAACAACAACAATGCAATTATCGTGGTAATGATTCGATTGGCCCGCACAATAGTATAAAAAATAAACGAAGATATTAACATAATACTAGTGATTGTCCAGTAGTCGAAATTCTACCGTGATTCAGAATTGCTAAGTTTGAACGTTATTGAATTCAACTACCCATCCTCGGAGGTTTCAGGTAAAATCAATTTGATATTCGACGCTCTTTCCGAATCTGAAATAAAAGATGTAGTAGATTTTAAAGTGACTTACTACCCTTCGCTTCACCTCTCGGAACGAGAGGGGAGAAATCATTAGACTTTTACTTCAGGCATTCTCCCATTCGGTGCAAATTTCTTGATAATATATTCCAGTCTGAAATAGTATCGTATTCAACGATAAATCGAGATGGGACACTCTGTATATAATTTTGGCTTTCTGCATTCCTTGTCCATATAAACTTCAAGTATGCCAAATCTCAACTTCCTTCCTTCCGCGCGGTACAAAATTTTCTCTTCTCGTAAAATTAAAATAGGATAGCATTTATATAATTTCAGCTGTCTGCACTCCTCCTCTGGTATGTTAAATCTCACATTTATTCGTGCGCGCGATACAATGTTTTCTCCTCAAGTAGAATTAAAATAGGACACCTGTATATAATTTCAGCTTTCTGTGTTCCTTCTCCATATAAACTTCAAGTATGTCAAATCTCACATTTCTTCGTGCTTTGATTTACTGAATTTATGTTACTCTACAATCAATAGTATTTTACCACGTTGGCTAATCGTTTCGCGAATTGATATGTTTGATACTGTTTGATTGATAATAATAGCTAGCTACTAAACAAAACAATTTAATTTATATTTTTTTTAGGTGTTAAGCCGATAACAGGGGTGTGTTTGTCTGCAAACATTTGTTTAAGATGTGCCGAGTTGGTCATAAGGATTATCATCAACCCTTGATTGAGGTCCCATCGGGAGATTAAATGTGCCGAGTTGGGGTGTGCCCCAACGCTTTCCGAGTCTGGATAGAAAATAGTGGTTCTCATTCAAAATTTAAAATGACTTCCCCCTTCTTGGAGAATGGAAAGGAATCATTAAACTTTTACTTCAGACATTTTCTCATTCAGTGCATATTCCTCGATATATTTCAGAGGAAAATAATATTATATTCAGCGGTAAATTGAGATGAAATATCCTGTATCTGTATATTTCAGCTTTCTGCACTCTTTCTCTATATTAACTTCAAGTATCTCACAAACCTTCGTGCGCGCGGTACAAAGTTTTCTCTTCACGTGAAATTAAAATGGGACACTCTGTATATAGTTTTAGCTTTTTGCACTCCTTCTTCATATAAACTTCAAGTATGCCAAATCTCACATTCCTTCGTGTGCGCGGTATAAAGTTTTCTCTTCACGTAAAATTAAAATGGAACACTCTGTATATAATTTTAGCTTTCTGTACTCCTCCATATAAACTTCAAGTATGCCAAATCTCATATTTCTCCGTGAGCGCAGTATGCTTAAAAAGGGTTACAAATTTTTCTCTTCACGTACTAATATATAATTAAAATAGGACGTCTTCCATATGATTTTCACTTCGTGTACTCCTTCTCTATAAATACTTTAAGAATGTCAATTCTCACATTCCTCCGTGCATGTAATATGCTTAAAAAAGGATGTAAAGTTTTCTTTCCACGTATTAATATATAAATTAAAATGGGACGCCCTGTACATCATTTTCGCTTTCTGTACTCCTTCTCCATATGAAATTTAAGTAGGTCACACATTTCTCCGTGCATGCAATATGCTTAAAAAGGGGACGGAAAGATTTTTCTTCATGTATTAATATATACATAGATAACTGATTATTTAATTATTGAAAATAAATTTTTGATAGATGTGCATATTTGGATTTTATTTTTGATAGACTCCACTTCTTATGCATGAAACATAGTGGAGATAAGTAACAACATATTCATATAGGATCTTTGCTCGGCGTCTTCAGATTTAGAGGAAAGCACCATTTAAATCAACTGCGCATTAACCATTTCATGAGTTTTGTCCGAAGTTCATTACCCTTATGAATTTATCATTTAATATACCATAAGTAGTTGGAGTATTATCGATTATTTTTGTGGTGCTATCACGAATGTTTATTGTGCTTGCGTTTGAATACCACGAGTGTGCAGCACGAGTGGTACTCACAAGCACAATAAACATGAGAGATTGCACCACAAAAATAGTCTATAATACTTTAACTACAAATGGTATATGGAGGACTATTCCAGGAGTCAAACCATGTTCTCAAATTAGTTTTCTATGAATCTAATAACAACTTATAGAGCAAGATCCCAGGCCCGCCAGACGTTACTTATTTTCTGAGAAACAAAATGTGTGGAATAGAGTAGTGCTAGTATGCACTTTGATCATACGCATATTCGCTAATTTGTGCCGACGGCCAATTTACAGATACGGGGTGCTAAAGGTACGTTAAAACATTAGTAACTTTCCTTAAATTCTGAGTGCTGATTTTTATATATGTTCTAGAGAATATTGTTAAAAATCAATAATCAACATTGCCAGACACTTTCGCAAAAAAATAACTTCATCTTACTTATAGTCTGAGTCCTAATTTTTATATATGATACTCAGACAACAATTTGAACACTTTTTGTGAAGAGCCAGACCAATTGTAGGGGCCAAACATCCTCCAAACAAAATTAAAATATCGCGGTGGATATGAGTGTGAGCGTAATAATTTGATGGTTTTATTACGCAATTTCATTGAACTTATGCTACGACTGATTGTTTAGAATTTATGCGGAAAATTCAAAAAGTCTGTCATATAAAGTGCACTTCCGGCTCAGCCGATTGTTACAAAAATAGAAGATGACCATTGAGATGCAAGCATAGACCGTTTGAGCACGGCGGTCAAATTTTTAATCCGTATAGCAAGATCTTCCGTAATCCCTATATACCACTTGAGCGCGGCGGAAGCTTAACAGATTATTGGATAAACCATAAACAAAGATAATATGTGAAACATGAAATCTTTAATGAACAATGCAGATAGCCGAAATGAGCAAATCACGTAAGAATAATGAGAAAAAACACCCAAATTGGACTATTTTTGCTAATGGATAATGTAGGGTTAAGTATATAAATTGACACCAAAATATGACATTCTCATTAATATTCATTCATTATTATTGTTTACTATCACATATTTTCATGACCATAATTAAATCTCTGAAAAGGGAAGAATATAATAATAATTGAACAGAATTATGCACAAAAAGGAATATAACAAGAATTGATTTTGTAAAAGCTATTAATTATGATTTTTCAAGAAAATAATATACATATATATACCTATGTAAATGATGACGAGTCCTTAATTTGATTCAATTTAGTAAAATGTGAATATGTATATATGACGAGTTTTCAAAAAAAATTAATTTAGTTAGTTGTAAGAAAATGTAAATATGCTATATTTTTTCTACCTATATAGTTTTTATCAGTCGTTATTTGTTTGTGATAAAATGAAATGAATTGATATCCAAGTTCGTTTATCATATTAACAATTTTTGGAATTTGAAGAAGATACACTTATTTGGGATTAATTGATTGAAGTAATAAACTCAGCTCAAACGGTATAAGGGGATTGAGAGAAAAATGCTCAAATAGTCTATGAGATTAGGACAAAACGGACCGCCGCGTTCAAACGATATATTCCCTGCGATGCTACAGCAATTCAAATGATAAATTCCAGTATCCTACGGCTGATCATTCTGGATTTATGTGGAAAATTGAAAAAAGTCTTAAGTAAAGTGCACTTCCGGTTTAGCCGATCGCAATCATAATGTAAGATGTACAATAAGATGTTATAGAAGTTCTTTATACGAAATTTCAATATGCTATGGCGGACCATTCTATATCTATGCAAAAAATTCAAAAAAAGTTTCAAGTAAAGTGCACTTCAAGTTCAAATACTGAATTTCAACATCCTACGGTCGATCATTCTGGATTTATTAGAGAGATTCGAAAAAAGTCTCAAGTAAAGTGCACTTCCGGTAGGGACGCTTGGAACTATAATGCGAGATGCACAACTAGACCCTATACTAGTCTTAAATACAGAATTTCAACATTATACGTTCGACCAGTTCTGAGATTTGCGAGTTAGGCACGCACGCACGAACTTACGTACCGACATCAAGCCAAAAATAGTGAAAATGGATTCAGGGATGCTCAAAACGGATGTATCCATCAAAATATCGATATGTGAATTTTGTCGAGGAAACGAACAAGTTGGTGGAATGAAGAAATTAAAGACAACATTAAGAAGAAGAAACTGATATGGAAGAAATATTTGAAAACAGGGAACGATAGTGACTACGAAGAGTACAAGAAACAAAGGAGATTAGTTAAAGAAAGTGTTAAAAAAAGCTAAAGTAAAAGCATGGGAATCATTTGGAAAGACACTAGAACAAAATTTCAACGAAAACCAAAAACTATTTTATAGAACCTTAAAGAGAAGTAAAAGAGAAAAAGTAACAATTAAAAGCCTGAAAGATAAACAAGGAAATATATTGACAGAGGATAGTGAAATAATGACAAGATGGAGAGAACATTTTAAAGACCTACTAGTAAGTGACGAAAGTACTAATGAAACAGAGAGTGAGGAGACCCCACAAACAGAAAGTATAAATGAAAGCACAGAGATGATAACTGAAGCCGAGTTAATTGGAGTACTTAAAAAACTGAAGAATGGCAAAGCACCGGGACATGACTGTATGAAGGCCGAGCAATTGAAGTATATGGGCGAAGAAGGAGAAAGATTATTGCTGCTTATATTAAACATAATCTGGAAAACAGGGAAAATACCTTCAGACTGGGAGAAAGCAGTAATATTTCCCATACATAAAAAAGGAGACAGTAAAAATTGTGAGAATTATAGGGGCATATCACTTTTATGCACAACAGCGAAAATTTACGAAGCAATACTCGAAAACAAGCTTAGAGCTGCGATAGAAACAACAATGGAAAAATCGCAAAGTGGGTTTAGGAGGGGACATTCGACACAAGACCACATATTCACTATAAGGAACTTGATAGAAAATACAATGAAAACGGACAAAAAACTGTATATCACATTTATAGACCTGGAAAAAGCGTTCGACCGAGTACCGAGGACTAAGTTGTGGAATATATTGAGAGGAAGAAAAATAGGAGAACAGTTATTAACAGCAATAAAAAGCATATACGAAACAACATCCAACTACATAAGAACCGGCAACGCAACATCAGAAGAGTTTAAAACATCCCAAGGATTAAGACAAGGTGGAGCTTTAAGCCCATTGCTATTTATTGTATTTCTAGACCAAATAATGAAGAATATTAAGTATAAAATAAAAAAGGTAGAGGTTGGACATTACAAGTTGAAAAGGATCTCATTATCAGAATGCGCGTTCGCAGATGACTTAGCAGTGATGGCAAAGAGCGAAGAAGATATGAAACGTAATTTAGAAATATGGAACGAAGAGCTAAGGAAACATAATATGAAGATAAATGTAGAAAAAACGAAAGTAATGGTCATATCAAAAGAGAATGTAAGGATAAGAATAATACTGAATGAGAAAGAAATAGAGCAAGTAGAAACATTTAAATACTTAGGGGCAGCAATAAATAATAAAGGAAGCTTAGAGCAGGAAATAAATACGAGAATCCAGCAAGCAAATAGGAATTTTCATGCAATCAATAAAATAATACTGAAAAATAAACATATAACGAAAAGGACAAAAATGACTCTATTCAAAACAGTGCACAGGCCTATATTAATATATGGTAGTGAATCATGGTTGATGAATAAGAGAATAAGAAGCAAAATACAGGCGGCGGAAATGAAATATTTAAGAAGAGTGGAAGGAGTCACGATAATGGATAAAATAAAGAATGAAGATATAAGAAGAAGAGTACAAATAGAGAGCATTCATAATGTCATAGAAAAGAAACAGTTGGCGTGGTATGGTCACCTTTTAAGAATGCCCGAAGATAAACAAACAAAAGCAGTGTGGAATGCAAGAATACAAAACAAGAAGAAAAGGGGAAGACCAAAACAGACATGGGAAAATAATATAGAAGAGATATTAACAAAAAACAACATTAGCGGCCAAGAAGCAAAGAAGTTAGCAAGGGACAGAAAAAAATGGAAAGAGATAATCAACAAGATAGAATAGTAATCAAATAATTGAAACAAGAACAATCTCGACACCCGAAAGGGTATTAAGAGATTTAAAAAGTTTATAATAATAATAATCACGTTTGGCAATTTTTTTTTTTAATTCAAATTAATATTTATTGTTGATTCTGATAGTTTTTTTATTGGGGAAGAGTTGAAACATTTTAAGTTAATAATTGTAGGAAGAGCTAAGTTTCAATTTATGATTTTCTTTATTAATTTACGATGATCATTTCGCTTTTGAAGTCATCTTCAGGTATCTTTTTTTATATTATTATTTTTTTATTATTATTATAAAAAAAAAATACCTGAAGATGACTTCAAAAGTTGAAATTATCATCGTAAATTAATAAAGAAAATCATAAATTGAAACTTAACTGTTGATTCTGATATTTTTCGTTCATTTTTATTACAGTTGCAGCCGCGAAGAAGCCTCTGTCTAGATTTTGCAGGATTTCCCTAGACACAAAGAGAAAATTCCCAGAGGAATATTTCGTCTCTTCCTTGTATTCAGTGTCTGGAGGCGAAATTTTGTTTACAAATACCTTTTACACACCAAACTTCTTAAAAATAAATTTTTCCCATAAAACTATTTTTCTGACAGAACAAAAAGAATAATTTATAGTATGTAATAAATTCACGTATGGTGAAATAATATACTGTATTATACACACAAGTGTTCTTGTTGGATTTAAATATTTACTTTTGAATTAAGTATTAAATTAAATAAATGTTCAAATAAAAATATTCCAATTTAAAATAATACTAACTTCTCCTTAAATAAATATTTAGAAATGAATAATATTCCAAATTCCCATTAATTTTAATCAATTTTCAGTTTTACACATTTCACAATCGTTAACAACAATTTATCAATCAGATATATCGTAAAATCTGTACTAAAATCCAATAATTCTCTAAATAATGTTTTTTAATTGAAATGTCCAAATAACAATGTTTATATTTTTTTTTTCATAAGGGTTTCCCGGAGTAGTCCAGTTGTTCGATTTTACGCCTAATACTTATACTTGTTTGCAATACTTATGAGTATTGCTGGCAGCAGAAATTAAGAAGCAAATGTCACACGTTTAAAGCCCGCTACTCACTACGCGTTGTTGTGATTCGTTGATGTGATTCGTCGGTTCACTTCGTTTAAAACAAGCATCGATGAACCAATGCATACATCCTACTCATTATGCGTTGATTCACTTCGCTTCGATGGTGTGTGGAAAATTCGTCCATTGTGCGAACTGCGACCACGAAGCTACAATCAGTGCTGAAATGAATTTAGAAGACGAAGACTTGCTTCTGCTCGCAGCAGCTCATGTACGTTATGTGGTCATTTCAAAGACTGAACCAACCGACGCGAAAAGGTTTTTTTATGACGGCAATATAAGCCATATACGTGTTTTCTCTTTTTCTGAAAAGAACTATTGTTAGGAATTAACTATAAAATGTTTATTTTACAAATTGCCATAACGAAAACGTGCCTGTCATGTGCATATCATAAATTATCAGAATTGCCGTCAGGCGGGCACCAGGCCCTTCTCATTGAAAAACCCCAAAACTTTAAGTGTTTTTGCTTAAGCCCTTGTATTTTGTGACGTGTTATATAAATTTGTGGTCAAGTGGTTGACACCATGACTTAAAATAATATAGTGCAGTGATTCTCAAATTACCAAACTGCACGTGGTTATCTTGATCCATATTATTTCTTAGAATTGTCAGCCCTCTCTAAAATTTTGTTTTCCACCAATAGAATAAGTATGTGATTTTAAGCAACCAATGAAATTATCAATTTTAGCCAACCCCCACTTCAACTATGCTCTGTTAAGTTAATAAAATATCATGCATGTTAAAAAATAGGACAATATCATTGTCAACCTCAATCTTATTCAAATATGATGGCAAAGTCAATCCATCAGAACTTTAGTTAGAGTTTTATTGTATGTATTTATAGTGCTTAATACTACAAAAGAAAAATTATGTAATACTAATCTGATTAAATAAACTATTTCTACTATAATCCAAAGAACTTTTATCTCAGCGTTTAATAAAAACATTTATACGCAAACATTGGTCCTACGAGCCGGATTTATAGTAATCAGTGACTAAATTTAATCGTGAAATTTGTGTGAACAAGGATTTGTTCAGAAATCAGTGACTTGCAATCGTGCAACACTCAATAATCGTGAAATTTGTGTGAACAAGGTCTTGTTCAAAAAATCAGTGACTTGGAATCGTGCAACATTCAATAATCGTGAAATTTGTGTGAACAAGGATTTGTTCAAAAATCAGTGACAGTGACTTGCAATCGTGCAACACTCAATAATCGTGAAATTTGTGTGAACAAGGACTTGTTCAAAAAATCAGTGGCTTGCAATTCGTGCAATACTCATCAAGGTCGCAGGAATCATTAGCAATCCTGAGGTACCAGCCAACAGGCATCATATTCAGCAGCATCAAAGAGCTTGATGCTCAGCGTCGCCAGCAGGGAGCAATCACCAGCGACGTCCAGAAACCAGAGGCAAATAAGTAATTCGAACAGTGAGTTAGTTCCCTTTATACTTATATCCTTATCTCATAAAGCTTCAATTTGATAGTCAAAAATGTCGTTAGAGAGTATGAAAAAGCAACGCGGTGTGATCAAATCGAAACTCACACGTTTCAAAAATTTTATTGAAAATCCCGCTAATAATGAAAAATTCAGTGAAATTGATGAAAGATTATCAAGATTCACATTACTTGACGCGGAATTTGATGTAATTCAGGATAAAATAGAAACGCCGATAGCAGCAGATAATATCAATTTGTTAACCGCGGAAACACTCGAACGTGAAGGGTTTGAAGATGAATATTATCGACTTCTAGCATTAGCAAAAGATTTGTTAAATAGAAACGGTAGCAATAGGGCTGATTTGTCTGTAAATTCAGTCCAGCAAGACTCGGCTGCATCAGCAACATCAATTCTGAAACAATTGCCAACACTTTCCGTGCCAAAATTTGACGGTAGTTTATCTAAATGGATTAAATTTCGTGATTCATTTATTTCACTTGTGCACTCGCAGGTCACATTCTCGAATATAGATAAATTTAATTATTTAAATCAAGCGCTAGAAGGTGAAGCCGCGCGCGCAATTCAATCGTTGGGCATTTCGGAAAGTAATTATGATCACGCATGGAAAAAGCTTAAAGACAGATATGAAGATTCAGGAGAATTAATTGAATATCATACGCGTTCATTGTGTGAATTAGCTGCTATGACAAAAGCATCATACACAGATTTACGGCGTATTATTGATGACGTGAGTAATCATCTAGCAGCATTGGATAAATTGGGCGAATCAACATCAAAATGTGATTCACTACTAATATATTTGATTAGCAAGAAGTTAGACGTGGAATCTAAAAAGTTGTGGGACAAGCGCATCTTATCATCAACAGATAAACGTAAATTCATAGATTTCATAGCAGTGCTTGAAAGTCATTGTAAATATTTACAAAAAACCTCAATAAATCAACAGATTTCGTCATCAACTAATCAAAAATGGCAGTCGAACACTAAGGGTAATAGAAAATCTTATGAACAGGTTACAGCGCATGCAGCAACTACAAGTAATTGTCCTGTATGCAATGAGAAACACTCAATTTATTCATGTAGAACATTCAAGGCACTTACTATTCCTGCTAGAATTGATAAAGCTAAGGAATTAGGTTTATGTTTTAATTGCCTGGGATTAGATCATCAGAGTAGATTTTGTATTTTTGGCTCGTGTAAAAAATGTAATCGACGTCACAATACACTTTTGCATTTAATTAAGCAAAACTCGAATGTACAAAGATCTTCTACATCAGTAGAAAATGAAGTGATTGAGCAACCAGCAGCTTTAACAACACAAGTATCAAGCACAGTAGTTTCGCAGGTATTACTCGGAACTGCAATCTTAGAAATACAAGATTGGCAAGGAAATTTCCATGAATGTCGTGCGCTTTTGGACTCAGGTTCTCAAGTTCATTTTGTTACTCAAGAGTTATGTAATAAATTGAATATAAATAAGGCGCGATCGGAGACTACGGTATCTGGTATACATCAATCAAAGATAGATTTGAAATTCAAGACTCTTTTGTATATTAGATCTAAAACAACGGGTTTTAAGACTAGTATAACTTGCTTAATCACTCATAAAATAACAGAAAACATGCCAAATATTAGAATAAACAAACATTTTATTCAAATTCCACCAGGAATTGAGTTAGCTGATCCCTATTTTGATAAAAGCCGTCCTATAGATTTGTTGATCGGTGCTGGCTTATTTTGGGATTTATTATGCGTTGGTCAGATAAAAACAAGTCGAGACCAGCCTTTCTTGCAAAAAACCAAGTTAGGATGGATAGTTACGGGAAGTGTTCAGTCCGAACTATCATCATCAAGAGAAGTTTCATGTCATATGGTTACAAATTCGCAATTACATGAACAATTGGAAAAATTTTGGAACATTGATGAATGCAATCAGCGCAGTGGTGCACCCCCATTAGATTTGATGGATCCTTGTGAACAATACTTTACATCAACATTAGAAACAAATGACTCAGGTAGATTTATCGTTGCATTGCCATTCAACGAATATAAGGAGCAATTGGGTGATTCATACAATTTAGCATACAAGCGATTATTGTCCATGGAAAAGAAATTTATGAAGTTTCCAGAACTTCAAACGGGCTATAGAGCATTTATGCAAGAGTACGAGGACTTGCAGCATATGTCAAAGGTACTTCCGCAGAACATGAAGGAAGAAAATACAGCATACTACTTGCCACATCATGCAGTATTCAAAGAGCAGAGTACAACAACAAAGCTGCGCGTTGTATTTGATGGTTCAGCAAAAACTAGTTCTGGACTTTCTTTAAACGATACCCAACATACAGGATACGAAGTACAAGATGAATTATTTTGTATCTTGTTGAGATTTAGGAAGCACAGATACATCCTTGCAGCTGATGCGACCAAGATGTATCGTCAAGTATTGATAAAGGAAGATGATCGACGTTTTCAGCGTATTCTTTGGCGCTCAGAACCCTCCCAATCTGTGAACATCTATCAATTGAATACAGTGACATATGGCACTAGAGCAGCGGCATTTTTAGCAAAACGATGTTTGAGACAAATTGGAGAGGAAAACAGAGAGAAATATTCGAACTGTAGCAATGTCATCATCAATGATTTTTATGTTGATGATCTACTTACTGGAACAGAAACGATTGAGTCAGCCAAACAATTAAAGCAGGAACTGGCAGAGATTCTACCTACTCGTGGATTTGAGTTGCGTAAATGGGCGTCCAATGATTCGCAAATAATAGACAAAGATAGTGCTAAATATGTGAATATTCAAGTGGATAAAGATCCTAAGACATTAGGTTTGAAGTGGATAACGAGTTCAGACAAATTATGCATTACAGTTAATCCACAAAATAATCATAAAATCTCGAAACGTACCATATTATCTCAAATCGCACAAATATTTGATCCTCTTGGACTTGTTGCACCTGTCACCATTCGAGCGAAAATGATTTTACAGAAATTATGGCAGCTGCATTTGGATTGGGATGAATCGCTACCGCAAGAACTGCATACAACTTGGAAGGACTTCCAACGATGTCTTATAGATTTAAATAGGATAGAAATTCCACGACGAGCAGTGGAGAACTATCACATGCAATTAGAGCTTCATGGTTCTAGTGATGCTTCGGAATCAGCGTTCGGAGCATGCATCTACCTCAGATCCACAGATGAGACAGGCAATCATGCGACTCATCAACTATGTGCTAAATCCAAGGTCGCCCCGCTAAAACAAGTCTCAATACCGCGATTGGAACTATGTGCGGCTGTATTACTCGCCAAGTTAGCCAACAAATCAGCAAGGGCATTAAATATTAATATTGAAAACCAATACTATTGGAGCGACTCTATGATAACATTAGCGTGGATAAAGGGGCAGTCTAGTAGATGGAAAACATTTGTCGCGAACCGCAGTGCAGAAATTCAGAGACTGACCAATTCCAATTGGAACCATGTGCCGTCAGAAGAGAATCCAGCGGATCTTATATCTCGTGGAACTGATCCTACTGATTTAATCAATTCTGCATTATGGTGGTATGGACCTTCATGGCTCTCGCAAGATATTTCAGAATGGCCAATTCGTGAAATAGAACAAATTATAGAGATTCCAGAAATTAAAAACACGCAGACAGCTCTTGTCTCGACAAATTATGACTTTGAGATATTCAATAAATTTTCATCATGGACATATCTCACTCGAGTGATCGCATATTGTTTTAAATTTGTTAGCTTAGCGCGTAATAAAATTGAAAAATCTGATGAATCGTATAAATTAACAACTGATGAGTTGAAACAGGCACAAATCATCATCATCAAATTAGCACAACAACAAATGTTTTTAGAAGAAATAAACGATCTTCGGAAAACTGGTCAAGTAGGAAGAGCTAGCAAATTAATATCGTTGAATCCATTTATTGATGTACATGGTGTCATTAGAGTCGGAGGTCGACTACAGAATGCACCGATACCATTTGAACAAAAACACCCGATAATAGTACCTGCAACTCATCCGTTATCATGGCTGATTATTGAGCACGAGCATAAGCGATTAATGCATGCAGGATGTCAAGCACTCATGTCATCTCTGCGCACAAAATACTGGCCAATTTCAGCAAAGTCAATGGTTAAAAAAGTAGTGAAAAAATGTGTCACTTGTGTTCGTCTCCAAGGGGTTACCATTAAATATATTATGGGCAACTTGCCATCAGCGCGACTAACTCCCACGCGTCCATTTTTGGTTAGTGGAATAGACTATGCTGGTCCATTATTCTTAAAAGAAAAAACACGAAGTAGAGTCACAGTCAAGGCATACATTTGTATATTCGTATGCTTCGCAACGAAAGCGGTACATATCGAACTAGCACATGATTTGAGCACAGAAGCTTTTTTGAATTGCCTTAGACGATTTATTTCGCGCCGTGGTCGATGTCAAAAAATATATTCAGATAATGGTTTGAATTTTGTCGGTGCACGAAATGAATTGAATGAGTTAGGTTGCTTGTTGCGAGATAGAAAATTTCAATCTGACGTGTCAATATTCACAAATAAAGAGCAGATGGCGTGGCACATGAATCCACCGTACGCTCCACATTTTGGCGGTTTATGGGAAAGCGCGGTAAAATCTGCAAAATTTCATTTAAAACGGGTAATTGGTGAAACGCGTCTCACGTACGAAGAAATGTATACGGTGTTGACGCAAATTGAAGCTTGTTTGAATTCCCGTCCACTATATCCTTTATCTGAAGATCCAAATGATCTCAGTCCCTTGACTCCAGCACACTTCCTCATTGGCGAATCGCTCATGGCCTTGCCTGAGCCCGATATTAGAGACTGTCCTGTTAATCGGTTGTCAAGATATCAGCATTTGCAGTACATGACGCAACATTTTTGGAAACGCTGGCAGCGTGAGTATTTACATGGGTTACAGCAGAGATCTAAATGGAGCAAGGACATGTCAAATCCATTGAGGCCAGGAATGATGGTTATCCTGAAGGATGACAATCTTCCACCTACGAGATGGCGCCTAGGACGAGTTGTTCAAGAGCATCCAGGAAGTGACAACAGAACGCGTGTGGTGTCAATCAGAACTGCATCCGGAATTACAACCCGTCCAGTTGTGAAGGTTGTACCACTTCCTGTCGCCGCTGAAGACATGACCCAAGGCGAACAATCAAAATCAAAATTAAGTTGAAGTGAGTTTAGTGAGTGTAAAGTGAAATCCAAACCATGAACATTTTATGAAACAATACAGTCCACTATTATTGAAAAACATTATCTAGTTATGCATTTAATTTGTTGCTAATTAAGTTTATTGAAAGGGGATCCTTTCAAGGCGGGGTAGATGTTAGGAATTAACTATAAAATGTTTATTTTACAAATTGCCATAACGAAAACGTGCCTGTCATGTGCATATCATAAATTATCAGAATTGCCGTCAGGCGGGCACCAGGCCCTTCTCATTGAAAAACCCCAAAACTTTAAGTGTTTTTGCTTAAGCCCTTGTATTTTGTGACGTGTTATATAAATTTGTGGTCAAGTGGTTGACACCATGACTTAAAATAATATAGTGCAGTGATTCTCAAATTACCAAACTGCACGTGGTTATCTTGATCCATATTATTTCTTAGAATTGTCAGCCCTCTCTAAAATTTTGTTTTCCACCAATAGAATAAGTATGTGATTTTAAGCAACCAATGAAATTATCAATTTTAGCCAACCCCCACTTCAACTATGCTCTGTTAAGTTAATAAAATATCATGCATGTTAAAAAATAGGACAATATCATTGTCAACCTCAATCTTATTCAAATATGATGGCAAAGTCAATCCATCAGAACTTTAGTTAGAGTTTTATTGTATGTATTTATAGTGCTTAATACTACAAAAGAAAAATTATGTAATACTAATCTGATTAAATAAACTATTTCTACTATAATCCAAAGAACTTTTATCTCAGCGTTTAATAAAAACATTTATACGCAAACAACTATTTTCACGTTTTTCTAATTCAATTTTTTTTTCTCTCTTAAATAAGTAAACAACTTTTCAAATGGAAACTATTTCAGTAAAATAATTTTTGCTAATATTACTTTTAATTCCTTTTATTAATTATAACTTATAGTTATTGTAGACAGGTTGGTATGAGAAGGACAATACTTTGTTCGAAAATAGATAATAAGACTATGGATTAGGATTTGTACGAGTATAAATATAAATCCTCACTTTAAATACCCATATTTAGCATCTGTGAGGGAGAAATTCTTTTCCTTTAAATTTTATTGTATTATGTTCTTAGTAACAGGTAATAAAGTTAAGCCATCATAATTAGTAAAAGAAGATCAGAAAATGTACTGTTATGTATTACATAGGTAAGTATAAATATTTGACACAATATCAATACCAAATCAGTTTTGATTTGAAGTGCTTCCACTAACAAGTTTTTTTCCGTGTATCATTTTTTACAGTGATTATCATTGTTTTTAAATAGTGTTTGTTAAAGTTTTATTGAAATATGAAGATGAAAAAGAAATTTACTAAGCGACAGTTACTGAAATATCGACGCGAAAGTTTGATACGGTAAGTACCTACTATTTATTTAATTGATTCTATATGCATATTTCTCATATTACAGTCACTTGTGACAGAAATTAGTTTTCAAAAACTTTAGTTCAATACAAAAAAATATATTTTTTTTAATTTATTTCAATATGCATATTTTGGTAGCAACTTATTCTTCTAAATATTTGAAAAACGTTTAAACCTCATCATAATCAATAAGTAAATAATTATTTCAATATTTGAACCAATAGAATATTTTTCAGAAAATTATAGAACTTGGTAATTTCAAAATATGAGTTAGCTCAATACAAAGAATGAAGTAAGAATAGCTTTAATGTAAATTAAATAGGTACCTAGAAGTTGAAATTTTTTATTCACTTAGCCATAATTCACAATGGGCGTAGCATAAGAAATACATTACATAATTCTTATGAAAATCTTATGCGTGTTCACAATGAGCATAGCATAAGCAAAGCATAAAAGTTATTATATAGGGATATTGCGGCCTGAATTGGTTATAAAATATAGGTACTTTTAGTTTTCAGTATATGTCACAATTTAAATCACTTGTCCTAAACAACGCTTTGCTTTATTTTTGTTTTGATTCGATTATTTTATCAAAACTGCGTTTTTAAAGACTCCTTTCTTTCAAATTTTATATTTGAAAATATTTTTTATTACTTTTGGTTTTGTTTTTTATATTAAAGCTCTTAGTTTAGGGCATTACTTTTGTTTCTGCACATGTTTGCAATTAAATGTCTTTTGTTGGAAGACGAAATTCGTTTAGTATTGTTTTTAAAACAAAGATTATACATATTCCTAACCACAAAAACAAGTTTATTTTCAATCATTTGACACATTTACTGTCTGTGTCTATAAAAATATATTGGACATGCGCATTAAGAAAATATATGCGTATGAAATACGTAAAATTGAGATGATTTCAACTTTCTTATGCAGCTGTTATGCACTACGTAAGCATAAGAAATACGTAAGAGCATGTTCAATTTCATGTCTTATGTACTTCTTATGCTCACGCCCATTGTGAATTAGGACTTAATAGCCAATTATTTAAAGTTTTTGTAGCCTATAAAAGCATTCAAAATAATTAGTCTCTTTGCAACGTAAATTCAATATCAAATTTCTGCACTTGTTAAATAGAAATGATTATCTCATATATTTGCTAAGGATAGAATGTTGTTTGGCTTGCAGGAATTGCCAGATTAGTTCCACCCAGTTGTCTGCTCCGGAAGAATCAATTGCTGACTCAAGTTTCAAGAAAGTGGAAGTACAATGTGAGAATTTATGAATCAATTTATGCATATTTTTTTTGCAACATTTGCCCTGAAAATACTGCGTTATTAAACTAAATTTTGCTTTTATAGTTCTTAATTTCAAATCATGGATTTGAAAATTTTTGAATATTACATATTGCACATAAAAATTAGCTGCTAATTTTGCATATAAGTAGGTAGGCAACGCCGATTTCAAATCAGATAACGATCTAAGATTCCAAAAATAACGCCAGGAGTGACGTCATCTACTCATTTACCAATGGTGCCACCTCTTGAGCAGTGGTGGGTGGTACCACCTATCATCCAGCAGACTAACTAGAGCTTAAAAAATAGATCTCTATATATTGTATGTGGCGTTATCTATTGTCCAATAGACTACTAACTGAAATGAAAAATAGAAATCTATTATTTAAAACTATAATTAGTCTGCTGGACGAATGGTCTACGTCTACAGAAATCTAGTTTTTATCACCCCTACTTAGTAGTTGATCTACTGGACAATAGATGGTACCACAAAATATAAAAATCTAATTTTATGATAAATAACAATTTTTTGTATCAGATGCGAGTACATTAAATGTGTGTAATAAAAAGGCGTGCTATTTTTTGATTTACACTTCAGTAGATATTTTTATTGGAAAAAACGATAGAAATAATTCATTTTGGGAAAAAAACATTTTCAACGTAATAAGTTTTTTTTATAAATTCAGTATTCCCCGAAAGACTTGGTTCTGTAGTCCAGCAGACTAACTAGAGTTTGGAATTTAATTACAAGATATATTAGCTTATAAAATAATTCAACAAAAATCTGTCCGACAAAAAGTTTTGAAATTTCAGAATCTTCATTTTTTATGCAACAAACATTTATTAATGCTCTTAAATTCTCTAGAAAAGAAGAAACATGTACACATAAAATCTCTCATAGCTCGTTTATTGTGCACTTTATCATAAATCTGGTCGACAAATTTCCTCATTTTGGTACAGCAAATATTTATTTGAAAAATGAATTAATATGGTTTGCTAGATTTCTCAAACTACGCATTTAGAAAATGAGCTATTTTGAAACCTGTACAAGTCTGGTAAAATCAGTGTTGTAGCCATCTGTCAGCCAAAAGTCTAACCATGTCTAGTTAATTTAGGCTACAAGCTCAATTTATACTATTATTCATCTTTTCATCCTTTATACCAAACTGTGTTTGTTATTCTACGTTTTGTGCAGCTATCCTACTCAATAAACAGCTAGAATGTGCCGACATTGAAAGTCAGAATGACGTAAAGTAACCACGACAAGATACGACCTTAGATCATAAATAATATCTAGATGGAAGAAACTGCGAACGGTTACGACGGAGAGAGATGAAAGATATATTGTAAGAAATGAAATGCGCAAGCGCGGACAATAATCAAATTTCAGTTTGCCAAGCCCGCAAAATGACAAACACTTGATGTAATGAGTTCTTATTTCTGTAAAAAGTATTTATATTAATTCGCCATTAGTATTTGCAAAGTACATCTTCCTAGCATTACTTTTATAAACGGCAGATGAAATTCGATAGACATGCGCCGTTCGTTTCACTTCATTTTATTTTCATTATATTTTATTTCCTTGTCCCTCTAACGTAACCTATATTTTCTTCTCTTTCTGGCATAACCGTTCGCAAGAATGTATTGTGTGATATAGGACTCCTTCCATCTAGATATTATTTATGATCTAATCTAAGGCTACGATAGAATACCACGTGAGTGCCCACCTAACACATTAAAGGAAATCACTGTTTTAAGGCCACTGGTGAAAATTCATAATCCACTACTAGCGCCATCTCTTAAAAATCGTTAAAATCAACGTCACCTAAAAAAGAAAATTTTACATAAGTATTTCAAACTATGTAAAAATAGAAAATAAAACACAGAAACAGGGACATAGTTAATTTATTGATAGAACGTCAAGAAAAGATATGAAAAGTTCAACACAAAATTCTGAAGAAATAAAATTTGAGGCACTAACAAAAGTAAATAAGAATCTTTTTTGTTTGAAAATATTATTTTGTGATTTCTCAAATGTCTTTGATTTGAGGTACAAAGTCGAAACTGTCAAATACAACGCCTATCTTTTATTGCATGACGTTTGATTAGTCCCCTCCATTAATTGCAATTTTTATATACGCGACAACAGTTATTCCACAAGTCATTGTCGTACTGTGCTGTCGAAAGTGTTTTATAATTTTTCACAAAGTTTCAATTGTTTTTGCCCTGTTAAATTTGTTCTTATAGGTATGTACTAATATATTCTAACCTAAAATATAGCATATTCGTATTGACATTTTAAGGTGAATGGCTTTTAATTAGAACATAATACAGATATTCGTATATCATAATATTCTGATATTTATAACATTCTGCTAATTAATAAGTGATTACAACTGGTCAATGTGCACATTATATTAATGAGGTACTAAAAATAAGACATATTCCACACATTAAAAATTGTATGCCTGATAAAACTAATATATGAAAATAAAACATTTATCTGTTTACTATTCGCTTCTGTCTGAGAAACAATAATGTATTAATTTGTTCACAACTTTCAATTAATGGAAATAAAACTGGTTGTAAAAGTAAAGTTGGTAAAGACTTTTCAATACATTTTTTCTTACTAAAATTTATTTAAATCATCTGGTTGTTAATGATTTATTATTTGAAATTACTTGCAATTTCTCCTGCGTGTAGGGTTGCCAACCGTACTATGATGGTATCGGGATCGTCCGGAGGGATTTTTAAATCGTGTCCGAAATTTATAATAATATTTTTTAAATTGATATCCGAAGTCTGAATGGAACATTTCATTAAGTTTATATAAATACTGTAAATGTTACCAGTATCAAATTTTTTACTCTTTAATTTTTAAAATGCAAGTTATATGTAACATATTTCCTTAGTTTGATAGTATGATCAGTTCTACATCGTATATGTGCCTCTGTATGTTGAAATAGAGAAAGTCTAGGCACATATTCTTACCTCTTGAAGAAACGCTTCTTCCAGAAATTTGATGCACTATCATTCTTAATTTAAATCTTGGTTCAATGCATCGGCATTGATAATGGCATAGGCAGTACGACTTTCTTGCGAATGGACCTTAAATGTACTCAAATACCAATTTTCAAGTACTGCAATTTGAGGAGTTTCCAACTTTGGTCTGAAAACATTTTTTCTTTTCATTTTTTTAAAGACTACTCTCACAAACTCTTTTCTCAGTTTTAATTTTGAAACCTTCTAAATATGAAAATAAAATAAATTTTAAAGTATCAGAACCTAGAAAGTTCTTCAATTTTTTCTTTATATTGAGGAAGTATCGGAATAAAAATTTAGGGTAAGGGAATCCTAGCCTCACTCAATGTTCATAAATTCAAATATTTTTTACTACAAAAATTAAATATTTTCCTAATTCAGTCAGTTGTACTACAGCTGTTTGTATTTGGAGTAACAGTATCTAATCAGGGTCAAATTATAAAATAGATAAAGCTATTTTTTGTGGATATTTTTCATTCAAATATTGCTTACATTACGATAGAGAATTATGTAATAGTTCATCAATCTGTTGAAGCAATATTGTTGAAAATAAATAATGAAAATATGTTTTTCTTCTTTTAACATACATACATATAAATAACATCATCTACTTAAATTACGTTACCACTAATTCAATTCAACCGAAATTTTTTACATTTGTAGTTATCTGTTGAAATAGAATAAATGAATATACAATACACTGATATCATTATTATCGATAGCTGATATTGTGTCCGCCATTGTCGCCTTTAGAGCAATTACCAGCGCCACGGTACCGGGAGAGGAACTAAGATGACTTTTGGCAAAAAACACTGATCAGATATATGGAAATATTATTTATCATAAAATCACTCATGAATATTTGGCATGTTCACATGAAAAATTAGAATTAAAAAACGACGAATTTAAAACATCTTCATCCTTTTAAAGGCTAGTTTATAATGGATTCAATTTAAGAATTTACATTCAGAAATTTAGATTTATAGTTCTAGATCCTCATTTTCGTTCATTTATTGAAATATAACCTAAAATTGACTTTTTGAGTAGCTATTTTACATCACCAAAATTGTTTTATTTGCACAAATGATTGATTTTCGGTTTGATTTATTACTTTTATCATATAAATATGAGTGTTATTCCACCAGATTCATGATTTGAATATCTTTTTTGTGACAGTTGTCAATTTGTAATTTCTGGCATGTCAATCAATGACTACGATTGGCTGGATTTATTAAGGCTAGTTTATGAGGGATTTAATTCAGGAATTTACATTTAGAAATTTAGATTCAGAGCTTTAGATCCTCATTCTCGTTCATTTTTTGAAATATAACCTAAAATTGACTTTTTGAGTGGCTATTTTACATTTCTAAAATTGTTTTATTTGCACGAATGATTGGATTTCGGTTTTATTTATTACTTTTATCATATAAATATGGGTCCTCCCCCACCATATCTCCGATTTGAATATCTTTTCTATGACAGTTGTCAATTTGAATTTCTAACATGTCAACCAATGTCTACGATTGGCTGGATTTATAATTGAGAAAATCTAAATTTGTGAATCAAATCCACCATAAATCAGCCTTTATTGAGAAAATCTAAATTCGTAAATTAAATCCATCATAAACTAGCCTTTAGAAATCGGTTGAAAACAAGACAAAAAAATCATCATATTTGTAGAAATAAAATTTGGCTATGCAATTGGAGGACCATTAGCTTGTGAAATATGAAGCCGTACAGTTAGAATTTTTTTAAAAAGTACGTAATGGCAAAAGGAATCGTGTTAAATGTTGAATGTATTTATTAAAAATTCAGAACGTTTCGGTGCCTACATCGGTCACAATCATCAGCTTAATTCGAGTTGAAATAATGTAAAGTTAGAAGAAAAAAAAATAGAAACATTAAACAGCAAAATGTTTATATTTTTTTTTTCTAACTTTACATTATTTCAACCTAAATTAAGCTGATGATGGTGACCGATGTAGGCACCGAAACGTCCTGAATTTTTAATAAATACATTCAACATGACTCCTTTTGCCATTACTTACTTTTTAAAACTATAAAATAAGAGACACGCACAACAATTGAGATATAAATTTAGTTTGGTCTTATACTTATAATCTAGATTTTTAATTAATTTTTCCATACATATAATTTTGATAAAACACCTTTACGAAAATATAATGTAGCTACTACAATTTCTTTCATCACGTTCTATATTTATTAGAATTATTAACTTCATTAAAATTAACAAGAATAACGTCACTACGACATAATTGAAATTTATCACACGTTGCGCTTTTTAATTATAAAATTCATTAGGATATCTACCTAGAATGAAGCTATTACTAGGACTTTTAATCTATGTTCAACGGAATACAAAAATCGTTGCTTTCGTACGTAAACTGTAAAATGTTAGATTTTTCTACTTTTGAACAAAATAATAATTATGTACAAATAAATAATAGTAAATAATAATAAATTCTTCCACAAGAGGATATTTTGAGGAATTAACGTTATTTTGTTTCGATTTCGCGGTTATTCTCTTTCTCAAGCTAATTTTTAACGTTTTAATATTTTATTTCTATTATTATATGGCTTAAAAATTAATTGAATTTATTAAAATTATTTTTTTAGTCATCCAGAATTTATGAGATAGAGTAGAATCAGTGGCGGTTGGTGCGGGACAAACAAATAATCCAGCTTAACGAAATATTTGGAAGAAAATAATAGAAAATGAACGGCTTTACTCCCTTACTTCCGTTGCGATCAATTTAATTCAACTTGCGAATTGTGCGACATGAAGATACGCTGAAATGGGCTTTACATATTCCGCCCAAGATCGATAAAGCTGCCGTCATGACAACCATCGCGACAGAGGATAGAGGGGAGCACTTGTGATACTGTTGAATAGTACAAGAATTTGATATTTCGATCGCTGCAGTAACGTAATTACTATTAGTAGATATTAGCTGAGTAAACTAACAAATCAGAATTTTATTACAGCCTGTCCAAATTTCAACCAATTTGACTTGGTGCTGAGCATATTTATAATTCAAGTTGAAGACAAAATTATATATATATATATATATATATATATATATATATATATATATATATATATATATATATATATATATATATATATATATATATATATATATATATATATATTAATCTTCCGTGCTGACCTTGAAATGATAAAGTATTATGTAACCATTATTTTTATCTATTTATTGCAAATGTTGAACCTTAACCCCACAAGAGGTCAACGAAAATAATTCTTATCGTACTTTCTCTTAGCCAAGAATTCGTAATCCGTCATTGAAGTTATCATATTTTATCAGTAATGGGTGTGGCATGGATTTTATTGAAGAATCAAAACAAATACGTCACATAATCCTGTTAATTCAATTTCGAATAATACAATCGATGATCAAATATTTATTCACTCACCAAAATTGGAAATTATGGCAATTATTTAACCCTATTATATGTTATTACGAATAAGACACTAAAAACCAGTAAGAATTAAATCAATATCAAACACCTTTTTTCTCCATGCAAGAAATAAGAATTTGAGATTGGAACTAATGTACGGATATAGAATATTTTTTGAAACTGCAAAAAAAAAACATTGTACCAAGCGTCATCAATTTCAACATATATCCCTAATTATTGAAAGTTGTTGTTGGTATCTTGCGAAATATCAGTAATTAGTAGTTATGGTGATGAATTACTAATAAAAATAAGCATATTTAAACCAAATAAAAACTGGAAAATCGATTTTTAGTTCTTGTAACTGAATCTCTTGATTCTGATTTTGAAGAGGCTAATATATAGTTCTCAAGATCCCAATAGCGGAGCTAATAACTGTTTATATTCTATATTTTATCCGAGCAGCTACGGAAGTAGAGGCTATTTGGAAAAATTATTCTTTTCAGTCTCGGTTTTAATGAAATCTACACATTTGTCATTGTGTCTCAGTGTCTGTTATATTATTTTCTATACCAAACAATAACAAGCAGCTATGATCATAATGAGGAAAATTTTATAGAAAATCATAATCATATAAATGATCCAACATAAGATAATGAAGAAAATAGGGAAATTATATATATTTTTTTCATTAAATAGCAAGAATAAATATAAAATATCTTCAATTTAAGATATATAATAACATCAGACACTTCTTACAGATTTACTTATTGAAGACACTGATTTATATTGCAATATCAGACTAATAGCCAGTTGCACCGTTGTCCCTTAAATTTCAAGGTTCGCTTAATTGAACAATATCGTATCGAGATTCGAAAGTCAAATGTGACATTATTTCGATTAGATATTTTTTGTCTCAGTGAAACTTAAAATTTAAGTTAAAGCGGTGCAACTGTCCATAAGTATACAATTATTCATACTTAAATTCTTGGAATTATTTTGTACAATCACTTCTTCAGATGTGATTAGTAAAAGAAGTTGAGAAATTTTTCATTATTCTTTGGGAGGACTTAAAATATCTTCTTTGTTGAATATATTTATTATACAGCTAATTATCTCCAATTAAAATTTGAATCGAAATATTATGTATTTTAATATCGAACGGTAGAAGTTTGGGATAAAACTTCTATAGAATATTAAACATCTTCTGCAAGCAATCTACAAAGGAACTAATTCAAGATTCTAAAGCACGCGAACTGGAGCTTCATTTCGCTGATTTCTTCAGTAATAGCTCAATTCCCTTATCTCCTCTCTCAATATTCCTAGCATGAAACGTTCTCACGTCTTCACCTTCACGTGCTGCATTATAGTCTTCGAGCTCTAATTTTCGACAAATAGAACACTTTATCATGTTTATATTATGAGGATCAAATAACTAATTTTAGACGGCAAACTTGAATTTAGGATCAGCTTTGAAGGTATTCTTCCAATTCTACACAATTTGCGGCGCTGGATAAAGTTAATCAGCAATTAGGATTGAACAACAAATACATGAAATTGTTTGTTAAAGATTATACTGTGATATTAATAATGGGAATTTTCAACGAAGGATTAATAATAAACGACCCAGTCAACCTTTCACAATTCACTTTATAATGCTAATATTGTTGAGATAATCAGAATACAACCAAATCCTGCAGATGAAAATTGTAAGAAATTTTATTTCCTACAGAATTGCTTTAATGCAGTTTCAACACAGGTTGAAAGGAAATTATATAAAGCGGAAAAACTGAATCAACCCTTCTCCAAGAAGGCAGAGTACGCATACTCTCCTTATGAAACATTCTAGAACACCCTTCCTATAAAATAGGGTACATCAGACAAAGACACCTTTATGAGGGTAGATTTTGGGTCTTGGCTCTTGGTCTATTTTTTTTTTTTTCATAAGTCCGTAATGATGATGGAGTCTCTCTTAAACGTGAATCATATTAGTTTTTATTTATGTTGGCATTAAGCCATTTGAAAAGAGGTATTCATTGTTGAGCCATAATCTGTTACATCCACTTATCAGTCTAAAATTTTGTCGTTCGGCGTCTGAAGAATTGTGCTCAAATTTTAAAATGTTTTATATTACTAATGCTATATTTGTGTCAAGCCAAAAACTTTTTAGGCAACCATAACAATTGAGTTTGATTGTACATGTGCATACATCTTGTTGAAGATGATTATGTTTCATATATTTGTAAATTTTGTGTTTAATCAAAAATTAAATATTGTTCACCTTTTAAAGTGATATTATCCCTCCAATATAGCAAGTCTTTCAAATGTTGTGCCAGTCTGGTAACTCGGCATTTGAAGGATAAGCCACATAAATCTTTGAAATTTAAAAAAAAAAGGTTGATAGAATTATAATACAGCTTCAACTCTATAATACTTGAATAACTATTGAAATTTTATATCGCAAATGAAGATGACGTCACGAATTAGACTGAAAAAACTGATTGTATAATATATACGAGTTCACATACAAGGTCATTGAATAATATAATCTCAACATTAGAATGCGTATCTTAGTAAACATTCTATAAATGTATATATCCTTGATTCATTGATTACCTAGTTCAGCAACACATTAAATGTTTGACTAGCATTATCGGCTGACTGAATAATTCACCATTCAAATGAAATTAAAATTACAAGATCAAGACAGATTTCCGTTCATTTGATATTGAATAAAATTATAGTATAGTCTAAATTGATATGGCACTGAGAACGAGTTTCACCAAAGCCAGTTAAATTTATCCAGAGGTTATTTTATACGAAAACTATTATTGATACAATTGTAGCTATAGTTACTAACTCCAAATAACCTCTAGATAAATTTAACTGACTTTGGTGAAACCGGGCCTAAAACAGATAAAATAATTCTTTTCGTCGACCACTTGAATATGATACCATTATTTCAACTTTATTTGTATAAAAAGTAATTTATTGCAGAACTGTTGTTGTCACCATGGCAACTGTACCTAAATCTTACTTTTTCCTAATAGTCCAAGATCCCAGACCCGCCAGACCTTACTTATTTTCTGAGAGACAAAATTTGTGGATTAGAATAGTGTTAGTCGGTACTTTGATCATACACATATTCACTAGTTTGTGCCGACGGCCAATTCATAGATACGAGGTGTTAAAGGTACATCAAGACAATAATCACTTTTCTTGAAGTCTGAGTGCTGATTTGTATGTATGTTCTAGATAATATTGTTGAAAATTGATAATCAACACTGTCAAACAAGTCTCATCGGCAATAATTACTGCTAAACGATCTAAAGCTCTCAAAAAAATATCGTTATCTTACTTATAGTCTGAGTCCTAATTTTTATATATAATACTCAGTGAGCAATTTCAAGACTTTTTATGAATAGCCAGACCAAGGAAAAGTTGGATGCCCATAGATGCTTCACTTACTATCAAGTCTACAAATAGTGACCTCGCGCTATTACTCACAGCGATATTTTAGATGTGTCTGGGGGATGTTTAGCCCTACGATTAATCTAGCTGTTAACAAAAAGTATTGGAATTGTATCTTGAGTGTCATATAAAAAAATTAGCACTCAAACTATGAGCAAGATCAAGTTATTCTTTGTGAGCTTTAAAGAGTCTGGCAGAAATTACCACCGATGGGAAGTGTCTAGCAGTGTTGATTATCAATTTTTAACAATATTCTCTGAAACATACCTCAAAATCAGCGCTCAAGACATTAAGAGAAGTGAGTAATGTCTTAACGTACCGCTAGCACCTCGTATCTGTAAATTGGCCGTCGCCACAAACTAGCTAGTATGCGTATGATAAAAGTACATACTAACACTACTCTATTCCATACATTTTGTTTCTCAGAAAATAAGTAAGGTCTGGCGGGCCTGGGATCTTGCTGTATAATAAATAAAATAAATGTCATTTCAGCATATGATAATTTTGATGACTATATCTAATAATAAGTCGTTTTTTCCAATTTATGTGATGCGAGTGAAAAAAAAAATGATTGGAATATTACTTAATTTATAATAACAAATTGGTCCAATTTATTTGCTCCAAGTTTACTTCAATAAAAATTAAGTTTCCCTGGAACTTCTTTACCTATAAAATAAGGATATTGTTGAGTATACACTTGTCACCAAACTTTTTTTTTAATAGTTTTAGTTCAATACATCTGTGACAGAGATCGAATGCATTAAAATATGCCATTGGACATTCATCGTTTTCGTAATTAATTCTGTTTGATGATCTGTTGAAATAGAATATTCTACAACAAGTATTGAAATGGCATTTATTCCGAACGAGCGAAAAGTTTGTAATCCGAGCAAAGGCAAGGACTACGGCTCGCGAATGTGGAATTCGACATTCCAAACATGTTATACTTTCTGTAACAAGATTTTGGGAAATCACCAATATTTCAGAACAAATTTTCAAAATTATGTAACGTCAAACGCAAAACAGTACAAAACTAGAAACGTATATCTCGATTGTTTGGAAGTAACCATGGTAACCAAACTAACAACTCCTGATTAATCGAAAATGATGATTGAATGATTCTTAACGGCATAAGGAATTTTCTTAATGACGTATTGGAATGTCACTTGTTCCAACATAATTTTTGGTTTTGGAATATGCAAATTCCAAAATAGTGTTGGAGAAAGATTTTTATATTTGAAGTTTTTTTCATGAAACTTCTCAACATGTGCTAACTGTGTTGATATTTTTTGTGCACTCCTGAAACTCCTGCTTTTGATTTGGATTTGTAAAATTTGAACTTTTTCTTCATATTTTTCTTTCTTAGTGCATATTTTGATGCACAATAATTTATATATAGAACCTTTCTATCTGCGGCCTTGAAATTTTATCAAATTATTATATACTCAACAATTCCTAAGCAGAATTTAAAAAATAAACTAATTATGCCAAAGTACATTATATTTGTTCTACCATTATTTTCAAAATACCGCATGACATATGTATGTTCTCGACTAGCGTGTCAGCCTAGAGTTCTGACATTTAGATATAATAGTGATATTTTGGACCTAGGAATATGTTTTGGAAATAATTAAGTAGGTGGTGTTATCCTATGTAAAAATTGATGCGTATATTGTACTATTCTGTATACTTGTTCAACTGCGTTTTTATATATAATTTATGTTTGCACTTAGGCTGCATATTTATTAGAACATTTTTAATGCAAATTATTATGACAGTTGGAAATGGTTGAATTATAACCGGAATGTGCTTTATAATAAACATGAGAAAAAATATGTAAATTGTTAAATATTGACAGCAATTTTCACATTGGGCTAAATTGCGTATTCATTTATTTCAAAAATTATAGAAGTTTTACAAATTATCAACTTTTGATATACCTAGCTTTCAAAAAGATCTTCCTTTAAAAAAAAATATTTAATTTTCCGATTTTTCAAAATATATTTTATGATCTTCTAAATTCTTTGAAAAATATCAATACATCTTCGTCCTTTGATCTGTTTTTATGAGAACACGCTATAAAGTCGCAAATCTCAACCAATTTTGGTAAATTTTTTTCAGTCGATTGATTAATTATCAAAATAGAATCGTATTGATTTTCATAACGATTTATGGAATAGTTTAATTTATATGAACACTTGAATATATAAATATGAGACACGGAGTGTACTTATCTGGTTTTACCAACAATTTTCGAATTTCAAAGAAACAAAAGTCTTGAAATTCATGTTGTAGGTCTTTTCGCAAGTAAAATAATTGAGAATGGTACACGGAAAAGAAATTACTTTGGTCGTTTAACAAAAAGTGAAGAAAAAGTTATAAAACTAAGAAAAATAATACACTGCATTTTAAAAAAAAATTCTTTCCCCAATAGCGCTTTCTTTATTTATTCTAATTTTTATTGGAGTTGCACTTTATCAAGGAATAAGAATATGAACCATAATTATTTCGAAATAATATAAAACTTACTCATTATTGTCAACATCATTCAAATAATATTTTACTTTAGCGCTAGTTTTTTTAACAATATTTTTTTTTTTCAGACAAAATGAAGATTAAATCTGGACCTGTCGTAGATATTTTGGGAGATGAGATGACCCGGATCATTTGGGACAGCATAAAAGAAAAACTAATTCTACCATTTTTGGATATTGAGTTGCATACATATGATTTAGGAATCGAAAATCGCGATAAAACAGATGATAAGGTGAGTTAATACATAGATATAATTATAATCAATACATATGAATTTAGGATGAGCAATAATTTCAAATATTTATATTTTGAAACTTGTTCATTCGATAATTTTTTATAATTAATGGTCAAAGCTTTTTACTAAGTAAGTATTTCTATCTTTCTCAACCAACCTTAATTTCGATTGAGTTACAGAATAGCCCTAAATGACAGCAATGTTTATGTCACACTTGACTTTTGAGTTTTGATACAATATTATTCAATTGAGCGACACTTAAAGTTTAAGGGACAGAGATGCAATTAGCCATAAGAGGTATTAATTTAGATCTCCTGTTTTATTTCTTGAAAAATGAAAGTTTAGAATATATTTAAATCAAATAATCTACACTGTTCCTGTATAATTTGACACTTCCTGTCTCCTCACTTATTATTATTTCATTATAAGATATTGTTTGTTCAGTGTGAAATTCAATAATAATAATGATTCATTTATTTGTATTCTAAGACATTTTTTTTAACAAAAATTGATGTATATTCCATTCGCCCATACTGTTAATTTTTACAACTTTTCACCATAGTGGTGAGCAGAGAACACTTGAGCGCTACCTCAAACACACTGAACCAGAAAACCAGCGAACTTACTCAGAGTGAAATTTGTAAAAGATTACTTACCGGTATTTCAAATAAATTTTCACCACTTGATAACCTGCAACAATGAACTCAATCAAAATTTGATTACATAGATTAATAGTATTGTTTTTTCAATTCTATGATAATTTCAAATAACAGTCTGATTGTTAGAATTAAAATTTATATCAAATTAACATCAATTTTATAATTTCATGTTATATTTAAGGTCTTAAGTATTAATCCATGCGAAGCAATTTACTTGCTGATTTCTCAATTTGAATTATATGTTCACACATTACTGACTCAAAAGAAGAAATCAATTTAATCGCTTTAAAAACTCCTATTACCATGAGAAAATAACTTGGTTGATGTTTTGCGGCGAACTAAGCATTGCTGCTATGAAAATTTAATTACTGCTTTTATTTCCTCAATCACTTCTTCATGCCAATATCTTATTTTTCTCAGAATTTAATAATCTTCATTGTTCCTAATTAACAGATGATTTATTCTTCATCATATTATTTAAATTGATTCACATGTTACCTTTACGAATTATATTCTTTTCATGTCTATTTAATGTGAATGATATGTAAAGTCACTTATATCTGAATTTTCTCAACAATTGTATGTACAAGTCATTCTCTTCTAATTTTCTCGCCAGTGGGAAGTACTAGACGTAGAATAAGTATTGAAGAATTTTCTGCCTTCAATTATTGGAAAATTGGGACTACGTATTTGTATTGGAATTCTAATTATATTGTTGCTTATATTGGTAGGCCACAAACCAGATAATTTAACGGAGATAAATTAGTTTTTGAAAACGGTCGAAGATTCATTTCCAAGTGATTTATCTACGTCATTTCTTTGTGACCAATAACATCTTCAAGTAATTGTGTGAAAAAATTAAACTTAAATGTCGAGAATGTGTCAACCGAAAAAATCTATGTACCTACCTCACTTTCTAATAACCCAAAATATTTTTATCGTTATCGTTATTTAATTGTTTGGAATTTATTTGAGGGAGAAGAAATAGGCGGAAATTCATTATTTGCTAACATCAATTGCAGAGAGCAGAGACGGATATTTACAAGTGCTAGATCCCCAAATGTCAAAAGGCTCACAAAAATTTGATTATTATCTTAAATCTAATACTTTTTATAACCAGTGACAATGAGCTAAATGTGAATTATTTTAATTTTAATCCATTTGACATAAATAATCAAGCCACCAAGTTTTAATTCTAAATCCACTGTAACTAATTCGAATGCTAAAAGTATATGCTACATGCATCGAAATTTTTTTCGCGACGCCGGCCGCATGTTTATTTTTCTCTATCGGCGTCGACAATCAACACTTCAACTATCAGAATACCAAAAATCAGCACCCAGCTATTGACGTATGGCTTGATGGTATACTTATTTGATTAAAAAATTTGTTTGTCTATATATTTTTGTTAATAATATATTTATTTATTCCTTTTTTATACAATATATTATATTCGACACCATTTCATTCATTCATAGATGAATATATTTCAAGAAATTCAAGGCACTGTGAAGTGACCTTTAAAGAAATCCATGAAATAGAATTGATAAATTATTAAATATTCAATACCTGAATATTTCACAAAAATAAAAATTTAGGAGTCGATTTTTACAGTATCATCCTAAAGAAGGCGGTAACTGTAGATACGTGTTTTGTCCTTATTAGGAGTCTTCAGTACATTCTAGAATATATTTAAACTTTAATTTAAAGATTCCCAGTTTACCAAAATTAGGGCCATAGTTGAACTTTAATCGCTAGGCTCCAAATAATATAGATCCGCCTATGATCATTCAATGAAAAATTTCAGAAAATCAAAGAAAAATCTGAGATTTTCCGTCAGATGTGCATAAAAGTTCCTGTTTAACTGTAATCGTAGCTCTAATATTTCTCTAAATCCCGATGGTGATATTTGAAATTGCATCAGAACCATGTTCTGGAAAAAAATCATCTTACCTAAGGTCCACTTTGACCCTAGACGATTTTTTATTTTTTTTATAAGTGAAATTTCCTATTATTTCCATTTATAAAACATTCTACGTCTAAAGGTACGTTCACATAGAACTTAGTGGCCTTGCCTTGCAAGAGTGGTGTTGCTGTGGCGGTGTATTGCATATGCGTTGTGAGGATAGCGATCCCATAAAACTTAGTGACGTCGCGCGTCGTTGCAGGTAATACAGTACTATATTTTAATTATAAATTAAATGGTTATTATTTTTCACGTCACAAAATGTTAGAATAATGAACTATGTCATTATAACGTATACTTACATGAATTGTTTGATGTTTTTGATCACAAATGTTTTTGACAATTCAAAACTCTGTATTCTGTTCTTTCCTTGTCCTTTCACTAGGCTACTCTTTTCACAGCGGCTTCTGATTGGCTGTTGCTTATTGAAGCGTTGCATTGCTGTTGCTAGAGTTTAGAGTTTGCAAACTTGAGCGGAGCAACGCACTTACACAACCAAAATTTTAAGTCATTGTGAACGGTCTCATTGCTTTACACTAACGAAACTATCTGCAAAGCAATACAACTGCAAGACCAAAGCACTACCGTTGCAATAAGTCTTATGTTAACGATACTTAAGTATCTCTATAAGGTCAACGTGCAGCTGATGCATGTCTCACAGTCGTTATAAAGTACACACGTAATTATTATTATATGTTTATTATGTTTCAGGTTACCGTCGAATGTGCCGAAGCAATTAAGAAATACAATGTCGGCATCAAATGTGCGACAATCACCCCAGACGAATTACGCGTCAAAGAATTCGGCCTCAAGCAAATGTGGAAATCACCAAACGGCACAATTCGTAACATTTTAGGTGGCACAGTTTTCCGTGAGGCCATAATTTGTAAAAACATTCCCAGATTGGTCACCTGCTGGGAAAAACCAATCATAATCGGCCGTCATGCTCACGCAGATCAGTACAAAGCAACAGATTTCGTCGTTCCAGGTGCTGGAAATCTTGAACTTATTTTCAGACCCGAAGATGGATCATCTCCTATTAAGTATACAGTGCATGATTATAAAGGTGCGGGTGTTGCTTTGGCGATGTATAATACCGACGATTCAATTGTCGATTTTGCTCATTCGTCATTCAAATTTGCTTTGGCGAGAGGATATCCGCTTTATTTGAGCACTAAAAATACTATTTTGAAGAAATACGATGGCCGATTCAAAGATATTTTCCAAGATATCTATGAACGCGAATATAAAGACAAATATGAAGCAAAATCTATTTGGTATGAACATCGTTTAATTGATGATATGGTTGCGTATGCAATGAAGAGTGAAGGCGGTTTCGTTTGGGCCTGTAAGAATTATGATGGTGACGTACAATCAGATTCCGTTGCGCAAGGATACGGATCTTTGGGACTGATGACATCAGTTCTAATCTGTCCCGATGGCAAGACAGTTGAAAGTGAAGCAGCTCATGGTATGTATATAGTAAGGGAAATAAAGTAATATACCTACAAGAGCACAATCAATTATGATTTATATATTTGAATTATTACGTTCATTGTGTATGTTTGAGAATTAATTCAAAACTACAGAGTATTTAAACGAAATGGAAATCAAAATAATCTCATCATTTTAATATATAAAAGAAATCGGTGAGAGCTGAATTAATACAAATTTTATTTCCTTGAAATGATATATATTCGTTAATAATATTTTATCTACCAGTTGCACTATAAGTGTCTGCCAAACCCATACATATCGGGTAAAAGGCGTGCTTGTTTTTTTTTTCGTCTCATGTTGATAATATTCTAAACTTAGACGTGCCAGTGACTCAGTATCTGCTTTGTCAGGAAAAAAGTATCAACTTTATTAGGAAAAATAATATTAAGAACTTTAAGAAAGTTTCCACAAAAACCACTCAAACATGATAAAACATCAGAAATATAAATTCATATTAACATTTAATGTCAATTAAAAGCAGTTGGAATTACTGAACCAATATTAAAATTTTTACTTTCGTAACTTGTAGACAAACTTATTAGTACTCATTAACAAAAAGAAGAATTATTTATATTACTTAATTCATTACGTTCTGTTACAGGAACAGTCACTCGACACTACAGACAACATCAAAAGAAACAAGAAACATCCACAAATCCAATTGCCTCTATTTTCGCTTGGACTCGAGGTCTTCTTCATCGGGCGAAACTAGACAACAATGAACCTCTAAGAAAATTTGCCGAAACATTGGAAAAAGTTTGCATAGAAACAATCGAATCTGGCTTCATGACGAAAGATCTAGCGATTTGCATCAAAGGAATGAGCAATGTGAAGCGTTCAGATTATATGGAAACATTTGAGTTTATGAATAAGTTAGCGGAAAATTTGAAGAAAAAAATGGAACAATGACTGTTTTTAAAAAATATGTTATAATGGCATGTTGGTGTGTGCCCCTCGAGGTGGCGGATTATAATTAAACTTTTTTTACAAAAACTAGAAATTTTATTATTGATAAAAAAACATTTTCTTTTCAAAAATAAATTTAAGAAATGGCAGTCGATATTTTCATGGGAATAAAAAGATAAAATATGACAAAACTGATCCGAATTTGAAATAGAACTAAATTACAATCTAATACTCAAATCAAATGCAATGATTCATTTTCTATTCTTATTTTTTCCCATTATATTCCATATTCTTCATTTACGTAAATGTAACAAAATTATTAACACATTGAATATCGCCCAAGTATCTATCTACAAAACCTTATTGTAATCAATCTTCAGCCATAACTGTCCCACAATACTGTGTGAATCCGTCATGGAGATAACAACTAGAACTATGGTTGCCGGTTGTTTTGGTTGGAAGTATCAAAATAACTAGACTGTATTAATCTGTTTTTGTGATATGGAAAATTGTTAAACCTAATCTAAGACCAATTTCATTACGAAACAAAAATTATTTTGTAAAAAATTATATCGCAATTATTTTGATAAAACTATTTTAAATTACGCAAATAGATAACTTATTTACAAGATAAAAATAATTGTTTTTGTATTTCGAAAACAGTTTGTACTCACAAAAAAAGATGCCGTAAAAGTGGGATACTTGGGACATTTTTAGCTTTAATTTTTGAATATTACTTGTGTTATTCATAATTTCAAAGGAGAAAGAAATCAAATGTATGAAGTATGATATAGCTTTTTCCAAATTCATCCAGCCATTGTTTATATATATATTTTTTTTGTGAATGTCCCAAGTTATCCTTCGATGTGGTTTACTAGGGATAAAAATTATTTCATGGTATTTTGCACAGACGACGCAATTTGAGACAATCAGAAGAAGTATAGCCTACTTGGGACATCGCATAGTTATAAAAAAAAAATATTGGACAAAAAGATATTGCTCTGTTGTGTCAATAGATCGTTTCAAATTAAAGAAACTATTATTTTCACCACAACTTATAAATGAGTATGGTGTAGTCATTGTAATCAGAATACATTATTACAAAGTCATTCACATGGTAGGAGAACATTATTGTATAAAGGGAAAAAATAAGAAAAAAAAACAATAGAATCAAAGATGGGAGTCTTACAAAAACACATAACTTTTCTTCGAGATTTTGTAAGAAAAATATTTATATTCTATTATGTATATAAAGAACGTAAAATGAAAGATACTTCTGGTCTTAAAATAAGTTGCAGCCGTCAGAATTCTTTTACACATGTTTTTTCATACTGAACACTGAGAACACAAAGACGTCCACATTTATTAAGATTTTCACCCTCATATTTTCGGTGTATGGTTGATTTCGGAACCTCCCCTATGACACTTACATCCTTCAAACTTCCTTCATCATTAGCATACTCTGTTAAAGCTTGTTCTAAATTTGCCTGGAAAAATAATTGTATGACTTAGATCCAGGCCGTCTCTTATGAGTACTTGGCATTGTCCCAAGTTATCTGCAATCTGTATTGATCAAGAAAAAAGATGAATTGAGCTTCAATCCAAAAAGATGAATTTAGTGCAACTGTCACAATATGTTGTCCACGTATGAAAGGCGAAACGGGTTTTTCCGTTCACCGATATTTTACACACTACCCAAATTATAGCACTTCCATTTTTGAAGTTAAATTTGCCTACGTTTATTTATAAATATTTACTAATTTTTTCACAGCTTACTTATCATTTATAATTATATAAAATGAAAGGTTATGTATCAATATGGGAATGTTTTCTTTACCAACATAAATTTTTTCATCATAAAATTCGCGGCAATTTCAACTTACAATTTTTCAAAAAATTTGAGCGCGAAGTGTCCCAAGTATTCCACTTTTACGATATTTGTTCAGACTACAGCTATTTCTAAATCCTTCATATTAATATCATCGCTTGCTTGTGAATAAATCTGGGAAGTAAAAATTTTCACGTCGAATTGATGTCTTTGACAATGCATTCTTAGATATATTTAGAATCATATACATGCATACTAACACTAAACACCTGCAAATCTAGACACGCTCAAGGTGATTCGGTTGAAGCTAGACGTTTATATGAGAATTTTTTGAATCGGAGGATACCAAATAGAAGATTCTTGGTGACAAGTGATCGTGTCTAAGAGAATTTGGGAACTTCAAAATTCATTCAGGTAACAGAGAAAGAACTAGAGGTGTTTTAACACCTCAAATAGAAAAAGTTATTTTGAATAGCGTATATCAAGATCTTTCTACAAGTATAAGAATCTCTTCTGCAGTACGTGCTAAAAATTCACAAGTATGGAATGTCTTACATTAGCAACAATTGCATGCTTATCATGTTCAGCGAGTTCACATTTATTAATTGTACTAAGTACAAGAAAGTATTGTGAAATCGACAAAATTCACTTATCGAGATTTTGATGGAAATATCCGTTTTGAGCATCCCTGAATCCATTTTGACTATTTTCGGTTTGATGTCGGTACGTATATGTGCGTTCGTTCGTTCGTTCGTAACTCGCAAATCTCAAAAATGGATGAAAGGATAATGTTGAAATTTTGTATTCAAGACTGGTATAGGGTCTAGTTGTGCACCTTGCATTATGGTTCCAATCATCTGTACCGGAAGTGCACTTTGAAACTTTTTTCGAATTTTTCTAATAAATCCAGAATGATCAACCGTAGGATGTTGAAATTCAGTTTTGAATTTGATGTTGTATTAGAATGGTTATCTGCTATTTTTGTACGAATCGGCCAAGCAAAAAGTGCAGTTTACTTGAAACTTTTTTTAAATTTTTTGCATAAATCTAGAATGATCAGCCATACCATATTGAAATTCAATGTTTGAACTTGTATTAGCATCAAAATAGTTATCTTCTATTTTTGTATCAATCGGCTGAGCCGAAAGTGCAATTTATAAGTAATATGTATAACAGATATTCAGAATTTGCCGTATAAAGCAATCAGTTCAATTGAAATGATAAGGTAGGCAATGATAATCTGTTGTCAATTTTTTTATTTTGTTTGACATTTTACATGTTAAAATATTATTAAAATTATATTAATTATAATCTGGGCTGGAACCACAACGACTTGAGATTGACATTGACTTGATTTTTACTGTCAATTTGCCATGCAAGTTGGACATGTTTTCAGTTAATATTTATCATAGGGACATGACAGGGTCTAGATCACGTTACTCTTCTAAAAGAATAAGATCTAGATAATGATGACAAGGATTGGGAGATCAAGATAAGATCGCAATATGTCAATGTCGACTCGTTGTAGTACCAGCCCTGAAGAGACAGAAAACTTTATTGAATATATTTGCGTATATATCAAATGATGTACAAGTAAGTCACGTCAGATTTTTTTTTTACAACAACGTGCAAATACTCCTCACTTTACATCATTGGTGCTATTTACTAACGAAGCCGGGTTTAATAGTAATGGAATAACAAATTTTCACATCTAGTCTAGTCGAAGAAAAATTCTCATGACTTTTTCCGAAGTGGGCATCAAAATCATTTTAGACTGAATTCTATGGGAAAGCATTATTGGATACCGTTTCTTGCACGCAAGGTTGAATGGAAACATTTGTAGAGATTTTCTAGGAAATGTGTTGCCAGAATTATTAGAAAATACTCCACTAGCCATATGACAAAGAATGTGGTTCATGCACAACGGAGCACCGCCACATTTCAATCGAAATTGGTGGATGGGCTGCTATACGTTGGCCTTCGAAGTCAAATCCTCGGAATTTTTATTTTTGAGGCCATCTGAAAATTTTTGTTTATTCAACACCAATCAATAGATGTTATAATTAACATCAAAGAGTTATAAATAGCTGCAATATAATTCACAATATAATTATAATTTTTGAACGTGTATTCCTCAGTCAGAATGTTGTATTAAAGTTCAAGGTGGACATTTTGAACATTTTTTATTATCTATAATTGACTGTTTTTCGTTGTGAACGGCCAATTTGATTTTATTGTAATGCTAAAAGTATGAGTTGTGTATGACAAATAATAGTATATTGTGCAACAAGTGCGGCAAATTGTCGATTGCCCACGACAGCGAAGTTCCCTGTTTTTTTCTCCATTCTCCTGAATTTTCGAAGAATTTTCTGATTTTCTACCGATTTTTTCGAATTTGACTGGCAACACTGGTTTTCATCTCACAGATAAGTAGCCGCGGTAGCTGCTAACGCCATCCTTCAGAAATTGCTGAAATTATTATCTAGCACTAAAATATTTACCCAAACAAATGACAGCTGTTATAACTTGGTTATAACCATAAATATGTGCAAAGATAAATGTTTCAGAAATAGAAATAAAGATAAATAATTATGTTATCTGCGTACTACCCATTATTACATATTATTTTTATTGAAATAGTCAGATAACAAAATATTTGCCTGTCTCTAACCTACTGTTGTGACGAGAAGACCTGCAAATGTAACTGTTGAATATAATTAAAATGGAAAGGGACAAAGTTGTTGTAACCGGCTTTGGCCCTTTTGGCGAGCACAAAATAAACGCTAGTTGGGAGGCTGTTAAATTGTTGCCAGAAAAAATTGAAGACAATATTGAATTGGTAACTGAAGAAATTCCAGTGGCGTACGCAGATGTTGACAATAAGATTCAAGAATTATGGGAAAAACATCAACCCAAGGTATTTGAAAGTGAATAAGGCATTTAAAGGCAAAAATTATCAACTTCAGATTTGCTGTGTCTATAATCATTACACATTTTTATCAAAATAAGTTATACTTATTTGTTCACATATTAATTTATCAGTAATGAATAATAAGTTTATGTCATATCATAACGAACTTGATGTCGGCCCAACATGAGAAATTCAATGCATCCTTCTCGTGTTTCGGGCTCAAGTTCGGTTCTGCAAATGTGTGCAGCGCTATTTAGTACTATCCAGGGATGCTTTTAAAAAGTACAAGCGATCATTTGAGCACAATAATTTTACTGTTTTATTGCCAATAGAAAGTCGATAGTCCTACCATCTCTAAAAAATTATGCGTGTTGATTACAGCAGCAGTACCTATAGTTTTTAATAGAGTTTATTGATTTATTGTATAGTTAGATATATACAACTCAAGTTTCGAAAATTACCTGAGTATACATACTACCAATTCGATGTATTACTTGAAAACACATTGTTGTCTTAATTGTATATTCGAATATTTTCGAAGTTCTTGTATAACTTATAATTTATACAATTCATCAACAAAAACACCACTACTATTGGAGTACAGAGTATAATCACGCATTTTACTTTCTGTAATCACTGTCTTAACACATTCATTCAACCTTTTGTATTCTATGAAACATTTATCACGAACACTATCAGCTGAATCTTTAACACCATGCATTCTTCGGTTGGCAGCCCAATCTACATTGTCATTGATTGAAAACATCTTTTGCACACTCAAGAACAGTGTACATCATTTATGTTGCAATCAAAATTAGGCGCACATTCTCATATCCAACTTTTCAACAAAAGATTTGTTAAAATCGTCATTAAAAAGTAAACTGGACTTCACGCGCAATATTTTACCCGATCATTTAATTCTCATTCACCAACAAATAATGATCATTCATACCAAGATCCGCACCACGGTTCATTCTCGTATCAACAACTATACTTTTCAATCTTTCACTATACATAATGGAATCAATTGTACTTCTTCTAATCTCTCTAATTATTCTCCTATGTATACATATAGAAAATAAGATGATTGATAAGACGGGCGAGTATTGACGGTTAGACAACGTTGTAAAGGATAGTAATAAATAATTATAAAAGAACTGTTGATTTATCATTATTCAAATTTATTGAAAACATCAAATACAGATATTACAATGTTTAAAAAATGAATTAGAAAAGAAGAGATTTCACCCCAAACAAAAAAATAACTTTTTCACCATTTTCATTTACTCGGCTATTACCAAACGTACCCCGAACAGACGTACTCCCTTTCACACCTACCCAGCTATTTAAATCACCGCAAACAATCAGTTTCTCTCCTGAATCACACAAATCGATTACATCATTTGACATATTCCAGAAATGATCTTTTTCAAGATCGCTTTCAGATTTAGTTGGACCATAAACTGACACAACGAAGCCTACCTTTAATCGAAACCACAGTCAAACTTCTTACACACTCTTCCATTTTTCCACTCTCCAAAATTTCGACATGCTTCAAACAAGCAATAAATGCTCCATTTAGGCATTTACCTCTTTTTCACAACAATCTTCGATTCAATCACACACATTACAAGCAAACGATGCTCATTTATAGCATTTTTCTATCGAATTTTTTTCCCATTTACACTTTATATTCGAAGATCCAATCAAAACGCCGTTATTTCTTCATCATGAAAAAACTTAGATAAAATATAAGGGTAGTAACAAAGTAGTTTACTATCAATTAGTAATAATTAATGTTAAAGGCTTTAATTTTGTTGAATTTATTCATATTTCTAAGGCTTTATGTTGAATCTCTAACGCTACATTTGTGTTTATTTTCCTTCAAGCTAGTGGTACATGTAGGAGTTTCCAGTATAGCCAAATTGATTACCTTAGAAGGTCGAGCACATAGATGTGGCTACAAGAAAATTGACTGCCAAGGAAGCTCTCATCCCACTGGAGAAGTTTGTTCAAAAAATGAAGGTGATGATACCATACAATGTCAAATTAACGCAGAAGATGTTTGCAGATTTGTCAATGAAATATATAAGAAAAAAGTCGTATGTCTCTCCAATAATGCGGGAAGGTACTTGTAATATATTTAAACATATATCTTCTTTCATTTTATCCAATCCATTTTCTTATTCTTGATTTCAACTGACAATATTCTTGTCAATCTAGTAAAGAAAGCAGGCATGACTCAATATTCTGGCCAAGCCATGTGTTTCTTTTTTTATGTTATTATGTTTCTGATCAAAAATTTTAGAATAGAAGCTCCTATTGTAGATAGGTAAATGTGCAACGAATTATCGTTACTTATAAGTTGAAATGGTGGAATAAGGAAAATATAGTAGAGTGCATTTCAAAAAGTTGGTTCGTTTTCAAAATGAAATTTAGATGTCAAAATGCTTTCATATATTATTTTATTCTGTAGAAGAAAACATTACTCATTTTGAAAATTTTACTTGATTTAAAACCCTTATTAAGTATAATATTTTTCTTCCAAATATTTGATAAAAGATAATTTTTGCAGGTACTTGTGTGAGTACATCTACTACAAATCATTGAACATGGATAGCAAAAGGACAATATTCGTTCATGTACCCCCTCTAAATAAACCATTCTCAGCTGGGCAGCTTGCCGATATATTATGGCAAATAATACAGATTTGCTTAATACAATTGAATTGCATTTGCACTAAAGATTGAATATTATTGTTATTTATACTTTGTAATTATTAAATATTTTTAAAATATACTATTCTCAAATAATATTGAATTTTTACTTCTGAGATTTCGATTTACCTCGATATAAAATGGTAAAATTATTAGTGACACTTCAATATCTTGGCCAATCTCAGAACCAATACTACTTAAAAGAAATGTTCGTACAATCAAATATGAAGATCTTGTTGAAGAAGCTGAGCTTTTAGAAGCAAACCCACAATATACTTTAATACGGCGCAAAGATGGAATTGAGTCTACTGTTTCACTTAGGCATTTAGCACCAAGAGGGGAGAAAGATTTACGACTCAAGAGCTCGCTGCGAACACTACCTGAATAGTCTATCATCACAAATATAGATTGAAAGAACTCATTAATTATTGGGTGTCTTCTTAATACTCTCACAAATTTTATTGTAATTAAATAATATTACAGATTACAGTACAATTTTGCACTTTATAATTCGTTGCACAATAACAAAAATCGCTGACCATCACTTTTATTGAATGATGAATTTTGCACCAGCCCACAGGCTTCCTATACTCTTTTCCAACAATGAGCAAGTATTCAAATGTCTGACAATTGAGCAACAATGAGCTAGCATTCAAATGTCTGACAACCGAACATCACGCAACAATGAGCTGACATTAAACGTCTGACAATTAAACATTCTCTAGATTGTTGATGAATGCTAACTAGGGTCATAATTAATATAAATTATTAAATAAATAACTGTTATAAACGTTGAAAAACCGTAGGTAGAAAAATATTACTCTAAAGATTCTCACCAAATATCTTAACTGATCCCGTGTAATAATTACAAATGCCAAACACAACTGTGGTGTAGCGTTCGGATGAGCCCTCAATCCTCTTGAACCTGGTAGTCAGCTCGAAGATCTAAGCATAAAGCTCAGTGAAGAATTACCGGTGTCAACAGTTTCAACACACGACTTACACTTATACACACTTGTCCCTCATTGGTTATCTGGTCAGGATTACTACAGTCCCATTACTCAATCTCAGCCGTTGGTAACATGGCAGGTGTCGCTACAGCCCAAAGCTGCTCGCTGAGCCGTCAGCAACCAATCGCAGTTGCATCATACTCACATTCGGCTCCAAGCTGTATCATAAACACTCCTATCTCACACACACATACTTTTTCCCGTTGGGCCCAAATCTGCTCGCTGAGTCGTCGGCGGCCAACCATAGTTGCGTCACATACCCCCGGCTCCAAGTCGTACCACAAACACACCATTCTCACACACATACACACATATTTTTCTCTCGTTGACAACCTGGTCAGGGTTACTACAGTCCACTGCTTAATCCCAGTTGTTGGCAACCTGGCACGGGTTGCTACAGTCTAAAGGTGCATAACACACCCGGCTCCAAGCTGTACCATGGATATTCCATTCTCGCACACACCTGGCTCCAAGCCGTACCATAGACACTGTACTCTTACACACACACTCAGTAACTCAACTCATCCAGCAATAGTACTATCACTTCACAAACTCTGTAATACCCAGGCCTTCACTATCTGGACAATAAAACGTGAATAAAACTAAACTGCCAGAATAACTTAAAATTCATCATCACATAACTAATTGAATTAATCAACTGATAGTCTTATGAAATCAAGCGATGATAATTTTAGTTAATGTAACATAAAGAATACAAATAAACATCATTGTGAACCAATAACTCAAGATATTTCATATTTATGACAATACGTAAAATCATCGCAATAACTATAACATAGAAAATCCATCTTAAGTTACCCTATAAAGATACGCATCGCTTTTTTGGTAAATAGAAAACTTTTATTTCGGGTTTCGCCTAAAATTGGAAGTTTAGGCTTATCCTACGTAGTCTTAAAATTTTTACATATTTCAAAATTTCTATCCCTCTTCTTTTACTGTTTTACTTCTTATGCAAATTAGATTAATTTTTCGTTGATCTAGATCAGGGGTACCCAATCCAAATCATTTGGTGGGCCATAAAAATATTACCAAGCTTAGGTGGGCCACACATATAAAAAAAATAAATAAATAAGAAAACGGAAAACTTATTCAAAAATATTTTATTACCGTAACACAACACTTGTTTTTGTATATTTGATATATTGATATGACAACTGGTAATTTCGTCGACGCATATCACAGTTGATTGGTCAGTTTTCATCAAACAATCTGCTGTGGCATTTTTTTTTTCATTTAATTTATGAGAACGCTTTCATCATTGTATGAATTTCAAAATTCAAAATAAAGAAAGCTACAGTTGGGCTATAAAAAGCCGTAAATTGGACCGCGAGTTGGCCATGCCTGATTTTGGTAATCTAGAAAGAATAATGATTCTTTTTAAGTTTATATCGATCAATTTGTATGAGCAAATTTGTGCAGATAAAGATGCATTAAAACAAAAAAATAAACAAATAAATATCAATCACTCCTTTTACCCGATACGAATGTGGCAGGCACTTATAGTGCACTTGGTAGATTGATTGATATTTCCTTAGCCGTAGAGTGCGGTTACGTCAAACTACAGTACTCTTGCTTTTTGTGGAAAGTACGCCACAGAGTATATTATAATGCAGTGAAAATCTTACTGACATTTTGTCCGTTGGTTGAACTCGATCTCACAAAGCCTGCATATTTATAATGAGCCATGAATACTATTTAACGAAAAGTTAAATATGTTTCGGGAACATGTCTTTAATGTAAAAGAGAAACTATCTTCCTAAAGTATCTGTAAGCTTTTGTACTACACTTCTTAACTTAGAAGCAATATGATTTTTCAATAAAATCTTGATTCTATTCAACTCTTTACTTAGAGATTGATTTTTATGTTCTAAAGTTTGATTTTGCACTTTTAGAGTCTCATTTTCTGTTTGTAGTAGTAAAATCTTGGCTTTCAAACTTTCAATATCTTCGGAAGATTCACCTCTGCAAAAAAAAACATGCTAGAAATTGAACAAGAAGAAAAAATGAATACATACTGATTCAATGCAGAATTGGGAGCATAATTATAACTCCTTTGAGTTATATCACTCTTAATTTTTTCATCAATATTATCCAAACAATCCCGCTCAGTTATAGATTCTTCTAATATTCTGTTAATTATATCTCTCTGTTTTTTCTTTTGTTTTCTAATACAAGCTGTTTCATTTCTATGTTTAGGACTGCTATTGCTGGATGTAGTATTGGGTAGAGATTCAGTAGGAATCGCATCTGATTTAAGATTACGATGTTTTAAAGGAGTATAATTCAACAGTTCACATTTTAAACTTGTTACAAAAGAATTAGGAGAGAAGTGCTTAGAACAAATACGAGCTTAAAAAATATTTAAATATATTATGCGAATTATTCTTTTATTGATTGAAATATTACCTTGTTGAACGTTAAATTTATCTTGACGATAACAAGCATTAATCCACTGTTTAGCAATATCATAATTTTTTGGGAAGCTGTAATATTTAATATCACTTCCTTTTGTTTTCCTGCTATAATTATTACAACCATAAACAGCACAGCCTGGCATTTTTATCGAAAATGTAGATGAAAACTTAAATACCAGCACGAGTTCGTTTAAATCCCGCGCAGAGTGAGTGCTCCCAAACTGACGTCATGCGCAGATTCAGTTGTTTTCTTTGATTAATGGTATCAAGGGTTGTGTTGCTACATGAAATGTACCCACTTTATTAATTTTTGTGAAAATGGGAAGAAAAAAGACTTCTCTTTTGAATGGAGTAGGACGTAATTACAAAAATATTATGTTTTGTCGTAATACACCCCTACGCTGCTGCCATCTTCATTGACATTGAGTCTCTGCTTCAAGGATCAAAACAGCTGATCAAAATTACATGTAGAAACAACTGTCCAAACAAATGTTGTTCAGTTTTGATCCTCAACATACCCGTTTCCTTGACTAGGCATTAAACAATGAAACAAAAATATATCCCACAGGTTTTAAAGTTATAAACAATTAGAGCAAATTTATATGTTTATTCTCAATATTTGAATTTCTCGTTAAATCTAGAAAGTTGTGGTGACCAGTGACAACAAAACATTTGAGATACTTGTAAACAACATAACTATTTATTATTTACATTTATAATTGATAGATTCGAAAAGCTATGGTTAAACTACTATAAATAATTTAGTAGTAAAATATTCTTCATACTAATATCTTATTTTTCTTCTTATTGTTGTTTTAGCTTGATTTCGCCAATGCGCATCATATTTCGGCGTTGAAAATTTCTACAAAATAAAATAATTAATTGAACGTATTTTTATCTATTTAAATATAATTGTGTGAAAATACAGTATGTCATTATTAGAAGAATATAAATAAATATAATTTTATTGTTGAGGAATCGTAACAAAGGTGATTTTTGTGACATCTGTCAAATATTGGTTATATCAAAATATTGTTTTGTTTTAGGATTAATAGACGTAGAAAATTAAAATGATTCCACCTCTTGCTCCCTGCCAGACTGACGAATGTCAAAATATGATCGGATGGGTAATTTACTTACTTTACATTGAATCCATGAATACCTGTGATTTGACAAGAGACAGCTTAAAAATAATTTTGGAAAAATATTCCTATTAATATATTGAACTCACATTTTCTTTACCTACCTTGTCTTACTTGTCTGTAAATTTAAAAAAAGTATAATTTGGTAACATTTATTTATAGCTATTCCTATTCAAGATATAAGGATAAAAATTTATTTTTTAATGCATAATGGCTCATTTAAAAATTCTAACGAAGCGAGTTTTCTAGTTCGTTTTGCCGCCATAAAGTTCTACTTTTTTGTACACATCTGTTAAATATTGTTTTTCTACACATGTCAAATGTTACTTTTTTGGGACTGATCTGTCAAAAACTACTTTATGAACACCTTTTACCTACCTTTGAACTCTTTACGATACTATTTTTTTCGAATTGCATATTATATTCTTCTGTCAGCCCGTCTCTTGCAAATCTAGGAACGAAAACACATTTTTTCCAAATAATATCAATTTTATAGATGAGAATAATTTCTACGCCAACCAAGATTTACAGTTGTAATATCTTGGAAATAAATAGATAAAATTTTTTGATTTGAAATTCTTTCTCGATGATCGCCTGAAAAATGTTGTGTGCACCTCGGACAAAAGTGCTTGATTAACTTTACGGCCGTGAAACACAAATTATTATTATTTTGTAAATGTCACTTATACGGCTTCTGTTGGTAGCTAAGGAAACGATATTGCTTATTAAACTGTTCTAGTTAAAGTTGACATGAATGCTCTTGGAAAATATGAAATTCAAAAAATATTCATTTATTATACCATAAGTAGTTGAAGTATTATCGATTATTTTTGTGGTGCTATCACGAATGTTTATTGTGCTTGCGTTTGAATACCACGAGTGTGCAGCACGAGTGGTATTCACAAGCACAATAATCATGAGTGATTGCACCACAAAAATAGTCTATAATACTTTAAATACAAATGGTATATGGAGGACTATTCCAGGAGTCAAACGAATTTTTCAAATTAGTTTTCTATGAATCTAGTAACAACTCACGTAATTTTCATAGGAACGAGTAAACAAACTTCTGTCAAACTGAAAAATTAAAATTTCTTGCATTTTCTTTGACGAATAATAGAGAAATATATTGCGTCTTGATATGGAATCTTGTTCAGAAAGGTTTGGTGATAGATCAGAAGATAAAATTGATGAAGATATTCAGAGAAATATTCCATTAAATACGAAGAAAGCACAAATTGGAGGTATCCACATCTTTGAGTGAAATACTCACTCTGACCACTAGTGTAATACCCGATGGTATTTCTACACGTCCAAATACTCACTGATATGCACCGTTTCTATGGCGATTTAGCATTGTTAACCTTGTTATAAATACTACGAATGGAATAGTCAACAGTAGTGGTCTAGTCGAGAAGTGAGTTTTCTGAGAAAAATAGTTCTAAGTATCCAAAAAATATGAGCAATAGCTCATTCGATTCGGAATTAAATTTAGAAGAAGACGTTTTCGGTATTTTTTCCGCCAAAAAAAATTGCAATTGTTATCAACAAAAAATGAAAATAAAAAAAGGCGCCCAGTTTTCTTGCAATAACTCAGAAACTATGAGGGATAGGGAAAATCGAAACAGTATATTCCACAAGAAGTATTGGAATGGCCTATATTCTGAACGAGCGAAGTTTGTAATCCGAGCCAAAGGCGAGAATTACGGTTCGCGAGTGTGGAATACGCCATTCCAAACATGTTGTAGATTATACTTTCTCCAACACTTTTTTGGAATTTGCATATTCCATAACCAAAAATTATGTTGGGACGAATGACATTCCAAAAAATCGTTTAGAATGATTCCGTATGCCGTTTAGAAAGATTTTGTATGCCGTTAGAATCATTTCGACGAATTAGAAACTGTTAGTTTGGCTACTACCATGGCTACTTCCTAACAATTCAAGTATTCATATCTGGATTTGACGTTTGACATATAATAATTTTTCAAGTTTCCTCTGAAATCTTGGTGAGTTTCCAAAACCTTGTTAGAGAAAGTATAGTCTACAACATGTTTGGAATGGCGTATTCCACACTCGCGAACCGTAATCCGAGCCGAAGGCGAGGATTACAAACTTTTCGCTCGTTCGGAATATAGGCTATTCCAATACTTATTATAGAATATACTATTCTCTAACAAGTTTTTGGAAACTCACCAATATTTAAGAGGAAACTTAAAAAATTATTAAATGTCAAACGTAAAATCAGATATGAATATTTGAATTGTTAGGAAGTAACCATGGTAGTAACCAAACTAACAGCTTCTGATTCGTCGAAATGATTATGTACGGCATACGGAATCATTCTAAATGATTTTTTGTAATGTCATTGGTTCCAACATAATTTTTGATTATGGAATATGCAAATTCCAAAACAGTTTTAGAGAAAAAAGATTCTTAAAGAGGAGAAAATTTTCAATGAACAAGTCTCGCTTCCTAATCTCTATCTGTATTAAATATATAAACAAAATTGTCAAGACAACAAAAATAAAAGTATAAATAGTAACTAGATTAGTTTGAAATATTAACTCCTAGAATCGTAGAGCTCTGCCAGTGGTTGATGATTCAATATCCACAGGTCTTCAGGAGATAATAATGAAGGTTTAAATAGGGAAATTGTCAACTCCTTGTGGCTCTAGGTCAATCTGGCTCTACTCTTTTTGGTTTGGCGCATAACTGAACCATCCATAGATCTTCAGGGGGTGGTGCTGAAGTAACTCTTGCAAGTAGATTCGTAGATAAAAATAACTTGAAATTATGAACAAATGATTGGTAGACATGATCGATTAAGTTCATAACCGATATTCAAATTCAAATTATCGATGAGAGCATCAAAAAGTCTTCAAATAATTCGTCTATAAATTTTTTGCTTCTTGGAGCCTTTCTTACATGTACCACTCAACAAGATTACGTCATAAGTGTTTAAAAGTAGCTCATCTTATTTATTATTAATTTTTAAAGTTGACGACATTTATTAGATTTTTCGTTTTTTGTCAATTAATTTAAGATAGCCTCACTTTCTCACAAATTAATTTAAAAATTTTTTTCTAACAAAATTTCATTCTTTCAAGTTTAGAGATGACACCATAATTTTTTCTAATTTTTAAATTACTATTTAATACTATAAAAAAATTATTCTATGTACTGTCGTCTCTCAACAGCCGGTGCGCTCGTACTATAAAGGTTGCTTGGAACCCTATTTTCAAAATTAAATTAAAACTATAAACAATGCAGATAGAGATTATATAGGAAGCGAGACTTGTTTATTGAAAATTTTCTCTTCTTTAAGAATCCCTCATAGTTTCTGAGTTATTGCAAGAAAATTAGACGACTTTTTTCTGTTTCCATTTTTTGTTGATAACAATTGCAATTTTTGTTGGCGGAAAAAATCCTGAAAATGAGCTGTTGCTCATACTTTTTGGACACTTGAACTATTTCTCTCAGAAAACTCACTTCTCGACTAGACTATAGATGAGTTTCAAAATAGCAAGGGATAACTCAATCAAAAACAATCAGCCGTAGAATCAAGAAATTTAGTATTTAAAGCAATTGTAGGATTCAAATGATAACTTTATATTTTCATAGCAATCTACTGAGCCGGAAATAAACTTTATTTGTCAATCCTTTTTTAATTTTTCTCATAAATTATGTTCAATTATATTTCGATTTTCTAAATTTTCTATAAAACTATTGCAAGAAAATAAAACTTATTAAGAAGAATAGTTCATAAAAATACCTCGAAGATGATTTTTAAAATTAAATCAGCCATCTAATATTTAAAATTTTCATGTACTTTTATTTTTTACTGAAATATTTTTTTTGTGTTAATTGTCGAAAGAGGACAGTAAATCAAATTAATCTATTAGATCGTTAACGTTTCAGTTAAATTTCAAACCATCATCAGAGCTACAAAATAACACAACAAACATAATGGTACATTCAATAATCAATATCAAATTTATAGCAGCAAAATAACATTCGTATAATCTAGTGATTATTCATTTTAAATTTAATTTTCACAATTTTATTAGGTTTAAACATAGTGACTTTATTCAATTTCATTTCCAACATTCATCGAAGCTACTTTTTACATTAGGAATGAAAGTATGGCTTCAATAATAATAATAAAATTAGTACAATATTGGAATATTCCTAAGCTGCATTATAAAAGAAAATTTATCCAGGTATCGACCATTATGCACCTTCCAGGTGAGGTAAAAGAAAAGTGGTTTCAACTAATAGTACATAAAATATAATTAAAGAAGTTTCACTTCGAATTGCGTACTCTGTGAATTATTGCTCAAAAGTTATCAACAAAAATTTAAAGAAAAAATACGTTCATCGGAAATTTCTACGCGAAAACTTTCTATTTGATTGATTTTTCAATGACTTATTGTCGTTTAATTTTTATTTTAGAAAAATACTTTCAACATGAGACAAGTCACTTTGATGAATCTGGCTGCCCACCATCTATCTTTGAAGGGGAATAATCAGTCAAGGCATGTCATAAGCTGCATGCAAAATGGCTGTATCAATAGTCCAGTTAAATCATTAGATTTATTAAGAAAAAATATTCAAAACGCCATTAATAGAGACATAGATAATGTTATTAAGAAATACATTGAGGTAAGTTGTAAAAATTGTTACATATGCTATAAGTATTTGAAAAACTATAAGTCCGACAGAATTCCTCTTCCGCTCAATTATTTCGCTTAATAATTTTTGCCCGGAAGGCCAGAATTACAAATATTAAATTAGCGAAGCTATGAATATTTTAGAGATTTTGCATGTTTTTCTCGGTAAAAATATCTCCGACCGGGAAAAATCTAATTTTATTTCAAAGGTCTTGCAATTCTCCACAAATTATCTCATTTGGGCCTTACGATTACTAAGATAGTTTTCGAGATAAACGCGTAAGAGAATAGTTATTTGTTTAACTAAACAAAAAAATAAAATACTTACTCACGCGGCCAGATTTTCATAGACGAGGCCGTGTTGAACACATAATTTTTTTGCCGATTGTTTAAATTTAATTAATTATGCATTTGGTGATCGCAAGTTGTGATGCGTATGTTGGGCGGTTGCTGTGGAAACGACACTTTTACTGCCTAGACAGTACAAGTGACACTTTATAGACTGTAAACTGTCAATAAATTAGTTCTTTAAAGTCAATTGATAAAAAATATAATTATTTTTCAGACAAATTCTGAAAGTAATTTTTGATTATCAAGTTTTAAAATGGATCAAACTGTCGATTTCACCTCCGATTTTGATAAAACTTGGTGAACAGATTTGTTTTAGCATTACAAATATGAGAGAAATAATAACTATTGGCGGTCAAACTCTGTAGATCTTGAAATCGTAATTATTAATTTGTAGTAAAATGGAATTTTATCATTGGCACTAAAACAGTGGTTTATGTTTTCAACTAGCGGGCGGGTTTCGCTAGCTTTGACCAGCCTTGACATGGAATATTGAGTCCGATACAATGACGAATGCACTAAGTACCTCATGTTAGGTTTGATCTGCCGTCATTGTCTCGGACATGAAATTCCTCGTCCAGCTTGGTCAGATCGGGTGAAGCTCGCCCGTTAGCTGGATGCGTAGCACCGTCGATTGAAGACAAAATCACTGTTTTACTGTCACTGACAAAATTCAACTAAGTCTGACCGTTATTATTTTACTCATATCTGTAATGCTAAAACAAATCTTTTTACCAAGTTTTATCAAAATCGGTTGAAATGTAATACTGGTTTATTTCAATGATATAATTTTTATTTGATGTAAAAGCATTTTAGATAAATCTTAAATCAATTTAAATTTCTTTTAGAAATTCTTTCAACCTGCAGTTAACAATATTCGCAATAATTGTGGAAGAGATAGTGTGAATGAAGAACATATTAAAGAAGCATGTTGCAAGATATTAGAAGAGGCCAAGGCAATGTACTCGAATTGCCCCAGATCTCGAGATAGTTCTCCTTATGATTATAGTGACTCCGAAACTGGAAGTATAGTCGATTATAAATTTGGGAGGCCTATCACAGGAGTAAGTATTTTTTCTTTTCGTTTCAAGCTGAGCAAAATTGACGAATTAATTATGATTACACTGAAAATCGCCATGAAACGGTATTTATTTATAATATTTTTATAACATCAGGACAAATTGCAAATATTTAAAAATTCAAGAGAAAACTATCTTCTGATTTCTCTGCATATTAAATAGAATGGTAGTTCAATCCAAATTTCCAAATGTTTATTTAATTTACATTTTCATACATTTTAAATAGACATCAATTTTGATCATTTAATATCATCGATATATGTTCAAATAGTTTCAATACTTCTATATGATTTTAAAAGCCTAAAGATTTTGACTGTAAATATGACATCAATGAGTATGAGAGCCTGAGAAGAATGCATCATTTCTTTGGTTAAAATGTAGCATGCGCAGACATGCTTAGAATCTACCCCAACAAAATCAGCGAAGTCACATCTGTTAACTAGATAATTTCTGGTATTTGTTCGGTATTTTTTTTTAATGTTAATTGAGAGGTCATACAAATTTTGAACTGCATCATAGATAATTTTCCAATTTTCTTTCTTCAGAGTCCTCTCTTCAGAAAACGGAAAGAATCAGATACTGATTCCGATCACAGCCAAACAGTTCGTTCTAAAAAGTCCAAAATTAAAGTATCAACCAACGATGCACCACATTTAAACCGGCTTCCAGTCAAACGAGAAGGTCCCAAATGGAATTCCGAACGAATTGGTCCAAATACCTTATTTATTATGGGAGCCAAAGCCAACAAGGCTTTAGGTTTTGGACAAACCAGAGGAAGACTCTATGTCAGACATCCTGAATTAGTAAGGTATTCGGGGGACCAAGAAGATAAGGAATGGTTGGCTCAGCAGAATTTGATGCCTCCGACTGGAGGAAAAGCGTATTTAATGATTCTGGAAGATATAAGAGAACTATCACAAAATGAAGAGTATAGAAATAGTCCGAATTTACAAATCGGTGAATTAAAAGGATTTGAACTGCCAAATTTTATACTGAATAAAGTTAGAGGCTATATCGAAAGTTCCCGCACAGAATCCAAAATAAATATTGATCTATTTGATTTTCAAACGAGCCAATCTATGACACCTCCTTCAACAGCTTTAGATTCAGCGCCATCTACTCCTTCTGATACTCTACAAATGTTGGAATGTCAATCGGGCTCAACCGCTAGCTCGAAACAATCGGAGACTAACAACTTTGTGCAAATTCCGGAAGTCAGTCCTGGCTCGAACCATTCTTTTCTTTCAGGGGCCTTAACACAAAGTCCAATTTCTAATACGAGAGTTTCCATGAATGTTTCTCCGCATCTATTAATTAATTTCACACAGCAGCAGATGGTAACGTCTTCGGGGAGAATGGTGAACGGATTATCGGCTGTTGATACTAATGGAGGAGATAGTAACCATAGTCACTTATCGGCGTTACTAGCAGGTCATATTACTGATCAAAACGAGGAGCATGATATGTAATAGTGAATTTTTTATAAAAAATTTGGAATAATTTTAAGATTTTAATCGAGATTTTAACTCAGGAATCTCTGAAAAACTTATCGTTTAATAATGATTAAATATGTATGTATGTGATTTACACAAATATCGCTGTGGTTATTATGATCTGTACAGTAAGTAATGAAATCAATCTTTTTTGTGAGCTTTAAGACTGCATGATGGAAAAGTCAGAGTGTATTATTTAATTGAATGAAAGGACTGTCGTTATCACTGGCACAACTGTACCGAAATCTTACTTTTTTCTGCAGTACGAAAAATAAATATCTTCTCAGCGCATGAACGATTCATCTAAGCGCAAAACTTGAGTTTTATCTCCTCATTCATTTTCTTTCGACCAAATTTTTGGAGCATAAATTTAAATTTTCATTAGCATTTAAGTATTTATTTTTCGCTGCGGTTTTACTTGAAGGAGACTATTTTATAATCTAAACTAAAAAGTTCTAGTCCGTTTAATTGGCCAAAATTCAGATTTAGTTGAGCTGAGCACAAACTTCTCTTAGTCTCGTAGGTGTGATTTGTGCCAACCGTGTAATTTTTGCCAAGTGACAGCATTATTTCAATACCGTCAGCATTAATTTGATTTTTTTTGAATATTTATTCATATTTTATTAAAATTAATAGACGTTCAATAATATTTCTTATCTTTCTGGTGTGAATCTTCTAATGCGAGAGTGAGCTCAGTTCAAAGTGGAATAAAAATTTCACTTGAGAGAGAGATAGAAGCAGAAAAAAGATGAAGGAAAAAACTTTTCAGAACTCATTTTATAATAAATATGTTTTATTGGGTAAAAAGTTCTGTATAAATTATTAGAAACACAACGTTTCAACAGCAATGTGCTGCCTTTTTCAAGTGTATAAATGTATAATGCAAAAGGCAGCACATTGCTGTTGAAACGTCGTTTGTAATAATTTATACAGAATTTTTTACCCAATAAAACATTTATCAGAAAAAAATATTGAAGGGAAACTTCTTTACAAACGGTAAGAGTCGGGGAATCGACCGCACCTAATGTTCCCTGATCGGACTTACGGCTAAATGTATATGAATCGATCAGAAATATAGTGGTCAATAGTGTGTCAGACTTTATAAATCCAGAATCCTGCCCTAAGTGTAACTAAATAACTTCCGGTCATTTTTCAGGATCTACTTCTTTTATGGAACTTACAATTGAAACTAGTACCAATCGATAGCGAATGTCAAATACCTCCATCCCCAGTTCTGTCCGGGAGGGTGGCAGCCATCCCTAATAATCCAGTTGGCATGTCGAAAAATTAGGGCGGATTAGGAAAAAATGCGAACTTGAAACTTTTGTATGTTGTTTTTGATCACCCAATGATCTTATTTCTATGTTTTCCGACCAAAATTTCGCGAAGCAATTTTCAGGGGGAGGAGAAAACCACGAAATTTTGGCACTATTTTCAGTTTTCACTCTGTAACTTTTTCCCCTTGATTTCTACGCCTTAGATCATCAGGTTTAATTTCGTAGAGCACTGAATTTCCGATAAGTTCGATTTGTAAAACTTGTTCGTAGACCCACCAAGTTTCAAGATACAACACTTCAAAAAAGTGAAAAATTCTTGAAAATCTAAAAAAACCGCCAAAAATGGTGGTTTTTGCCAAATATCTTTTATTGTTGAATGTTTTTTAAGGTATTAGCTCCATTTTGACACATCACACATTCAACAGCACACCTCCTACCATGCCTACCTATGACACCATATCTGGAGACACGGTAGTGCCTCCGCCAGAATGAGCCAAGCAAAGCGCAAGAGCACTACCTACCTATTCTCGAAGGACTTCGTCGTTTTTTTGCATAACTTCAGTTTGGATTATACCAGATGAACAAAATTCTTGGGATATGATGTCAATAGTGGACTTATTGAACAAATAGAGTTTCAATTGCATAGCTCTTATACTATAGATTTTATTGATATCTGAAAAACTCCGATTTCGTCTCTGACTCGCTCACTGATGATTATCAAAATTCTTAGGCCACTTCCTGGAGTCCTAGAATGCTGAAATTTGGTATATGAGCTAGTATTAGTACACAAACAACAACAAAATTCTAAAATTTGGAACTTCTACCCCCCAACTCCTTAAAATAGGGAATGGAAGTTTGTATGAGACTCTCGCAAATTTTAGTGCTAGAGGTCTAAAAATTTATATAGAGACTCCTTGTTAAAAATAATAGTAAAATAAAAACTCCCAAAAAAAGTGCAATCTCACCAAAAACATTTTCATGTAAAATGTTGCCAAGACGAGACCATATGGCTCGCACTGTCAAAAATTTGTCAGATCTCATGTAGAGCCAAGCTTATAATTCTACACGTCCTATTTCTACAAGCCCTAACTTCACAAACTCTACACCTTAGTCAAAATATGTAGCTTGGTTAATTCGCTTCATTCACATGGGCATAAGGTGAAAAATGTATCTACAGTTCACTACTTTTCTGTTATACAATAGTACTTGTAGTAATGAAACGGCCAATCCACATATTTTGACTAAGGTCTAGAGTTTGTAAATCAAGGGCATGTAGAGTTAGGGCGTGTAGAGTTAGAAGCTTGGCTCTACATGAGACCTGATAACTTTTTGACAGTGCGAGCCATATGGTTTTGTCTTGGCAACATTTCACGTGAAAATGTTTTTAGTGGAATACATTTGAAACTCTTATCCATCTACAACAATTTTATCAATTCATAAGAATTGGAGGGAAGGACAATCCCTCTAACTAGGACTGATACTATCCAGTTGCCTTTCACCCCTTGAATATTCAAGTTGCTTCAAAATTTGAAAAGGAAGATCAACCAGAACGTTTTTAATTATTATCGTAAATATATTTTATTATCACTATTGTTATTGATATTCAACGATTAATAATTATTCAATTATTGATTATTATCAATTGAAAATTTAATTATTATTATTATTCTAATTTTCAATTGATGCAAATTAAACACATGATTGTAAAAATTAGTTTTAAATTTTTTACGTAGCTCTCTACTGAATAAGTACCTTGAAGCAAGTGATGGATAGACAGGTAGAAAGGGAAGGGAGTTCAATCGATCGAATGATTGATTTATTGCTGTGTCAGAATGGAACTAGGTATCATAATACCATAAAAATATTGGAAAATAAAAGATGTATAGCGAAAACCACCATGTTTTGACGTTCTTTTTGATTTTGAGGAATTTATCACCTTTTTGAAGGGCTGTATCTTGAAACTTAGTCGGTCTACAAACAAGTTTTATGAGTCAAACTTATTGGAAATTTAGTTTTCTACGAAATTGAACTTGACAATCTAAGTCATAGGAATAAAGGGGAAAAAGTTACAGGAAAAAAACTGAAAGAAGTGCCAAAATTTCATGGTTTTTTTTCTTCCCCTGAAAATTGCTTTACAAAATTTTAGTCGGAAAACATGGTAATAACACTATTGAGTGATTAAAACCAACACACCAAAGTTCCATCAACTTCCTTCATCAAACTTACGAAAATAATTTTTAAAAATTGAAGCTCAAGCAACAAGAATAAATCAGGCTGCTGCTCCCCTACCTGTGCGTGAAGTTATCCGGTTTTTAGGTCCTAATTTCGAGAGTAGGTGTATTCTCATTGAAAGTACGATAAAAAAATTACATTTTAGACCGAGCCTTCCTGAACACGAAAATACCGAAATGCTATCTCCTGCCCTGTTTAGAAGGGCGACAGCCACTCTTAAAGTCATCCGATTCTTAGATCCCAATTTCGAATGAAAATTGCACATCTTAGTTGACACTCAGGACAGGATCCTGGATTTATAAAATCGCTGCATATGTTACAATTTTGAGGATTGCGAATTAATTTTGTGTCTGTATTCGATCAATATTAGCATCATTACCACCGTGAGTATATTTTAACGTGAGACATGAGTTGTGTTATATCCGTAATTATGAATTTGTCTGCAATGTATTAGAGAGTCCAATAATGTCCGACCGAACATTCGACTTCGGCCACCTTCAGCCAGAAAAATCACCTTCTGCTACACATTCGGCTTCGGCTAAAACGTATATTTTCTACTCTGACATGAAGCTTCAATTCAGAACTTAGTTAAATTTAAAAAATATATATTTTAAGTAGGATACCAAGTTAATCTATCAATTTATTTATTTATTATAAATATGTCAATCTATTTCGTTTTCCAAACAATGGATGAAAGGGCCCAAATACCATCATAAAAATAAAGAAGATTGGTTTATATAGTCCATAGTGCAAAATATTTTATCGAATGAATATTTTTACAACGATGTATGAAACTGATTTGGCTTTTTTACTGCACTTATGGCTAGTTCATGTTGGATTCAATTAAGGAATTCTCATTTAGAAATTTAGATCTATAGATTTGTAGTAATAATCTTGTTCGTCACTTACAAAAATTCTAAAAATTTCTTTCGCTACTGATATTTTCCTATTGGTGGACGTTTATAATGAATACATGTGATAAATGTTTATTCCAAAAGCAAACATTTTCATGTTAGGGAACAGGCGTGTGATTTTTATGTTATGCATACGGGGGTAAATAAAATCATGATTATGTTTAAGCATATTCAATTCAAACGGTGTATTGACCATTGAAGTTCGTCTCTACAAAATTCATGAATGCGTGAATGAAACAGTGAAATCAGCCAGCTTCGCTCTATTAGTTGATTTTAATCCATTTTGGATTGAAAGACAACATTATTTCCAGTTTAATCCTTCAGAGCCACTCACCACAATTCTTCAAGTAGATTTTTTTTTTTTGCTGGCTTTTTGAGAAATTAGCTCTTATACGATAGCCTGTACTTTCATGAGAAATTGTTTTTCCTTTCAATGCGGAAGTAGCTTCTAGTCTAGACTATAAATCTAATTCTCTTAAAAAATTCTCTCTATTATATGCTTGTTAAATAATTTGCTATTATTATTTCTTGTAAAACTCACAACCAAACTTCATTATCGTAATGAATACATCGAATTAGAGACTTTTCTTCTAATACTGACTCGCTGTAAACAGGCTGATATTTTATTTACCATTTTTAAAATAATTATTGCCATAGTTATTGTATGGCAATAATCGCTTATAACAGAGATCTTTAATATATTTCAATTACTTACCTCTGATGTGCCCATTGTTGTGTCAATTAATTGTTATCAATAATTTATTTTTTGTAAAACGTCAGATACAGTTACTTCGATATATAGACGACGATTAAGTTTTAGATAAATAAATATCTTACATTAGTATGATTCTCGTGAGTATATCGAAAAAAATCTGTATTTTTGTAAACAATAAATCCAATACCAACTCATATTACATTAGAGATAGTATTTATAGAATCAAATGTAATAAAAAATAATTTTTCGTCAATCATTTGAACGTAAACTTTTCTGTATTAAAAGTATGCTATTGCGGGACTGTTATTACCAAGGCAAATGTACCGAAATCTTGCTTACTAAAAGTAAATATCATCTCAGCGCATGAGCGAGTTATCACGAATTACAACAATCGCTGAATAACATAATTTTGAATTAATTAGGTTATAATTTATGTTGTAGTGCTTAGAATCATTTTAAAGAAATTCAGTGGTTGGCGAAAAAATATTATATTTCAATTGTACAAAAAATGTTTTAGAACTTACGCGTCACGAAATCATGCATTTTTTGTACTAATGAAACAAATAACTATTTTAAATGTTATGTAACATGTATGTTATAAATAAATGAAAATATTTGAAAAAAAAAAAAAATGGAAGTTCCTGTTGCCACTAAAGAGATTAAAGCTGGTAGCAGCCTAATAAGTTCCAAAACTACAGTAGTTGGTTGATGGATCGTCGAATTATGCTTAGACAAGGATGAAATAAATTTAATCGCTTGGTCAAATATTTGGATTGTTATTCGATCCTCGTCAGTACAATTTCTTCCGAAGAAAGCTTATAACAGTCTCACAATTAATATATAGATTTTAAGGCTCCTTGGTCCAATATTCGTTAAAATTTACTGATTATGGAAAAATTTGACGGAGTGAATTTTTGAGATCATTTTATTTTTTACAGTCCTCGCCTTCCTTCATAAAATAATTAGTTGGACTACATCATAGGTGTAACACTTCAATCATCTTAGCCTTTTTCCGCTAAAATATAAATTGAAGTTTTAAATTGAAAAGTAAATCACAGTCACAGAATTATGAAATTTAAAGATTCAGCTGTTGGCACTTGATGAAACATTGCATCAAAAAATCCTAACTAATATTATAAATGCGAATGTGAGTTCGTTTGTTTGTTTGTCTGTTACGCTTTAACGCGTAAACTACTCAACCGATCATCTTGAAATTTTGTACATATATTTAAGTGGTTAATGTAGGACATTTAATTTTGAAGTGAAACTCTATTTGGAACATTTATGAAACGAAAAAAAGACTACGGCATACCAGCCGTCACGGTGCTCACTGCATTCTCAGATTGCACGCGTCCAAAACCAGAATACAAAGTTTCACTTCTACAGCATATAAACTTACACTCGAATTTTTTAAAATTTATTTGTTCATATATGGTTTCCCTAAAACGTTAGGTATCTTTAACAGTAAGCCGCTGTGCGAGCAAAACGAGCTCGGTCAACTGTAAGCTGCCGTGCTAGCAAAACGAGCTCGGTCAACTGTAAGCTGCCGTGCTACCAAACCAGCTCGGTTAACTGTAAGCTGCCGTGCTAGCAAAACGAGCTTGGTCAACGGTAGGCTGCCGTGCGAGCGAGCGAAACGAGCTTGATTAACTGTAAGCTGCCGTACGAGTGAAACAAGCTCGGTTAATTGTAATCTTCTGTGCGAGCGAAGCGAGCTCGGTCAACGTTAAGGTATTATTATTATTATTTTTTTCCATAGAAAGCGATATCGGTTAATTGTAAGCTGCCATGCAAGCGGAACAAGCTTGGTCAACGGTAGGCCGCCGTGCAAGCATCGCGAACTCGGTTGTTAAGACGTTATTACTATGTTTTTTGCATAGATTTCAAAACGTCCATTTATTTGCGGGCGAAGCCGTAGGTAACTGCTACTAAATTAATAAAAACACTTTATCTAAGTTTCACAATTAAGATTTTTATCTACGATCGTATAAAAAGTGACAGTTTTTTATATCATTTTCAATGTAAAAAGTAGATTTTTATGCAAAACTGTGCAATAAAACTTTTATTGCACACATTTAATGCACAATTTCAGAAGAAGAGTCCATCAGCTCTAATTATTAGTATTGAAACATCTGCGGGATATTTTGAAACTAATCTATAACACTAAAATTACTTTTGGACATTTTAAATTAAAATTTACAAGAACATTTATGTCAACTTCAACGAAAATAGTTCAATTCTTAATATCGTTTCCTTAGTTACCAATAGTCGCTCGAATTTTTAACAAGCCGCTCGTGCATTAAAAAATCACTACACTTTTATCTTAAATATCTATTGTGAAACTTACATCAACTGTTTTTATTTATTTATTTTGAATCTCAGAATTGTGACAAACATAATGAGCAAACTGTAATTCAACAATTTCATGTACATATTGTGGATGATTGGATCGAATGACCCAATCTACCGAATAACCGGCACTGTTTTTTTTTTTGCGGGAATATATTCGTTCTGGCATGTACAATGAGTGTACAAACATCATATTGTCAAATCAAGAATTTTTTTATATTATAATGTCATAAATGTGAAGAATCCCAAGTTATTAGTACACACTAATGTTCATTTGAATTCAATACAAGACATGTGAATGCTAGTCCATTGTTGCTAGATGTTCGACTGTCGGACATTTGAATGCTAGCTCATTGTTGTTCAACTGTCAGTGTCAAACATTTGAATGTTGGCCCATTGTTGGAGTAAAGTATATAAAGCGCATGGTGAGCTAGTGGGAGATTGATCATTCAATATGAATAAATGTGATTGATTTTATGATTGTGCGAGTTTATAAAATAAATATTTGCATTGTAACATGTGATAATATTTTAATCACAATAAAATTTGTGATAATATTGTTAAATTTTTGTTATAAATTACCAGAAAAATCCTACAAAAGCTTATTACTTCTAGCCTTTTTATTTGATTAGAATTTATTATTATTATTGCTTATATAGCCTAATTTATTAACTTTGAAAAAAAAAAAAAAAATAGTACAGTAAGCCTGTACAGTATATCCAATTGATTAAAATTGATAAAATAAGATGTTTGTTATTATATCTTCTGAATCAATTGTGATAATCAAAATCAGTGGAAAGTATTCAGTTTTTCATAGTTTAAATTAATTGAATAAGAAGTTTCATCGGAATATCTCCAAAAGTACATATTTCACAGACAGATAAATACTCTTTTGATTCACTTCTGCAGTAGCATGCAGTTTATTGTCTTTATATCTTCCAAACGAAAAAAATAATAAGGAGTTCCACTCCAATATTCTGGAAAATACATATTTATTAGACTGATATTCCAAGCTTACTAATATTTCTGAAGTAGCAAGTAGTTTGCATCTGTATCTCTTGAATGAAACAAGATGATTGAAATCTGTATGAAATATCGTATTTTTCATGATTTGACCTTATGTAGTAAAAAGTTTTATCCAAATATCCTGTAAAATACATGTTTCCCAAACTGATATTCCAAAACTGCCTTATATCATTGGAGTAGCAGGCAGTTTGTATCTGTATCTTTTAAACAAAATGAGAAAATAAAAGAATTTTTGTTTGTAATGAGAAATTTTATTTCACTATCCTGGAAAATACATATTTCTCAAACTAATACTCCAAAATTGCCTAATATTACTGGAGCATGTAGAATGATGAATTCAACACTGATAGACAGCAAGTTTTTCAGTCCTCCATTCTTCAATCACAGTGAATAAGGGGATAGATGTTGCAAAAAAAATAATCGTAGAATAATGGAACGACCACTGATAGAAAGCGTATTTAATATTATTTATTACAAAATCAGTTTCATCTTTCAACCCCTAGATTTTGCTGATCTGGTGGACAATTATAAAATAAATTTAAGTTTGCTACAAAATTTTTGATAAAAGGCCACTTATTTCGAAACAGTTGCAATAATTCAAAATTTAATAATGTTTATCCGGTAGACAATTGAAAACTAAAATTAAAAATCCTCTACCAAATTTTTGATACAAGCAGCCGTTTGGCCAAAAATAAATATTATTAATTTTCATGTATTTCAAACAAGCTAAATGGTGCCATCTGTGCAACAAAACTAATAGCTGGACTTTGCCATATTAATTTTTAAAATAATGTTGAGTGGTCGAGTGGTAGAGTGCTCCATATACATTTTTGCTATTAAGATTCGGTTTCATAGATAATCCTTAATTCATAAAATTATTAATAAGTTTTAAATTACCAATTCACAATTTGAATACCAATCCACAATTTGAATCTCAATTCAAAATTTCAATCCCAATCCACAATTTGAATCTCAATCCACAATTTTAAGCCCAATCCACAATTTCAATCCCAATTCACAATCCTCAAATTTAATCCCAATTCACAATCCACAATATCAATCTAAATCTGCAATCCACAATCCGTAATCCACAATTTTGATCCCAATCCACAATCCAAAATTTTAATCCCAATCCACAATCAAAAATTTCAATCTCAAACCACAATTCACAATTTTAGTCCTAATCCACAATTTGAATTCCAGTACACAATTTCAATCCTAACCCACAATCCACAATTTTAATCCCAATCCCAATAAAAAATCCACAATCATAATCCCAATCAAAAATTCACAATTTTAATCCCAATCCCAATTCACAACCCACAATATCAATCTAAATCCAAAATCCACAATCCACAATCCTAATCCCAATCCAAAATCCACAACCCCAATCCAAATCAAAAATCCACAATCCCAATTCCAATCAAAAATCCACAATCCAAATCCCAATCCCAATCCCAATCCCAATCCAAAATCCAGAATCCAGAAACCCAATCCCAATCCAAAATCCACAATCCCAATCCCAATCAAAAATCCACAATCCCAATCCCAATCCGAATCCAAAATACAGAAACCCAATCCCAATCCAAAATCCAGAACCCAAAACCCAATCCCAATCAAAATCCAAAATCCAAAATCCTAATCCCAATCCAAAATCCACAATTTTAATCCCAATCCCAATCCACATTCCACAAATTTAATTCCAATTCACAATCCACAATCCTCAATTAGAATCCACAATATCAATCTCAATCCACAATCCGTAATCCACAATTTTGATCCCAATCCACAGTCCACAATCAATAATTTCAATCTCAAACCACAATTCACAATTTTAGTCCTAATCCACGATTTGAATCCCAATACACAATTTCAATCCCAACCCACAGTCCACAATTTTAATCCCAATCCCAATTAAAAATCCACAATCACAATCCCAATCTAAAATTCACAATTTCAATCCCAATCCCAATACACAACCAACAATATCAATCCCAATCCACAATCCACAATCCTAGTCCCAATCCAAAATTTACAACCCCAATCCCAATCGAAAATCCACAATCCCAATCCCAATAAAAAATCCACAATCGCAATCCCAATCCCAATCCAAAAGCCAAAATCTAGAAATCCTAATCCCAATCTAAAATCCACAATTCCTGATCCAAAATCCACAATTTTAATCTCAATCCAAAATAGAATAGTGGATTATGGATTGTTGATAGTGGATTAGCTCTAATAAAATATTTTGTTGAAGAAATTGGTCTTATTTTTAAAGAATTATGTTCGAGGCCCAATTACCACCTTCAAGGACATGGCGCCGGGGTGCCGTGCACCTCTTGCATCCTCGCTTGAGACGCCTTTGCCCGTATAGTAATGAACCAAAGATTCATAGAGAGCTAATTTAAACCCTTGATCTTTCAAACCTGATAGTACAGGGGATAAGTTGTATAAGGGATTGAATGAAGCAACGACTTTGAAAGCTTGTATCTCCTGAAATAAAAATCGTAGAATAATGTAATAAACGTTGAGTTGAATTGCATGTGTCATGCTAATATCCCAACTCCTTGTCAATATAGGGGGTTGAATTTAGTAATAACTTTGAAAGCTAGTATCTTCTGAACTAATAAACGTTAATAGGAAGCTCATTTATTACGATTTATTATAAAACCAGTTCAACCCTTAACCATCCAACCATTAACGTGTTATACGTCTTCAAATGCGGTACAGGCACATTTTTTATGTATCTTAATAGTTTTTATTATGGTTCTTGCTGATACGGGTGTTTATTTATGAATAAAACAACTATTTTATAGGGGTGGATTAAGTATGATGACGAATTTATTTGCAGTTGAAATAATATATATTTTTAATGTTCAAATAGTGTACAAAATGCTGTATTATTCATTATTTTAAATAAATTCAATGCCAAACATAATTCTATTGATTGGAATTCGTTTCTGCTGTGACTACCAACCCGGCCGTTATGTTAAGTAGTCGCGTGTGCTTGCTTTTGTGTTTCAATTAAGGTTTAGGGTTGTAGCTGGGGTGATTCGTGACCCATTCGTGGGTTAGGATGGTTAGCATCCTTCGTCCGTTTAGATTTTGCTTGTAGTTTAAATTTAAATTCACGTTCGGTGATTTTGTACGGCGTTGAAAGCGCAGCTCCGCGGAGCCAACGTATTTAATTAAATCCGTAATTGATTTTGCATTAATAATAAATGGCACTTTAGTTTGGGTAGACATTTTGTTAAATTCGCGATGGACTAAGTCGGTGCGCAAACTAGGAGGGTAGTCGAAGTTGCCTGATCACTTTTCCTCGACGGTTTTTTTGCCGGGAATCCTATACTCGGTCGCTGCCATCCATAGGCCTTCACTCTAGAGGTAGTACCCCTGGTGACTCCTGGCCGAAGGGTGGATGTGGAAGTGTCTGAAGCATGCAATCATGTGATAGATTTATAGCCAGGGGGAAACTGAGGAGTAGCCGCTACGTGGCAGGTATAGGTCGCGTTTTAGGTGTTAAACTCCGGGGTTCGGCAGGGACCCACGTAAACTCTGAAGAAACACGCGGCAGTGTTAGTTCTTTTTTTTATTAGTGAACTATGAATTGCGAACTGGGAGCTTGAATGATGTGTGATAAATGTTGAATGAATGCATAATCAAAATTCTCTTTCAGTACACATCATCATCATCATCATCAACAGGAGGTAAGTTGATTAAAACAAAATTGTCTATTTCAGTTTCCTAATCTATTTTTTTTTTATTAATTTCCAGATCAAAAGTTAATTGATAAGTTCTGTTTTTTTTTTTTTTTTTTATTGTTTCACAGATCGCTGGAAAGGTAATATTTTTGTTTAACAGTTTGGAATTCTGACAGTTTAATTAATTTTTGTGTGTTATTTATGATTGCAGGACTTTAAGCTTCAAGTAGCAGTCTTCCGTCGTTGGAAGTGGCCCAGCAGCTTCATCTTTAAGCCCAGCAGCTTGCAATAGTCCACCGAGGAAGCACTCCGCCGAACTAATCAAAACATTCCCTTTCAGCTCAGCATCATCATCTTTACATCAGAGCTCCAAGCTTCAAGCAACAATCTTCCGTCGTTGGAAGTAGTCCAGCTGTTCATCTTTAAGCCCAGCTGCTAACTATCAACCACCGTAGGAGCGCCCCGCCGAACTAATCAAAACCTTCCCTTTCAGCTCAAAATCATCGTTACTACATCAACACGTAAGATTTATTCAAAATAATTATGAAAATTTTACTAATCTTCAATTTATTCATTTGTGTTTTCATGTTTTTAGGCCGTCCAACAGCAGAACCAGAGCCCAGCAGCAGAACCAGAGCCCAGCAGCAGATCCGGAGCACAACAGCAGAAACAGCCCAGCAGTAGAACCAGAGCCCAACAGTAAAAACAGCCCAGCAGCCGTCCAAGAAGTCCTCCAGTAACATCAGAACCAAAGCCCAACAGCCGTCCAAGAAGTCCTCCAGTAGCAGCAGAGCCATAGCCCAATAACCTTCCAAGAAGTCCTCTAGCAGCAGCAGAACCAGAGCCCAGCAGCCGTCCAAGAAGTCCTCCAGTACCTGCAGCGGATCAACACATCAGCAGCAACTATTCCAGGCCCCAATTCAACTCAACTTCAAAGAAGTCAACTGATTAAGTTTGCCCGCCGCTTACAAAGTTCAAGGGAGTTCAATTTCTCTTGAAATTTTCTGACTTGTAATAATTATTTTGTTATTCCAGTTGCAGCGAGTGAAGAAGCCACTTCTCTGGTCTAGGTTTCGCTGGGGTTTTCCTAGGCCCAAAGGGAGAATTCTCGGAGAAGAGTTCGTCTTTTTCCCCTTAGTCATTGCCTGGTGGCAAACAAGGCTTACAACGCAACATCATCGCGGACAGGACTTCAGACAATACAGCAGCATCGAGTAATCAACAATAATTCTTCGAACCTTTGTACCCTTTTCTTATTCCCAAAATAAAATCATTCCCACAAAATTTACAGTTGTATTTATTTCTATAACCTATTTTTATTGTTTCAGGAGTATTTAAGAAAATAAATGTATTATTAAATAGAATAAATGAAATTCATTAATAATTTGTATGTTTAATTTTTAAAAGAAATACAAAGCTCAGAAACTTATTTTTACTATTTTAACTATCCAAAAATATCAAAAGGAGGTATTCAAAAGTCTCTGCAATAAATAAACATGCCAAATAGTCGCTATTTTTTCTATTTAAAAATTTTTGTTCAAAAACGTGTTATGTGCTGCCACCTTTGACTAACTAAACAAACTAGGGCTTATTCAAAAAGTGTTGATTGTTGACGTACGAGCTTTTATACATTATTTTTGATTAAAATATACTCTTTATTAAATTATAAAAAGTATAAATATTAGTTTGAAATTATTATTTAAGTAGTGACTCAAGATTTATTCAGATAAATACAATGCCGGCAAGCGACGCGTCGATCGCCGGTTAAATCTGACAGCCCTGATATTTCCCCGTAAAGAGATATGAAATAAAATAACAGTTATTGACTTGCTACCAAATATATTTTAATATAAATTTTGATCTATAAAATCAAAATATGCAAGAATTAATTCAAATTTGTCGACAGTTTGTCAAATATAAGCCCTTTACTACAAATTGATTAAAAAATTTGCGACTACCTGTTGAGCAGATAAAAAGTATGACCAAATTCTCGTTGCACAATTTTTTCCTTTATTCTTTGTGGGTTTTGAAGATAGAGGACTGGACTTGGTCTTAAAACCAATAAGATTATATAAACTTTCTATTAAAAATTGAATCATAAATCTGAAATCATTTATTTAGGAAATATAAGCTCTTTAGTAGAAATTGACGTTTAAAACTACGGTTATCTGTTGAGCAGTTATACTGTGTGACCTGATTACTTGTTAGTTCACGAGAATCAAAGAGATGGCAGCATGTATCTTGTTTTGAGAAATTCTAAAGTAATTTTATTCTTTTGTGACTAAATGGCAACTTATTTTGAAAAATACTCAATTCTAATTGTATATTGATTGAGCATAAAATAAATTTTGTATGTAGTACCAGCCCAATAAGGGCATTAAAAATATTATGACTTTTCGCTTCCTGCACTCATTTTCGAGTAATTGGTACATAATCTATGAAATAGGACAATCGGAAAATAGTTTGAAGTTGAGTCATACTATTTTTTAAAATTAGTTAGGGTATTTCATGTATTTTTTTTAGATTATTGCCCGCGTTCACTTATTCTGGAATTATTAATTTGCGAAAAGATGATTTCTGATGTAATAAGAGTACTAATCAAAAAGTAGGAAATGAAGAACCTCATTTACTTTTTTTAAAATGATGTGAGTTTACTGTTTACTTGGAACTTTTTTTTTGTTACTAGTTTACATTTTGCTACACAGGTGGCACCACATGGCTCATTTTGAATAATGAAAACTAATTACATTTTTTTGGCCAAACGGCTGATTTTATCAAAAAAATTGTGAGGTACTTTTGATTTTATTTTTTAATGTCTACCAGATTAGCATATTATTTTTCACTGTACTACATTTATTAATTATTCAAAAAAAAATTAAAACATAATTAATGTTTTATTGAAGGATTTATATTATTATTCATACAATGAATGATTTTTATGATGACTAGCACCCTTTAGGCAAACGAAAAAAGGATTTTCAATTTTTGAAAAACTTGCATTGCGAGTTGCCCGCCTATTTACCTATATTTAAATTTGAATTTAAAAATGTAATAATTGAGTACTATTTAATAAATATGTTTTATTGGGTATAAGTTCTGTAAATTTATTAGAAACACAACGTTTCAACAGCAAAGTGCTGCCTTTTTCAAGGCAGCACTTTGCTGTTGAAACGTTGTGTTTCTAATAAATTTACAGAACTTATACCCAATAAAACATATTTATTCATAAAATGAGTTCTGAAAAGTTTTTTCCTTCATTGAGTACTATTTATTTTTGACTGAAAAAATATAAAGGTTTTTAAAATAAATGAAATACATTTGATTTTTTGGGAAAGGTTTTATTTGGTAATTTTAAAATAAGTTACAGAACAAGGACCATTTTAAGCCTAACTACTTCTGAAAATAATTAAAATAGGTTTTAGAAATAAAACGACTTTACATTTTGTGGAAATAATTTTATTTTGGGAATAAGGAAAGGGTACGAAGGTTCGAAGATGAATAGTTGATTACTCGATGCTGCTGTGATGTTGGAAGTCTTGTTCGCGTTGCTCTTGCGTTGTTGTGAGCCTTGTTCGCCCCCAGGCAATGACTAAGGGGAAAGAGACGAACTCTTCTCCGGGAATTCTCCCTTTGGGCCTAGGAAAACCCCAGCGAAACCTAGACCAGAGAAGTGGCTTCTTCGCTTGCTGCAATTGAAATAACAAAATAATTATTACAAGTCGGAAAATTTCAAAAGAAATTTAACTCACTTGAACTTTGCAAGCGACGGGCTGAATTAATCAGTTGACTTCTTTAAAGTGGAGTTGAATCTGGGGCCTGGAATAGTTGCTACTGATGTGTTGATCTGCTGCAGTTACTGGAGGACTTCTTGGACGGCTGCTGGGCTCTGGTTCTGCTGCTGCTGGATGATTTCTTGGAAGGTTATTGGGCTCTGGTTCTGTTGCTGCTAGAGGACTTCTTGAAAGGTTATTGGGTTCTGGTTCTGCTGCTGCTGGAAGATTTTTGTGACAGCTGTTGGGATTTGGTTCTGCTGCTGTTGGAAGACTTCTTGGATAGCTGTTGGGATTTGGTTCTGCTGCTGTTGGAAGACTTCTTGGATAGCTGCTGGGCTTTGGTTCTGCTGCTGAACTCTGATTCTGTTGCTGGGCTCTGATTTTGCTGCTGGGCTCTGATTCTGCCGCTGGGTTCTAATTTTGTTGCTGCACTCTAATTTTGCTGCTGGGCTCTGATCTTACTGTTGGGCTCTGATTCTGCTGCTGGGCTCTTATTCTGCTTCTGCGGTCTGATTCTGCTGCTGGGCTCTGGTTCCGCTGCTGGATGATCTAAAAACATAAAAATACAAATAAATTAATAAATTGAAGATAAGTATTTTACGTGTTTAGCAGTAGTTAAAAACAGTTACATAATGAGTAATATTATATTACCTAGCTGATGATGCGGTGATGTTATGAAGATCTACGGCCGGCGACCTGAAACAGAAACTTAAAACAAATTTTGGTGAATCACATTCAACAAAACAAATATTGAGAGTTGATTTTGGCTGCTGCATCCTCAGCTCCTCCCACGATGTCCATTCCCTCGATGTCCATTCCCTCGTTGTCCACCTCATCAGCTGGGCTCATCCTCAGCAAATGATCTGAAAAAATACAATTTAATTAGGAATCTGCGAAAAGGTAGTACAGAATAGCTGAAAAAAAAATAAATTAGAATCTGAAAAGCAAAGTTGATTAGTCAACTTACGTCCTTTTCTTGATTTGTTGGAGGTGGTAATGATGAAATGAAGAAGCTGAAAGAGAACTTTTTTTGATTAGTTGCATACATTCAACATTCGTTCAACATTCAAACGTGTTTTGTGTGTTGGTTTGTTTGTTGCGCGCTTATTTAACGGATTTAATTATATTTTTTGGAAGAGCTAGCTACGCGATGAGTGACTGCTGCCATACTACTTCGCGATTCAATTTTAAAAGTGCTCAGATATATTATGCTACTGTTTGACTCTACTTTACTACCCCAATGAGTGCCTGAGCGCTCAGACACCCAAGCACCGGTGTGCTCGTCGTTTGCAAAAAAAAAATACGTTGTTTGAATACGTGGCCAATGCATATTCCGAGGCCCGCGATACCGCCTAATTACGCGATGTAATAACCTTTAGCATCGGTCTCTGCGTGTTGTGTCTTGAACTTAATCAAGGACCCCAGCCAGCTATTACATTTTCCGACAGCTCAAGTACATATCAAGGATATACCATTACTCCTCCATTACCCCGCTCGTCCTCCCTCGGACTCACGGCAGGGCCCCGCGATGGAGTGAATAGAGGGGGGCGCCCCTTGTAGCGGTACTGAGTGTGCACCGATTCCCACGTTGGACCTTTCATTACAGGCCTTTGCAAAAAAACCAAGACATTTAATTTATTTATAACATAATAAAAGCAAAGACTAACATCGCAAACTACATGCACCTAACGCACACGCAAATGCGGAACCAAAATCCCAATTTACATATTTAAATACACAAAATTTTGATCTCTACGTTAATAAGCAAAATTCACAAACCCAAATATACCACAGAGCACTGTTAAAATAGTTTTTAAACGCAGTTTACGAGAGCAAAGACGACGCAAATGCAGCTTCTACGACAGCCGCGATAGTAGTGAACCACACGAAACGAAACAACAAGCTTCAGAAATAAATTATACGAGTTAAGAAATATACTACGTTTTCCAATGTGTTAAAAAGAGATAGATATGCTAAAAGGAACTAGTATTATCAAAAATCAAACTGAAGTTCTTACGTGTTGCAACCATCAATTAGTATTTGATTGAATTAACTTGCTTCGACGAAATAATTGAAAAAGAATCTTTAAAATAAAAATTTAAAAATATTCAAATAAAATTATTTGAAATGTTGTAAAATTGTTGTAAATACAATAAGTTATTATTAATAATAATTGTTTGAATATTATAAATAATAATAAAGCAGAATTTGAAAAAAAATATTTAAGCAGTCTTTTTAGTGCAGAAATATTGCAAAATATTTATTAAATATTGTAGTAATGATATTATTATATACAAATATGAAACACAGGAATTGTTATTCTTCGAATAACAAATTTGAATATTAATACAGTATAGCAAAGTGAGTTGAAAAGAGATAAAAATATTCCTTCTACGTCACACACTAGACAAGCTGAAACAATCGAAACAATTATCTCTGAGTTCAATACTGCATTTTAATAAAAAAACAAAATTTTAAAATTTTATTCCAAAACGTACCTATTGTGAAAAATGATTCATAAATTATATCTGAATATTTATTTATCTATATTCAGAGGCGGCTCTAGACTATTTACCGCCGGGGTGCAAAGATATATAAATTGCGCTTGCCTCTACCTCCCTCTCTTCATCGTACTTCTTTTTTTTATAGATTTCAATCCCAATCCACAATTTTAATCGCAATCCACAATCCACAATTTGAGTCCCAATCCACAATTTGAATCCCAATCCAAAATTCTAATCTCAATCCACAATCTTAATTCCAATCCACAATTTCAATCCAAATCCACAATCCACAAATTTAATCCCAATTCACAATCCACAATCCTCAATCCTCAATTAGAATCCACAATATCAATCTCAATCCGCAATCTACAATCCGTAATGCACAATTTTGATCCCAATCTACAATCCAAAATTTTAATCCCAATCCACAATCCACAATCAATAATTTCAATCTCAAACCACAATTCACAATTTCAATCCTAATCCACAATCTACAAATTCAATCCCAATACACAATTTAAATCCCAACCCGCAATCCACAATTTTAATCCCAATCCCAATTCACAGCCCACAATTTCAATCCCAATCCAAAATCCAAAATCCACAATCCACAATGCACAATCCCAATCCCAATCCAAAATGCACAGCCCCAGACCTGATTGAAAATCCACAATCAAAATCGCAATAAAAAAATCCACAATCCCAATCCTAATTCCAATTCCGATCCAAAATCCAATATCCAGAAACTCAATCCCAATCCAAAATCCACAATCCCAATCCCAATCCAAAATTCAAAATCCAAAAACCCAATCTCAATTTCAATCCTAAGTCCAAAGTCCAGAAACCCAATCCCAATCCAAAATCCCAATCCGAATCCAAAATCCACAATCCACAATCCACAATCCTTAATCCCAATCCCAATCCAAAATCCACAATCCCAATCCCAATCCCAATCCAAAATCCAAAGTCCAAGAACCCAATCTCAATCCAAAATCCACAATCCCAATCCCAATCTAAAATCCAGAATCCAGAAACCCAACCCCAATTCAAAATTGATTGTGGATTATAGAATGCAGAGCTGGGTACGGATACTTGTAAAATGTATTCGAATACCGGATACGGATACAATCAATACTCTTGTCAGAAAATGTACTCAAAATACTTGTACTCGAATACTTTCATAGAATACTGGATACGGATACCTAAAAGGGATGAATAACTAAGTGAAAAGAATTATTATTTAAGAAAAACGTTTATTGAGCGTATTATAACCATGTATAAAAAAATATATTGAATTGTTGCAATTATTTTGATGGAATTTGTTAGAGTTTGCCTCAGTCAGAACAAGAATTTCAAAATTTTCATCGATGAGTGCGTTTCGCCGTACTGCATCAATCATAGTTGCAAAGGAAAATAATCTTTCAACTGGTGCTAAAGATAAGATGGCAGGCATTTATAGTATTTAAGAGACGACTTCTTTGACAACGGATATTTATTAAGTATTTGCATGTTTGTTCTTTTATCTTTAAAATATTTTAACGAAATTTGTCTGTCCGCCATTTCTCCAGATGCTTGCGCCTCACGACACGAGACAGTCAGCGCTGTAGAGACACATTGGGAAAATACCTAATAAAATTGTATCCGTGGAGGAAAGAAAGTATTCGAATACAGATACTTTCACAATTATCTTGCGGATACGGATAACAAATACAATTTTTTTTAAGTATTCGGGAACAGCATCCGGATACACAAAAAGTATTGGAATACTGTATCCGAATACCAAAGTATTCGAATACTACCCAGCTCTGATAGAATGTAGGTTGTGAATTGTTGATTGTGGATTAGCTCTAATAAAATATTTTGTTGAAGAAGTTGGTCTTATTGCACCCCCGCTTGAGACGCCTCTGCTTGCTCTAGCACTGAAATTTTAGGTAAATTTCTAAAAACATTACCTGTTAAACAAGAGCCACATATTGCGGAATTTAGTATGTCTGTTGATCTCCCACATCTTTTTTTGTAATTATTGCAAAACATCAAATCCAAAAGAGATTTCGAAATTGGCAGTATTGTCATTTTGACAGGGCTGGATGTTTTTGAGTTAGAATCGTCCATTTTCCAATTAATGTTTGCTTATAACCTGAATGCATAAGTAAAAAATTAATAATATATTCTTAAAGCTCAGGATTTCATCTTTAAATTTTCTATTCTCAATAATTTTTTCAAGCTCAACTTCAAGTTGCAGGAATTAAAATAAGCAAAAAACATGGTTTTTCTTATATATTCCTTATATTAAAAATTACTCAAAAATATCATGCTGTATCAATTCCTGAATTATTACACATTATGGAGTGTATTTTAACTTCATTTAAAAGCAAAGATATAATAATTTCTGATTCATATAAATAAACAAAAACCGTTTTGAGAATGAAAATTGTGTCGAATGAATGCTACGAAAAAAATCTGACCTGAACATCTCGTGACTTACTTGTACATCATTGGATATATATATATATATATATATATATATATATATATATATATATATATATATATATATATATATATATATATATATATACATATATATATATATATACATATATATGCCATAACATATAGAAATTTCGTATGAAGAACTTTTATAACATCTTATTGTACATCTTGCATTATAATTGCGATCCGCTGAACCGGAAGTGCACTTTACTCAAGACTTTTTTTTAATTTTCCGCATAAATCCAGAATGATCAGCCGTAGGATACTGTAATTTTGCATTTGAAATTGATGTAGCATCTCAATGGTCATCTTCTATTTTTGTAACAATCGCCTGAGCCGGAAGTCCACTTTATACGACAGACTTTCTGAATTTTCCGCATAAACTCTAAGCAATCAGTCGCAGAATACTTCAATTTTGTTTTAGGCACTTTTATAATATCTAGTTGAACACCTTGCATTATGATTGCTATCGACTAAGCCGGAAGAGCACTTTATTCTAAACATTTCAGTAGGAATTTATTTTTTAATTTTGGGCATAAAATCAGATCTTCTGGTAGTCGTAGAATTTTTGAAATCAGTATTTAGGAATGTTGTAGTATAGGAAAAATGGCCTACTATTTCCATAGCAACCGACTTGGCTGAAAGCGCATTTTACTCGACAGATTCTTAGAGTCTCTTGAGTTAATCCAAAACGATTAACTGTGGAACGATGAGATTTTGTGTTTGATTATATATATCCTTTATTATATATGATCAAACACAAAATCACATCGTATTATACATATATATATATATATATATATATATATATATATATATATATATATATATATATATATATATATATATATATATATATATATATATATATATATATATATATATATATACTATATCATTGGATATATATAATCAAACACAAAATCTCATCGTTCCACAGTTAATCGCTTTGAAGAGATTCTAAAAATCTGTCAAGTGAAATGCGCTTTCAGCCAAGTCGGTTGCTACGGAAATAGTAGGCCATTATTCCTATACTACAACATTCCTAAATATTGATTTCCAAAATTTTACGGCTACCAACAGATCTGAATTTATGCACAAAATTAAAAAATAAATTCCTAGTGAAGTGCACTTCCGGTTCAGTCTATTGTTTTGAAATAGTAGGCAATCATTCAGATGCTACAGCAGCCTGAAATACCAAATTTCAATATTCTACGTCAGATCGTTTCGAATTTATGCGAAAAATTCCAAAAGACTGTCAAGTAAAGTGCACTTCCAGCTCGGTGGATCTCAATAAAAATAGGATATGAGCATTTAAACGGTATAATCGTCCTAAATACTGAATTCCAACAATCCACATTCAATCGTTTTGGATTTATGCGGAAAATTCAAAATTTGTTTCGAATAAAGTGCTCTTCCGGCTTAGTCGATAGCAATCATAATACAAGGTATACAATTAGATATTATAAAAGTGCCTAATACAGAATTTAAATATTCTACGACTGATTGATTAGAATTTATGCGGGAAATTCAAAAAGTCTGTCATATAAAGTACACTTCCGGCTCAGCCGATTGTTACAAAAATAAAAGATGACCATTTAGATGCTACAGCAATTTCAAATGCTGAATTCCAGTATCCTATGGCTGATCATTCTAAATTTATGCGGAAAATTAAAAAAAAGTTTCAAGTAAAGTGCACTTCCGGTTCAGCCGATCGCTATCATAATGCTAGATGTACAATAAGATGTTATAGAAGTTCTTTATACGAAATTTCAATATGCTATGGCGGATCATAAACTGCACTCCCAGCTTGGCCGATTGATACTAAAATAGTAGATAACTATTTTGATGCTACAACAAGTTCAAACACTAAATTTCAGTATGCTATGGCTGATGATTCTAGATTTATGGAAAAAATGTTTCAAGTAAAGTGCACTTTCGGCTTGACCGATTCATACAAAAATAGCAGGTAACGATTCTGATATTACATCAAGCTCAAATACTGAATTTCAGTATCTCACGGCTGATAATTCTGGATTTATGCGAAAAATTCAAAAAAAAGTTTCATGTAAAGTGCATTTCCGGTACAGGCGATTGCAACCATAATGCGAGGTGCAAATCAACACCCTATACCAGTCTTAAATATGAAATTTCAACATTATACGTTCAGCCAGTTTTGAGATTTGCGAGTTACGCACGCACGAACGCACGAACATACGTACCGACCAATGACGTATTATTAAAGTAGACCCAGCGCGTCCTATGGCAGTCCACAGTTTGTTGTGATGTTAGCACTTACAGGGTGAGGGATTCTGAGAAGCGAAGGGAGAAAACATGCTTGTTATGCGGTTTGCCTGCTTTTAGTTATGTTTGAGAAGTGCGTGCCTTTATTCTGTACTGTATGTAAATATTTGTTAAAATAGAAGTAATAATATATTAATTGATTCAAAATAAAACAAAAACGAGATTTTTCCCACATCTCACAATCGATATTTTTTCAAATGAAAATATGTAAGCCCGCTATCTGCGATACAACGATGTTTACCGTCCTCACCCCACTGTTTACTCCAGCATCAAAACAAACGCCGCGTGCTGGGTCTACTGTTAATACGTCATTGGTACCGACATTAAGCCAAAATTAGTCAAAATGGATTCAGGGATGCTCAAAACGGATATTTTCATCAAAATCTCGATAGGTGAATTTTGTCGGTTTCACAATACCTACTTGTTACTTTGTACAGGTAAGTAAAAATGGATTATTTTAAAACATAAGTTCCATCAAACAGAAACAATGTTCATCAATTTAATCATTTTTACATTAAAAATGGAAGTATAATGATGATAAATGTACAAGGATTTTATTTTTTTTATGCCCCTATCAATATATCTTCAATTTTATAAGTCAGTGAGAATTTTAGAAATTATAACCTCCGGTCAAATTTTCTATAAGAGAAAATAGATTATTAAAACCTAATGCCTTCTTCAGAAAGCTTAGAGTCTCCACTTCAAGATCCTTTTTATTTCTTTGTTTTGCGTACATTTTAGATAAAGATACTTTAGTTTTTCTCCGAACACCTCGCTTGCATATTCATATTCAGCGGCTTGGCGCGCGTAGAATTTTCGAACTCACTTTCTTATTTTTAATAATTTTTTATAACGATGAAAAATTTTTTTACAAATAACTTATAACATTAATTTCAGTAAAATTTCACGCTCTTTCAGGTGGTACTACTGGTTTTTCGATTTTTAGTTTATTTTTTCGAGATATAGCGCCAAAACCAAATTTTCGATTTTATTTTCGAAATTATAAACTTCAGCTGTATCACATTTTATGAGAGGTCAAAATCTCTGACAACTGGGCTATAAATGTAAATATAATTTTGGAAATTGGGATTATTAATAGTTCCAACGTGTTGAAAAGAGATAGATATAATGAAAGGAGCTAGTGATATCAAAAATCAAACCGAAGCTCCAATGTGTTGCAACCAATGTGTTAATTTGGACATATGAAAGGCAAATTAAGAATTAAATGTGAAATGGGGCTCACACTAACCTCATTTGAGAAGATGGCATTTCTGGTCTAAGACATGTTCATAAGTAAAAGAGTAGCTCGAAAAGTCCGAACAAAGCTTGGGCTGCAGATTATCACGTGGTACTATGACGTAGCTTGGTGTTCAACTGTCAAAGTGACATTTGAATGTCCGCTATTGTTTTTGTCTACGTTTTGTACTATCAAGTGTTTGGAATATTTTTCTTGTGTTCTGCTACCTTATCAGTGTAAAAAGTGTAAATTTTGAATTTTCAAAGTAATCATGCCTTTTCTCGTGGGGATATCTTTGGGCTAGTTTGATGGGATCTATTTGACCTATTACGGCATAAAAATTAATTCATATTACACAACAACTTTCACGTTATATACCATCAAAATACTCCTTAATCAAAATTTGCAGAAGGATTCTAAATAATCGTCTATTATTTTTCTGATATATAACATATCCTACAAGAAGAGGTATCATTACCTTGAAAACTTGAAATTTACACCTGATTTACACTGATAGGGTAACAAAAAATAAGGAAAATATTTCAAACACTTGATAGTACAAAACGTAAACAAAAAACAATAACCGACGTTCATGTCACTTTGACAGTTGAACACCAAGCTATGTCATAGTACCATGTGATAGCCCGCCTCCCGTAAACGTGGATTATAAACAGAGTTTTACTATATGCAACACATATAAGTAGTTTGTATTGCAGAAGTGCATTGTGGTAAGATGCAAGTGTATCCTTATGTCGAAACCCTTCTTCAGTTAGATGTCTGCTTTGATACTTTTCCTTTTCAAAAATAGATGCCTCTCACATCACTCATCTACTTTCATTTCCCACTACTAGGAACCTCACAAATAGCCTACCTTTCTTTACCCCTACTTCTCACTAGATGCCACACCCATCACGAAACTTCTTCACTCCATGAACGCGGCTCCAATCACTACCCGCACTCTACATTGCGCACGCATCACATCCGATTATTACCGAAACTTACCGATCTATCTAACCTTCCATCGTTCGGCAGCTCAGTATCGTGTTGATAGTGACACCGTTCGAGTGATTCCGGGAGCGGTACGAATCCCGGTTTCTCTATCCTTTTAGTTTAGTCGTAGTTCGAGAAATAACAAATCTAAATAGTGATGGAGCCACAAACGCAGGAGATAGTTGCTAGTGGAAGTCCTGCTGAAGTCCCCAATGATCCAGGGTGAGTGTGGAACATCGCTGCCACCACAGAAAATGTCAAATGCAAGCTACACGTGAAATTATCACTAAATCATCAAAATCCTTGTATATTGCATCCTCCCCTCTAGTGTTGTTTATAAATAAAGTGATTGTTTATGGTGTCCATGGTAACAAGCAATGTTTTGTTACAGAAAAATGTTTATCGGAGGCCTCAGCTGGCAAACTAGCCCAGGTAAATATTAAAATTTTATTTAATTTCTGGTAGTTTTAATTGCGATAATTTTTCGGCGCGCATATGTGTTATGTAAACATTGTATCCGTCAGTATGTCAGTTTGTCGGTGTGTGCTACCTGGACAGGTGATGGAGGGGGTAAATAAACACCCAACTTAAACCTTATTGGCTGGAATAATTAACTCTCTGTTTTGGAAAAAATTTAAAGCATCTGACATCCGTCATTGCATCTAACAGAATCTTATCAGATATTACTACCCGTTATCTTCGTCATATTTTTTATTCTGGATCATACTATTTAAACTTTGTAGCGTCTGCTGAATAAACACTTTTTTCTAAATATTGAGACCTGATGCCTAAAAGATGTTTTTTTTTTTTTTAAATATAGATACCTCAAATTATTGTACAAAGCTGTGAACTATGCAGTGGAATATTTTTATAAAATGACTTGAAGCTCTTTCACTTTGTGGCATATCGATAAAATCAAATATTACTTTTCAATGGATATATTTTATGTACTTTAGTATTTTAGTACCGCAAGATTTAATGGACGATCGGTATCATTTTAAGCGTCGCTTGACGAACGATAACACATGGAGAACAAATAGAAGTATTACTTTATTATTTGCAATTTATATAATATTTTTTTTGAATGACATACAGACATAGTGTCAGCTTGTCAAGTTGTTATTAAATGAATATAATAAGAGATACAATTATTGTTGTACTAAAATTTTTATTTTCCTCATATTTATTTTAAGTCAATACTAACCAGAAAACAAGTAAATATTTTTTGCAAATGTAATTGTACTGACAGTTTCACAAACACTGTTATAGCCTTTTAACTGCTTAGGCCGTAATAGTTATATTTTATTGCCTAGTTAATAATAGTTATATTTTATTGCATAGGTTGTGATAGCCGCATTTCATTGCCTAGGTAGCGATGGTTGACAATAACAAATTTGATAATGGGTATTTGTTTTGGCAATTGTTTGACAATAATTTAAACAAGATTGAACAAATAAGAACTCTGATTTAAGGAGTTTTTAAAAGATCAACTTTTACTTCCGCAGTAAAATTATTTCATTAAACAAATTTGATCAGTTGAAGTTTTATTGGAATTATTACTGTCAAATAAACTAGTGCCATTTGATGGTGTTAATTTTATTTACTTGGGCAGTAAATTCATCCGTCCTTTATAAAACTTGGCATAAGAATTCAAAAATTAACTTTGCAGTTTAATGCAGGACTATAATACGTGAAAAGTATACAGGTTCCTTAGAAATTCGTATAAAAGAAAACAGCGTACTTATTTTAATTCGTAAATAAAGTTTGGAGACTGATAACAGTCTCTTTGTCGATGACATTATGATATATTTACAGTTATAGGAACCTAAATATTGTATCTTGAAGCAAACGATGTTCATATTGGTAACAATTGATTACAATTCTTGAAATCAACTTCAGTTCATAAATCTCAATTTTTTCAATTCATTATTAATCATAATAGTTAATGTTTTTGTCTATTGTTATTTATTTGAATAACAAATTGAAAAAAAGCTGGTATCAAACTAAAGAGACTGTCTTGACTATCTGTTTTACTTTATGAAGCCTGCCTTCAACGATGATGACATTAAATTACTTCTGAAGTTGTCCGCTAGGTGGTACATGTATCAAGTTTCTAAAATAACGTCACAAAGCTGCCTCTGCGTAGTAGAATTAGATTCCAGATCGGTGTTTGTTGGTTTATATGATTATTTTATTATTATTATCATTTTGCAGTTTTTCTTATCATATTGAATTTGATGCACGACGGCAAAAGCGGCATGCATTAATTAAAGGAGTGAAGATGCTTTCATTCGTATTTTTTTGTCTAAACTGACATCTAATAACACTAAATTTGACTTATAAAATGGAAACTTTCAGATAAAAATTACTAAAAGAATAAATAATTATTTAAAATTTCCCAAATATGTGCAGCGTTCAAATATTTTTAAATATATCTTATTACGTTACGATCCTCAATTTGAGAAATTCAATTCTTTTATCAGTGTGCAGAAAATAGTTTTTGGCTCATTACTTCACCCTTAATAATCAAAATTATGCATTAAACAAAAGCTATAAATCTTCTATAAGATAGGAAAATTATAATTGAAATTTTTGCGAATTAGTTTATCTGTGTCCGGGCTGCTGAACAGATAAAATATACCGTCCTGTGCACCCCAGTGATGACGTTGCAGGAGACCTTATTTACCCTGTATGAGGCAATCCGAGTACAAAGGCTGGGCTAACTGATAAATAAATCGAGATACCGGTGTCCTGCGTAAAACTGATTCAGGAAGGGTGTCTTAGTAAAAATACGAAGCATCTACTTTGCTGCAATATAAACGTAGTATAAAAGGACATTGAAATTTGAACTAGTAACTACTTCTTTTTGCCAAATAAATATTTTATGAGTTATAAATCGTTGATAAAACTAAAACTGCACACACCGTGTCCCCTATTTATTTATTTAATTGATTAGTGATAGGTTTACATCATAATAACCTGTTTTCAGAAATAAAACGATTCAATAAATCATTATGGAACCACTTAAGAAAAAAACACTCAAAAAGTATAGCAATAAAATGAACTATGAAAGCCCTACTATATGAATATTTTAAAATAATAAAATTGATTTAAAAAACATCCTCGACCCCTAAGTCCTCATTCATTGCTCTATGTCACCAGTAACAATTTTGTGTAATATTTACAGGTATATGAATCCACCAGGTATCATTTCATACTTAAGAGTACACGACAACACACTTTTTATAGCAAATTGTTGATTAAAAACTCAAATATCGAGCAAATCATCATGAAAATCAACAGGGACCTATTCTGATAGTTGACTACAATTGGAGAAGAATTGCGATGTAATGTGTCCTCAAATGAACAAAATTAAGGACGAAGGTGCATTTAATTTTTCAGGGGTAAATTTAGATCGCAAACAGTATTTGAAAAATAATTGAAAATGGTATCATTGTTTGAAGGAAGTTATTTTTGAAGGTAAACTACCCAAATTATAATCACTTTTGTCGTCAGAGCTCGAGGCTGAAGTGCTGGTTGATAATAGAATATAACTACACCATGGCATGGAGTACAGAGGTCTAACTAGAGTTGGTTTTACCCAGGGCAATATTGTTGGTGTCATCCCTCTCCGCACTTAAATCGAACATAAACATTTATACCTTAGAATAAAATAATAAAATGTCTATGAATGTTTTTATTCAAAATATATTTACACATGAAATATATGTCTTCTTAAGCCCGCAGCACACGAGGCAATTTTCCATGCAATTTTGTTCACTTAATTTGCAGCAAGTTTTCTTGCGCACTGGGCCACTTTGAGGTACACAGACTTGGTAGATTTTCACATTACAAGTATGGATGTTGCCGAAACTAATCGTCGGAGAAGAGCAGGAGCATTTGCTGCAGTTATAGCTTGCTAATTACAAGACAGAAAAAAAAAGAAGAAAAAACTTTGGTCAAGAGAGTGACTTTTGAGAAGGAATCAAGGCCGCAGAGTTTTCAACATTTTGTTTGACGAGTTAGTAGGGTGTATACTAAACGTAGAAAACCTGGAAATGTCAGGGAATTTAGATAAACTGGAAATGTCATGGAATCGTCAGGGAATTTCTGATATTTGTCTGGAAAAAATACATCATAGGATATTTATGCATTATTACTCATAAAAGTATATTTTCACTCTTTAAGATACTAGGGCCATCTGTGCAAATCTATAAGTCTTCCAAATCTATAAATTCATGAAAAAAAATTTATTAAAGTACATTTACTTTTGTCGATTAATGTAAATTCGTTCATGATATCAAGTTCGTTGCGATTTTGTTTTTAATTCACAGATTTATAGGGTTCACACAGAATTGCAACATTAATCTGTGATTATATGTAAACTTGTATCAAACTTTTGTTTTTTACTGTCTGGAATTTTATTGAAAATAACCTGGAAAACCTGGAAGTCAGGGAATTTTTATTTAATTTTTTGGTATACACCCTGAGCTAGGGTACGTAAACATTACCTAATTTCCACTAGCCATAATTTTTACTTATTTGTATCTTAAAACACCACAAAACACAATGTACTAACGAGGCACAGCATTCTGATGCGACATGCAACTCATTGATGTAATCACGTGATTTCGTCGTCTGCTTTGATTGGCTGTGGACAGCAGTCAGTGGCGCAGCAAGTGCGAAAAATAGCACCGAACCTATCTTGAAAAACAAGTCTCGTGGTAAGTCTAGTACCCCGCATCGCACCAAATTTCTTGTATCGGAGCAAGCGTGGCACCCAGTGCGGCGCCAAGTGAACAAAATTGCTTGAAAAATTGCATCGTGTGCGGCGAGCTTTAACCTATGCTAATTTGCAAATATTTCGTCGTATAACGACGTCACTTTTCCTTTTCTTCTCTTTGAATAGTTTCAAAAAAATTCAATTTGTTATCAAATTAACACCCGGGTGTCATCCCTAGAATGGTACACCTGGGCCTACTGCCCCATAACTACAATTAGTGGGGTGCAATACTCGCTAGAAAGTACAAAACTATAATATTGAAATATTTATTATTCAATAAAAATAATAAACTCTTTATTTTAATTGGATGTACAAATAATTACAAGTCTATATCAATTCTCAGATACAAATCGCAATGAAAGTGCAACACTTTTTGTACTAATTATTTAAATTCCTCTTCACCAATAATTACGAATTGTCCGTCTATAGCTAGAAAGTTTGCCAATGGAAATCATTATCAACTGGTGGAAATGATGTGAAAAATATACTCAAACGCAGTCCGTTTGAATTATTTATTTGGTATGCTGTGCAGTTGAAACGTTGGTTTGATGAATAAATATTCAGCTGTTGATTCCGCTTTTATGCATACGACTGTATGATTCAGGTTTTCACTCTAATAATCTTGACAATAATTTATTCAAAAATCTGACGTGGACATCACGTGACTTACTTGAACATCATTGGATACATTAATACACTAGAATTTATTCAAATAGTGGAAAAATGTACTTACTTAGAATTCAGAAATATTATAAATACTATAATGTTCCATGAACTACAAATCTAAGAGTAGGATGTGTGTCCATCATCCTAGATAAGGGAGCAACTGTATACACGTGTTTCGTCCTTATTAGGACTCATCAGTACAGTATAGCCAAAGCCCAAGGTAGTCACGGTTTGAAACTCCAAGTGTTTAATCTCACAAAGAAGAATGATCTGCAGAGGTAGAAACTATATGCAACGCCATCTATCCTGCATAGGTAGAAACTACGTACAACACCATCTAGTGCATAAAGCCATATCTGGCTTACGAATAAATTCAAAAAGAAATATCACAAATGTGATATTTAGTTATGCTGGAAGCATTCTATGAAAACATGAACTCTGTGTAAAATCTGGTAAAATCGAATTCCAATAGATTCTGATTTATGCGAAAATTTAGAAACACTGTTTAGTGAACTGTACTTTCGGTTCAGCCGATCGCAATCATAATGCGAGGTCTACAACTAGATGATATAGAAGTGCTTAAAACAAAATTTCAATATTCTACGATTGATTGTTTTGAATTTATGCGGAAAATTCGAATAGACTTATATAAAATGCACTTCCGGCTTAGATGATTGGGTACAAAAATAGAAGATAACTTATAAGATGCTACAGCAATTTCAAATAACTACTGAATAATATCCTGCGGCTAATTATTCTGGATTTATGCGGGAAATTAAAAAAAGTTTCAAGTAAAGTGCACTTTCGGTACAGACGATTGTTACCATAATGCGAGGTGCACAACTAGACCTTAGACCAGTCTTAAATTCAAAATTTCAGCATTATACGTTCGACAGGTTTTAAGATTTGCGAGTTACGAACAAATGTACGTACATATACATACGTAACGACATCAAGCCGAAAATAGTCAAAACGGATTCAGGGATGCTTAGAATGGAAATTTTCATCCAAATCTTGGAATGTGAATTTTGTCGTTTCCACAATATTTTTACTTTTTACAAAGTACAAGTAAGTGAAAATGAAGAGTTTTGGCATAAAACTGAACTTATTATCTAAACTGTGTAGTGTTTCACAAGAGTCTTGCATTTTTCTTGCTCTTGTCTTGTCTTGCGCAAGAAATGCAAGACAAGAACAAGAACTGGATTTTGCAAGAAGATGCAAGACTTGGCACGAATTGCAACATTTTCTTGCCTCTCTTGCATTCTTGCCAGAACTGCGTATCAATGAGTCCGATTTTAGAGTTTTGAGAGAAAAATGAGTATCGCGTCACTAATAATGAATAGGTGGATCAACTAGAACAAGTCGAGGAGTAACCTTTTTTTCAGTTTTTCTTGAAGAAGCGTACTTATTAAAAACTGCATATGGAATATTTATCTCTTTAGAAGTACTTGAGTAGGAATGTAAGATATAAAATATAAATTTTCTCTACAAAAACATATCCTCAATTGAAAAAATACTTCTATAGATTGATAGAACGAAAAAATGAAAACGTGCATTATTCTCTGTAAAACTTCGACCAGGAGTTCAGGCGCAGAAGACTTCTTATAGATCATGATTCAAACGGCTTCTATGCTTTCTGCTCACTAAGGTCGCCTTGGAGAAAAGTCGTTCTGATGGCACAAATGTAGCGATAATACTCAAAAAATCTCCAGCCATTTTAGAAAGATTAAGAAATATAGAAGTATGAGCTGGCCACCAAGCCAAAATATCAGTGTCTTCGCTTACTCTTCTGGAAGAAAATATTTTCTAGAGTTCTACTCTTCATTTTTTTTTTTATCTATGCCTTGCAACGACGTTGAAGTAGATGTGTCAAGCTCATTTTGGATAAAAATCTGAGTCAATATAATAGTCGTCAAAATAAGTTACTGCAAGTTGTTCCTCATCCTCATTACTTTGACTACTATTTATAATCGACAAAATATCGATTTTTCAGGGGGTTTTCGAATTTCTTGATTGAAATAGGGAGACGCAATAGATCCAATTCGTTTTGTTTTAGTGTTTCATTATCTTATCAATTGATGTTCTGTTTTGTGTATCTAGTTCAAATGCCCATTTCTCTAATTCATTCAAAAGAATATTACTACCCAATACAATCATGGACCTACGAGTTAACTTGCTAAGTCCCCGCAAAAGCAAGTGCTGTGCACAAAAAGCAAGAAATCTAGTAACGCCATCTATTTAAAATATGATATACTAAGTAAAATATGCAAGACAAGAAATGTGCACTGCAAGACAAGAGCAAGAAACTGCTGAGCAAGACAAGAATTCTTGTCTTGTGAAACACTAAAACTGTGCGCGAAGATATTAATTTCTGGCTTGATCTTATGATTTGAGTGCTTAATCCTTCTCCCCGTGGAGTTTTCCAGTCTTTCATAGTTACAAAAGAATTGCTTTGCATTAATTCTTGAAATTCAAATCTTTGCATAAATATGTAATAGTATATAAAACAGTTTCGCCTGATATTGGTGTGGCAGACACTTATAGTGCACTTGGTAGATTAATTGATATTTCCTCAGCCGTAGAGTGCGGCTACTAGTCAAACAATGGGTACTCTTAGTTTTTGTGAAGAGTGCGTCACATAATATACTTATTATAAATCAGTGAAAATCTTATTGACTTTTTGTCCGTCGGTGAGCTATAAATACTCATAAATTTGTAGGAATGAAATAAATATTACTGCTAAAACATATTACAATCGTTTATATTTGGAATGAGAGCCCTAATAAATATGGGAACATCAAAACTGAATAATCAAATGTGATGTAAACATCTTGTTGTTTTTATTTTGTTCCAACTGTTTGAAACGACACAATAGTAATAAAATTGAAATACGTAACATGTTGTACTGCTGGGAAATTTATTAGATCCTCTTTTTTCTCGATTTTTTTCTATTGTGATTTAATTGACTCAGTAAATAACGAGGTAAATAATAAAAATCCCTCAGAAGCTCCATTTTTTGGGTAATTTAAAAAAAAATTTTATCTGTATTTTATTTATATATTTATCTAATACAAGTAATAACTATTGCATCTATCAAAAAAATAAAAATCAGTATTTCAAATATTTGGGGAAGGGGCACTAGTCACTTTCGAATATTTTAAACTTGATATTTCAATTCAAACTTTCAAGAACACTTATGTCAATTTCAACTAAAACAGTTCATTTCACAATATAGTTTCCTCAACTACTAACAGCAGCTGTCAAAGAAGAATATATACAGAAATCATTGATTATATCATGCAAATTAGGACGATCGAAGTTAGAACGTTGTGAGATACACGTGTAAAAAATATAATGTACTCATGGAACTTCAAAAAGCACTCGCTTCGCTTTTATTTTTAACAAAGCCGCTCGTGTATTGGAAAATAACTTTTTACTCTTGTATCTTGAATAACTATTTTCCTATTTGAGGTTCTAAATGTATACTTTACAAAAAAAATCTATAGATGACTATAATAACATTTTATTGTACGATTGTTTTTTTTTAAATTTTTTTATGTAAAATAAAAATATCAGTGGAGAATATAACCATGATTAGAAAAAATTTTTCGTATGGATAATGAGATTTGCGGATTAGAGGATTGGTGTTATTTCAATTTTCATATCACTCCTTTATCTTCCTTGTTTTTTGGTGCGTAAAGATCTCCAAGTTTTCGTCATCTCTTTCTACCTCTCATTCTTGTTCTCTCTTTCTCTGATTGTGCCTAGTTTTTGTCCGTAATCGCTCATGCGTTCTCCCCTCCCATATTCCATTCATCTCTCTCTACCTGTCTCTCGCAGTTTCTCTCTCAATAAAGGAGACTCTCTCGTGATTGTTTCTCTCTTTATGTATATGTCTGTTTCTTTTCACCGGCACGTCTGTCTCTGTCAGTTTCTTCCTGTATTATAACGTACAATTATGGACACGCAACGCTAATTCTATGGTTGATAAGACGAGGATGGTTTCATGGTCGATGGTTGAGACGGTTAAGGCGATGCGGAGGTTAGAAATGTCACTGAAATAAGAAAGGAAGACGAGTTTGTATATCTTTTCTGAAGATGATTTTTAGATGGCTACGATTTGTTTTTATAGACTCTCAAATATCTACTCTGGAAAAGTTAGCATTCATTTAACATTTTTATTCAATATTCTCTCTTCATTGTTGAATTGAAAAATGGAAGAATTTTTTGTAATCCACTTTTTTCTAATTGTCAGAATTGAAATGAATGAATGAAATTGTGAATTTCAAAGGATTGTTTTAATATAATTATTTCACAGTAATATATATCTTTTTTGGTAACTTAACAAGTTTTGAAAATTGTGAGAACCTTTTTTTTTCTGATGAAGTTTTTTTAATGTAATTGCCTCATGATAATTACCAGGTTTATTCTTGAATCATTTTACTTTTCAATTATATGGTGGGACTGACCTTTCAAATTCTTTTTATTGTACAATCAATGATTAACTATGATGCCAAAACTGCAATGAGCCGTTATACAAAAATAGGTACAGGATCTATTTGAACCTTTTCTCTGTGTGGCACTGTTAAAGAAAGTTCCTATTGAGAAATAAGTATGTTGCCAAATCCTGTGATCTATGGGTTTGGTAAAAAACAAAAGCAGCATTGATATATTTTTGAGATAAAAGAAGCTAACACTCTCGCCAACATCCTGACAGGATCAGATTTACTGCAGTTAACGTAAACATTTTGATGTGGTTTGTGATTGACAACAAGAGAATATTCATTCTCAAAAATATAATTTGGAGGAATTCATGATTGAAAATAGAAATTTGTTAGATACAAGTGCCAAAAGTCTTTATTATATTTGTGAACATTTCAAATTTCCATTATGTACGTAAAGCATTTAAAGAATATTCGAAACTGATACTCAATCATTCGCAATTTCGGTCTGCGTCATAATGAAGTAATAAATCTGATGATTTAATTACGAATTCCCACTTATAATGTACAAAAACATATATTTAATGTGCACCTAATCTATAATTTTAAAATATTGACTATTAATCAAGATACGTTAAAGGAGAATTAACTACCAAGGTCGTTATTCTTCAACAAAGCGCTGAATGAAATAAAATGATTTATATATAAACTGTATTATGATTTTCAAACTTGTTACAGATTTACGAAGGCGTAAATAATTTTGCTTGGTAAAGTCTATGAATCTATAATTGAAAATAGGATAAGAAAGATGATAAAAACAGGTATTGAAGTATCACAAAATGGATTTAAGAAAGGGCGCAGCACAAAAGACCATGTTTTCACGATAAGACAGTTAATAGAACGAGCACTGAAATTTAAAAAGAACTGTGCATCTGTTATAAAGACCAAGAAATGGCGTTCAAAAAAGTGGATTGAAAATGATATGTATGGAGAGGAGTGCAACAGAAATCAATAGGAATATTAAGAAATATCTAGCATAAAACTAATAAGAACTGCATCAGAACCGAAAAAATTTTGTCTGACGTATTCATGACCCGAAAAGGTCTAAGACAGGGTGGTTTAACCATCGAATGAAAGTTGACTCCTAAATTATTTTATGGATGTGGTTTTCTTTCAAAAAATTCAGTTATTACTCGAATTGTAAATTAAACTAACCTTTACAAGTATCCACTGAAATACTGGACTAGGAATCCACAGAAATATATCAACATGACTGTTCTTAATACCACTGGATTACTGGAGACATTGAAAATGATCTTATCGACAGGGTTTCAGGGATGTATTACGACTCATTTGTATTATTACCAAAGTATCAGGCAGATAGATAACTTCGATGAAAATTTTAAAATATGGCAACCGGGGATCTCTGGTTATTCCAATATAGGAGTGAATCTTCTTTTGAACCATTTCTACAAGATATATACAACATATTCTGTAAGAATCAAAATAAATTATAAAAAATACGTTCAATGCACCCATGTCTTGTTCTCCACTAGGATAGTGTAAATATCAGTCATCCATCTATTTCAAGCAAGTTATACTAATGTATTTATGGGAATTCCTAATCCAGTATTTGAATGGGTGCTTGCAAAAATTCTCGGGGTTTGAGTTCCAATCTTTGCTAACCATTCCGTCATAAAGCTTAGTTTTCTTTGAGATTCGAATAATAGCTAAAAGTTTCAGAAAGAAAACCACATCTATAAAATAATTTGATAGTCAACTTTCTTTCGATGGTTAAACTATAATTTCAGTCCTTACTGTTTGGCTTCAGACAAAACAGTAAAGAAAGCTGAGAAACAGAATAAAAAAGAATTATGTACATGAACATTTGGCATGAAGGACTTGGAAAAGTATATATGAATATCAATACAGACAAAACTAAAATAATGATGATGAGTGATCAAGAACAAAAACACTCGAATATTAAATTGAAAAATAGAAATCTCCAACAAGTAGATCATATCAAATATCTGGCAGTACATTTAAAAATAAAAGGAGAGTTGAAATATAAATAAATCAAAGAATACAAGGTGCAACAAGGATCTATTACTCTTTAAATAATACAATATTTAGTAATAGAAATCGAAAGAAAAAATTAAAGTTGAGACTATACATGACAATTTATCTTCCTATACTACTGAATTGAAGTGAATCTTGGGTTAACAATACAAAATAAAACAGCAAGACACAAGCGTCGAAAATACGATGTTTAAAAGAAATCGAACAGGTAATGATAATGCATAAGTCTCAGAGGAGGCGCTCAGGTTCTCCTGCGTAGTCGTCGATGAAAATCGCATAGCCTGGGCAATAGAAAACCTGAAGCCATATAAATCCCCAGGCTCAGATGAGATTGTACCAGCCCTTCTTCGGTGGGGGTGCAATCTGTTAATGCATCACCTGGTTTGGATTTTTAGAGCCTGCATTACCCTCACTTATGTTCCACACCTATGGAGGGAAGTAAAAGTAGTCTATATTCCAAAACCCGGGCGTGTAGACTACTCTACACCAAAATCCTATCGCCCTATGAGTCTTACCTCTGTTTTTCTTAAAACCTTGGAGAGACTTTGTGATAGACACATAAGAGATACGGCTCTGACTACAAACCCGCTACACTCCAACCAACATGCCTATATCCAGAGCAGATCTACCGAGACTGCTCTTCACGCCGTGATCAGCAACATCGAGAAATCTCTGGAATATAAAAATTCCACCCTGGGTATATTCATTGATAAAGAAGGAGCTTTTGACAAAGCAACATTCTTCCCATTGTCCATGCTCTCGAAGAACATGGAGTCGAAGCACCTCTTGTTAAATGGATTCATTTCATGCTAGAACATAGAGCTATACAATTTCCCACTGGGGAATCAAATAACAAAGGCTACGTTACTAGAGGATGCCCTCAAGGAGGTGTACTCTCACCTCTTCTGTGGGCAATTGTTGTTAACAGTCTTCTGGAACTCCTTAACAATAACGGTTATCATACCATCGGATACGCGGATGATATTGCAAATCTGCTCAACGGTAGATTCGAGACCACTCTTGCCTGTATAGCAGGTGATGCTCTCAAACTCACTGAACACTGGTGTAAAGAACATTCTCTTTTGGTCAACCCAACCAAGACGGAAGTAGTCCTTTTCACTAGGAAACGAAAGATTGGCACACTGAATATGTCAAAAATCTTCAACCAAACACTAAGTTTGTCTAAGTTCGTCAAGTACCTGGGCATCATACTTGACAGCAAACTCAACTGGAGTTTACACCTGAACTTCAAAGTTGAAAAAGCCTGTATAGCCTTTTGGCAATGTCGTCGAACCTTAGGTCAAACTTGGGGTCTTAGCCCAAAGCTTATCTTATGGCTCTACACTGCTATTATTAGGCCAATGATATCCTATGGTGCATTTGTTTGGTGGCCTGGAGTCAGACAATCAACTGCACGATCAAAACTAGAACATATGCAACGGTTATCATGTGTAGCAATTACAGGTGCCATGCGCACAACTCCAACAGCAGCGATGGAAGTCCTTCTATGTCTTACCCCTCTAAATCTTCACTTAGAGGAGGTTGCTACGAAGGGAATTCTTCGCCTCCTACACTTAGGTTTGTATCCTAAAACCGGAGCTAATACCAGGCATTGCTCCATCTTAAGGGAGGCAACATCGGGAGCTCCTCTCCTAGAGATGAGTACCGACTCCATTCTTCCAAAATTCTACTTTGATAAATCTTATCAAATCATATTAGATGGTCAGATATCCTCAACCTCTAATATTAAAATATTTACTGACGGTTCCAAGAAAGGAAAAGGTTCTGGTTCTGGTATTTTTTCAGACCAAATGAACTTGTATGTCAGTATATCCTTAGGACAGTACCCCAGCGTCTTCCAAACAGAGATCTTTGCAATTTTGCCTTCCGCGACATTGATCAAAGAACGCAAATTTATAAATAGAAATATAAAGATATATACAGACAGTAAAGCTGCTCTTCGCAGCCTAAGTGGATGCAAATTCACATCTAGGCTTGTCGAATTCTGTCACCTTGCATTGTCAAATATATCTCAACACAACGTTGTGGAACTTATTTGGGTAAGAGGGCACAATGGAAATGAAGGCAACATCTGTGCAGATAACCTTGCTAAACAAGGCTCGTCAGTTCGACCCTATGGTCCAGAACCAATGTTGCCCCTATCAAAAACTGTTTTTCACAAAATAACCCACAGAATTACTTTTGAGAAATTCTCCAGCAGCTGGAACACTTCAACTTACTGCAAACAAACGAGAAATCTTATCCCCAAGCCATCCACCGAGCTTGCCAATTATCTCCTAAGACTTTCAAGGAGGAATCCTTAACTTCTCACAGAGGTCCTTACAGGGCACGGTCGCTTTAATAAGCACATGCACCGAATAAAAATTTCGAGCAGTCCTCTTTGTAGAGGCTGCAAGGACGACGATGAAACAGTGGAGCATATTCTTTGCGAATGCTCCGCTCTATCTCGTAAAAGAAGATCCATACTGGGGGAAGCATGGCCTTCCATGGCTGCACTTAGCACAACTCCTGCTGCTGACTTGTTAGCCTTCTTCCTCAGCGTTGACTGGCTTCAAGACCAGTAGCATGTAGCTGTGCACCCGGAGGTAGCACAATGGGCCCTTAAAGTGGCCTCGGTGCGCGTGTTATTCACCCTCCCCTAGAAAAATAAGCAGGGGCAGACTACATACAATTAGGACGACAACATCAAAAATATATTAGAGCAAAAATGGAAATCTTAAGACAGGCGACTTCTATAGCTAAAGACAAAAAAAAATTGGAAAAAGCTCATAGACGAAGAGTAATCTAAACCTTTGACACCCAATAGGTACAAGAGAATATCAGATTGTATTATATATAAATAATTTTACTATCATTTATTAGAGTTTACTCCTTAAAAATCGATTTTTCTACATAGGATGGGGAGAAAACCCGAGGTCGTTATGTTAACAAAAAGTGAAGTCGTTATGTTTCCTTAAAATCTCAAAACTTCGACACCGTTCCACCAATTGAGTTGAAACTTTTGAAAGTGGTTGCTGGCACTTTCGTGAAGGTTTTTAGTATAGTACCATCAACGTACATCCGATTGCGCATTGTTCATCCGATTGAGTTGAAATTTTCTATAGGTACTTATTATTGGAACTTGCATGAATTTTTTTGATATAGTAGCATTAACGTACACTAAGTAGCGCACGGGTCGTATTTGTTCCTTCGCGCATGATCCATCCGATTGAGTTAAAACTTTATATCGTTGTTGGAACTTAATACCATCAACGTACATTAAGAGGCGCATGAATCGTATTTGTTCGTTCAAGCATCGTTCATTCAACTTTCTACACTTGTTACTGGCACTTGCATGAAGCTTTTTGGCGTAGTATTATCAACCCACAATAAGTAGCGCACGAGTCGTATTTGTTCGTTCGCACATCGTTCATTCGATTGAGTTGAAACTTCCTGTAGTTATTATTTACACTTCCGTGAAATATACTGACAAAGCATCTTTAACGTACGATAGATGGCACGCAAGTCGTATTCGATAACTTTTCGAGTGTACTGCTTAAAAATATATTTTCACGTATGTCTTCTCTTAAGCAAATTAGGGAGCGAAATCAAGTGATCACAAAATGTGAATTCGTTATGTAGTCCGTCCACGCAACAAATTCATGCTTCTTATACTATGTATTGAGTATACATATATAATATCAAACTTCAATTTGCGAAAGTATATAAGAAAGCTATTCAACGATACGCGTGAGAACAATTCAATCATAAAAAACGAAGTCTGAGTAAAAGAAACTTGGAATTAGTGATATGATTATTGAAAACTGATGGAATTGAATAATTATTATTCTATCATTATTTTCTGTTGTTTATATTCCAAGACAACGCATGCACAATTTTTTTTGCTTAGTTCAATTATCGATTGTTTGAGGAACTAGTTGAGTTGTGTTATCTTCTCGGTTATAAATACGAGCTCCCTGCGCTTATTTTGAATAATTTGTTGAGCGTCCAGGTCCAGCTAGAGCTAGATTAAGAAATAGTATGTTGACTATCTGATCTACTGAATTCAAAGTACAGAGCGAAGCTTAGTCTGTAGTCGGAATGGGCGCTCGCTTTGCAATGTGAGTGCTCACGTTTTCGCCAAAGTGAACACTATTGAGTGGCGAGTCAACACAAAAAATCAAATAATGAAGGAATATGATCTCGCAACCTATATTTTCGAATGATTTTTATTTGATGATAAGGATCTTTGACAAATGAATTTGATAGTTTTCTTATAGTCTTGACCCAATATAGTTTGGTATACTGTGGAGGAAGCTGATCAACGTCAAGCATCAGAAAATAACAATTAAATAGACAATGAAGCAAACCATGATTTCAGAAAATATTTTATTAGATGAAGTAAAAATTGTATGGTCAAAGTTCAGATATTTAATTTCGAAGTAAAAAATTTCTCGTTATTGCAATATTAAATAAATCCCTTCATCCAGAAATGAATAATTGAAAGTACCTACTTGTTTTGAATCTTCTTGAATATGCGACTCCTGTACTAGTAAACAAATTATGGCGACCCTCTAGGACCGTAATTTATGGTATAGCCTTGAAAACTCGACTATTTAGGTTAATTCATGGAGACATGAGTATGTTTCATCAAAATTTTCCTCACACGGAGGTCCGGTGACAATTCAAAGGAAAGGTGTACACGAGTTCTGTTAACTCTGAATACACAAATAATTTTTGTGATCCTGTTTGGCTACTAAAATTAGCATTGATATTTTGAACCACCTGAATATTTTAACTCTTCAAGGGCGAGAAGGGAACATTCCAAATAGAATGATTTTTCACAAAACTACAAAAAATTATGTATGAATCTCCATTGCATTCAGATGATCGTCAAAGAAATTTCAACGGATCTATCAGTGGTAGCAAGCTCTCACATTCCTTGCATGATACAGAGTTTGCATAATTTAGAAGAGAACTATTAAGCTATTTTCCAGAACTGAACTCTTAAGCTGATAATGGGCACAGATGGATACTAAATCCTTGTTTGGATACGTCATGACTGATCCAACCATAAAGATGAAGAAGAATCTTATAGATTTTGCTGCTAATGACAGGATGAAATTCAATTTGCATAAGATTGACGTCTTCAGATAAAAAAATGAATATCCAGAGCTTGCAAGGTAAGCTTTCAAATTAACAGTGCAATTTGCTACTTTCTATCCATATTAACTAACGTTCTCTACAATGGTGAGCATAAAAACTAAGAAGAGGAAAAAAAAGCTCCAATTAGAAAATTATTTGGTTGTTTGTATCCTAAAAATAGAACCACGTTCTCGCTAATTATTACAAAATAAACTGACACAGTCTTCTCACTGAAATTGTTGTATTATTATTATAGTGTGAGATCTACAATCCTTGCTTTTTACTTTTACCTGGAATGCGATCGCAACGCCCATGAGCAAGAGATTTTGACCCACAGGTTAAAAAACACTGTACTAGAGTGATGATTTGTAAACTGTATGGTTGAGATTCATTAATATGTCAGAAAAAGTTATCCAGATTACTTATAGATTTCTAGACATTTAGCTATAGTCACAAATATGGTGTTAATTTGGCCAGGATTGCATCTTCAAGCCTCACCGAAAATTCATCTTTGAATTCCATTTTGTTTTCAGATAGAGATTTTGAAATTTTCCACGTGTAGGGATGGTTGAATGTACGCTTTCAGTGCTCACGCTCACACAATACTACCTCGATGAAATGAGCGTTGTGAGCGCTAGCTATGACGTCACTATTGTTTTCGTGGGCATTCTGAGCGCCCATCCCGAACGCAGCTTTATTATGTTGATCAGTCTGATCCAGAGTGTTTAATTTTGAGGAGTATCAATATCGTTCGACCGTAGGTTCGCTTGATACTTTCTCAAAACTGAAAATTTATATTGCGTGAGTAAAAATCCTGCATGCACGAAGCTCATGACTCCGTTTACCTAATTTTTTGCTTTTGTTGTCCACTTTGTATTTTTATTTTATTGGAATAAAACACCAGAAATTATTCTAGCTTTATAAATTAAACTACCTTCTCCTCTGTCCTATTCAGCCATTTAGGTATTTTACATGAGCTGCTTCAGAAGAGTTGGCTATATTAAAATGAAAGATATAAGGAGCATATTTATAGTTGAATAGGTTCAATTGCCGTTCTCGAACACTGAGTGACCAGTCTGCCTGCGCGCTTAGGAAGATTAAGGCGGGGTCAAAAAGAATGAATTTCACAAGAAAGAAAATATTAAGCTCAGAGATAAAAATTATGGAAATGTCAAGTATTTTCTGCTACGAAATGTGGAAAATTATTCGCAAACGATTTATTGAAAGAGAAAGGACTGGCAGACTGCAACAAAGCTGCGTTAACTTTTGTGAAAGAAAAATTATAAGGCTCATCATTAAAATTATTGATAATGATTGCTTGACTATCAACGAAGCTATGTGCTGAATGGCAGAGGAAAAAACGGAAGATAACATCGAGGCAGACTGTGATGAAGAGCGCGCCTAGATCGCGCTCAACAAATTCGTTTCGTACGTTACGTTACGATACATTATTTTGTTAATTATATCATGTCAACGATAAGATAACAATTTCTATATCTTACATATATAATAAGGAGTGCTAAAAGATATATCTAATATTGGAATAATATTTTTACTAGGAAAAAATAGTATGAACAATTGGAGACATTCTGCTGTTAACATCGGACTCATCGTACTGCATATCTTCTTCGCTTTTGCAATCGATATCATTCTCAGATTAGATTTCTTTGATATTGACTTGAACGTTGTGATACGAGAATTCATTCACAGAGTTTAATTTTTCTTTTTACTCATAAAGTCATACAATTCTTTTCATTTTTGAGGATGGTCCAGGGGAGACCGAGACTGTGGAGTAAAGAGAGAAAGATAAATATTTTGGCAAAAATTGTTCAGTATTCAATATGACATTTTCACTGGTATATTTGAATCTTATACCAAAGTTTGTTTGCCAATTCCTACAGTTAATATATCGATAACATTCTTCTCCCTATAAGTTTCTTATTTGATGATGTTTTCTGAATTATCAGTAGAAAATTTAAATTGACTGGTAAAATACTCAGATATATACCGGTTAATCGGTAAGTTGACATTGTGAACTTTAGATGGATAATAAGATTTTACTGCTGACAATTCTTCTTTGTTTTGTATGTAAAGACCGATTTATCCACATAGAATATGAATTTAGCATACCCGTTAGGTGTAAAATCATTAGGTATAAAAAGTTTTCATTATATATATTTTTAATTCATAATTTTATAGTGAATCAAACTTTTATCTTTCATCTCTCACAGCTTATTTCTCTTTTTACTCTCATCGAGCATCAAGTTAATCTCTTAATCTTCTAATGTGCATTGAGTAACCCTCCCAGAGAAATGTAGGGATCCTAAACATTTCTCTCTGCCTTCCAGCTAGTCTTGCCTTTGCCCTTTCGAAGCGACTAACGCATTAAGGTCAGATATAAGATATTTGCTATCGTCACGCAGTTCTTATCAGGGTTATTATAGACATGAGGAAGCGGTGCAGTGGAATGGATGACATGTATATAGCTTTGTATTGATTTTTGGTAATTTGAAACTGCGGGAGGTCTTGTTTGTTTGTTTCAATTGTTCTCAACTTGTCAAGAGTGCTCCACGATTGAAGATGTTTATCGCATGAATGAATAAATTCATGTTGCATTACTAATAAATTATATTATATTATATTATAGTAATAAAAATATGAAATAGGCATGTTACATGAGAAGAACACTAATTTTTCTATGAATAATAGACAGAATAAGAAGAGGGAATTGACTGTATTAATAATTATGGGAAAGAAATTTGACTGTTATGAGCACGACCGTAATATGATAAGGGGGCAAGAAAATATGTGACTGCTATGAGCACGGAACCAAATAAATTTTGGTGCTAAATAAATTATGTAGTGGAGAAACCGAAATGTGGGAGTTCAGTCTAGAGTTTTATTTTAATCTACTCTACAGTTTCGGTCCCACCTGGACCATCTTCAGAAGTGAATAAAATTAAAGTGTGTATGTGTTGGCATCTGTGTGTAGTAATAAGTTGATTAAAAGTCGGAATAATAAAAATGTGGAAAACAAACATGTTTTCGGTCACAAATTTTAAAATAAAATATTTAAAAAACTGTGCTTGGCAACAACTGACTTTTATGAAAGACCAAGACTAATTATGTAGTGTTCCATTGTCAAGTTTGTATCATGATTTCTTTGGTTTAATAAATAAACTCATTTTGATGTATTTTAAAAATGAGATTCGACAGAATGTTTACATGTATTTATGAAAAAGTTACTGGAGAAGAAAGGACTTTGCCCAAGAAAAAGAAGTGTAACGGAAGCACGATTAATTATAGAGGAACTATGGGGCACAAAAGAGTAGTTTGGAAAGACCATGCAAAAATCAGATGTACTTAATTTTTCAGTTTCAGTTGGTTGATTCTTCCGAATAATAGAATTAGTCCAATTTTTTAAAACAGGCATTCATTTCCGCGATCACATCCTAGTTTGAGTATATCTTTCTTATCAGTCATTCTTTCATATTGAAGAACAGATAGGGGAAGGTGAAACGAATTCAAATCTTAATACTGTAACAAAATTAACTCGTTTGTGGGCTTAGTAAATTCAATTCCACTTATGACTACAATAATATAATTAAGATATCTACTAATAAATCGTAATAAATACTTCTACTTATAACTGACGCTAAAATAGACATTGACACTACACTTTTTTACACAATAACACTGTCTGCTATTTCCTCTGCTTCTTATTTATTTCGACTAGTTAATTTATTGATTTTCATTCTTACGCGCTTCGTATCCAAACTACCAATAATCATCATTTCCCTGCTTGGCCTAGTCCAGGGTTTATAGATGCCCTCCCAAGATTTCTCGAAGCTTCCAGAAGCTTCTAGTTGGTTTCCAGAAACTCCACTAGATGTCACCACGTTCTTGGCGCATAAATCAGTTGCGTTTGCCACTCGTTTTATCAGCAGATTGTGTTGGAAGTTCATCTTCTGGAGATTCTGTTCGTTACAGTACCATAAATTTAGCAATCATAAATCCAGGGGAGTTAGCTAGTGCATTGTATTGACGGAAAGCAAATTATAACGATAGATAACATTTATCCGTAGTAGTTCTACTCATTTCCCAAAAGACAGTCGCCCATAAACTTCTCAGCTAAAGAAACAGTCTTCGTTTTTTGTGGAAATTCTCCTCTGCAACTTGTTAACGAAGCGACGCCCAAGGCATATGGCAGTATAAACAGTTGCAAACTGTCCTCGGAATACATCGTTTGAGGTCAATCGAGGGATCTATCTTGCGGAAAACTATCTTTAAAGTTGTTGAAAATACTACATACGCATTTACGTGTCATGACTACAGTCAGAGTTAGAAAAAATTGTTGTTTTTCTCTCTTTTTCAAATAAAACTTTTTTATTTCACACAGTTTTTTTTGTTTTGAACATGTTTTTAATTTCAAGAAGGAAGTTATGTTTAAAACAAACAAAAATCTAGTTTGAAGCACTTGTTGTGAACTCTTTTTCATCTTGGATTTGTAAGAACGAATGATTTTTATGCCAAGTTGTCAAGTTTCTAGAAAAATCAAAGCTACTCCAACTATTTTTGCAATTATCTCCTCAAATTATATGCTTTTGTTTTGTGCTCTTTCTTTTATTTCCTATTTATCGTATTCGGCTTACAAAATTGCCCCGGGTAGAACAAACGAATAAAGCTGATATTAACCTGTGACGAAGCTAGTTTCTCCCGTTCATCCTTAAAAAGTGTAAATTTACAGGAATCCGAACATTTATAATATTTCTGTGAAACATTTCTGGTGCTTGCGCTGTGATCCTAACCTACAAACAATATTGAGTTAAAAAAGTTAGTGGAAAAAGATAAACTAACTTACGTGATACCCTTTACTGAGTGTCAAAGTGTTAATTAAGTATAAGAATAACTATTAATGCCATAATAAGGTGTTCTAAATGAGTTATAGTTGTAATTATTGAACATTGTCAAATTTCATACTTCACATATATAGAAGCGCCACTGCGCAGAAGCTTTAATATCAAAGATAGCGTTAATGCTTTAGTCATACTTTTGTAATAAGAGATAGTGCTGGTAGCATTTGATAGAGCTACAGACGTGAAGTCTCGGAAGATTCAATTGTTATGTTTGAATTTCAAATTAAATTCAAGTGTGGCAATAATATTTTAGATATATATTCTTCACTTTTCTGAGTATGTGGTGTCAGATGATGGAAGCACCTTTTTGTGAGCTCTACGTTGCCTAATTTAATCCAGTCGCTCAAATTTAAATTAGGTTCTCCAGATTATTCTTTTAAATGAGGACCTCACTGTTCCTCTAAGGCTACTTTAGATGCTATGCGGGAATTGTCGATCAAGCAAGTCAAGTGAGCGGACTTGGAACTTTAGTCGCTTTGCATTTGGCTAAATTTTTTTGAATGTCTAGGGTGGGGGCAGCTACCCCTACCTGCCTCACCTTGGCGACGCCCATGTATAGGCTATTTGTTTATTTCTACTTGTTTCTAGAAACAGTCAAACCTCGAGTTGAACATTTTAGACGTTTTGATTATTTGATCACTCGATAAAAAGATTATTCATTCATTGTAGTGTTGTTTCTCATGCTACAAAGATTAATCTCATAAAATTTTTATATATTATACAATTGTGTAGGTAATAGATAATACATTTTATTTGATAGCGTGTAATAAAAACTGATTTATTGTGTATTAGATTGATGGGGGTGGCAGAATCAAGGGTTATTTTCTTATATTTAAATGTTTTTCAACCAAGGGCTATATTATATATTGCTGGAGCCGAGGCTGAAGCGGTTATAAAATCCTGAAATGTCACGCAATATATTTATTACCAGATTAAATAATAATTTATTTTAGAATAGAAAGAAAATAGTAACGATTATTCACTCAAAAAAAAAAAAATGAGTCTATAATAAATCAGAATAAGTCTATTTATTGGAGAGGAATGAAAAAAACAAATTGAAATAAATTAATGATCAAAATATAGTACTGTATTTATTTCTATTATGTCACTACACATCATCATATTGTAACCAAACTTGACTCGTTTTTGTGTTTAATTATTTATTTTTAACTTAAAGCTACTTTAATGAAACTAAAACTCCACTAACTAATGCTTCTATTTATTCCGACGCTTAACTACATAACTAATTCCACAATTATTTATTATTTACACAATAACATTATCTGCTATTTATTTCCACTTCTTCTAATTCATTACCTTGTTTCTCAATTATTTACATTGCTTCACTCATTTATTTTTACCCTTGCACGCTCCTATCTGAACTACTATCAATTATACCCTTGCTCGACTTTGTCTCCGGTTTACATATCCCTGGCTATGGCTTCTCGAAGCTTCCAGAAATCTCTAGTGGGTCAGACGTCACCACATCCTTGGCGCACATTAATCAGTTGCGTTGACCACCCGTTTAACCGGCATATTTCGATGGAAGTCTATTCTGTAGATACATCTTCGTTTTCAACGATGTGAAAAAATGATAAATAATTTATTCTTTAAATTATCTTTGAATTGTGACTACAAGATGATTTTTATTTCCATTGCAAAATAAGTTTTTTATTGCAGCATTCAGAAACATAGCATTATGACAAATAAACAAAATGTGAAGTTTGCTACAAACGAGCGCAAGAAAATTACAGGGAAGTCCCAGAAAAATTTCAAAGCAAACATCAGATGAAAAATGTACACTACAATTTTATCAGCAATGTACGATTACAACTCGTGTTTCCAAGGACGCTTGTTGGAGATTCGTCAATAGAGAATGTACATGCAGCCATAGCTACAGTCTCGTGCAGTACATAATAAGTGAAAAAGCTTTTTCCATCTTACTCTTTGCTTTTTGCTCAAAGGAAATGTATTGTGACATACGAATGTACTGTATAACAAATATATAACATTTATTTGTTTGGTTCCGTTCTTGAAAGGTCCAAATGATGCACTATTAGATTCGCTGAATGCTTGTTTGTCGGTCTACAAGTTATACAGTCGGTTCTATAAAAGATCAAGTGGATTTAAAATTGATTTATCCTATAGATTCCAATGGTAGGTATATTAGTGGAATATGGAAGAAAAAAATTCAAAAGATTTAATCAATGATTTTTTTTCGAAAAAATCACACTGATTTTAATCAAATGATTTAAATCAAGCCAACTTTGCTTTCCGCTGATTTCTTTACATTAGAACAACAGTAAGGTCTTTCTGAAAAAAATTATCTCAACGTGATATCTATAACTTGTTATTAAATATCTTATAGATAAAACTTTTCTATTCTTATTCCGATATATCTGAAAATAATATAGTACTTTCAAATTATGTCTCGTATCCGACAAAACGGTGTTATTGGCGAAGCGCTGCTGTGACGTCATTACGCACGTTGGTGATCGAAAATAAGTGCATTAGAGATAGCAACCGTGTATTAATACGACTTGGAACAGAATCGGGCACAAAATCAGTTCTGATTGGTTCGTAAAGGTACAGTCAGATAATTTGCCAGAGGTTTACGTTTAAATGATTGCCGAATGTTTCTCAAAAAATGAGTTTTCAACGTAGCTGAAACAAGTGGTGTCAAAACCTAGGGTCTATTATGGCTCTTGGTTTTGACAGTAAGACGTCTATTTTTGTGTGCATAGTGTGGTAAAATACTGTTCAAGTAAATTATTGATCCAAAAACGTTATAATTAGCAACTGGAACGTCTTATATTTGATCCTGCCACGTTAAAGACTTAACTGATAATGCAATATTTATTTGTTGAAACTTCGTGATATTGTTTTGATTGTTTAAATTTACATTAGTGTCATGTTACAAGAAACTAACCTAACCTAAATGCATACAAAATAATGAATAACACCATATCCGAATTAATGTACGTTGATGGATGTCAAGTTCGTTGTCTGCTATTTGTTTGAAAGTTTCACATAATTAAACGTTTTCTTGGAATCTCGCAGTACTTTAAAAATGCGATAACTTCATAAAAGGTATTTTGTTATAGACTAGAATTGTCAAAACTACATATTTTGAGGTTATGTTTTTACTGAGGATGACAGCCAAATTTGTATATCGATTTTTGTTATTAATGTACTTAAATTGAAATGGTCTATACAGCAACATAAATGAAAAGTCAACGTGATACTCCCAGCACCACGTCTAATTTGTTATAACCTTTTTTTTCGTATCTTCCATGTTGGGACATTTATAAACAATTTATTTGCTTTCCGATGATGACTGCTGCTATCACACCCAACCACATGCAATACTTATCAGCCGGTTTTTTTTTGGAACCGAACTTTCTTCTCCTGGCTCCATGCTATAGCTGAGCACCAACGTGCGTAGTGACGTCAGAACAACATGGCGGTTCTCTTATTAGTGTCAATATTTATTTTAATGTTCGACTAGTTTATTATTGTTGTCATAATAACACTGATTTCATGTTAATTACGTAACAAATAATACCCGAGGGCATTATGTTTCAAAATAATGCCCGAAGGCATTATTTTGAAAAATAATAAACAAGTTTCCTAGTTACAGTAAGTGACTAGAGTAATTTCTCTGACATAAGTCACAATGACAGGACATATATTGCTGAAAATTCTGATTGAAATACAACAAAAGTCGGACATTAAACATTGAAAGCGCCACGGGAGTTGAACAGACAATAATGCCTACGGTCAACGTACACACCTCGGGCCAGAGCCCCTCGGAAAGTACACTGCTGACCTCAGGCATTATTGTCCTTTTAACACCCTTGATACCTTAATTACTATAATGTGCTCAGAGTTCATCTTCGATTTTTATTTAAAATCCCGAAAGATCCTGTTATTATTAGTGTATGCTTCTTTTGATCATTTATTGCCATGATCCACCACTATTGGAAAAGCTAGATAAAAAAGTATTATTGAAAGAAAAAAAATTAATAACCAATCAATTTAGATAAATTGGCAAAATTCGTTAGTAGCTCTTAGTTTAATTTGTATTGAAAGAAAAAAGTTATTAACCAATTAATCCAGATAAATTGGCAAAATTCGTTATCAATTTTCAGTTGTTTTTACCTCTGAATTTATTTTTCAAATGAAACAATAGTAATTTATTTGAAGTTATTGTCCTGCAAAAAAATGATGGATTTTCAGTTAATTGTTTTGGTAATAATTGAATTTAAAATATAGTTCATATATCTCCAAACAACAAAAGAGGAAGTGGATATTTCAAACAGTAAACAAAATATTGCATTCAATAAACTATTAATTCAGATTCCTTTATTTGTGTCGAGAATAATTGTTTTATACTGACATATGCAGGGATAATTTATATTTACCTCATATCCATTCTGTACAAAAAAAATCCAAGCGATATCAAGGTCCAGTTGTACAATCTAAGCTCATCTACAGTTTACTTTAACCGAGTTTATTTACTATGGTTACAATTGCTGAAATAATTGTAACCCGTTGTGTTAAAGATGGTCGAAGAAACTCTTATCAGGAAATGATGACAATCAGCCGAAACGTTGTTGGGATTGAATAATTATTACAGGCTACTGTGCAAATATTTATTTTACAATTCGTCACAATTACAAAATCGCTCACAGTCACTTATTATTATTGAATGATTCATCTCTCAGCAAATCACGCGCTTTATATATTCTTCTCCAACAATGAATCAGCATTCAAATGTCTGACAGTTGAACAACAATGAGCTAGCATTCAAATGTCCGATAACTGAACATCTAGCAACAATGCAACAACATTCACATGTCTGACAATTGAAAATTATTCAGATTGTTGGTGAATGCTAATTGAATAAATATCGAATTCAAATAAACATTGATACTTAAGATACTTCATATTTGTAATTTTTGTACGAAATACCAAATTTCATTCATATTTCTATTGAAAATGTTACTTTGAGTACCGAGAACGTCTTCCATTCAATTTATTTAGAATACTACCTATATATCCGATGAAAATTGAACATAGTTAGATATGTGCATCTAATTGGAGGTGCTGCCTCCCACCTAAGTCACAGGTATCCTTCATTTTGCATCCTCACTTAGATAATGACCTTATGAATGTTTGCATCAGTTGAACGTCATTAATTCTAGCTATTAGTGTGTAATACCTAATATCCAGGTAAGAAAGTGGTACAGGAAGAAGAGAGACTTTTGAAATTGATAGTCCCTTTGGAAGAAAACTGGATTATTTTTTATTCAGTATTAAAGTTGTTTGCCTACCATTCTTCAAGATATAATAAAACCTTCCTCAAAAACAAAAAGTTACCGAAGATTACTCATAATCGAATTTACTTCATTATTTATTCCAATAACAAATGTCTTGACTTTAATATACTCTCACTGGTTTTCTTTGTGTAACGATGGAACTACGTCTCCATCAAATTTCAATTTTAAATACATTGTGTCGAATAAATATATTTAAACTATTATTTTGTTCTTATCAATAATGAATCCAAAGATTAAGTTTGAAACAGTTTAGGTCCCTACTGAACCTCAAGCTATAGGTTCCGAAAAACTTAGTTGCGTTCCTGATTTAACTGCATGCAACTTCGCCTAAAGTTCGTGAGAAGAATAGAGTGATTGATATTTTCGTGAGTTCCAATCATTTATTAGATTAAAATATCTAGAAAACTGTACGTCAGAATATTTTCGTAAAAGTGATCCACTAGAATTGGCTCATATAAATAACAGTTTTTTTTTGTTAAGTTAAATTAAAAATGTGCGTTCCAAAGAGCAAAACTTGTGATTATCCATTAACTACATGTCAAATAGCCAGTTTCAAAAAAAATACACAAAAATCTTGATATCATCTTAATCTTTATTTATGAAGGAATTCGGAAGGAATATTAGTATCTTCTTTTCATTTATCTTCCTTTCCTATGTTTTTAAGTAGCTGTAAAAAACAAATCCTGTATTTGAACACCAGATTATAAATACTAATTTCTTCTGAATCTCATGGCGATTGATAAATTTAATACTGTTATGCTTTTTTTCTACAACTGTAAATAAAATGGCATTCAGCGAACTGATTCCAAAGGAGTTAATAGTATATAATGCTACAAGGACCGAACGATTGTCATTTTGGTCCATACTTGAATTATTTTATTGATTGATAATTTTGACATTTTCTGAGCTATGACGTTTACAGCGAATGTAAACACTATAACGAACACATCTCATAATTTATTTTTTTTCGAAATACCATTTGACATATGAACAATGAAATTAAAAACCCATGGCATCCACTATTATGTTTTTTTCCCTCTTCGTAGGAAATTAGTATTTATTAGTCCCCTGTCAGCAGAGAATTATTAATAATTGTTGCCATGGTTTGGAATTGAGCAGAATCCAATTCGGTAATAGGGTACTTTCGGTGCATATATGACAAAAATGACATTTTAAAGACGATTTGACCAACTAGTGGCTTTGGTTGTTTTAAGTACGGTCTGAAGTTTGCACAGGTCTATTTAGCACGGATTGAAGTCAACTTATATCATTTTTGACATTAGTAGTTGGTCTTTCTTTTAGATGTTTTGTGCTGTCTCAGTTACATGTTACTTTAAACATTTCGCTCGTCCTTAAAAAACGAGACGTCTATAAAACCTGTTACATAATATACCTTATTATTATGAAAGGACAAACATAGAGTACAAGTTAATTTGAAATAACAAATGTCAAAGACAAAAATAAATTTAGTTTTCTTCTTGCAAAAACCTTCCAGACTAGAGATCAATCATTCTATAATATTCTGTTATTTCAAACAGAGAGGAACTTTAACATAAAGGACCTTATATCCATTCATTGTCTGTTATCTTTCCTATTTCAATTTCATTTGATTGAACTTGCAAATCAATTAACCAATTCTATTCCAACAAATGGTACTAAACATCGTTCATGTCTTTTAGAAATTGATTAGATTAAATCGTAGTCCAATATTTGACTAGTCGGACAGTGAAGAGGAGAAACGACATGCGACAGTTAATTTTGCTACCATTCCAAGGTTTCCTGGATATAAGCGTCGCGAGTCGTTAGCCGCTGCTATTCCGGCGTCTACATTTGTAACAATTCGTTTTCGAAACGGCGATTGCACGCTGTTTTTCACAGGCTACCGGATCCAATCATGATTGCTTCGTTACTCCGCCAACCCCTAAAAAGCCGTCTGTAGTTGAAGAGATGAACTCGATGGATTGTGGATACCTACTTTATTATGATGAGGACTCAGCACTTATCAGAAGTTTTTTCATTTTACTATGACGTTGATAATGAGTGGAATATTTATGATTACATGATCAAAAAAATTCACAAAATTTGGAATGAATAACGGATACATCATTTTCCCTAATGAATCTTGAAATAGTAGCGATAAGTAAGAGAAAGGAACATCTTAGTTTTCGTTTATCAAACGAAAATGAATGGATAAATATCTCGACAAATTCCAAATCGAAACTTGCGCACTCTCGGAATAAACCAACCAGCTCATCAGAATTGTGTAGTATACAATTCATGAGAGAAGAAACCAGTTGTCAAAATGCGCAGAATACAAGTTTTGATTTGCGCATGCCAAGAAAGTTCCCGTTGGTCTGATTTGGCAACTTACTGAATATCAGTAATAAAATGCTACCGTAAGGAAATTCACTAATTATTAATCTGCACCTTCAAATTCTTTCAAGAATTTTTGGAAGAATATTCTAGTTTACACTGAAGTGATTGAACCCCTCTTTTTACTAGATTATTACGCCACTTAGAGAGACAGAAAATATGTGAATGTGACTTGTTTTCCCGTGGGTTGTAGTCGTACGCTATTTAAATTAGTTGCCCCGTATCATGAAACTTGGTATATTTTATAATATGAGTATTTTCATGTTGAGTACAGTATGAGTCGAATCAGATATTTATTCGAATACAGTACTTTGTATTTACTAAAAATTGTGTTAATATGTGTGTAACAATGAATATAAGTGTTTATTTTCATGTCCCCATTTTATCAGATATTTCGTCACTAGTCAAATATTTAAACAAGCGAAACACGGCTAAAATTTTATCTCCTTGAATAAAATATCATTGAATAAATAAAATATACAAGTCCGTCTTGAATGTTCTCCTAGAAGGTACTATGAATGAATATTTTGTGACATAGTTTGTTTTAGGAATTGAAATACATTCAGTCTCAGAATTAAACTTTTCTTTTTACCTTACAGTCTCGGTCCCACCTGGACCATCCTCAGGAGTGCTACAGATTTACATAATAGTGATGCTGATGGACAATTAGTTACAATATAGTAAAAAGTATTTACGAAAAAATTATTGTGTATAGATTAAACAGCATATCAATGGTGCTTTAAAAACATACAAAGCATATTTTAATAAAGGCGAGATAATTTTTTCGAGTAAAACGACCGACTATTATGGAGTGACTGCTTAGGAATGTGCGTGCGCGCGTAAAAAAGTTGCAAAATTGCACATGGTAATACCGGTCAATTAATGTCAACCAATAGAAAAGAATCAATTCAAAATGTCAAATAAAAAACAGGCCACATGTCAAGAGATAAACATTAAAAGTTGTTTGAAAATGTTATTTTGTCATATATAATATCATAAGTGGTTAAATTTTACCGGAAAAATTTTTAGATTGTTACGAGAGCTTGTTGCTTAGCAATTTATTGAGTGATATTGACAGAAAAATCACGAGCTGTCAAGCGAGTGATTTTTGATCAATATCACGAAATAAATTGGTAGCAAGCTCTCGTAACAATCTAAAAATTTTGCCAGGTTAAATTTAATCACGAATGGTATTCGGAAGATTATTTTTCCCATCCAAATTCATCAATATATTCCAGAGACTCGACTCCGACTCTGCTAATTTTCACATTCAATCTGTCTGTCAGTTTGACAGATGCTGAATCAACGCGGCTGAATATTCTTTGTTTTGTATATATAACCAACAGACAAAATTTCCAAAACATTTCCACTTGAAAACCGTGTTGGTTGTACCACGTGACGTCGAATGGTGCAATTCTATTGGTCGAAATATGAATGGTAAAAATAATCATTAATATTTCTTTTATTTTGTTTTATGTATAATATTTCAAATGTTAGTCTTTTATTTAAGTTTGATTTATTATGTAGGATACATGTCTTCAAAATTGAAGGATTGATCAGTATGAATGCAATGAGCTACTAACGCACATCACAAATGTAAGATCTAGATGCAAAATATACCCTATTATAGAATAAACATTTCTCAAATAACAAACATATCTTTATTCTTCACCACATTGTTTGCAGGATATTGACTATAAATGTGAGAAAAAACGCGTCTACTTGACGAATTACAATTTTGCTTAAGATAAATATGGCAACAGTGCTCCCATATCTACCATGAATTTAGGACTGAACAATAATGAACTTACTCGACAACCTATACTGCTTATGTTGACTTTTGAGCTTGTCATACTAATGCCACTATTCCCACGCTCTTACATAAGTATTAAATCAAGAAGATATCACAAAATAAATTGTGATGAATGTTATGCTGTGGAATAATTGAATAATACAAATTAAAATTCTAAAAGAGACAAAATTTCAAGTCTGAAGTTAATTTTGACATTATCATCTTAGATCGGGAAGCAAATGTAGACACGTGTTTCGTCCTTATCAGAACTCGTCAGTACAGTATAGTCAAGATCCCAGAATAGTTGGGACTTGGATGCCAGATTGTAAAAACTCGGTAAAAACTCATGAGGATAGATGTTCTCTTGAGGAAGAAACTACAACTGACTATTCTGGGTTCTTGGCTATACTGTACTGACGACTTCTAACGAGAAAGAAGCTCGTGTCTACAGTTGCTTCCCGCTATAAGATGACAAACTGACTCTAAGATTCGAAATTTTTGTGAACAAACAACCAAATGTTTCAGAATTTTAATTTGTATTATTTTAAGATTTTGTTTATACTCCTTCGAATGTCTGTCCTCACAAACAACGGATTAACAGATATTCTGTAGGTTTATGCTGGAGTTCAGGAAAATGCTAATTTCTTCATATATATAAATAAAATTTGAGCGTCGATCTGTGATTTCGAAATGAAGAATTTTTCTCAATCTCAAATTATTTGCAGGATACCAAAATAAAAACATGCGTTTCTCAAATTTCTGCCTGTCTGTCTGTTTGTCTGTCTATCAGTCTGTTTATTTGTCCTTGCTAATCTCCGAAATGGCTAAATCAATTGAGTTGAAATTTTCTACAGTTGTTACTGCTTGCATAAAATTTCTGACAGTAATATCAATATACCTATAATAAGTGGCGCAAGAATCATATTCGTTTGTTTGCGCATCGTTCAACCGATTAAGTTGAAATTACGTGCATTTGTTGCTTTAAGATTTCTAACATAGTGATATTATCGTAAATAGGTGGCGTGCGGGGCACACCCCAACTCGACACATTTAATCTCCCGATGGGACATCAGTCAAGGGTTGGTGGTAATCCGTGTGACCAACTCGGCACATCTTAAACAAGTGTTTGCAGAAAAAACCATCCCTGTTATCGGCTTGAAATATAAATTAAAATGTTTTGTTTGGTAGCTATCTATTATTAATCTAACAGTTCAATCAATAACATCAAAGAAATCAATCAACATAAATTCAATAAATCAAATCGAAAATTTTTATCTGGTGAAGTGAAGTAGCGGTGTGTTAATCGAAAGTGCAAAGCATTTTTCCATATTATGAGCGAGTCCAGACATCAAGTAATAACGACAAAAAGGTTAATCCACGATCACGCTGAAATTATTATTCTTATTGTATGATGCAACCTATTTATTCTATGAATTTGTATTATTGTATGTCAAATTTTGTATGATTATAAAAAAAAAACTATAAAACTGATTTTGTTTTATTTAAATCATTAGAATGCCCAGTCCTCCATTTGTTCAGGTACCTGAGTTATTTCATTATCATCAAAGACTACCTGCAAGTGTGTCGAGTTGGGTATCACTGCAAGTACCTGAGATACTCGTATGTGCCGAGTTGGGGAGTCATTAGCAGAGACTACCTGTTAATGTGCCGAGTTGGGAATCGCCGGGCATGCGAGTCCTACCCGGTAGCTTTTTGTTCGTGTATCGTTCATCTAATTCGGTTGAAACATTGAACAGTTGTTGGCGTGTCGCTTGCGTGAACGCTCCTGACATAGTACTATCAAAGTACGACTTGAGCGGCAGTGTGAAAATGTCTCTCGATTAATATCTCTCTTAATGAGTGATTTAGAGAGTTCATAGCTTAATTTTTTATGTCTTCATGTAGTTGTGAACTCGTTTATCTAAATAATTTATTTGGAAGACAGTGCGCAGACCAAACCGCTGAACTTAAAGTATTGAAATTTTGATACTGTATATCTTGAACGACATAGAAAACTAATAATAAAGGGTTTGAGATTCCATCCCTAAGTAGGGATACTCCAATATGTTCGTGTGGAAAGTCGTAAACTCTGCGACTATTATTATATTTTCATGAGAAAGTGAATTTGATTGGTTATCATTAGAATAAAACAGCAAAAAATATCTATACCAGAGGTCTAATGGCTGCTCCAGTGCTTCAGAATCCTTTTAAAGCTGCAAATTCAAAGAGAAAACAAGTGCTAAAACGATTTATCAAAAAAATCGTCAACTAGGTACTTCATTTCATGTAAATGGACCAATCAAATTGATCAAATAAATAAAAGCATATTTTTCTGCTTGAATCTTTGTCGCTTTAACGATTTAACCCAAGTTTATCTGACTCCCGATTATAAAACAGAGCAGTATTTCATTATGATGATGTCACGTACTACGTTTCCATTGGAATTCAGTAATTTAAATAATATGAGCTAAGTGTCAAAATTCAATTTTCAAAATTAATGAGGTTCTCCCTCTTCTTTCTCATCCTACTTCAAGGAAAGTATAAGTATTAGAATTCATCTTGTTAGCGTCAGCGTCTGTTGATAATCATTTACTCTAATCTTAATGAGAAAAATATTTGGCACTTTCATGGCATTTTCTCATCAATAAACTTGTTTGGTTGTTAATGTCGTAATGTGCACTTTTGAAACTAAAATTATAAGATGAAGCTTTTCTATGTAGTTTATATCGCGAAATGAATAATAAATTATTTGAAAAGAGAAAACGGAGCTTAAACCGTGAGATACTTGGACCCTCAATTCAAGGTTTCGAGGATTGGTACAGCAGCATCAGAATTCTTTGTCTTCTTAAAATTATTTTGAAATAAGTTGAGCATCATGCATGCAGAATGACACGTTTATTTTACTAGAATTATCTTCATTCTCAAACTATTTTTGGCTACATTGTGTTATCGAGGATAATATGGCTGCATTAAGCATTAAGTACAGGAAATACATTTTAACGGACGAAATTATACTAATTGCATCAATTGTCAAACACAAATCATTGTCATTAAGCTAAATATTTATCTTAATGGAAATTGTCAATTATTTCTTTCAAAAAAAATAAATAAAAGTCGATATGAATAAAATAGAATCAGACATATATTACAATAGTATTTTTTGTAATATAAGAGTGGATGTTATTGATATCGCACGAGAACGAATTTGCTGGCTCGACCCAAGAGGGTTTTGCCGCAAACGTTCGTATAAAAATTAATGATTTTTTTAATTTCTTCAATTAACATTTCTATATTCAACTCCAAATATGATATGATTTGATTTAGATGTTTGTTGTAATAAAATAGGCAATTGCGTTGTGATGTGTAATTATCAACGTTAGTCTATGATTGCAATAAAAAAATTGGAAATTAAGAAGTAAAACAAGAAGAAATTTTCTTTGGAAGCTTGTAGATTTTTATTCATCAATCTCTTGTATACATAAAGTTATGAGTTTGTGTCTGGGGTAGCTAAAATATGAGACGTAAATAATGTGTAAGCCTTATTTGTTCAACGCGAGAAAACAGCGTCGATAGATATTAGATTTATACCAAGTAAAGCATGATCAGTAATTAATTTTTCTAATTAAAACTTAAATTTGCGTATGAATAATTAACAGTGTTAAATACGAAAGGCATATTGATTGGTATAATATTTACAAGATATAAACTTGTTTTGTTGTCAGTACAATGCCAACCTACTTTTGAAGTGCAGCAGTTACGACACTATTTAGATAATGTTTAATTTTTAGTTATGATTAATGATTTTTTTGATTCAAATTCTGTATATTTATATTTGACGTTTCGACTTTTTTACCAACGATCTTTATGATTTTTTTATCATGTAGACTCTTGGTGAAAGATTGGAAACGCCAAAAATAACAGAATTTCAATAAAAAAAAACTATTTGACCACAATTTAGTTCCAAAGAATTTATAGATTATTGAAACTTCAATTGTAAATTGTTAATAAATTGATTGCTTATTTATCTGCTGTGATTACACGACTATGAGCACTCCTGAGCTCGACCGAAGTGAGCCCAATCAAATGTTTCATCTGAAAGTAGATCTCAATTCACTCCATCTTTGGTATAAATGTTTACACATCAAATATTGATCAATGCAACAATACTTTATGATGTAAGACTTAAAAGTGCACATGCATTGAATTTAATATCCGCACATGGTGTGAATATCCGCATATAGATATGCCAATATATAATTCAGATCCCGTTTCTAATCTCAAGTGGCTCATATCTGAATATCTCAGACATGCTAACTGCATGTATATTGCTTTTTGTAACTTTCCGATTATTATTCTATGCTTTTAATTTTGTGATCAATTTTGGGTGATTAAATGTTTATATCTTTTTTTTTCTTCGAATAATTTCTAACGTATGCATTGTTAATAAAGATTATGTTGGCCACATAATCTTTGTTTTTTATTTGATCTCATGCTGAAATTTTAATTCAGTGTTATCTTATCTGCGTGAAATGAAGTAAGTTAATTATTATCTTAATCTTCGAGGAAGTGTCACATATAAGTTTGTGTAGTGATTTACTTTCCAAGTTGTTTATTTTGTTCTCAGTAGTGATATTTCGTAAATTTTCTACCGTAAAATCGAATGCATTCTATATGATAATCTCCTGCTTAGAAGCTGGTGAATGTCCAATAGAAATATTCTCTGATCTTAGCAAGGCATTCGATTGTATCGATCATAACCTATTGAATTCAAAATTAGATCATATTGGAGTGAGAGGTGTTGCTCTCAAGTGAATCATCAGTTTTCTGAAAGATCGTCTACAGTACGTCAGTATTAATACCTCCTCAAACTCACATGATATAATTCAACAAACTCAAGTTCGTTAATGACTAACATTGGAACACCTCAGGGAAGTGTTTTAGCACCCATATTTTTATAATCTATAGTGATGACCCCAATCTTATCTTTAATAAAGAAATAAATTCGCTAATATACGCTGATGATACAACTCTGGTAGTTTCTGATAAGGACAATATATTGCTGCAAAATATATGCAATAAGAATTTGGTAAAAATGCTACAATGGTGTAATAATAATTTATTGCACTTAAATAGGTCAAAAACTTGTTTTATACGTTTCTGTATTCCTCAAAATCCAAATAACATGAATGTGAATGTTATTCTGGGATACAAACATATTAACAAGATTAAAACTATACTAAGATTCTAGGTTTCACCTTTGATAAGTGTCTGTTATGGAAAGATCATTTTGAAATTATTATAAAAAACATTAATAAAATTTGTTATCAAATTAGGCACCCAAAACAATATTTAACAAAGTCACAACTACTGATGTTGTATCATGCTAAAATAAAATCGATAAGGTATAAGTTTCAACTCATGCTATCAATGTCTTGGAAATAGCATTCACATTAAAAAAAATGATGGTAAGAGTAAGATTAGTGGGAACGGCTAATTATTTTGGATTTATCCAAAAAAAGAAAAAATCTGTTAAGTAAAGTGCGCTTTCAGCCCAATCGGTTACTATGGAAACTGTAGATCAACATTATTATGATCTATACATTCTTTCAGAATTATATCATAATAAATAGACTTTTTTGATTTTAATTCTGTATATTTTATTTTATTTTTGACGTTTCGACTCTCTAAAGCCCGCCGCACACGAGGCAATTTTCCATGCAATTTTGTTCACTTAATTTGCAGCAAGTTTTCTTGCGCACTGGGCCACTTTGAGGTACACTTAGTGTGACACTTATTCTCGCATCACACGATGCAAGCTGCGCCACTCATTCTAACACTAGAACGTAGACTTGGTAGATTTTCACATTACAAGTATGGATGTTGCCGAAAATAATCGTCAGAGGAGAGCAGGAGCATTTGCTGCAGTTATAGCTTGCGAATTACGAGACAGAAAAAAAAGAAGAAAAAACTTTGGTCAAGAGAGTGATTTTTGAGAAGGAATCAAGACCGCAGAGTTTTCGACATTTTGTTTGACGAGCTAGTAGGGTGTATACCAAACGTGAAAAACCTGGAAATGTCAGAGAATTTAGATAAACTGGAAATGTCATGGAATCGTCAGGGAATCTCTGATATTTGTCTGGAAAAAATACATCATAGGATATTTATGCATTATTACTCATAAAACTATATTTTCACTCTTTAAGATACTAGGGCCATCTGTGCAAATCTATAAGTCTTCCAGATCTCTAAATTCATGAAAAAAAAAATTATTAAAGTACATTTTCTTTTGTCGATTAATGTAAATTCGTTCATGATATCAAGTTCGTTGTGATTTTGTTTTTAATTCACAGATTTATAGGGTTCACACAGAATTGCAACATTAATCTGTGATTATATGTAAGCTTGTATCAAACTTTTGTTTTTTACTGTCTGGAATTTTATTGAAAATAACCTGGAAAACCTGGAAGTCAAGGAATTTTCATTAAATTTTTTGGTATACACCCTGAGCTAGGGTTCGTAAACATTATCTAATTTCCACTAGCCATAATTTTTACTTATTTGTATCTTAAAACACCACAAAACACAATGTACTAATGAGGCACAGCATTCTGATGCGATATACAACTCAGTGATGTAATCACGTGATTTCGTTGTCTGCTTTGATTGGCTGTGGACACCAGTCAGTGGCGCAGCAAGTGCGAAAAATAGCACCGAAACTATCTTGAAAAACAAGTCTCGTGGTAAGTCTAGTACCCCGCATCGCACCAAATTTCTTGCATCGAAGCAAGCGTGGCACCCAATGCGGCGCCAAGTGAACAAAATTGCTTGAAAAATTGCATCGTGTGCGGCGAGCTTAACCGAGCGTCTTCATCAGAAAAAATGATACAAAAATAAACAAGGCAAGAAGGTATCTAGATAATTAGATATTAAAAATTGAAAATATACAGATAACTAGATGTGAATACGTGGATTCCACATTTAGTGCAAAAAGAACAAAATTCCTCTGGCATTTACCCAAAGTCTGAGGAAAAACCACGTAAAAACCTCAACAGAGGAATCAACGATATGAGTCTTGACAATTATCAAAGGGAAAGATTTAATTGATATAACACATTAGGATGATGTCCCGTTTCTGCAACGCACACAGTTCCAAGGTCCAAACATGTCATAAAAATTTTTTTTTAACAGAAAAACTGAATTTCAATAATCTACATCTACATGAATATAACAAAAACAAGTGTCAAGACAAATATTTCACAAATCAGGAATAACTATTACAAATGAATAAAATAATATGAGTCTTGACAATTATTATAGTCAAAAATGAATGAATTAATATAACATACAAGGACGATGTCCCGTTCTTGCGGACGCACACAGTTCCAAAGTCCAAACATGTCATAAAATTTTTTTTTTTTTACAAACAACATTATTATGCTACAACATTCCAAAATAATGATTTCCAAGATTCTACGTATAGAAGCTCTGAATTTGTGCGCAAAATTAAAAAAAAATCCAACCGAAGTGCATTTCCGGTTCAGTCAATTGTTTGAGAATGGTAGGCAATCATTCAGATGCCACAGCAGACTGAAATATTAAGTTTCAATACTCTACGACCGATCGTCTCGAATTTATGTGAAAGACTGTCAAGTAATGTGCAATTCCGGTTCAGTCGATCTCAATGAGAATAGAATATGAGTATCTAGATGGTGCAATTGTCTTGAATACTGAATTCTAACATTCTACGTTAAATTGCTTTGGCATTATGCAAAAAATTCAAAAAATGTTTCGAGTACAGACGATTGCAATCATAATGCGAGGCACACTAAGATGTTTAATATGGAATTTCAACAATTATCTAAAGTGTACCTCTGGCCCAGTCGATTGGTACAAAAATAAAAGATAACCATTAAGATGCTCCATAAATTGCAAATATTGAATATCAATATCCTACGGCTAACCATTTTGGATTTATGTCGAAAATTAAAAAAAAGTGCGTAGTGCACAACTAGACCCTAGGCCAGCCTTGAATAAAAAAATCTCAAGGATGGTAAGGTTTTCAACAAAAAATTGAAAAAGTCTTGTCTACACTGTCCTATTTTAGCTTTAATTGCTGACCGGATTCGATTCTTTAAAGAATAATCATCAGAGCTCAATATTATGCGTTCGACAAGTTTTGAGATGGCGAGTGGCGAACGAATTCACATACATACCGACATCAAACCGAAAATAGTCAAAATAGATTTAAGGATGCTCAAAACGGATATTTCCATCAAAATCTTGAAATGCAAATTCAGTCGGTTTCACAATACTTTTACTTTGTACTAATAAGTAAAAATCTGACGTGAATATCACGTGACTTACTTGTACATCATTGGATATATATATAATCAAACACAACATCTTATCATCCCATCATCATGTCATCATTCTTATGTCACAGCATTCCTAAATACTGATTTCCAGGATTCTACGGCTAACAATTCTGAATTTATGCGCAAAATTCCAAGATCGTCAAGTATAGTGCACTTTCGACTCAGTCGATCTCAATGAAAATAGGATATGAGCATCTAGACAGTACTATCATCTTGAATACTGTATTCTAATATTCTACGTTCAATCGTTTTGAATTGATGCGGAAAATTGAAGAATGTTTTGAGTGAACTGCACTCCTGGCTCAGCCGATCACAATCATAATGCAAGGTGTACAACTAGATGCTATAAAAGGGCTTAATACAAAATCTCAATATTCTGCGACAGATTATTTTAAATTTATGAGAAAAATTCGAAAAGTCTGTAATATAAAGTGCATTTCCGGCTTAGTCGATTGGGACGAAAATAGGAGAGGATCATTTGGATGCTACAGCAATTTAAAATACTGAATTCCAGTATCCTACGGCTAATCATTCTAGATTCATGCGGAGAATTCAAAAAAAGTATTAGGTAAAGTGCACTTCCAGTACAGACGATTGCAACCATAATGCGAGGTGCACATCAAGATCCTATACCAGCCTTTTATACAAAATATCAGCATTATACGTTTGACGAATTCTGAAATTTGCGAGTTACGCACATACACACATACATACATACATACGTACCGACATCAAGCCAAAAATAGTCAAAATGGATTCAGGGATACTCAAAACGGATATATCCATCAAAATCTCGGTATGTGAATTTTGTCGGTTTCACAATATTTCCTTGTACTTTTAGACCGTCAGATAGTCGTAGATTTCAGTGCCTCATTTTGTTTTTCATACCTTCAAGAGACTTGATAAGTATGAATATTTGGAGTTCAATAATGCTGAAATTAAAGATGGACCGTGTGACCAACATAATGAAAATTAATTTCAAATTTGTATGAAAAAGCATGTTCTGATCCAATTTTTTCGCCTTTGTCATGCTTACGAAATTAAATTTAGGGAAAAATATTTTGATATTTAAAATGTCAAACAAAATTGAAAAATTGACAACAGATTATCATTGCGTACCTTATTATTTCAATTAAACTGATTGTTTTATACCGTAAATTCTGAATGTATGTTATACTCATAAACTGCACTTCCGGCTTGGCCGATTGAAACAAAAATAGTAGATAACTATTTTGATGCTACAACAAGTTCAAACACTAAATTTCAATATGCTATGGCTGATAATTCTAGATTTATGGAAAAAAAATTGAAAAGTTTCAAATAAAGTGCACTTCTGGTTTGGCCGATTCATACAAAAATAACAGATGACTATTCTGATACAACATCAAGTTCAAATACTGAATTTCAACATCCTACGGTTGATAATTCTGGAATTTTTAGAAAAATTCGAAAAAAAATTTCAAGTAAAGTGCACTTCCGGTACAGACGATTGGAGCCATAATGCGAGGTGCACAACTAAACCCTATACCAGTCTTAAATACAAAATTTCAACATTATACGTCCAACCAGTTTTGAGATTTGCCAGTTACGAACGCACATAAGTACCGAAAATGGATTCAGGGATGCTCAAAACGGATTTTTCCATCAAAATCTCGATAGGTGAATTTTGTCGATTTCACAATACTTCCTTGTACTTAGAACAAGTAAGTAAAAAAAATATTCGTGTCGCCTACGGAGTCCTGATAATAGAACAGAATCTAATTTATCATTAAATTTCTAGTAAAATCAACTCGCAATCTAGAGCACTCCCAAATTCACATTCACAGTACGGAGCCCTTAATCACCACCTTTTCTTATTCGTATTTTGTAATACCAATTATATTTTATTATGTATTAAGATTTTTGGTCATATATTTTGAGAACCGCAGGAAAAATAACTAAAAACTCCTCGGTTTCAATGGTTTGAACAAGTTAGCACATCCCAATGAATTAAAATATTCAGTATAAGTGGAAATTTACTGTGAGAATGTACTTTATAAGTGTTTATAGACAAAGTTATATGATTTTTTTTTTGTAAATCAAGAGTGCTTTCATCATCAAATTGTGTTCTAGACTTAATACCATTTGTGGTTAATATGTATAATTTTTTTAAATTGAACTGTACTCGTTTCAACTCTGTATCTACAAGAAAGTACCGGAGCAATAGGATCTTCTAAAATAAGGTTAGAGAAATTATACTTATCATTGTTATCTTTCTAAAATATAATTCATCAAAAAGTAACGATATTATATTCAGTTTAAATCAAAAAATTAGGTCTATGAGTATCAATATTTGATCTTCGATTGAGGTAACAACTACTTAATATTGGAATTCTTGAATCATCTATTCCATTTTGTAGATTGCTATGTATATTACAGCTTTGAATTGATATATGTATATAAACACTGGGAGCTGGTGACAGGTGGGGGCTCTCCAATTTTATACAGCATGCCTTCTTTGAGGGTTGATGATTTATCTCTTGATAAGAAAAATAAAAAGGGTATTGTCCGATGCACGCTTGCCGGTCATTGTTTGAATTCCAATCATATATATGTTTTAAAATTGTGTTTTTTCGTGTCATCTTATTGCATGCCTTTGTAACGTGAAATGATTAAAAGTGATTTAAAGCCTAGTGCTGCAAGGCAATGCAATCCGCAACAGCTCAAAAGGCTCGAATGGTCACGTGAACGTGTGAAAAAATCTAAATTGATAACCGATACTATGTTTTTCATTATTTTCTACGTTATCATACGTGACTTGTACATCATTGGATATATTTTTTGCATATAATAATACAATAATCAAACACAAAAATTCATCGTTCAATTAGTTCAATAATATTTTAAATTTGTATGAAAATGTTCAAGAGGATTTGTACAACTACCTTGAAGAGTAAAGAGGCGTGCCCCTTGCCGATGAATATTTTTGATAAGCTTGAATATTCCGCATACCAAATTCCGTTTTGGTCATCTTCTCCACGTATTGCTAGCTGATTGGCACACCTTTCAACCCTGTAGGTATAATACTCTTGTAAGAGGTTTGGGAAGTAGCACTTGGTGGTGGCAAATGCCGGTGTCTATTGATTTTCGTTTGTTGGTTACGTCCGGGCCTTCTCGTCACTCCACGGCGCATAGCACCACATACCGACACTTTGTAAGAGCACATATTTGCTATCAAGATGAGGATATTATCAAAACATTACATTGGGGAACACGAGTCAATCATGATATAATTAATAAAACAGGAGATGGCGCTTCAGATTACTACAATTGTCTGGATAAAGTGAAAACTTCAAAATATTAATCGCTATTTTGTAAACTTCCATTGAAATATAATCGTTGCCCGACTATTTTATTTTGTATGGGAATAAGAAGATACTAGAATTTCCCGTGAAAACATTTTAAAGTATTGGAGGTTGACAGAATATGAGTAGATATTGAATTGTATTAACTAAATAAGGACATGAAATATTTGAAAAAATAAATCAAAAGTTTCGAAATTGTCATTCTTTTCTTCTGGGAAAAGATAAGAAAAAGCGGTGACAAGGACTCATTAATCGTATGGCGTATATTGGGCGTTTTATTGAAATAGATGTCATACAATAACTCTTTTTTGATTATTAGATACATCGATCGACCATAAGGTCATTAGTATCCTAGTAATGGTACATTCAATATATTACTCAGCATGTTCATGTCTTTGAAATAACTTTTTATAATATTACATGCATTTTTGGAGAGTGTTTCTCTGTTTGGAATAGAGTGTTTTAGTTTTTTGCCAATCAAGAAGTCATTATGTGATGTACAGTTCGAAGTATGCAGTTCCTGCATATTGTAATGCTCTTATCGTTCGAAATAACAACCAAAACACTATTATTTAGAAAATAAATGGAAATGCCAGTAAAGCACTAAAAGAACACTGTAACTATTTGTTTCCTTACACTTAATAACAATGCAACTGATATTTATTTATAATATTAACAATGCAACTCATATTTATTTTTAGGCATATTTTAATCACTCAGATTTACATGCTCCGTCGATCTGTTTACTCTCCGATAGTTTGATTTATTGTGTGATCTCTCAAATAAACGACGTGGTCCTTTATATAAGCAGAGTGCGGGGTTTCTGCATTGAGTTGGAACACTTCGACAGCCTTTTAAGAGGCTGCTAGTATCATCTCGAATTATTCCTGACGTTTAATTAAGGAAATCTGTTTGTTCTTTTTGTTCTTTTTGTTCATTAAGTGTTGGTGTAGATAACTCTTTTATTATTGATGATATGAAAAATTTCCGAGAACTCAAACATAGGGAACAAAAAAATAACGTTTCTTGTTTAAAAATCAAAACAATTTCTTTTAATCATTTGCTTTCAAACTACAAACGAAAATTTCTCCTGGAATGACAGCAAACATATTTTCTAAGTCGATTTAATAGAGGATTATTTTCTGAATTCAGTCATATGAAATATTTTCGTTATACTTTGATTTATTTCTGTATGAAACGAATAAATGCCTTAGAATAATTATTGGACTTTTTCCTAGATATACAAGGTTCTTCGGAATGCATGAAAAATTTAACGTTGCATAATATAGAAGACGATTGCTAATTAAATTTCTATGTTGAATTAGAGCTCAGTACTAAAAATAAAACATAAGAAAAATGTCCATGGACTATTTGAATTAAATAATTAAGGCTATCGATAGGATATAGTGTGGCTTTTTTGTTGCATCTAAACTTCTACAACGCAAAATATAAAAATTTTATAAGAGAATCTATTAAACATGAGATAAGGTACATATAAATTTTGTGTAAGTCAGATTGTGTTTTGAATAAGTACATATATTTTCTCTTATTGACAAACAATGAAAAATTTTAATCAATTATCATAAAAACATTTATTTGAAATGCGATTTAAATTAGGACATTCTGTATTTGATACTCAATTCATCTGCTGATATCATATTTGAGATTGAGAGGTTTCGATGACAGATTGCCTACATCAAAACAAATAACTTTTCTAGTGATATTGTCCATTGCTATACATCTTATTCCGAATTTTCAAATTTTGCTTTTCTCTCATGGGGAACAATAACAGATTTCTAATTTTTCGATAACAAAGTGTAATAATTATTAAAAAAATAGAAAAAAAACATCCTCTGATAGTATAAACAAAGCTCAACACAGTCAAACACAAGAAGGACGTAGCTGACTTTCTCCCTCGTTAGACCTAATTCAGCTCTCCTTACAAGTATAGCGAAACCGACAAAATTCACATTTCGAATTTTTAATGGAAATATCCGTTTTGAACATCCCTGAATCCATTTTTAGACTATTTTCGCCTTGACATTAGGATGTGTATGAGTATATATAACTCAAAACAATCAAGCGTAGGATATTGAAATTTTATATTAAGCATTTTTATAACATCTAGTTGTACACCTCGCATTATGATTGCGATCGGCTGAACTAAAAGTGCAGTTTACAAAACAGTTTTTCGAATTTTTCGCATAAATCCGGAACGATCAGCTGTAGAATCATGAAATTTAGTATTTAAAGCAATTGTAGCATTCAAATGATAACTTTATATTTTCATAGCAATCTACTGAGCCGGAAGTAAACTTTACTTGACAATCTGTTTCAATTTTTCACATGAATTTGGAATTATCGATAATATCAGTATCAATTGTCAATTATTTAATCAAAAGGTGTAAATTGTAGAATAGGTGGAGGATCCATTGATTATAATAGTGAAAAGAATATCAGAAAGCCTTTAGGATCAGATTTTTCATAGAGAAGATTGAAACAAATTTGAACTGGGATGTAAGTAGGACTAAATATCAATCAAAATTTGACTCTTGTCAACTTTTATGTCGTATTTATCAATAAGAATTGAAGTGATTTTGGAATTAAACCAATTTTAAACCTAGTTCTAACTATTAAAAAAGCTGTAATTGAAAGAAAAACTCAGTCGTTTGGAATTTTTTTTCAAACGAAAATATTGTATACATATAGTAATTTATGCAACAAGAGAGTAAAGCTGAGCATCGTGACATGAGGCCAAGTATTTGAATCACTAAAAGTATTGGCCGAATACAACTCAACTTCTATATTTTGTCTATTATTAAGCACACAGCAAGAGAACCAAAAGCACAAAAGGACATTTAGATTTAACAATAGATCAGTAAGAGGTGCTACAAACATTAATTCACAGGTATGTAGCTGCTAAATAGTGATAAAAGTGAGATGCGAAAAAATCTTATTCCACGCATAGTTTACGATAAAGTACCTACTTTACGTACAGCCGGAGAAAAATAAATTTAGTACACAATTACTGAATCACTCTTCTAATATATTTTAGATATAGGTTTATGGATGTACACGAATTATAGCAAACAAAAAAACAAAGTAAATACAGCTGGCAACAACAACGACGCTCACCTGCGCTTGCGGGTCTGAAACTGTCAGCGCTGTTAGCGTTACGTAAAACTCATTCACCGCCCAGAAAAGAAGTGTACATGAATTTTATTCAGAAAATTATCGATTAAATTATTACTACTGCAATGCACTTTTTTTTTAACACAATTCCCTATTTATAATACATAAGGTCCCAAGGATTTTTTTCCTCGCTCTTCAAAGAAAATCATTTAAATCTCTTATGCTTATGTTATTGTCTATGCAGAGTAATCTGTGAATACATAAAAAATATGATAAATTGCTGCCATTTTGCGAATTCTCGACATGCTAGTGAAAGGACTATAAAAGAGGACTCTATCTGAATTTGCCTTTGTTGTCAAATGTTCTAGACACGGCCTTGCCTGAAAATTATAATTAAATTATTTTTTGTAACACGTACACCGAAAGTACCCTATTACTGAGCTGACTTCTGCTTCGAATGTTCTCAATTCCAAACCATGGTAACAATTTTCATCAATTCTCAGTTGCCAGGAAATTAATGGATATTTTTGTCCGCTAGGTAAAAATGGAATTGTAGATCATGGATGCCGTTGGATTTTTTTATTTTATTGATATGTCAAATTGATATTTGAAAGAAATTTGTATTATAGAATATGTTCGTTATAGTTTGTGTATTTATTGTGAACGGAATAGCACAGAAAATGTGGAAAATATCAATCAATAAAATAAATCATGTAAGTTATGTTTCATTGTATTAGTTTATTGTAATGTGATTGCATTTGCAAAAATCTGTTTGTCAAATCGATAAGATAGTTTTGATACATCCAAATTGATTTAAAAAGCTTAGTAACGGGGGTACTTCGGTGCACTTGTTACAAAAAGTATCGTATGCAACACGGACACTGAACGACTGTCATTATGGTTTGGCTGCACGAAGCTACGCCTTGGGCTTTGCACTCGTCTTCGCCTCGTGTTTCGCCCTCGTCTTTGCCACGGGCTTTGTAATGTAAACTTGTTTCTGAATTATGTAAAAACTATCATACTACATCTGCTTTAATAATATAATATGCATTATAATATATCCGTCTTCAGGTACATAAGGCTGTTCATTTTGCTTTCATTTCCACGGCCATCATTTTTGTATAAGGGGACTACATTATTTCTAGTATACTTTAGCGTCAGCCACTCACCACTACCTTTCAAATTGATTAAATTCTCCACATTTAAACCTTATGAACTTTTACTTTTATTAGTATTAACTTTTTGAAGTATATACTGTGCTTTCTTGTAGTACTTTCGATTTATGATGTTTACTTTATTTGATATAGTAATAAATTGAGGAATTATAAATATATGAATTATATTTTATTCCAATGATTGTAACACTAGGAAACAATAATAAAAGGGAGTTATATAGGTTTAAACGAGGTTCAAATATCAGTGATGAGATATTTTTAAATTGATATCCAGTTTAAAAAATAATGATTCTTAAACGATACACATACACTTGTGCTCTGAAATGTTAAATAGCTCATTGTAATTATATTTTTGTTGGAAGAGTTAACAAGTTAATAAAAAATATATGAAAACTCATGAAAACTGTTTAAAAAATAATAAAGTGAAAAGTAAAAGTGTACGATTTGAATAACTCTCGTTTGGCAGCGTGGCGTGGTTTTAGCGCTACCTACATCTCTGTTTCCAACGTAATTAATTGTAGTTTACAAGTTTAGTAACAGTTGAATTGCTGTAAAATATTTATTACCTCCACAAAAATTCCACAAATACGTCGTCAACACTACATTGTTAAATGTTTGATGTGCTTTTAGTTTCAAAAAAGAAGTCGAATTATTTTTATGCTTTAATTTAATGTGTTTTCTTAGGAATTATTGCATTCATGAGAGGAATTGGCGAATTAGTATAATTTAGATCATTAAGCACATATTACGTATTGTTATTTTTGCCATAATGGTAGTATCAGAAAAATATTTTTTCTACGATCACTATAGAAAACAACATATTTCTCATACAAAACACAACTAGAAAACTCACAATTTCACACAACTGTGCGAAAAGTCGTGAGAAATCATTTCTCACACCAGTTTGACCAACTTATATATTAATAATTCATTCTGAATATTCTTTAGGTGATATATATGATATATTTAGCAAGATTATTGATAAATATCACGGACTTGATATAAATCTCTGTTTGCTCTTTAATAAGCCACATTTAACAAAATTGCACTAAGTTCTGTTGGAATTATTTTCTTATTCTTGTAATATATATTCCGAAGGTTGGTAACACTACGAATCACAACTGTCAAATTGAAGCAGACAAAACACGTTCCATCACATTCTGTTGAAATCGAGAAATTATGTATGTAATTATTGTATCATAACCAAAATTAGATATCCACAAATATCATTACTGCAGTTGGAAAATGGATAATGACGAAGATATAGAAAACACGCTACCCCAGATCACAGAAAACTCTTAACTAATGAACCAATCAGAAGGTCGCCTGGTGAGAGTGAGCCAATCAGATACAATCTTTGCCAAGTTTGCAACAATTTGATTACACAACAATGAAATGTCAATCAACTGATAGAAAATATATCAATAATGTTCCAAATCATAACTAAAATTAATATCACAATAAATAAGCAGAGCAAACAATTAAAATGCCTAAATTATTTTATATTTGTGAAAATAGATTCAAAATCTCAGTTATGAGAATGATTCTACATATTTCATTAAAAATTGTGATCGTAGAAAAAGTATAGTGTACAACACGTATAGAATCACCTATTTCACACTTGTGTGATTCCAGCACTCGACCCCGTCTCGTGCTGAAAATTACACACCTCATGTGAAATAGGTAATTTTCTATACTTGTTGTACAATATACTATTATATTATTATTTTCATGCATACCAAATGGATGTACAAATAAGTTTCAGAATATACTTCTCCTTCTCTCCTTGTTTCAATTTCCATTTTTTTTTATCTATAATTTGTAGTCCCATCACTGAAGATGATAGCGCACTTCAAAATTTTTATAATTCAGTTGTGAAGTATTTATCATCATTGGCACAATTGAGAACGTAGGTTTATAAGAGTGGAAAAAAATCTTTGTGAGACTGTATTAAAATGAAGATTGTCATGTTTTATTGATTGAAACAAGTGATTTAAACATAATCAAAACAAGTTGTAGTGCTTTATACATGTTTAAAAAAAATCTAGTTTATCGCCCAGTCAAATTAGTGTTTCATCTTGGAATAAGAGATAATAAGTTTGAAACTTGTACAAACATTTATTTTGGCATTCTAAAAGTTGTCTCAAAAGTCTCATGAAATATTGTGTCTGTGTCTAAAGTTATTCAAGGTCAGAAGACGCAAATATCGTTTTTTGCAAATATCTCGGTTTCTATGGCTCTAATAATGTTGACATCTATTACAAAAATTGTAGAGCATGAAATTTGAAACAAATTTTGTCTCGAATATTTTTTCATTAGCTTAACTGTTTTAAAAATAGAGCGCGGAGAATGCGCAGCGCTCAGCTATACATACTGTAACGATAACCTCGCTGATGGCGGGGTTGTTAACTTTGGCGTCGCGGTCAAAACTGCTGACGGTGTGCTCGGGCGCCAATGCGGTTGGTGATGCTGTTTCTAAGGCAGACGACTGGATAGCTCAGAAGAGAAGGGTTAGGGCTGTCAAAATAATCATCAGGAGGTAGGTATCACAATGAAATTTATTTACACATGAATGCGACGACGGAGAACATGGAACATATATTTTACAGAAACTTGAAACATGACACTCGATACCAGCGGTCGTAGTACGGACCCAGGCGGTCGCAGACGACGAGAAACTTTAAAACAAACAAATTGTGAAACGATTACCCAAACGGTGGATTAAGTTATCTTCGACGCTTGTGAAACCAAACTGGTTCCCAAGTAGTGACTCTATGGTTACTTACTCAACGCTGTGAAGCCAATGATGACACCCCTCAACGGTGATTCTACGTTAAAATAATTAAACGCTGCGAAATCACGAAGACTTCGTCAGCGACGACGCTATGTTAAGTTATTCCAACCCAACTCTGTGAAATCAACAAAGACTTCGCCAGCGGTGATTCTACGTTAAATCATTCAAACAATGCGAAATCAACAAGGACTTCTCCAGCGGTGATTCTACGGTAAAACAATCTAACACTGTGAAATCAATTGAGACTTCCCCAGCGGCGACTCTAAGGTGAATTATACGGTAGCAGAAGGCTCTGGGATGTGTAACTGTGACGGAGTTTTGGGACATAATTCGTCACAATACTGTAATCCAAGAATGGGGTTGGGTGCGTGCTGCAAAATGACTTTCTGGAACCAATGACAGTAATATTATCATCGGCTCCAGATTAATCATTGAAAACAATATTTTTCAACTATGAGAATAGTTGTGGTGCACGCTGCGGGTGCAAAAAATCAGGGTTGCAATGCATTTTAGCTTGTGGCCAGTGTAATGTGCAAGCTTGCCTCAATCTTGTGTAATTCATATCAATTAAATCAAAGCATACTATCAGTATTTCACTTGTTGAGTTTTTTACTACACAAAGTAGGAGCGTTATTGAAAAAATATATTATATATATGTAAAATGTTATCAAATATAAAGTATTACCGAATAAATAATAGAAATAATTTTTAATTAAGGATATTTAAGAGATTTACTGACTTGGTACAAGGTATTACCAACCGGAATTCATGGTTGACTTTGCATTACAATATGTATGACTGAGTGTTGCGCGTTCTTCGCGCTCTATTGCAAAAACGGTTGAGCGAATGAAAAAATGTTTGAGACAAAATTAGTTGCAAATGTCATGCTCTACAATTTTTGTAACAGATGTCAATATTATTGGAGCCATAGAAACCGAGATATTTGCAAGAAAACAATTCTTGCGATCTCTGACCTTGAATAACTAGACACAGACACGAAATTTCATGAGACCTTTTAGACAATTTTTAGCTTGTCAAAATGAAGATTTGTATAAGTTTGCAGCTAATCAAAAATGTTTCATGTCCGATTTTATAAAGAGCAGATTAATTTACTGCCGTGTGAATAAAATTTACTAAAATAGAGGATAGTCTATTATTTGTTATTAAGAAACTCATATTGATTAGAATATGTAAAATAAAATAATATTTAGGAAATATCCTGATAGAAATTCACCAAATATCCCAATATGTGCGCACTGGTTCAATATTTCGTTCAAAATCAGCAATCCCGTTTTGCATATCCGTTGTTACCAATAGTTAAATTAAAAAGTAATTTCTGTGAATCCGGTCGGACTCCAGCGAACTATCACATAAGCACTATATAAGCCATGCACATTCAATGAGGTCGTGGATAAAGCTTGTTTCGTTCTCCATCCGCCAATCAACGCTCAACGTTGTTAATTAACAATTATGCGCGTAAATCGATTGGTGCTGATCTAATCATTAGTCGAAAGCTTCTGACAGAAAAGTTAGAAACAAAAAATATTGACTGATGAGTTCGCGAGATTGGTAGATATAAATGTCATTCATTTACACTATAAAATGTGGCAATGGCCCTTCAAAATAAATAGAATTAGTATATATGTAAACATAGTATCAATATTTGCAAGTAATCAACATTAATGTGGTCTACTTAGATTTTATCCAATTTTTTATCTTCTTTATGAATGATTTTGTTCGAAAAGAAAATTTCTTAGTAAATATCGACTTGTAAAGTGATGAAAAAACTCACAGTTGATATTCATTCGATAGCTCAGTGGTAGAGTGCTAGCCTCTGGACGCAGAGGTCGTGATTTCGAATCTCACACAAAAATTTTCACGGCTTGGCTGGATCGGTATCCACTCTCGTTATCTTCTCAAGCTGGGAATCAACTTATCTTGGCACTGGCTAATTGTAACATGGGCCTGCACGGTTGACTGGCAACACACGTGTCAGCAAGGTAAAAATTTGGCAAGCAAAGTGAAAAATAGCTGTGTGTGTTGAAAAATCAACCTAGAGACATAACCATAGGTTCAAATTTCGAAATTTATAGTAATAATAATAATAATTATTATTATTTGATAATTCTTTTTCAAGTATATATTCTAATTGAATATCTAGTTTAGAAGGTTAATACAATTATAGTTTATCTCAGTTAAAAACAGCTTATGAGCCCTTATGGGACTACATTTCAAGCCTTTTTGATCGGCCAAAATGCGAACCAATTTCACATCAGCACACAAATCAGACAGCGCTGTCTGTCAATTGTATCATTTGTCAGTCTGTCATCAAGTAGCATAAATAAATTTAAATTTGTATCTTCTCAGGTAATATGTTGATATGTTTGTTGCTTTTATTTCAAGTTTTACTTTTTGAATGCATTTTTAGCAAGCTTGTTTTGAATCCTGCATTTAATATGAGTGAATCTTGTTCGCATTTAGACTAATCAGAAGGCTTGGAGCCCTTGAACCGCCTTTAACTGAAATCAGCTATTGTTATATGTAATGCAATCTTAACCTTATTATGGCTTTATTTATGGTATCATATAAAAATTTATTTGCTCCACACCAGAATCAAGAAATTATCATAATGTCAGTTGGTAGCTAGTGAAATATTATTTAAAAAACGATCTTCCATGTAAAGTTTAATTTCCGGTTGAGGAATTGCTATCAAAACTCATTCTTTTCTGACATTTACCTACGAAAAGTCGATATAACGGTTGGAAGCTCTGTTATTATGGCACAAAAAAATTATCACATATTCACAAAACAAATATGAACTCGCACGCAACTCTCCAAAAATAGTCCTATCGTATTTTGTATTCTATTAGCTTTAGTCGAAAAATAAACTTATCTCCTGGGTATAAACAGTTTGTTCAGGATTAAGATCTCGAAAACTATAGGAGCTGAAAGGTTGATGAATCGAACAGAAGTTGTGAATCTTATAAACCTGTCTATAATTTTAATCTCAAGCTAAGCTCAAAATAACAACAGAAAATTGATTATTGCGATTTCCATTAATCTTTAGTTAAAATATCGTTTGGAATAGTAAAAACATTTCCGGATAAAAGCTGCTTACAATTATATTTGTATACGTTATCGCACTTTCTACAAAATCGTCAGAGAATAATAGGGCTGAGATAATGTTTAATGTATGGCTTGGAATAACGATTGATAGAAGGCACAACTCAATGTAGCGAATCATACACTATACTAAGGCCCAGTTGCATTAAGCTTTGAAAACATGTTGTCAGCTAGCATGTTAGTCCATTTTTTGATTGATGTTGAATTAAATAAATGTGAATGACTTATTTATTTTTGGCATTCAAATAGCAGTTTAAGTTGTACTTATTATTGAATTATATATAAAAATGACATAAATTGTATTCAATCATCAAAATGTATGGTTGGAAATAGAGGATCGAGTATTTGACAATGGAATTGAAGTCAACAATATTTTATGCAACTCGACTTAAGTCAATCACTACACTCATTACAATGGTCAACAATTTACGACTTTATGAAATTTTCCAAAAATATTGGTATCAATTTCAATGTATTTTGATGTGGTGATTCCATATATCATACTAAATCTTCCTTGGCAGCTCTAGTTTTTGAGATATTTGAATTTTTCACATTCATTAACATTTAGGAAGTAGATTTTGTTTTCCTGTTTTACCTAGTACATCTGTTAATTCAATAGTGAATATTACAATGACTACGGAGAGGAGACCTTGTACGAACGATCCAGACAATTTTTGTTTTATTTGTGGTGGTGGATATACCTTAATACAGTATCGTAAATATATTACGAATAAAAAAAACCTTTGGACTCCAAGAATGCCGCTATCGAGAGAGTTACTGGTTATCGACTAGTTATTGATAATCAAAATATGATGAATCCCCATTTAGTGAATCAAGATCAAATTATATTACCACCGTTTCATAATAAACTCGGCATTAGGAAACAATTTATTAAGGTCCTTAACAAAGATGGTGAATGTTCTGCTTACGTATCAAATCTCCTGAACTAAGTGCAGAAAAATTGAAAGTAGGTAATCTCGATGGTCCACAAATTAGACTGTTGATCAGAAATCCAAAATCTTGTTGAGCACATATGAAATAATTGTTTTTAAAATCCAAAAAGTCAGAAAACTATTTACAATTAGTACAGGACATGTGGTCAAATCTGAGAGATTTTGGATGTAACAAGAACATTGAAGTTCATCATTTACATTCTCATTTGGATCGATTTCCTAAAGCTCTTGGAGATTTTAGTGAGGAACAGGATGAAAGATTTCATCATGATACGAGTTGTGGAAGAACGATACCAAGGATGATGGGACACTTATATGATGGCATATTATTGCTGTATTCTTTGTCGGGATCTTGGGTAAGCTCCATATTCCAGAAAGTCCTATAAAAGACAATATTGTATGGATTCAAATCAACTTGAGTGTGTAAAAGTATACATTTTCGTGAGAATTCATAGCCTGCATATCATTCAAAAACAAGAGCTGCTAGAAAAAAACCAGTACTAGTTTTAAAATCAGCACCCTCAATTTAACCAAAAACAATCAACAGAATTCTGGAAAAATTTTCTGTGTTGACCAGTGTTATTATTGCAGTCATTATCCGTTTCAATCTTCCGATTATCATCAGGTGCGCTAAGGAGTCATATTTCGAGGGACAGGTTTTATACCAGTGAGATGAGTGAATTACGCAGGAGCTCCATCAGTTTGTAATTATTTGGACTGCATTCATTAGGAGCTTGTTCATCATTTTTCAAAAAAATGCCAAGTTTTTCTCTTTGTTTACTTTTATTTTGTCGTTTACATATTGACATGCCTTCAATTTTACTCGCTGAGTTTTTATTGAATAGATATGGTACGTCCTATGTATATAGCATATCACAATAACTCCAACGAAATATTAGATGGAATTAAGAACTATAATAGTAATATAAAATTTATTCTAGAATAAAAATTAGACTATAAAATTAATTACTTGGAATTAATCATTTCAATTATCTAACAAGATCACATATAATATACAACGTAAATAGCAATATAATAAACGCGACTGGGGAAACATCTTAGCAACATGAATTCGCTGCATTTAGGAGCTTATTATATCGCCTTGGAACTGAATCTTAATATAAAGAAAATTACTAACAAAAGCTGAAAATCATCCATCAAATCGTGACTAACAACGGATATCTATATATTAATACGCGAAAAGAAAACTTCCCATCCAATTTTTAAGCATATTGCATGCACGAAGACATATGAGATTTGGCATACTTGAAGTTTATATGAAGAAGGAGTGCAGAAAGCTGAAATTATATACAGGCTGTACCATTTCAATTTGTAACACTTGCACGAAGCGATGTAAGATTTGGCATACTAGAAGTTAATATGGAGGAGTGCAGATAGCTAAAATTATGTACACGATGTCTCATTCTAGGTTTACGTGGAGAGAAAACTTTGTAACGCGCGCACGAATGCATATTTGGCTATATTACATCAAACAGTGGCCATGAGGAGCCATGAGTAACTTCACTCATGAAACGACAGAACGCATCTTCTCTCATTGAATACATTCCAATAGAAACAGTAATCAAGCACAGAACAGAACGACAAAGTGAAATGAATAGCATATGATGTGTATGAAGTTAGCTGTATTTTTTTCGTCAGTGGTCACTGATGAAAATTAGAGGATCAACTATTTTCATGAGTGATGGTTGATGAGTGGTCACTCTTAGCCTCTCATGTTAGATAACAAAAATGACCACTCATGGGCACTGTTTGGTGTGACATAGGCATGATATTTGGCATACTTAAAGTTTATATGGGAAAGGCTATTATAATTTTACGTGAAGAGAAAACTTTGTACCGCGCGCATGAAGAAATGTCAGATTTGGCATACTAGAAGTTAATATAGAGGAGTGCAGATAGTTAAAATTATATATAGGTGTCCCATTTCAATTCTACGTGAAGAGGAAACTTTGTAACGCGCGCACGAATGAATGTGGAATTTGGCATACTTGAAGTTTATATGGAGAAAGAATGCAGAAAGCCAATACTATATACAGGCTGTCCCATTTTGATTTTACGTGAATAGAAAACTTTGTAATGCTTGCTCGACGGAATTTCAGATTTAGCATATTTGAAGCTTATATGAAGAAAAAGTGCTGTTCCATTTTGATTTTACATAGAGAGAAAACTTTGTACCGCGTGTATGAAGGAATGTGAGATTTGAAATACTTAAGTTCATATGGAGAAAGAGTGCAGAAAGTTAAAATTCAATTTTGCGTGGAAAGGAAACTTTGTACCGCGCTTATGTGAAACTTGACATACCTACTTGAAGTTTATATGGAGTTTTCTGCATAAAGCTAAAATTAAATATAGGGTATTCTATTTTAATTTACCGCTGAAAACGATATTATTTTGCGCTGAAATATATCGAGAGATATGCACCGAATGAAAGAATATCTGAAGTAGAAGTTTAACGATTCACCCCTTCCGAAATCTTGAATGGGAACCATTATTTTTTATTCTAGATTCGGATAGAGTACCAAGTTAAATTTACGTGAAACCCCTCGGGATGGAGAGTTAAATTCAATAACGTTCGAACTCAGCAATAAAAGGAATTACGGTCGAATATCGACCAATAGTTCCAATAAATCAGTAAATAAGATTTATAAACAAATAAAATGAGTCAATAATATGAATGAACCAGATTTTAGAATTTGGACTTGATTCACATACAGATACACAGTTAAAAAGCGTGCAATAATCAAATTTTTTGAGTGTCAAAATATAAAAATAAATTCCCAAACCAATGAGAATTCAAAAAATAAAATAATCTCAAGTATCAAAAATAATAATGAATGAAATAAAAGTGGGATTGATGAATTAAAAGACCCAACTTGTGATTTAATTTATAAGGCGTAAACTTGAATAGCGTTATAAACAACATGTTTACTCATTTAACAATCTAGAGCTGATCCTTATAATGTAAATAAGCGCGTAAAATACAAAACGTCATGTATGTAAATAATAAAGTAAAAGTAACTGACCAAACATAGTGGAAAACTTAGGCCTCATGGTCGAACTAAAAAACATTACTTTGCGCACTAAATCTACAAATTTTCTGTTAAAATCGATCAATTATATTTATTAGAAATTATTTTCTTGTCGAACGACAGAATACTTCAATTTTGGTAGGCATTGATTATGTTTGTATATATATATATATACGGTTATATTAAACAGAGCAAGCGATAAAATACTTGGTCGCGCGTTGGTTTGGGAGGCAAACATCACAGTTAACTGCCCAGACATGAATAAATGATAACTGAAAGCTTAAAAACCTTGGAATTTTTTTTACTTCACGGAATATTTTATGTATTGATTGGCATAATGGTAATTTTACATCCAAGTTCTCAACTTATTTTTTCCCAAATTGATATTTTCAATATCCTTGAGTGATGAATAAATCATCACTAATGAACATTTTTAATGTTATTAATACCAACAGACAAATAACTTGTGATAGTAAGTCTTTCCTTCTTCGAATGCTAGGGCTGTGGATTTGACTCCCATGTGAAACATGGATGTTTGTGTTCGTCGATAAATCCTCTTTCTAACTGGAACTTTATTTTACTCAGGTGAAGTAAACAGAAAGAGTTATTTTTCAACGAATTTAATGAATTTCTAGAATTAAGGCTAATGTGACTAAGAAGTTGGAAAAGTATTCTTTGGATTATCATAATTTGCTAGAGATACTTTTCCATTTTCAAGTTTGAGCAAATGAAAATCGTATGTACTATTTACCCTAAACAGCTGAATATAACGACATAATCTTCCAATAATCTCAAGAAATACCATTTTAAATATTTGTAGTACGTTTATTTTCTCGTTCTGTGCCTCCACGTCTATCTTTCTTTACATAACAAGCTCCGTCCTTGTCCAACACAACATCAATCATACATACCTGACATATTCAAACTCCGCACACGACTATCAAGCGGGCTATTTATTAAGCTACATTTACACCGCACACAAGCGCACAGCGCCACACAAAAACCAGATTCGGGCCGTGATGATGGACAGAGTAACATCGTACTTCGTACACATCGTGAGGCCGAACTTGATTAATGTCTTTTTTACAGAAGTGTGGTCCTGGAATTTGGGGTGAATGTAATAACGATTTTGAGGAAGACTTTATTGTTTTAATGTTGGAAGATGGGCTTGATACATTAGGCTGAAGACAAACACCTTTTGTTAGTAATGTGATGCATAATAAGTATAATTAATGTATTCTATAGTACTCGAATATGTTGATACTCGTTATTTATAGTCAGACCGAGCTTTGAATAGGAAATTCGGAAATTAAATAAACCACCATAGAATAAAATAGACCTTTTTAAAGTGTTAAAATCCCTACAAAAAAATCTATGGTGGTATTTACGCACAATAAATTAGATTTTAAGATACGCGTTATCGTGCTTTCAGAGAGACCGACAGACTGACAAACAGACAGACAGACAGGCTTTTTTGAAAACTTCAAAAACCTAACAATCGTGAGATACCTACTCTTATTGTATGTTACTCTGTATACAAAATAATCAGACCAAAAATTGCCCTCAACCTTTGACTCTGAAAGTAGGGGATCAGATAATCTACAATTATCCTGAATTATTGGAGGTCACAGTGGACAGAATAGAATTGTTGAAGCTCGTAATTGTTATTCATGAAAATCATCCTCGTAAATTGAGTATCAATTGTTGCATAGAATTACTAAAGACTGTATGTAGTCAAGTGCAAAAGTAATTAAACTATTTATACATCCACGAGTGTACGACACTCGATTGATCAGTAATTTAGTATCACTGATCCAAATGGCCATTGTAACAAAAGCTAGTTCTAAATTGACCTTAACCTATCGCTAAATTAATCCGAACGAATGACAAACGTGCTTGTTGCCTGATGCTCAATGATTAACACATAGTTTAAAATTAGCTGCGTCACTAGACATTGTCCGTTTGTTTATTAGGTTTGCTGTAATTTTTTATTCCAAAAAAAGGGGAGGAATAGATTAATAGTCATGTACTGGATACAACTGCTGTTGTGAAATAACTTTTGGTATGTGTTTCTCTGCTGGCGAAATTTTTGTTTCAAGCGGATTGATTATCCTGTTTCAGAACAGTGCAGAAGAAGATTTTTCTCATTTCACAAGATAATTTTGTATATTTTTTTTTCAAGTAAAAGAATCAATTCAGGATTCTAAATTGTAGAATTATCAATTTTCTTTTTTCTTTAAGAAAAATTAGAGTGCTCAGGTTATTATCATTTCTTCTTACATTTTTACTTCTTGCAAATTAGATTTTCAAAATGCATGAAAATACGATCTTAGATTATACCTTTCATCTTGATGAATTTTTCAATTATTGAGAATTGAACGGTCTGAAAATTCTGTAGGATATCCCATAACACTATTGCAAAAATAAACAACGAATCAGTGGTTTTGGAAATGAACTTCTGAATTCTCCCATTTTAAATGAACATTAACAACCAATTTGAACTCTGCTTAATCTGCACGTCCAAATTACGCAGGGTTGAAATTCGTAGCATTCACAATCATTTCCAACAGGCTTGAAATGAAAAGAGGCACAAATAGTCTAAATATTAAATTCTTGATTCTTCTTTTCTTCGAAAAAATACATTACAGATTCAACGGCCAATTCTATGCGGTTAATGAAGAGTAGTTGTTAGGCTTGTATTTGATTTTAAACCGTGAAAAACACATGTTGAATAAATACATCAGCGCCAGCGCCCCTTGCGTGAAACGTACATGAGATGCAATGCGCATGCCAATTCATTAGACCCAAAGTGTAAGCTTGCGCATTGCAAGTATTGCAATTTAACCTAAAGTGTGCGGACTACTTGGTTGAGAATGATTACTATTGAGCTTATATGCTTAGTTTTTAATTTTAAGTCAGCATGAAATTGTGCTATGTTTAAATTTGGTTTTGAATGTATCTTAAGCTTGCACATTGCAAGCATTGCAATTCAAAATAGAATTGTACAGAATATAAATTTTAAGATGATTGGTTACTACTGAGTTCAAATGCTTAGATAACTTCAAATCAAATTTTTAATATCCATTTATTTGGACAGAAATTTTATTGGAAATTCGTTATCTTTGTAGATAGTAACGTTCTGCACGCTTCTTCTGTACACAATATTGAAACTGAAGCTAAATGAAGATAGTATACTGTTTCAAAATGTGATAAGAATTATTATTTTATCAGGATAATTAACAAAAAACTAAATGTTACATGTTAGTTGAATGTAACAAATTGTATTGAAGCTTATTTTCAGGTTCAATGACTCTTTCCGAACATCAGTTCCATATAAGTGAAACTTTTATTGTCAATTCCTTCGGCTAATTCCTTTTTTTTAATATTTTTTTTTTTTAATAATAACAAAGCTTTTTACTTATTTGTACTAAGTACAAGAAAGTATTGTGAAACCGACAAAGTTCACCTATCGAAATTTTGTTGGAAATATCCGTTTTGAGCATCCCTAAATCTATTTTGACTATTTTCGGCTTGATGTCGATACGTATGTTCGTGCGTGCGTTCGTCCATTCGTAGCTCGCAAATCTCAAAACTGGTTGAACGTATAATGTTGGAATTTAGTATTTAAGGCTGGTATAGAATCTAGTTGTGCACCTCGCAATATAGTTCCAATCGTCTGTACCGGAAGTGCACTTTACTTGAAACTTTTTAAAAATTTTTCTAATAAATTCAGAATGATCAACCGTAGGACGTTGAAATTCAGTATTTTAACTTGATGTTGTATCAGAATGGTTATCTGCAATTTTTGTATGAATCAGCCTAGCCAGAAGTGCACTTTACTTGAAACTTTTTTTAATTTTTTTGCATAAATCTAGAATGATCAGCCATAGCATATTGAAATTTAGTGTTTGAACTTATTGTAGCATCAAAATAGTTATCTACTATTTTTGTAACAATCAGCTGAGCCGGAAGTGCAGTTTATGTGTATAACAAACATTCAGAATTTGTCGTATAAAACAATCAGTTTAATTGAAATGATATGGTAGGCAATGATAATCTGTTCTCAATTTTTTGATTTTGTATGACATTGTACATGTCAAAATAATATCAAAATTATATTAATTATAATCTGAAGTGACGGAAATCTTTATTGAATAAACTTGTGTATATATTAAATGATGTACAAGTAAGTCACGTGATGTTCACGTCAGATTTTTTATGTTCAGTACAAATATCCCTTAAAGATAGTATTCTATATGTGCCAATCACTTGCAGGTGCAAAAAGTTGAAATTTCAAGAAAAATATTTAGATAATTCTCCTTAAAAGTTGCAATAAAAGGTAAAAAGTTGTAATTTTACCAATAAAAAATTTGATTTTCGACTGACTCACAAAATTCGTCCTTTTTAACAGTCTAGCGTCCAAAATATCTACATTTGTAGACCTATTACTTCATTTGTCACGTAGCCACAGCAACAATCTGCCATTTTCATTATATTGAAAGTACAAATTATGTTAAATTCTATGTTAATGAATATAGTAATAATTAAATCTACACTTTATTTACTAAAAATCCCAGTGCGTTGAGCGTCACCATATTGTATTTTATCTAGTATATGATATTTTTAAATAAAAAATAGGTATAGTAGTCCAAAATATATATTTTAATACAGTGGCGGATTCAAACATTTCTCAAAAATAGGCTGTTAAATTTTTGCCGCCCTTATCTCTAAAATCGTCAGTTTCTAGATTATTTTTACAGTCCAACAATTTGGTTGAAATTGCACAAGAAAAACAAGAAAAAGTCATCGGAAAGATGTCTTGTAGACTTCTTTCTGCAAGACATCAGAAAACTTTGACAGTATTTTTTTTTCAATTTCTGTAAGATGGTCTTCAAATTTGCCGCCCCTAAAATCTGCCACCCTAGGATCAAGCCCATTCAACCTGCTGATGAATTCGCCACTGTTTTAATGAACTTTATGTGTGCTTAGGGACTATGCACTTCATATTTAATTTTTTTTTGGCTGAAGATGGATGTATTCTCATCCAAAATGTCCCTAACGCACACATCAATTTTATTGAAATAAACATTTTGGACTATTACACCTATTTCTGATTTAAATCTATTAGTATAGGATCCGTTATAGGTGACGACCTGCACCGATCAAGTAATCAAATGAGATTTATTTTTCATGCTATAAAATATTCTAACAAAAATAACATTGATGAATGCCTAAAGAAATCTGTTCCAGATTATGCTCAATTGAAAATTAATAATAATTTTTTTTCCGTATCTTCACCGATCTTGTAATCAAGAAAAGTCAACATCACTTGAAAGTATAAAGTCTATAGAATATGCAAACATGGGATTGCCTGTCTTTTTCTGTACCAGTTTAGATTCACCTAAAGCTGGCCACTATATAGCCTTGAACTTATTCTTTCTATTGATGTTGAATTGTTTTGGCTACAAGATCGGTGAAAATATAGAAAAAAGAAATTATTGAATTGTCAATTGAATATAACTTTGGACGACTTTTTATGCAGTTCGTCAACGTTACTTTTGTTAACATATTTTATTCCATAAAAAATAAATGTCATTTGGTTACTTGATCGGTACAGATCGATACTTATAACGGATCTTCGACTATATTTCTGGGTACTCAATCTGCTTCAATATATGATATTTTGACTGATATATAAAAAAAAAAAATAATAATAATAGTATCCACAGCGACACGAATAAATTCTATAATATACGTTTCGATTTTTAGGTCATCATCATGTATCAAATATAAATGTCATCCAAAGCAAAAGAAAAACCATCTACAATGTAGTTTCATTTATAAACTATACTCGCTTCGCTCGCTTGCTCATAAACAGTAGCTCGTCCAAAAATGTAATAAATTATGTAGTTGTATTGCTAGTATTGTCGTTAAGTTGATGCAATAATTTTGTGGACGAGGCCGGAGTTTTTATTCATTTTATCAACTCTTAATAATTCATATAGCTACAATTAATATATAATTCAGAAATTTTAAATCTTCACGATATTCAAAGCGTAAAATGACAGTTCTAAATGTTTGTTTTAGGTAATTAGAGATTTCATGAACGATACCAGTTGTATGATATTGAAATAAATATTTAGAATCATGAATTTCATGTTATGTCATTTTACTTATGGCTGACGTAAAATTACATGTTGAACATGACAGAAAATCAGATCAAATTTATCGACCTCGTCTCAGCTATCAAACGTTAGCCGCGGCAGTAAATCTGCTGCTATTCCTATCCTTAAAAGTTGTAGGATCATTAGAGCAAATTTAAGATGAAGAGGTGAGTTTTTTTACTATGCTGTTAATTTATAGTAAACATATAGGAACTTTTTTTTTTTAAAGATCTGACTCTGATGTACAGCTTTATATATGTTCTAATTTGAATAATCGGAAAAAAAGTTTGGCGACGGTAAATGCAGTTAAATCAGGGACGGATCTAGATTTCGAAGTTCAGCTTTTTTAAACTAAAGGCTGGTTTATGATGGATTTAACTTAGAAATTTACATTTAGAAATCTAGATTTATAGATTTAGATCCTCATTCTCGTTCATTTTTTGACATATAACCTAAAATTATTGTCCTTTTGGGTAGCTATTATACATCGCCAAAATTGTTTTATTTGCACGAATGATTGAATTTCGGTTTGATTTATTACTTTTATGATATAAATATGGGTGCTATTCTACCAGGTCCATGATTTGAATATCTTTTCTGTGACAGTTGTCTATTGAAATTTCTGACATATCAATTAATAACTACGATTGGCTGGATTCATAATTGAGTTAATCTGAATTTTTAAATTAAATCCATCATAAACCAGCCTTTAGAATCTTTAAATTATGGTATGAAATTCATTATTAATAAGATAATAACCAGCGTTGTACTATAACCATTTATGAAATGGTGTCGAATGACAAATATTATAAGATATAATAGAAATTACATAAGGAATGATGAAATGTAATTAACAAAAACGTTATAAATAAGCAAAATTTATAATAAAAAAGAATAAATTCAACATCACACGTTCGAATTAAATCCGGTGGATTTAAAATTGAAACTTTGTGGTATGTGGATTCTTTCTTGAGACAAATAGTCTCTGAACATACAGCTCTTAGATATGCTGTTGCTAGATATATTTCTAGCGAAAAAAATGCTTGAATCAAATAGTTATTTACATAATTAGTTATGAAAAGTGCCATATTGTTTGACGAAACGAAATATTTGCCAAAACGAGCGGAGCGAGTTTTGCAAATTACGTGAGTCAAACAATATGGCTTTTCATAACGTATTCTGTACAAAATTTTATCTAATTCCGTCAGAATAATTTTAACTGTATTTTTCAATGAGAACATCTCTCACGTCACATCACCAAATTCAGATGACTGTGATTCCTGACCATCTATTGTTACTACAGAAACAAGAGTTCACTGAAATAAACAAATATCGAATTTTCACAAAACGTCAAAATAATTTTTTTAAATGTGCTCAAGCAGTAATATCCTGAGTGATATAGTACCCTTTGATATTAAAGACTCTGCCAAAGCTGCATACTGTGAATAATAAATCTTTCTTTTAATTGTACGCAGATAAGTATAATTGATAAGCTCTGAAACATGGCCAGTTACGTAAAGTCATTACGTAATTACTTTATGCTACTTTACGCAAAAATGGGACGTTGCATAACGCCAGAAATTGATGTAAAGTTTGACTTTTCAAAACGGAATTAGATAAAGATATTTATTTATTATCGACATTTCTTATTTTAGTAAAAAAAATAAAGATTTTATTTTGACTTTCGGGCTATTAGGTGCATAGTTTTTAATAACTATTTGTTTTAATTAGTCTTTATACATCATTTACTGTGGTCTATAAAGTAAATGCCTCTTGAAATATAATTTTTTTATACAATTAGATTGTAGAAGATTTGAATATTGTTTGCTTGAATATCAACGTTTAAAATGATTTCAACTTGACCTATGTATATATACTTATAACATTAGGGTTTTTTCAAAAATACTTTAGTAAACACATTTCAATTTGAATCGATTCAATTGTACTTTTTGCAATGTTTATAAAATGTGCTTTGTCAAAGACTGCTATACCTCACGAGAATAATCTTACGCAAAAAAATTCGCATTACGTGATTGTTTCAATTAATAAAATAAATAATGTAATCAAATTCAAAGCAGTTCAAGAGTAGTCAGCACATATCTGCGTTTTCTAGTATGCATTCAATAAAAACAAATAATTCAATTGAATACACTAGCATAAAAACAACACATTGATAATGGGATGTTGTTGTCCCGAATTATATTTCTAACTTCATCAACATTATATTATGCCACAAGGATTGAATGACCGTCATTATTGTCCACAAGTGAAGTTGGCTGCACTCGACGAAGGCGAAGCTCAAAGCGTAGCTTCGTGCAGCCAACTTCACCTGTGGACAATAATGACTGCCGTTCAATGTCCGTGTTGTATACGATACTATTTCCAACAAGTGCATCGACGTACTCCATTATTGAACTTTTTGAATTTATTTGGCTAAAACTTTTATTGATAACACAAACAAATTTTTGTAATTACGATTTTTGCAAGCGATTTCTAGTCCCAGATCTACCAACCATTTGAACGCGTAGAGCCGTATAAGATAGTTTTCATAATCTGAGTCAAGTTTTTCTGTGAATTTATGTTTGTAGTACCTTTCACTGATTCATTAACAAGTTATTTGCCACATTTTAATGTCAATTTGTGCCCTGAGCTCCCCGAGGAGCTCCCTTGCCCAACAATTGTCAAAATATGCAAATTGAGGACCTCGTCACCAAAAACCTCCCATGTCATAATGCTCCATTTTACATTCTTATGTTTCTCATTTGCTACCTCGGTAGAAATAAATAGTTCTTTGAAATAGTGGTTTCAAATAGCAATTAGATCTATCACGCAAAATAATTAATTACCGTATGCCATGACAAATACAACTATTTGCGACATATTCATTCTTTAGCTAAATTAATTTACCAACTTTCAAGTTTGAAATGTCACTAAACGAAAGTAGTTCAGTCGCTATAGTATTTTTATCATTATATACTTATATTAGGCAAAGTTTTGTTACGAAATTGATATTGTATTATTTCTTTTGTAAATTGAGCTGGTTTGCAATTGTTTTAGTGGTTAGTTTTTATAGAAATGTCAACCGCGAATATACTTTCTAACGGTAATTATTGTTTGTGTTTTGAATTGAACTGATGGAATTTTTTTTAGAAGCATAGTTGTTCGGTGTACAGTGAAAAATAAATTAAGAACAAAAACAAAAGAATAAAATTTCGAAAATTCCCTATGAAATTTTAGTTGTTCACATGCAATTTCTAGAAATGCAAAAATGTGCATTGTTAATTTCTTTCACTATTACCAGAAAGATATGATCTTGGGACAGGTAAAAAAGATTGTTGGACACAGCTTATACGCAAAATTCTTATTCGAAATCGCTGCTCCCTATTTCGCACCTTAAGACTTTTGAATATGCTCAATTTCCTATGCTCTCAAGGTCATACAATCAATAAATATGCATCTCCGAGACATATATAAATTGGAAAAAACCAAACGGAAGCTTCCTTTATGATTGATTATCTTTTTTTTATTTAGATGGGAAAGTGCAAATTGAGGAAGTATGTTTTTTCGTATTGAAATCTTTATTCCGGAATTATCTATTTGTATGATAATGGAGTGTTCATGAATATTGTATTTCTATAACAATCAAAAGTCCCTAGAGTTAAAGCTGTTTCCATCAATAAATAACTTATTGAATGTGAATTTATAATTCATCATGATTCGTTCAGCATATTCGATTAAGTACTTTATTATTATTGATCCTTCCAGTTATGAAAAATTCAATTGATGGATATAATCCTTGCAATTTTTATAGCACCCCAATAATTAAATTATCATTTAAATTAGTAGTAAAAGCTTGCAGAGCCGTATTTAACACATAGTATATTTTGAATATTTAATTTAAATACAACATAATGGAACAAATTTAATTTACGATAATTCGTTGCTCATTTTATAGAGCTTTAAATTTGAAACACGATTTCAAATGTTTTCATAATTAATGTGCATATCAATGTTAATTGGCTGGTGTCCGAATAGCACTACTGTATGATAAAGAGAGAGACAGAAGAAGGGATATAAAAATAATTGTGCGATAAAATGTAGATAAACATTACGTTGCAGTTTATATACAAAATGAAACAGAATCATTTTTACTCTATTTATGTTTATTATTAATCGATATCAATTATTTAATACTGTTATTGCTATTCTCTTCTGAATTTGTGTGTCAAATTAGAGCTTCCAATATGATATCAACTGAAATAAAACCTTCCAAGAAACGTGAAGAGCCTCTTTGGTAAGATTTTGATGTTTGTTTGTTCGCTGATTACATTTCACACTCGATTTTGCCCAAATTATTGAAGTCATCAATTTATTCGGCGTTAAATGGATAAAACAAAAGTGTGAAATTTTTTGCATACTTTCACATTTGATTGAAAATTATTACCCGTGACGCCTCGTTCTGAATATCATTCAGTTTTACAGTTCTTCACTTACTCTTTCATTTCTGAGAATAATATACATATAACCAAAATAAGTAGGTATCACAATGTGAGGATGTATGTGAAAATTTTTTCCTCTATTAAGGTGGGTATTTTTTGGAGGGGCATACCTTCGTAAATATAGTACAAATTTTTCTACAATCATTATGAAAAGTTCAAGGCTACATTTTCAGTTATCAATGCAAGTTCTTGTTCCTTGGGGCTTGCGTCTTTCGTAGCAAAACTTTTTGACCTCTTAAACTTTATACAATGTTTGAAAGTATGATTTATAATGCGTAAAAAACATCTAAATGATGAACTAAATATAGAACATAGAAATTCATGTGAAGAAAAGTCACTGTACACAATGTTTAATGTGATGAATATACAAGAAAAAGAAATATTAATATTTTCTGACAACTGTCCCTCTGGAACAAAATGAGAACTTTTAGACTGGAATATTTGAACTGTCAAATGTGAAGGTACAAACTTGGAGAAACTGAATGATATATATTTCTTAAATAGGTACTATATTATACATGTCAAATTTTTTTTACCCAAATCTTGTGTTCTAGCGGCCATACTTCGAAAAAAGCTTTGGCGCTGTACTCAATTCTAAATAACTATTACCGCTCATTCAGTGGAAAAAGTCTATTCATCAGAGTAAATTCGTCTGTAACAATGTGACCATGGCATGGTCAGTGTTGGCTCAAAATATAAATTGTAATTTATACTAAGAAAAATTCTTGTCCACATCCCATATTTAATTTAATATTAATTATAAAAGCAGTACTTTTGATCACAATTTTAATTTGTTCAAGAAGTTTCATGTTGAACCATGAGTTTTTTGAGCAGTTACATACATTTTTTCTTCTCACAAGCTACAGCACAAAGTTACATTTTTTTTAATGAGATGATATATAATTTTAGACCCATTCGGTAGAGTTATTTTTTATGAATTCAACCATGTTTTTTTTATACCCTTACATGATACAAATATTGAGAAAAATGCGATTGAAGTCACTCAGCAAGTGTTGTCACTTACAGATCGCTGTATTGTAACCTTATATTTTCGAATGTATAATTTAAGATAGTATATTTTGTAACTTTCCATATGTTTCGTACTGGTTTTGTAATACCGAATGCTACAATATGTTTACTCTGAAGATGGTTTAAAATAAACCGAAACGTTAGTTGGTATTTAATTGTTTTTCAACTTTTTGTCCTAATTCCGACTACTCCATATTAAATTGAAATTTAAGTAAACTTTATTTTTATAGTCATTTTTCAGTAAGCTATGAAGAATAAAATCTGCTATCTGTCAATTTAGATTATTTGATGCATAATTCCTATTGCTGAAAATTGCTATAAAGTGTACTCTACACCAGTAACAATAAAAGAAAATTTGATGGATCGCGTAAGAGATGCGTGTGCTACTTTAACACCGGAATAAATTAATAATGCTACTTTTAAATCAGTTGTGAAAAGATTTAAATTATGTTCGGAAAGAGATGGAAATCAGCTAGAACACAATTTTTCTACGATCACTATAGAAAACAACATATTTCTCATACAAAACACAACTAGAAAACTTACAATTTCACACACCAATTTGACCAACTTGTATATTAATAATTCATTCTGAATATTCTTTAGGTGATATATGATATATTTAGCAAGATTATTGATAAATATCACGGACTTGATATAAATCTCTGTTTGCTCTTTTATAAGCCACATTTAAATAACAAAATTGCAGCATGTTCTGTAGGAATTATTTTCTTATTCTTATAATATATATTCCGAAGGTTGGCAACACTACGAATCACAACTGTCAAATTGAAGCAGACAACACATGTTCCATCACATCCTGTTGAAGTCGAGGAATTATGTATGTAATTATTGTATCATAACCAAAATTAGATATCCACAAATATAAATATCATTACTGCAGTTGGCAAATGGTAACTGACGAAAATTTAGAAAACACGCTACCCGAGTTCACAGAAAACTCTAACTGATAAGCCAATCAGAACGTCACCTGGTGAGAGTGGGCCAATCAGATACAATCTTTCCGTAGTTTGCAACAGTTAGATTACACAACAATGAAATGTCAATCAACTGATAGAAAATACATCAATAATGTTCCAAATCATAACTTAAATAAGCATCACAATAAATAAGCAGAGCAAACAATTAAAATGCCTAAATTATCTTATCTATTTGTGAAAATAGATTTAAAATCTCAGTTATACCAATGATTTACCTACATATTTCATTAAAAACTGTGATCGTAAAAAAAGTATAGTGTACAACACGTATAGAATCACCTATTTCACACTTGTGTGATTCCAGCACTCGACTCTGTCTCGTGCTGAAAATTAACACACCTCGTGTGAAATAGGTAATTTTCTATACTTGTTGTACAATATACTATTTATGAAGTTATTAACAAATAATTTAGTGTATTTATGTAGCTCGATTGTGCATAGCCTACTGAAAAATAGCTATGGAAATAAAATTTATTCAAATTTCAATCACATTTTTCTCAATATTTCCATGATTTAAGGATACATGGCTGAACTCAGAAAAAAAAACTTTATCGAATGGGCCTGAAGAATATATAGCATCTCATTTGAAATAATGTAACTTTATGTTGTAGCACCACTGGTTCAAAAAAATATTTTATTACATAATTGGGTGCCCCCATGGTCCTGCATAAGATTGTCCCGTAATATTTTATTGTTTTTTCAGTAACATAGAAGTTATTCTAGGTAGCTCGTTTCGCTGTTACACCATGTATATGTAATTGATTGGACAATAATATATTTTAATTCTTTTTACGACTACCTAGTAAGTATTGTGAAACTGACAAAATTCACATTTCGAGATTATGATGGAAATATCTGTATTGAGCCTCCCTGAATCTATTTTGACTATTTTCGGCTTGATGTTGGTACGTATGTACGTAGGTATGTATGTATGTGTGCATATGTGTGCTTGATGTGTGCGTTCGTAAGTCGCAATTCTCAAAACCCATCGAACGTATAATGTTGAAATTTTGTATTTAAGACTGGTCTAAGATCTGGTTGTGCACCTCGCATTAAGTTCACAATCGTCTGTACCGGTAGGGCACTTTACTTGAAACTTTTTTCAAATTTTCCACATAAATCCAGAATGATTAGCTGCAGGATACTGACATTTAGTATTTGAGATTGATGTAGCATCTTAATGGTTATTTTCTATTTTTGTTCCAATCGGCTGAGCCGGAAATGCACTTTATATAACAGATTTCTCGAGGTTTTCGCATGAATACCAAATAATCAGTCGTAGAATATTGAAATTTTGTATTGAGCACTTCTGTAACATCTTTTTGTACACCTCGCATTATGATGGCAATTGTCTGTACCAGAAGTGCACTTTACTCGAAACATTTTCTGAATTTTCTGCATAAATCCAAAACGATTGGACTTAGAATATGAGAATTCAGTGTTCAAGACGATAGTACCGTCTAGATGCTCATATCCTATTTTTATTGAGATCGACTAAGCCGGAAGTGCATTTTACGACGATCGACTGTAGAGTATTGGAATTTAGTATTTCAGTCTGCTGTAGCATCTGAATGATGTCACCGGCCCACAAAAAAAAAGTGGTCTGACCAGCCCTATCTAGCTTTATGTATTTCGACGCGCTGAATCCAAATCTGATGTCAGTTTTGCCCGTACACCCTCAAAATTTTAAGTAAGTTGCAAAAAACCATAAAAATCGTCAAAAATTAGCAATTTTGGTGAGAAAAAATTTTATGGAACTATGATTTTTATGTATTTTGGTCCGCTAGACCCAAATCTAAAGTTTATTTAACCATAACCATTTAAAAATTCAAGTAAATTGCAAAGAAAACTTCTGAAAATTGCGGAAAATACCAAAAAATTGCTGTTATTGTGATAAAATAAATTCTATAGAGCTAGTAGTTCGATCCGTTAAATCTAAATCTTGAGCCTATTTGGCTTATATATTTTCAAAAATCTAGATAAATAGCAAAACATCTGATAATTTCAAAAAATTGATGTTGTTGTGATGAAAATCATTCTCTAACCTTCAATTTTTGCTATTTTTTGTAATTTTCAGGGTATTTTTCGCAGTTTATTCAGATTTTAAATTGCTTATGGTTAAATAAACTTCAGATTTGGATTCAGCGGATCAAAATACATAAAAATCATACTTGGTCTATAGTTTCATAGATTTTTTTCTCACCAAAACTGCTAATTTTTGGCGAATTTTATGGTTTTTTGCTATTTACTCAAAATTTTGAGGGTGTACGGACAAAACTGACTCCAGATTCGGATTCAGCGCCTCAAAATACATAAAAATAGGAAGATCCGGTCAAAAGTACGGACCACTTTTGTTTTATTGTGGGCCGGTGCTATCTATTATTCTCATAGCTATCGACTGAACCGGAGGTGCACTCCAGTTGATTTCTTATTTAATTTCGCGCATGAATTCAGAACTGTTGGAATCTTGGAGATCAGTATTTAGGAATGTTGTAGTATAAGAATGATGGCCTACTGTTTCCACAGCAGTCGACTGGACCGCAAGCGCATTTTACTTGTCAGTTTTTTAAAATCTCTTGGATAAATCCAAAACCTTTAGCTGTGAAACGATGAGATTTTGTGTTTGTTTATCGTATTAGTATATGCAAAAAAAATATTCAATGATGTACAAGTAAGTGTGGAAATTCCAATTGTAAAATTAATGCAGTTATTCAATTGGGTGAAAATAATTAAAAAATGAGATGTCTTATTGACATAATAAAATAGTTATTCACATTACAGGATGCGAAAGTATACTTTTTTGTGTGAGGTTCACCTCGGCCATTCAAAACCTCCGAACACCTGAAAGTGCTTTCGCATCGTGTGATGTATTGAATTTTTTCTGCTACTGTTCTATATAGATATTAATATTCAATAATGATTATTATTTCAATTAATCATTAAGATAATGTTATGGAGGCTGTTTTACCTGTCTAAAATTATCCATAGCAACGGTTTATTTACAATGTTATCTGTCATCAGCGCCTGTCACAGATTTTGAATTTCAATAATTTAGTGAAACATTGCATTTGATCGATTTTAAATGTTAACAGAAAATGAAAATGGTATTCAAAAGGCAGCTAACAATGCATGTGCCTCACTTCTTGCGGATAAATCCAAAGAAAGGTACAATCAAACATACAGCATGTTTTCTAAATGACTTGCTGATAAAAACGTTAGTCGAATTGACAAAAATGTCATGCTTCGAGTGCCGATATGTTGGATTTAAAGAGCGGATGGAAGTATTCTTCGTAAAGTAATGAAATTGAAATTCCACAAAAGGTGTTACATGAAATTTACATTAATATTTCCTCAAATAAAGAAACAGTGACAAATATGAATTTTGACGTAATTCAAAATGATAAAAATCTCCCAATACAAAGTGAAGAAGTTAATAATTCAATTAATATTCCTACCATGACTTTTTCCAATTGTTCCAATTGCATAATTATTTAAAACCAATAAATAGATGAAATAAAATCAAATAGATTGGATAAAATCATATTATTATTATAAGCTACTTATTTATTTGAATGAATATTGAAATATCTTATATATTTGCATTTTTTCAAACTTTCACTTTTTTGTCCAGGCCCCGAAAGTATTACTTTCGTAGCTAGCAACGTTTAGCAACGAGCAGTGGCGTAGCGTGACGGGAGCGTGGGGGGCGGCCCGCCCCGGGTGGCATACTTAGGGGGCGGCAAAATTTCATAATGAATAATAACAATATCCTGTAAATGTTCCAATCATTTCATATTTTCAAAATAGATTCTTGAATCAGCAAGAATTTCCAAGGAACGAAAACAGGTCATAAATTATTCTTCAATGAAAATATGAATATAAACAGTATCGTTCTATTTATAATTGGAAGTCGATTTGCGTTTTTTATTCAATTCGTTGATAACTTGATTTTGTCGGTTGACAAGATATAATAATAAGTTATTATTGGATAAAATGGTTGACGCTGACTGGATTTGTAAATAATGTGAGTGATGTATTATTGGGATTTCAGTCAAATTTAATATTATTTATTACAGTTTCGGCTGTAAAGCAGAAAAGAAATAATATTAAATTTGACTGAAATCCCAATAATACATCACTCACATTATAAGTTATTATATTATACAACATGAATTTTTTTTTTCAGAATTACTGTATATTAAGGTCTTAAATTGGAGTACCTAAATAAGAGGGCGGCAAAATTTTCTTCCGCCCCGGACGGCCGATACCCACGCTACGCCACTGGCAACGAGGTAACACGAAGGCTTGCTTTCGTTATCGTTCGAGTTGCCAGGGCTACAAAACTCACTTATTTATACAGTAGCAGAAAAAGTTATTTTTCATAGAGGCAATGGTGATGACGGTATCTAAGTGTTAATATTGAGTAATATTTGAAAGATAGATTTGTTTTTTTGAAGTATAAATTAGAAAGTATTCAATTTCAAAACTTCATAATCACAAAGTTTAAATCTTCATCTTCAAAATGCTTTTAGGTTTTTTTTCTCAATCCATCAGGAAGTGAGGAAGTTATCGCTGTTTTAATAAAATGTATTTATTATTACTCTTGTATAACATTTTGTTCTATTGCATAGTTCATTGATTTTTCTTTTATTGCCAACAGGCACTGATGAAGTTTTAATAACAATCAAAACGTTTGTAACGTAAGAAGATATGATTTATTCATCATCCAAAGACTTGTAAAACATTTTTATTATAAAGTTGATTCAAATTCTACGATTTCACGCTTTACGGAAAAGAAACAAACGGATTATAAAAAAAGCAGTCTAGTTGGGCATTCGGTAAAGGGTACCTTAATCTGAGTTTTCCAGTTGGGCATTTTAATCCCTCACAATGCAGATATCGGTTTTACTTGTGTCAAGTACCTGTCCGCCTCCGTGACTGTATGATCATAATGTTTGCAAAATATTTATACATTTTACATTTTCCATAATATTTAGTTTTTAATTTTAATATTATGTACTGATTGGTCATTTTCCTAATTGTATGTATAGCTTCAAGAGTTAGAAAGTTCTAGAAAAACTTGCATTCAAATTGATAGCTTTGCTTACATCAACAAATGAAAGTGATGAAGAAAATATTACATTTGCGTTTCATCAGTTATTCATTCAGTGATCATGAAAATAAATCGCATAGTTAGTGAAAACGGAAAGGAATTGCTAGTTATTAAAAATTTTGAATTTTGCTTATCTTCGACAGCAAACGACAGAATGAAATGATGTTGTACAAATAAAAATTATCGATGTACCGCTAAAGTATATACAAATCGCGAGTTTAGAATAATAAACAGTGACTTGGTTCATAATCACGAAGAAGAATTAAAAATTGAACGGCAGGCGCTAAGTAATATTGTTGAAAGAAAAGCTGTCTCCGACCTTACCATCCAAGCGGATTCGTTTGGTGTTTGAAAGAAATTAATAGTATCATAACTTTGGAGTCTCGTATGATAATTGAAATTTGACGGAATACAAATAAAAGCAGTTCGAACTCACTATCTTATATACAGAAAATGCAGGTAGAAAAATGCCCAGCTGGAAGAGCTTATTACGCCTACCCTTTCGGTTGTAAGGGATTATCTCAAGTACAATGCCCAACTCGGATACAGCCTTTTGATTACATAGTTTTGAAACTGAATATATTCTATTTTATATTGAAAAAACGTTTTTTATTTTATTTAATAATTTATTTGCGGATGAACCAACCAGTTTGACAATAATTTTATTGGAAAGTTGAATGTTTTATAAAGTTACCGTTCTTATTTACTTGTACTTCGTACAAGTAAGTATTATGAAACCAACAACATGCTCATGTCAAGATTTTGATGGGAATATCCGTTTTGAGCATCCCTAAATCCATTTTGATTATTTTTGGCTGGATGTCGGTACGCATGTATGCGTATGTTTGTGTGTTCGTAGCTCGCAAATTTCGAAACCCGTCAAACGTATAATTTTATTCTCATTGAAATCGACTGAACCGGAAGTGCGTTTTACTTGACAGTCTTTTGAAAACTGAACCGGAAGTGCACTTCAGTTGAATTTTTTTTTTCAATTTTGCGCTTACATTCTTTATTGCTTGCCATAGAATTTTGGAAATCAGTATTTAGCAATATTGTAGCATAAGAATGATGGATTACTGTTTTCATAGCAACCGGCTGGGCCGAAAGCGCACTTTACTTGACAGATTTTTAGAATTTTTGAATAAATCCAAAATCGAATTTTGTGTTTGATTGTCGTATCTATATATCGTAATTATATGCAGAAAATATATCCAATGATGTACATATGAGTCACGTTATGTCCACGTTAGATTTTTTTTTTCGATTCGAAAAATGAACAAAAGTTCTTTTATGCAAAGTAGCATATCTTAGTCAAAGTTTGAGCTAGAAAGTCGTTTGATAGAACCAACATGTGTAGAATTATGTGAGCTACAAGTTCTGCATGAAACTTTTTCCTACATAATTTTAAAGTTATTAGTGAAAAACTGATTTTTTGAGGTTAATTTACTATTTTCCAAATTTTTCCAGTATTTCACGTGGCAGCAACTTTTATATTATATTGTATATCCTATCAATTAGATATAGACAAATGTTCATCAAGATAAAAAAAATATGGTGCTCAGGGTGTATTTTTCACTTTTTTGCTTGTACTACCATGTTTCTAAAATTTAAAATAACTGTATGTTGCCCATTATAAATTCAATAAATTTCATATTATCACGCATTATCGGAATCGTGATGATTAGAAATTCTGTAAATAGCGAAATTAATCAACTTTTGTGTAAAAATTGTTGTTTACATTCATTATGGATATAAGTGATGCGAGATGCGATCAAACAATATTCGAGGGCGAGCTTCAATGGTAAGACTGTTAAAATTTTTTTCAAAATTATTTCTATTCTGTTCTTGAAATTTGTGAGGTGATATTGAGAATTCAATGAATTCAGTTTTCTACCTATACCACAACTTAGTAACCGGAGAAGATAGTGCACTTTTTTCTTCAACCAGTAAAGTAAGTCGCTAAAGGCGAGATATTGTATAACTTACTAGTTTTTCTCTCCTCTGGTTCCAAAGACATGCAAAATTAGAGTCACTTTCGAAAGTTGGTCTTTAAATTTGTAACAAACTATTATCTGAATTTTGTAACTCGTTAAGCGTGAGATAAAAATCATACACACTGTAGTTATTTCCCTAAATTCTCTCCGAATTTTTTTAGTTTGATGATTTTTTGACGGTGGGAAATAAGGAAATATGATTTTAAGTACCTTCAACGCTTTAGTGTTATTTCACAGAGCTGCGATTCTGACAAAAAATATAAATATATACCTCGAGTATTTTGTAATTCAAATAGCTTCCGAATAAATTTCAAACATAACATAATTGAATAAATGTTTTTTCATATATAAATTCTGTTAATTCGTTAATTTTTTATCAGACTCTTCGATAATTTCTTAACTCTATCAAAACATCCTCAACAGTAAAAAAGAGTCTGTGCGATTTTCCGAAAAATTTGCGAATTCTGCTGATCTGTACCGTCGTTTCGTGCAAACTTTCTGCTAAAGTTATCCTCTCAAACAAAAAATAACATTTTTAGCCTCATTAGACTCAAAAAAATCTAAATATTTTGAACTTGATTACAGTAATCAGCGTACGATTGAAACGGTTTACTCTTCCGAAGTGAACTGGGTCATTCATAAACATCAAAATGAATAAATATTGATAATGTTATTACGATAATTAATTTGTCGTCATTCACATCCATTCAGTAAACACAAACATAAATTATATCTCGATGAATGTGTGGACTGTTATGTTTATTATAATATAGGAAATAATCATCTATGCAAAATATTTGTAGGTGTTTATTGAGTTAATAAATTTTAGATAATCAGTCTATTGTATGAAATACTAGAAATTTTAAATGCATCCATCAATTAGCATTGTTTTATCACACTTCCGCAATGAATTAAATAGCATTTATAATATAATCTGAGTTCACATAGTCAAAAGTGAAATAATAGTTATTTATTTAATGTAGGAAAAAACCTAACTAGCTCAATCCAAGTTTGTTGATTCAGAGATGCTGGGGCAATCAAGCAGGAAATACTCTAAAAAACATTTTGTTGAGTAACCTGATGTTTTTTCAGTTAATCTTTTCTGTTTCTTCAAATCTAGATATAAATACATACTTCACAATGAATAGAATAAATTTGAAAAAAATTATTCGTAAATAAGCATTCAAAGCTATTAAATCTATCATTGAATTTTCATCTCCAATTTTCTTGTCTCAAATTTGTTATTTGCTATCCAACAGTGCATCTAATTCACCGGTGCCAATTTCTTTTGCCGAGATGCCACTGCTACTGTACTATATTGTAACGAATTTAAGTCTATAAATTAGTCATTTCGGTTTTACTGGTGCTCAGAATTATTGTGGAAATATTTTACATCAAGAAATAGAAGTGAATGTATTTGTTTTCTAGAAAATTGCTGGCACCTTCTAGCGTTTTCTAGAAACGCCTGGACGTTTGCGGGAAAAACGTAGTGGGGAGAGACCCACGGTATATATATATATATATATATATATATATATATATATATATATATATATATATATATATATATATATATATATATATATATATATATATATATATATAGTTTAAGGTAATCGCGACTGGTCGATTAGTTAAGAAAACAAATATGTAGCGGGTTTAAGCAGTCATGAATTTTGGCTAATTTGAATCAAATATTACTCATTTGAAATTTACCAAGCTTTCGATTTTAATGTTTAAATCTTCATCAGGGTACTGAAATATTATACATAAGTTCACAATGTGTCAATAATTATATAAAAGTATTTTTTACTTACATTACTTTTGAGAATTCATAATAGAATTTCATCTCTGATAAATTTAGAATATTTTGAGTTATCATATTGTAAGATATTATCACAGTTTAATACATTTTTAAAACATTTTTAAAAGATAAATAGAATGAAACGTTTCTTGTGCTAGTTCTTGCAACACACGTGTGTTTCGTTTTGACAACGAAAGACAATTTTTAGGTTATGTTCAGTTGTTTAGGAAGAATTCAGACTGCCTACAAGACCGCGGCAGTTTTAAAAAGAAAATATAGGTGATTTTATTTATGAAAAGTTCAAAATCTGGTTTTCGGTTATGAATTAGTTGTAGTAGGTGTTTCTTTTTTTTGATTTTTGTTCAATATCTAGATGTAATAGAAAAGAATATATATTGCTAAGGCCTTGTACGTCAGTTTTTTTGTTCATTGTATTTTCTGTTTTATTTATTGATACCATTTCAAGGGAGGATCTTTTTCTAAAATTTTTTTCTTGTTCCAAGACTTTAGTGTTATTAAAATCCATGCTATGTTTATTTGTACTGCAATGAGTTGCAAGGGCACATGCATCTGGTTTGTGTTTTATATCACTTTTGTGTGATGTGATTCTGTCTTTCAGATTTCTAGATGTTTGGCCAACATAGCACTTATCACAGTCGTTGCATTGTATTTTATAGATCACATTCGACTTTTGCAGTTCTGGCACAGGATCTTTTAATTTTGAAAAAATGTTTTTGACAGTTTTTCCGCTCTTTTGGGCTATTTTTAAGTTATCATCATGTAGTACATTTATCAGTTTGGGTGTTATTTTTTCGATGAAAGGTAATGATACGTATCTTATGTTCTCACTTTGTTGTAATTCTGTATTGTTATCATTAATTTGTTCAATAATCGTTGGAGTAGGCGTATTGAATAGTATACTATTGAGAAGTTTTTCTGGGTAGCCATTCTTTTTTAGGATTACACCAAGCTTGCGGAGATTTTTTTGGTGGAACGTTGGATGTGCAATTCGAAGAATCCTTTGTTTCAATCCTGTTATCATGTTGATTTTCATTTTTAAAGGTTGCTGAGATAAGAAATGTATATATCTACCGGACGCCATTGGTTTTTGGTACCAGTCTAATTTTAATATGTCATTGTTGTCTCTTATAATAAGAGTATCAAGAAAAGGTATAGACATTTCTTTCTCTATTTCGATGGTAAATTGTATATGTGGATTGAAACTGTTGAACACATCTAGGATAATATTCGTTTTTTCAGCTGGTATTGTGCAGACGATATCGTCGACGAATTTCTTTATGAAACTTACTTCGAAGCTCAGTTTTGGTATACAATTGTCCAATAAATAGTCCATTATGTATTGGGCTATAATTGGGCTTATTATTGCGCCCATTGGGCTGCCAAGAGTCTGTCTGTAAAATTTTTTATCGTATGCACAATAGCTGCTGTCAAACACGAATTTTAGGCATTTTATGAAATCTTGCAAGGTCAACGGTGTATGTTGTTCAATTTGGTCCCATTTTACAGATATACTTTCAATCGCTAACTCTATTGTTATATTACTGAAAAGTGATACAACATCCAGACTTATAAGTATGTGGCCGTTTGGTATTTTGAAATTATTGATGAAAATTGAAAAGTCAAATGAATCTTTTATATAATATTGGTTTTCTTTATCATATGCTATGGTCAGAATGTCTGTAATAAATTGTGAAATTTTACTATTTGGTGCGTTAATTGAAGCTACTATTGGTCTGACGCTAAGTGTTTCTTTATGTATTTTTGGTCAAAAAAAAGAAACACCTACTACAACTAATTCATAACCGAAAACCAGATTTTGAACTTTTCATAAATAAAATCACCTATATTTTCTTTTTAAAACTGCCGCGGTCTTGTAGGCAGTCTGAATTCTTCCTAAACAACTGAACATAACCTAAAAATTGTCTTTCGTTGTCAAAACGAAACACACGTGTGTTGCAAGAACTAGCACAAGAAACGTTTCATTCTATTTATCTTTTAAAAATGTTTTAAAAATGTATTAAACTGTGATAATATCTTACAATATGATAACTCAAAATATTCTAAATTTATCAGAGATGAAATTCTATTATGAATTCTCAAAAGTAATGTAAGTAAAAAATACTTTTATATAATTATTGACACATTGTAAACTTATGTATAATATTTCAGTACCCTGATGAAGATTTAAACATTAAAATCGAAAGCTTGGTAAATTTCAAATGAGTAATATTTGATTCAAATTAGCCAAAATTCATGACTGCTTAAACCCGCTACATATTTGTTTTCTTATATATATATATATATATATATATATATATATATATATATATATATATATATATATATATATGTGACTGAGTAACAAGGAAATTATTTATTTTGGCTCAGAGACCTTATAATATGGACTGCTAGTGGTTGAAATAAATTGTGTTATTTAAAATAAATCAAAATTGACATAAATAATTGAAGTCAAGTTATAGTGTAGTGTAATAATCTTTAGTTTAAATTAGAATTAGTTATTAGAAATTGTGTTAGTTATCTAATTTATTATTTTAATAGATCATAAAAATAAATAGTAGTGTTTAGTAACTTTTGCTTCCCAAATTAAAATGAATAACGTTACAATATTTTATTTTCTGTATACATTTGATAGATAGAGCTTTTTTAATACTTGTTTCATAGCATCACAAGTCACACTTAAAAAACTGAATTGCACCACCCAAGTGTTTGAGAATATAAATAGTGAAACTCAAGGGGTGAAACTTAAGTAATGAAACTTAAGTGGCGAAACTTGAATGCTAAAACTTAAGTGTTAAAATCAATATCAAACATTATCTGAGATATATATTGTCATCAATAAATTTAGAAACTATTTTTCGTATTCAAATTTTCTTCAAACGATGATTGTTCGATTATCAACAGGAAAGGATTAAAGTTTTCATTAGAGACAGAAGCAGAATTGAAAAACACACCAAAAGACAATATGTGGCGCATTCCTGGCCTCAGGAATAGTAAATTTAATACTCCCCCTTATCGTATATTAACAAGCTTGTAACCTTTATTTTCATGTTTTTCTCAGCTTTATTTTCCTGTTTTCTCTCGACGATATCCGTATGAAAGCGGGCGAAACGTCTTTCAATTTTGACACAGTCTATTTCTGGAAGTCGAACAAACATATTCTTCCAACCTCTGTGTCTTATTCCTTTACATTATTTATATAAACTTTAATCTCGCATTCGCATCAAGCAACGACGTAGGCAGCGAAGCATCACACGAATTGCACATGGAGTGTGTTCATGTACATATGGGCTGATCTTTGTGTGAGTGTTTATACAGTACAGGGTTTGCTCTCGCTGGCAGGGGCCAAAGGTCAAGGGCAGCAACCATACAGGAAGAATCAGAATTGCGTGATGAGCTCGCGCAAGAATTGTAAAGTCTTTGTCTTTATTGTTGTCTTTAATCAGATAGGATGATCGTCTTTCATTATTTCTATGGATATGTTGAAGAGAATAATTGCATTTGTTGATTTGGATATAAAAAAGCAACCTGTTTCTAAAACTACAATATCACGTAAGTGAAAATTAATAGATACACTGGGGATAGGAAGAACCGTTCAAAATTTCTTGTAATTAAACCAAACAAGTATCTTTTGATTTATGTAATATAAATAAGAAAATTCTTGCTTGTTTGTGTTCATCACCAGAGCTTAATTTGAACGGTTCTTCTATCTTCTGTAAACTCATGAATTCTCACTCACGTGGTATTACATTTTCATCGATAAAAAATCAGTAGTAAAATTTGTACTGCAGGTCGATTGTTTGTAGTCGATCGCTGAAAAATTCAAGTAGGTACAATAGAAGAGACGATTACACTCTCTTAATCAATAAACATAATTATCTTACATGATTTTCTGACTTCTTGCATAATTATACTGCTTATTATAACTTGAAAATATATTCTACAACAAATATTGGAATGGCCCGTATTCCAAAGGAGCGAAAAGTTTGTTATGCGAGCTGAAGGCGAGGACTACAATTTTCGAGCGTGGTATACGCCATTCTGAACATGTTGTAAGCTATACTCTCTCAACAAAATTTTGGAAACTCACCAGTATTTCAGCAGAAATTAAAAAAATTATGAAACGTCAAACGCAAGTAAACAAACTAACAGCTTTTGATTCGTCGAAAATGATGATTGAATGATTCTAAATGGCTTACGGAATTATTCTAAACGATCTGTTGGAATGTCACTTGTTTTAACATAATATTTTAGTATGGAATATGCGAATTCCAAAACAGATAGAGAAAAGATCTAACAGAATTTAGGAAGTGGAATATAGCATCAAAACTAGCCGTTCTGTTTTCTTGAATAATTTTTAGTGTGTCTTTATTCTTCAAAGGAACGCAATTCTATAATATACTTCATGAATATTCCTACAAGCAGTTTTGATCCGAACTGTATGTACAAAGAAGCAAAATACGGAATTATACTATATAAATATTTAGAATTATACAAGTAAGTATCATATCTTCTATGTGAATGATTAATTAGAGTTCAAAGTGGATTTAATCTATCAATTTATCTCAAACAATCTTGAAATATTAATCCAATCTTACGATTTTGTTGTTAATGTTCAAAATTTTCCTGCAGATAATTCAATAATATTCCTTTACCCTTCTGTCTTAATTCTCACGTCCGATGTTTCACTTTGCCTCTTCCTTTTAGTGAATCTTTTGTAACTCTCTACCCAGCATGTCTCCTCTGTTCCTAAATAAATTAGTGATATTAATATGACCCGTTTAGGCTGGATTCCTTGGTGTAAAGACGTGCAAATTTCATCCATGTAATATAATAATAATAATAAGTGACAACCTTTTTGCCGACGTTAATGTATTCTGCATTAAAGCCTTTTTGAAAGTAATGGTAAGAAAATAACGTACCTTGTGAGTTTACTGAATCATTCAGAGATTATTAAAGAAATATTACAGATAGCCAATATCTACATGATTTCTCGTATGCATTCTTAGTGAGGAAAACATTATTTTTGCTCGTGAAATCCTATCAATTAGTATCATACAATGATAATGTTACAAGCTTCATTTTTTTAAATAAATTTATCTGCAGGTGATACATATAGTCATTATTTGATTTTCCAGAGTATTCAACTAAAATTAACCAATCCGTTCATCGCAAGGTGGGGAGCGAACCAATCACATCCAATTTCTCCCTACTACGTAGCAATTAGATACACAATGAACTGTTAGAAAAATTTTCTAGAATGTTTCAAATAACAACTCAGATAAATTCAAAACCAATCAAATTATGCTCACTTTTACGTTATAGGGAGTTTATCGTTATGAAGAATAACTTTATAAAGAGTTTACACTATATTACAATAAATAAGCAAATAGATAACAAACTTGAATGAATATTAGTGTAGAGATAAGCCCCTGTGCTTCCTTTCTGTGTTTAATTCATTGTTAAAATAAAGGAGTTGAGGATCATAGAAGAATCTTGTGTGCATCATCTGTAAGTAAGCATTATGACATTCGGATAAATATTTTCGTGAATCGGTAGCCTCGGTATCGAAATACATGGCCTCACGTCATAATGCTTAAGCGTATACTCTTATTTCATAAATGACCATTACGTGATCGTCATAATTCATAATATTATGAGCTTCTGTTCAAAACGATATTTCACGCTCTCGATATGAAATAACTATTTACTCCAGTTGCTATAAAAAGTTGATATGCTTCTATTTGTTGTGTTTTCCAGAAAATCGCGTACTAGAATACTTTGTCTCCCGTTCAGTATAAATACAAACATAATAAGGATTTGTCAAGAATTTTTTACAAAAAAAAGGTGGTCCGAAATCATAGAAAAATGCTAAGGGTATCATGATCGTTTACTTAAAGCGCAGTAGTTCTTTGAGTGACTTCAAAGAGCTCGATCATGAGTGCTGTCATTTATATCACGCAATAATAATCTTGAAAGCAATTGAAAATAGCTGCGGATGCATGTAATTCTAATTAATCTGCGTCTCGCATTCAATTTAAATAGTAGTAATAAAAGATGTTTGTATTTCAATTCCTTAGTCCATGATATATCCACACATGAAGTTCTCCTGCATGTATATTAAACGAACAAAAAGAGGTAGTCTACGTTCATGCTTTCTGTAAAATACCCTTTTTTGAGCTCTTAGAACACACTTTTGTGTCAATAGAATCTGTGTAAAAAAGCTGCAAGCGTGCTCAATGCGGGTGCAAGCTCTTATCCTATGCACTCCAGAATTGCACTAGTTGCAGTATAGAAAAAGAGAAAAATGAAGTTAATTTGTGGTGTGCTGTTTGTACCCTGCAGATCTTCATTGTGATGAATCTTATTCTTTTTATTTGGTAATTATCTGCTGTACAGAAAAAAGTTCCAGACGAATATGTTTAGTGCAGAAAGCACAAAACATCTTATCACATAAGTTGTTCCAGGACGAGCTTCAGAAGAGATCAATATTATGTTTTGATTTCATGTATTGTGTTATTATTGAAGCAGGATTCAAAAATTAGTTTTTTAAAGCACTAATTTGAAGTATTGAGATTTCTTGTCGCTCCTAGTCCCGAAAATTTAATTTCATTGGCAAATCTTACCCTTTATTTTTTGTCTGATTTTGATTAGAATTGTGTAATTATTCTATGCTTCTTTCTTATTAGCTGATTTGTAGACATAAGACATTTTTATGTTTTTTAAATAGAACAAAACCAAATCCAGATTTGTGGATGGCTACGTAGTGTCTTATTTTTAGAGTCGATAGATGTTGGATAAATGTAAAAATTTGGCTATGTTCATATTATTTTATGAATTGCAAGTAGATTAATCGTGAGTGAACAAAATTGTTCATTTACTATTTTGATAACAGTCGAGTTTATTGTTTTGACGTTGTTGCTGCAGCTTTTAATTCTATCATCATCAAAACTTCCCAACAACAAAACAAAAGCTAGTAAGCGTATCTTAGTTGATATGAACGATTAAAGATACTCGGATCCCTGGCTAAAATGATTTAAAATATTTCACCACAAGGAGTTATGGAAAAAATGCCGAATTCAGACGTTATTTTGAATAATTCAAGTTCACTTGTTCTATTATGTACATTCAATTAATCACACATCCTTAAATAATGTGAGTAATAGAGATGAGGAAATTCAGTCAATCATTTAATATTTTCTCTTCTTACTCTATAATTTCGACTATACCTTAGCCATCTTCTGTAACGGAAAGAATTATTTTGTGACAGTAAGCATCTTTCTTAGAAGTCGGTTGTGGTAATTGACGAATGAGAACGCTTCTTCTTGTCGCTATGTTTCCAAGTTAACACTTTTTAAAACACAAATATGATTTCATATCTACACAAAATGATTCTTTTTGTTCCTGAAGATGGCTAAGATGTAGCCGAAATTCTAGAGTTAGAAAAGAAAATATCAAATAATTGACTGAATTTCCTCATCTTTATTACTCAGTGGTATTTCTGATATAGGGTATTTCAAATAATGTTAGCGAGTTATTCAATGAAACAAAATGAACAGAGCCAAATTATTTATTTTCTTAATTTTCCCCAAAATCTATCGAATTTAGTCATAGACTATGTTTCACAAACTTCTTAATGAGGAATTCATTAAAATAAGAGAGTTTTAAACGCCTACTTTGGCGTATGTTCAACTTCATAGATATATTTCCAACTAATTCGGAATAATAATTATTATTTTCTTTTGGCAACAAACTAATCTGAAGCTTCTTATATGAAATCTTATTTTCAGACTTGTTATACTTGTTCCTGTTTTTGTGATTTGAACTCAAGTATGTGCAAGATACGTTTTTCATTTAGATCTTACAAATTTTATATGAACTTTTCTCTTTTTTTAATCAGTTTTCAAGTATACTTTTATCATACGCTTTATATGAGAGGTCTACTTCAACATCAATTTGCTCAGAAACAAAATGGTGAAAGATTTACAGATTTTCATATGTACCTAGTCGATGCATAGAGCGTGAAAAAACATCTTCGCAAAGTTTTGAGTAACTCTTACTACTTAACCGCATTATGAGAAAATGATTGCAACATGAATCGTTATTCACACTTTTCCATAATAACACTCCTTTATTTCTCGCAAAATTTTTAAAACCATCTTCACTGTTATAGAGCAAGAGCCAGCGCTTGTCAGACACACGTTAAAATATAAAGGCTAAAATTTTGTGTACGTATTCTTGCTACTATAAGTAAGAACGTTTGCGAGCTACGAATCTTGACTAACGGTGACTTATACAGGTATCAAATGATAAAGATGTGTAATATCTTGATTTACTTACGTTGAAATACAATCTGGGATTTATAAATTATGTTCAAATAACTATTTGAGGTCAAGGTTTAAAAAGTCAGACCCATCCGAAGGGTCTAATACCTTCACAGAGGCGGCATAAGATCAAATACACCGAGCAAGCGTATAAGTTAGTACTTTTAGATGAATTAATCAAATTGAAAAATAATCAAATTCACATTTATTTATATCGAGTGTATTTTTTTCAACTTGAGACTATCTCGAAAATATGCATTCTATGAAAATAAATGTTTGATATGGAAAGTAATATTTTGGAAACGGACATCCGTCTGTGCTAAAACTAGCCACTTCTGGCCCCCCAAGTGAGTGTAGCGGGAGGCAATTTTGAAATCCTAAATAGGAACTCTCTATTTTTTATTGTATATTTGGATTCCTTGCCAAAACCCTCCCAAGGTTTGCCTATATATTTTTTCCTATTCGTGAAAGTTGGTACTTTAATCGCACAAAATGTGATTTTCTGTAATAGAAATCTCTAATGTAAGATTCCAGATGGAAACCTTCCATTTTTATTGCAGATTCAGGCTCAAAATTCTCTTGCCTATCATCATCGGAGTGTTTGATTTCGCTGGATTCTTCCATCCAACAGCCGTACCACACGCGATGGCCGTGTGATCTCTCTTTATTTTATTTCAAAATGAAAGAAATGTTTCAGGCAAATCCTAGATACGTTTAGGCGAGGAATCCGAATCTGTAATAAAAAACAGGGGTTCCTATTTAAGATATCAAAGGTGCCCCCGCAGTACCCATTTGGGGAGAAGGTGGATGTTTTCTTTCAAAATATTATTTTTTATATTGAAATTTTCTCTCGTAGGATGCATATTTTTCAAGCTATTCAGTTGTCTCACGTTAAAAAAAAAACTCGATATAAATGAATGTGAATTTGATTATTTTTTATCTTGATTAAATCATCTGAAAGTACTAACTAATACTATTTTACATATATTTATGTATATGGGCAACGCTTGCTCGATGTATTTGATTTTATGCCGACTCTGTGAGGGTGTTAGACTCTTCGGATGGGTCCGGCTTGTTGAATCTTGACTTAAAATAGGGTAACTAATTTAAGTCTATAAATTAGTCATTTAGGCTCAACTGGTGCTTAGAATTATTGTGGAAATATTTTACATCAAGAAATATAAGCTAATATATTTGTTTTCTGGAAAATTGCTGGTACCTTCTAGCGTTTTCTAGAAAAGCCTGGACATTTGCGGGAAAAACGTAGTGGGGAGAGACCCGAAATGTATATATCGCTAACTCAGCAAGAAGCGTTATTTATTTTTGGCTCAGTGACCTTATAATGTGGACTGCTAGTGATTGGAATGAATTGTGTTATTTAAAATAAATCAACATTGACATAAATAATTAAAGTTAAATTATGGTGTAATGTAATAATCTTTAGTTTAAATCAGAATTAGTTATTAAAAATAGTGTTAGTTATCCAATTTATTATTTTAATAAATCATCAAAATAAATAGTAGTGCTCAGTAACTTTTGCTCCCTAAATTAAAAATAAATAACGTTACAATAGTTATTTAAGCATTATATATGAATCCCAGACTTTATACTTCAACGTGAGTAAGTCAGATTTTTGCACATCTTTCTGCCTGATACATGTATAAGTCACCGTTAGTCAAGATTCATAACTCCCGAACGTTCTTATATCTATAGTAGTAAGAATACATATTCAAAATTTCAGCTTTTATACTTCAACTTTCAACCTATATCTGGCAGGTGCTGGCTCTTAGTCCATTACTTCCATACACAGAATTTGAAACAAATATTTTACAGTTTGAGTGCTTTTCACGGAAATAAAATATAAAACGTGATTACATAATAAAATCTCTCAAGAAGAATATTCATTGCAAGTTTTTGATGAATTGGCGTTGGTAACAAACAGTCATTTACTTTTACTGTCAAACTCTTAACTAGTGTGGTGTGTAGTGAGAAAATATGAAATTTAATGATATTGAAGAGAAAATCAATAATAAATTCAAAACTCACCGCTCTGTGTATATCTGACATCAACCCATTGTTTATATTACTTGTAAAATCTAAATGTCAACTAGTGTTGTGTTATGCCTAGAATTTGCTTTGAAAGTTATCATTTAGAACGTAGGAGGAAATTTTGTATGCAATAATACGAGTGTAAACAAGAATTATGATATTTGATCAACAATTTCAGTAACTCGGCAAGCCTTTGGTCTCATAACATAATGCTAAACTTTATACTCTTATTGCATAAATTACTATTAACGAACTGGTTTCCATGGCGCTAAATAACGATTTCTCAGGAATTTGTTCATGGTAATTCGTGACAATGTACTTTGTCGCTTGTTAAGTATATCACTATGGATACAAATTTCTACACATAATTGTAAGAAAAATTATTGAGTGTGTATGTTATGACTTATGAGCCCAAAATATTTTTGTCGTTCTCCAACATTCATGATAGGATTAGAAAACATAATTTTGCGTTAAACAACTACCTGATTGAGATTTACATTAAAGATGATTCATTTAGATTATTTAAGCATTTATTTTAATGAAAGAAAACGTACTCCAGCCCAAGTATTTCTTTTTGTGTAATTCTTCTGATGTGATTCCCTTGAAACAGTAATTGCTACAAAAATTTCTTCAAAACATTCATAGATTCTCTATGATTTGTCATCCGAATATCAAAATAAAAACTAACTTGAAGACTCCTATTTGTATCCACATTCACAAGTCAAACCATAAATTTACTAAAAATAATTTGCATCTTGAGTGATTTAGAGATCACTAAAAGTTGTCGCCTAATTGTGGGCTTAGTTAATCACTTCTGTACACTTAACACCACTAAAACGGGTAATTAGTGGAATTACCTAAGAAAATGAACCATCCTACTAATACTAGGGATGAATTACCCTTATACGAAACATCTCCCTCTTCTTATACCTACTCTTTATAAAAGAACATACAGACATTGTTTGGTTGACAGTGGCTGGTGTGGGTTCACAATCGCCTCATTTTCACCATCTTTTGTTCTTAATAATGACCTCTTTGAGGCATGAGCGACTTGGGCACGTTTATAGGAGAATTTACAAAGAACTCCCTAGTAGGGGAGAGCGAATAATCAAAGAGAAAAAATACCAGACTTGCGCGACAGACTCTACAAAGAACTTCTATTTGAAAAGATAAATTTTCATCATACTTTGATAAGATTCTGTAGTGGGCACTTGGTGAAACATTTCAAATAACTGAGAGAAAAATTAAACACTTGGTTAAGTTTCACAATATTTTATTAACACGACGTACGTTTCGACTTACAAAGTCGTATACCTGATGATGACTTTGTAAGTCGAAACGTACGTCGTGTTAATAAAATATTGTGAAACTTAACCAAGTGTTTAATTTTTCTCTCAGTTAAATTTTCATCTCTCAAAAGATGCAATTTTGAATAAGTAAGCAATTTTTCCAATAAAAAGAATTTTGAGAATATTAAATACGAACTTATGATAATCCTTGCTGTTTTTGTTTCGGCGAGCAAACATCCTTCCTTCTTGCATATAGAATCGAAATTGGCAATCTCGAAAAATCTGTTCATTTTTACGACATATTCAAGGTTTTCAACGTTAGAATCAAAATAAAGTATGAATATATATCGAATAGAATTACGAATATAATATTTTGAATGGATATTGTACTGAAGCAATACAGGACACTGTGAAATGACTTTTGAAATGGTACGTGGAACAGAATTAATGAAAATTTGGAAATGCAAAACCTGAATATTCCACAAAAAAATCAAATTTAGAAATCTGTTTTTGCATCATCATCTGAAGATGCCTAATAAAAACGAAAGCCGTGTCTACAATTGCTTTCCGATTAAAATGATGGTGCAAAAACCGATTACTGAATTTAATTTTTTTTTTGTGATACATCCAGGTTTTGAATTACCAATATTGTATTTGCTGTATTTAACAAAAAATCATAATTTATGTATGTCAATAGGAACAGCATTTCTTAGCAATCGGTTTTGTATTGTTAATCATTGAATATACATAAATTCATCGTTAGCAAAAAATTCTGTGGGTGTTCGCACGCATGCAATATTTGTTTTCGTCTTTAATTTTGGACAGAAATTGGAAAAACAATTGTTTCATGTATTAAAATGCATTTTTAATTCGTTTGTGAAACGGGATGACACTCCGTCAGTTGTCACAGTAATATTGTTGGATGAAATGTGATTAATTTAGAGTGAGAATCGAGACCTTCCCAACAAAACAAAAATCACACCAAAACTTAAAGTACGAATGATTGAATTAAAATAAACTTATATTCACACCATAATTAATCTACTACGTCACAATATTTATTCTATCAAATCTTGTTCGTTACTTAGCTGGCAAACGCTTCTAGATTCAGTGTAAAAAATAGTTACGATTTCATAAGATTTCCTTTGTTTAAAACACAACTGTATGGAAAGTTTTTAATACGGCGCCCCTTCTTGCAATTATAAGCTGTCTTTTTTTTTTTCTTAGAAAATTATCATAAATCCTTATCTCTACATTAAAGATGAAAATTAGACCGTCTCGGAATTGGTCTCTTACACAAATTATTGAGAATTTTCTTTTTCTTTTATATATCGTTCTAGAGAACTGTACATTTTACCTAGATCAATTTTAAATAAATAGGAATTGTATCAATATTCACCTTCATTTTGACTTCAATACTGTAGAAACTGTAAATTCAGTAGTAGAACTCAGGAAACGTAACTTTTTGGAGATGATTGATAAAAATTGCATCAATTTTAGATCACACACTGAATTTGTGAGTAAATGTTGGAAAATAGTATATGGAAAAAATTCAGAGCTACAATGTGATTCAGTAACATTGAGGTACGTGAAAAAAACCTTGAAAAGTTAAAAAAAAAAGTAACGGGACAAGGTTCTCCCATTGTATATCATCAAACTCAATAATTATCAAAAGATGTGAGATCTGTGTTGCAGAGAAAAGTAAAACAAGAAAAAAAAACTAGTCAAAACAAAAAACTGATCATCGAAAATAGAAAATAGATATTCACTATATTAAATACAAGAACTAGAGGACGAAATACAATTACGAATGGATAGCTCATCAAAAATAGATGATAAATTTCAAAACTTAGCTGGGAACAAAACTTCGAGTCAAAATCAATTGGAAATGAAGAGAGATACGAATCAAAATATGAACAACCCGAATGATGTACGAAAAAAGTGTCGCCCTGTCTTTTCCTGATTTTTATTAAAATATAAGCATTTGAATTTCAAAATGCTACAGCGCTTTCTGAATAATATTTACGTAACATATCTTGAAAAAAAAAAAAAAACGGGTTGACAAGGTTTTCGTATATTATTCGGATTGTTCATATTCTGATTCTTATCTCTCTTCATTTTGAAAAGTTTTGATTCGAAGCCTAGTACTATAATTGTTGGTCACTGAGCGACGTATCGTTAACTTCACTCCGATTATCTTTGATAGGATTTTATTCATGTCTGTATTCCGTTCTCTAGTTTTCGTGTTCAATGTGGTTAATGTTAATTTTTTATTATCTTTGATCAATTTTTAACTTTTTGACGTGATCTTGACTATTTTTTTTTCTTGTTCTACTTGTCTGCTCAACACAGATTTCCCATATTTTGTCTGTGGTAGTCTGTTCTATCATCTTTTAATAAGTTTTGAATTTGAAGATCACAAAAGGAAAACCTGGGCCTGTTGCTTTTGTTTACCTTTTAATATTCTTTTTCACTTATCTCAATATTAGTATTTAAATTATATTGGAGTCAAAATAAGGGTGAGTTGTTATGCTAAAGCTGTTTTATCAGATTCTTACAATCATTTTTATGGTTGTTTATTCTGTTTTTCAAATGCTGTTTAGTTTGATCAATGTACATCGCAATGCAGTCCAAACAAGAGACTTTGTAGACTGTAGATCACATTTGATCTATCCATTTCTGGAGGGTCATCTTTCAATTTACTGAATATATTGTTTACTTTCTTTTTGTTGTAAATCATCATGCTGATATCGTCGTTGTTGAGTACCTTGCTGAGATTATGTCACAGGCCTCTGATCAGTATATTAATATTTTTAAGTCTGACTGAAAAGTGGAGGCAGCTGGCAAATATTTTTTTTGTAACATGTGCACCGAATGTATCCTATTACTGAACTGAATTTAGTTTCAAAAGTTCTTGATTCGAAACTATGAAAATAATTTCTATAATTCCTTATTAACAGGGAATTGATGGATATTAATTCCTTGCGGGGAGGATAAAATGACAATTGTGGATCATAGATGACGCTGTTATTTTTTACTTACTTGTACTAAGTACAAGAAAGTATTGTGAAACCGACAAAATTCACCTATCGAGATTTTGATGGAAATATCCGTTTTGAGCATCCCTAAATCCATTTTGACTATTTTCGGCTTGATGTCGGTACGTATGTTCGTTCGTGCGTGCATTCGTAACTCGCAAATCTCAAAACTGGTTGAACGTGTAATGTTGAAATTTTGTATTTAAGACTGGTATAGGGTCTAGTTGTGCACCTCGCATTATGGTTCCAATCGTACCGGAAGTTTACTTTACTTGAAACTTTTTCAAATTTTTCTAGTAAATCCAGAATGATCCTTCAATAATCATATCACTAACATTTACATTCATAAAACATATGCTTAACAATTTTATGATTTACAGCGCTTCCAAGTGAAATGAGACTGGCCAAAATGAAATGAAAATATATTTTTCTATCGCTTGAATTAGACGTCATATTGTAACATTAGACTACATGCAAAAGTAGTCCATTTTAGTATTATAAGCATAGATTATTTGGGCAAGTACAAAAAGTGAATCACGCTACATAGTTCGTATCTCCTAACTACTAGTTAATCCAAAGATTCATATTCGATTAAATGCGTCTGTCATTTTGTTGGAACACTGGCTATCTCATGTTGGTAGCTTCAAAACTCTCATTCACGACTCCAAACACATGGAACTCAAGCTTTGACACTTGTCACTTGAATAATATAGCTATAGAAATGATTCTTCAATTATATTAAATCAGAAATAAAATTACTTATCATTTTCATTCATTTTAATGCGTGAAATAATTATCTAAGCCTCCTGAAATAAACATATGATTATATAATTCAGAAATTGAAATTTCACTGCAAACACGGTAGAAGAAAGAAAAATAGGCTTAATACATACAGAAAATACGATTATGAGATTCGTAAGTCGCTATACTCCGCTCCGCAAGCACTTCTTGTACTTGTGAAACAAATATTAAGGATAAATTAAACACAGCATAATTCAATATAACAATTGTATTAAATTCCAATTAAACATTACAATAAACCAATATTCATCTAATCGATGCACAGGGGCCGTCGGTCCCAGAGTGTAGATCTCATGTAATCTGAAAATAGAATATAACATAAGCAAACTACTTGCTTAGTGAGGAGAATCACATCCACCAACATAGATTATATACTAAATATTATCAGCACAACACAGGTTATATATTCAATACCATCAACACAACGCAGGTTATATATTCAATACCATCAACATAACGCAGGTTATATATTCAATACCATCAACTCAACGCAGGTTATATATTCAATACCATCAACACAATGCAGGGTATATACTCAATACCATCAACTCAACGCAGGGTATGTACTCAATACCATCAACACACAATCACACCAGTACTACACACGGTAGTACTTATCAGAACATTCGCATACTCTGAAACCACCCACAGTGGCATCCGTCAGAGTATCTAGAAACAATGCTCAACACCTTTCGAACCACATGCCTCACTGGGCTCTCGGGAGTATGGATTGAAAGTCAAGCTGAAACCCATCACTCCACCCGCATGTGGCAGATGTTAGCGAAACGTTGGGCACCTCCTGATACATTAAGACACTAAAGTTGGCAGGCAGGGCACCGGTGGTACGAGGCTAGCAAGTCGTGCTTCGTTGGCCACTGCTTGACTGTCACTCCCCGTCTTAAACTCACACAGAGGACTTCCCTGGAGTGACTTAGGCGTACAAAAGGATAGCAATCATACAACAACACATAGGATAATTTGGGACACTAATGTGAACAACAACAACTCAACTCACGGTCACTCTCAAACGCTCTCTCAACCAACATACTACATGCTCATTCAACTCACACACCTAGTAACTAAACTCACACCTCAACCTCCTGATTCAACTCACACCAACACACTGATTCAACCCACCCTTAAATATTAAAGATACACTAGAACACTGTAGAACTCCATTCTCCTAAATAATAACACAAACTGAGGTAATCAATGGTTGTCGAACCGTTTAAATAACTTACGTGTTGTGTAACTTCCTGAAATATGTTAAAAATGATATGATTATTGATGTTACGTGAAACCTATGAAAAATATCCGTAACACAAATAACTATTATCTACGATCGTATGAAAAATAATAGTTTCTACTTACTTGTATTAAGTATAAGGAAGTATTGTGAAACCAACAAAATTCACCTATCGAGATTTTAATGAAAATATCCGTTTTGAGCATCCCTGAATCCATTTTGACTATTTTTGGCTTGATGTCGGTACGTATGTTCGCGCGTGCGTGCGTTCGTGCGTGCGAACGTGCGTGTGTAACTCGCAAATCTCAAAACTGTTGAAATTTTGTATTTAAGACTGGTATAGGGTCTAGTTGTGCACCTCGCATTATGGCTCAAATCGTCTGTACCGAAAGTGCACTTTACTTGAAACTTTTTTCGAGTTTTTCTGATAAATCTAGAATGATCAACCGTAGGATGTTGAAATTCAGTTTGTGAACTTGATGTTATATCAGGATAGTTACCTGCTATTTTTGTATGAATCGGACAAGCCAGAAGTGCACTTTACTTGAAACTTTTATTAAATTTTTTGCTTAAATCTAGAATGATCAGCCAAAGCATATTGAAATTTAGTGTTTGAACTTGTTGTAGCATCAAAATATTTATCTTTTATTTCTGTATCAATCGGCTGAGCCGGAAGTGCAGTTTATATGTATAACAGACATTCAGAATTTGCCGTATGAAACAATGAGTTCAATTGAAATGATAAGGTAGGCAATGATAGTCTGTTGTCAAATTTTTAATTTTGTTTGACATTTCACATGTCTAAATATTATTAAAATTATATTAATTATAATCTGAAGTGACAGAAAACTTTATTGAATGTTTTAGTGTATATATCAAATGATGTACAAGTAAGTCACGTGATGTGCACGTCAGTTTTTTTTATTTCGATGACATTTGGAAAAAAAAGTATTATGACATATGCTCGTTATTGTGTTTGCATTTGTTGTAGACGTAATAGCACAGAAAATGTGAAAGTTATGTAGGTAAGTTATGTTTTCCTGTAGTTTACTATGTAAATGTGATCGCAATTGCAAAAATTTGTTTGTAAAATCGAAACGAAAAAAAAAATTTTCAAGTATTGTAACTACAGAAAGGATGTAGACGTGCTAAGATATTCAATCAAATATAATTTTGTATATTTGAAATGAACTCAATGGAATAATAAATTCAAATACTGCTACATATTCCGGCCATTCCTTTCAACGGACAGAATCGCGAATACTTTTTCGACAACCGGCTACGTTTACAGAACGCGGTTGTCGAAATTTTTGGTAATTTTCTTGTAACCAAACTAACGCGATTAGTTTGGCGGTTATTGTTGACGGTCAGGGTGGTTTTTTTTACGGAGGTAAAAGAGTTTATCGTTTAAGATTTTTTAATGTTCGAGTTTTTTTGACAGGTAAACATAAACTCCACCAAATATTATTTTGAACCGTTACCGTGACTTTTGATGACATGGAATGAAAAAAATGAAGATGGTAGATACCAATTTAAAACTACCGTGTCATAAATTTCTTCTCGTACAATATGTGGACGAAATTTGTTGAGCCGAATGAGTATTATTTCTATTCATTGGATTCTAAATAAAAATTGAACAATGTCTTCAAAATAAATAGAAATTAGATCTATTCATTACAGACAAAAATAAATAATTATGTACATACATAGATACACTTAACGTAGAACACCAGTAATTAAAGTGGAATTAATTCATATCCACAATACAAAATACTAATTTGCACTGTCATTTGATAGTATTTTTGCTACCGTTTTCAACTGTTTTTCTTGATTATCACTGTCCTTGTACTAGTCCAGTCCGCATGTCGAAAAAATAGGGGTAGATTAGGAAAAAATGCGAACTTGATGAAACTTTGGTATATTGTTTTTGATCACCTAATAGTGCTATACGTACATTTTTCGACCAAAATTTCGCGAAGCAATTTCTAGGGGGTAGAAAAAACCACGAAATTTTGGCACTTTTTTCAGTTTTTGGCCTGTAACTTTTTTCCCTTTATTCCTACGCCTTAGATCAGCAAGTTCAATTCCGTAGAACATCAAATTTTCGATAAGTTTGATTCGTGAAACTTGTTCGTAGACCCCCTAAGTTCCAAGATACAGCACTTCAAAAAAGTAAAAATTTCTGAAAAACTAAAAAAACATCAAAAATGGGGGTTTTCGCTGAATATCTTTTATTTTCCAATTTTTTTATGGTATTATGGTACCTGGTACGCAGAAATCAATCAACAACCCACTCCTCACCCCGCCTACTTATGCCACCATAACTGGAGGCACGGTAGTGCCCCCGCCAAGACGAGTGAAATGAAGTGCAAGAGCACTACATACCTATCTCGCAGAGCTTCGTCGTTTTTTCGAACCCTCATAACTTGGATTTGGATTATAATTACCAGATAAACAAAATTCTCGAGATATAACGTCAATAGTGGATTTATTGAACATATAAAATTTCAATTGCATAGCTCTTATACTTTAAATTTTATTGATATCTGAAAAATCTCCGACTGACTCGCTCACTGATGAATATCAAAATTATTGGGTTACTTCCTGAAGTCCTAGAATGCTGAAATTTGGTATGTAAGCTAGTATTAGTACACAAATAACAACAAGATTCCTAAACTTGGAGCTTCTATTCTCAACCACTTAAACTAGGGGATAGGAATTTGTATGAGACTTCCACAAATTTTGATGCTAGAGGTCTGAAAATTGATATAGGGACACCTTGCTATGAATCATAGTAAAATAAAAACTTACTAAAAGAAGTGGAATTCCACCAAAAACATTTTCATGTAAAATGTTGCCAAGACGAAGTCATATGGCTCGCACTTTCAAAAAGTTATCAGATCTCATGTAGAGCCAAGTTTCTAACTCTACCCGCTCTAATTCTACAAGCCATAACTTCACAAACTCTACATCTTAGTCAAAACTTGGCCATTTCGATACATTCACATGGGCATAAGGTGAAAAAATCATTCACTATTCATTACTTTTCTGTTATACAATAGTTCTTGTAGTTCCCTCTACTAAATGAATAGTGTCTAGACAGGTAGATGGACAAGGAGGCTTGTAGAATTGGAGCGTGTAGAGTTAGAAGCTTGGCTCTACATGAGATCTGACAACTTTTTGACAGTGCGAGCCATATGGTCTCGTCTTGGCAACATTTTACATAAAAATATTCTTGGTGGGACTCCACTTCTTTTAATAAGTTTTTATTTTACTATTATTTAAATCAAGTAGTCCCTATATCAATTTTCAGACCTCTAGCATCAAAATTTGCGGAAGTCTATACGAATTTCCTGCCCCTAGTTTAAGGGATTGGGAAGTGAAAGTTCCAAGTTTCAGAATGTTTTTGTTGTTTGTGTACTAATACTAACTTACATACCAAATTTCAAGGACTTCAGGAAGTAACCTAAGAATTCTGATGATCATCAGTGAGCGAGTCAGTCACGAAATCGGAGTTTTTTTTTGATACCAATAAAATTTAAAGTATAAGAACTATGCAATTGAAACTTTATATGTTCAATAAGTCTACTATTGACATCATATCCCCAAAATTTTGTTTATCTGGCATAATCCAAACCCAAGTTATCAAAGTTCATAATATCGACTGGACTATACGTTATCGGTGCGCTTTTATACCGGCTCGCTTAATCGTTTGGAACATTCGGAGCACTTCTCAACTTTTACGCAGTCACTTCTAGATTTATTCAGAAATTTTTCACAGTATTGTTTGTAAAATTCAATGCAATTTTGTTCATTTATTGGCTATTCCTAATTATAAATAAGGAATTGTGATCCAGTTGATAAACAGGTAAAATAAATACTCATCATACCGACACCATTGTTTACATTGTGTATAGCAATAGTAGTAACCTTCAATTAATTATGAAGAACGAATAATTTATTGAGCTTTTGTAAACATAATTATACCAAGTATTTTATTTGATACCAAGATTCATATCCAATATGACAATGAAAAATTAAACAAATACAAGGAACAAGTAACAAGAAATTATTCATACGGCGGCCATGCTAATTTATATTGGTTTATTGGTTATAAATTATAAACAAAGTCGCAATAAATCCCTCTCATTCTTATTGAAACTGATATTCACCAAAAGAAATCGAAACATTCTCGATTTATTTTCATATATAAGCATTATTGATTTTCTCAGAATTTCATTATAAATCGAAATATCAAGCAGAAATATTTTTTGCTGAATCCGTTTCTGATTGAATTTAATCAACTGTTAGTTCTGATTGCTGGAAGTTCGTTCGAAAATTAGTAATAAATTCATTCAGCTTCATAAGATTTGACTACAGATTTCCTGTTGATGTTTAAAAGGCTCGAATACTGACCATTAAGGGAGATAACACATGTCATTTGACAGTCAAGTGATAAAAAAAACATTCCTATAACCATCAGTAGGTATTTAACACCATCCCAGGAAGAATTATCGCTTCTTTGACTAATATTAACATAATTTGAACATAAAAGCAATAAGAATTAATTTGGAATGCTACTACAAGCTGTTGATAAGATATACTAACCAGACACTAATCTAAAAAACTTGTTTCTCTCAACACAAATCTCAACGGTATGGCCACTTTGAATGTAATATATTCATTCGTTGTCTCAACAAAATTAAGATGTGTAATTTACTGGATGCACGTGTAAAATGAATAATAATTCAATTATGTATGTTTTGAACATTTATTCATAATTAACACTCGCTAATTTAAAAATGCAAAGCTAATGACTTCCTTTGTATTGTTCTTAAGATATTTTAAACAAAATAGTTAGCATTTGTTCGTAAACAATACCTGTTAGATGATGCAATATCACAGAAATTGCTTGCATCCTTGCTACTGGTTTTTTCCTGATTGATATTGCATTTTTGTGTTTAAAATTAATTGAAAAATTATACTATCAGAACCATACGAAAAGAAAATTTGCTGCATGCCATATCCCTTCTTAATTTGATTTTAATTTTGGAAAAATTTATTTTCATTCGCGAGAGAACTATATGTAAACAGTAAGATACTCCAATAATGGAATTTTTAATATCAATCTATTTGAAATTGATGGTGGTATTCCTTTAATTTGAGATAATAGTCCAAAATCCCAGGCCCGCTAGACGTCACTTATTTTGTGATAAACAAAATGTGTGGAATAAAGTAGTATTAATATGTACTTTGTTTGTATGCATACCTGCTAGCTTGGGTCGACGGCCAATTTACAGATACCAGGTGCTAGAGGTACTTTAAAACATTACACACTCTTATTGAAGTCTGAGTGCTGATTTTTATGTACATGCTAGAGAATATTGTTAGAAATTAATAATTAACACTGTCAGACACTTCCCATCGGCAGTAATTTCTGCTAGACGCTCCAAATCTCACAAAAAAATAACGTGACTCCATTTATAGTCTGAGTCTTAATTTTTAGTATATGATACTCACGAAACAATTTTAATACTTTTTGTAAGCAGCCAAAGTAATCATAGGGGCCAAACATCCTCCAGACACAATTAAAATTCCCTAGCTCGACAGTTCCACAGTTTTGACTGAATTCCCAAATTTTTTTTACTTACATTAAATGTGAGGATAGATAATTTCTTGAAGGGTAAGAATTTTAACTTGTATTTGTTCATGAAATGATTATTGTACTGTAAATGTAAAAATTAATAGCTGAATTACATGTGATGCTATAGGAGAATCTTCCATGTTTCAAGTGGTCGTGAAAACTAGAATTCTATTGAAATGGAACATTTTGGAGTATTTTGCTTATTCAATTTGTTGGATATCTTTTTTAGTAGTAACTTAAAAATTAGCTGCAACTGTGCACCTACAAGCCGTGTGAGTGCTAAACCGAAATATCTCAAAACGTAATATATTTGATGAATTGATAGTGATCGTTGATGTTATATAGCTATTATTACTTATAGATGATTAGTTTGGTTATGGCGAGGCTAATAGTTCCTGCTCATAGTTAAGCAAATGGTAATACCATTGCTTGATATAAATGTAATGGTTTCATGCAAAATGTGCATTAGCAAATCATTGTGTTGTGGATATAAAAACCAGCGTTATGTTATAATTAATTCCCTTTCTAGTGCTATTACTCACTGTAGGATGGTAATCCTATCTCCATTATCAAACTAAACATGATCTGAATATTTGGAAACTCAATTTTCGAATTTACTTTTGGCTAATTTAGCTTTGGATTCGATTTTACAGGATTGTCTCAATTTAAATTTACCCTACGGATTGGATTCTGTGTTACTCTCGATGAAGATATTCGAAAGAATTTTTGACGACTTCAATCGATACGGATTGGGGAAGATTTGTTTTTACTTGAATAAATGAATATGCAGGTATTCTCCGATTGATCCGATAATGCGGTCTCTTACGCGCGCGTAGTTGTCTCGTTGAGATTGGACACCACCTGTTATTGGGATTTTCAACTATCAAGAGATGGCGCTGATGACCATAGCTGGAACTTAAGGTGAAACGGTACTAGTTGTCTTTGTCTAGTTTAATTTTGTTTTGGATCACGAAGGAGAATAATAGAGGAGCGGACACTCAGTTGGAAAACATGAAGCCTAAAATGTAATGCGGCATTCGTTAGAGAGATAGCGAGAGCGGGTCCAGCTTTGCATGCTTCATATACAGAAATGAGATTATATTTGATTTTTTTTTCAATTGCCAGATGAATTCGATAATTTCAATACTTTAAATACTTCATTATTTATTAAATGAAACGCAAAAGTGAAAGAAAATTGACATTTCTATTTATTAAAATCTGCAATGAAAAAGTGCATTATTATGAAACATGTTTTATGAACGTTTCTTTGGATAAGAGTTTTCTAATTATGAATAACAGATACATATACAATTTTATGAATATTTTATATTATAATGGGCGTAATAAAATTGAGAAAATACACACAAACAATTTCTTATATACCAGAAGAAAATATTAACAAAAACCTTGACAAAAATCTCCGAAATTCTCATTGATAAAAATTTGTTTTTCTTCGATGAATATAATTTTCAAATCGAAAAAATTCTTATAAGTCCTCTGAATCCAAGTTTTGATTTGGATTTGAATTTATTTCTAGCGTTTATGTGTCTTCTACTGAAAATTAAAAATTATTTTAATCGAATAAATGGAAGATGAATTCTATCTACATTCTAATATCTTTCTCTTTTTTGCACAGCTTAGGCTTTTTCAAAGATCCATCCTGTTTTATAAGAGATTTCCTTGTTTTTTAGAGACGCTTATGTATTTCGGACAATTTGGAAAAATACTGGGACATGCATTTTCTTTTAGTCGGAAATATTTAAACGGTATCTGTAATAATATATTTGTCACATAATTGAACAATTTCATACTATACTGTACGGTGAATTTGTAAATTATCACATCTCTATTGACTTTAAAACATAAATAGAAATATTTATATTTTTTATTGATAAGAAGTTTTCTTGAAGTTGAATTTTGCACTAAAAGTTTGAATTAGATACGTTCAATAATCTGAAACATTGATTCATCCTTTAATTTTAATATAATTTTAAAATAATTTCTTCTCACTTTTACATCTCCAGACGAGCATTCTTTTATGATATCCTCGCCATTTATTTAATAAACAATAAACAAAAAAGAGAAAATTTCTCTCTACATGTCCTGTACATAGTATCTTAATTTGACACTAAACATTTTCTTCCCATTTTACTATATATTTTTACATGAAAATACCAAATAAACCGAACCTAGCCATTTAACTCTATACAAACATGGGCCCGCCTCAATCTATCTCCCAGTTATTTTCTCTCTCTAACAGTATTACATTTTTGGCTTCACTTTTGCAACACAGTTGAGATAGGGAATTGCATAGGCGTGTTTTGGAGTAAAACAGTCTTACGGAGGGTTAGTGATTACGGCGAGATAGACAAGAATTTGAATTTGACATTTAAGAAAGAAAACATTTAAACACTTAAGTTGATGCTCGCATATAAAATAGATGTCAAAGATATAAATTTTAATGGAATTATTCAATAATAACAATATGTAAGTATTATATGAAAAAGTCTCAAAACTCATGCAAGAACTAATTTGATAGTAAACATGTTTTAAAATGAAAATTATGACAAAATTACGTTTATTAAAAAGCACATGACGTTTCGGCACCGTAACCATGCTGAAATTTGGGATTCAAGAGGCCAAAAAATGAAATATCTGACGTGGACATCACGTGATTCACTTGTACATCATTGGATATATATAATCAAACACAACATCTCATCATTCCACGGCTAGTCGGTTGCTCTGGAAACAGTAGATCATCATTCTTATGCTACAACATTCTTAAATACTGATTTCCAGGATTCTACGGCTATCAGTTCTGAATTTATGCGTAAAATTCCAAGATCGTCAAGTACAGTGTACTTTCGACTCAGTCGATCTCAATGAAAATAGGATATGATCATCTAGACAGTACTATCATCTTGAATACTGTATTCTAATATTGGGACGAAAATAGGAGATGATCATTTGGAAGCTACAGCAATTTCAAATACTGAATTCCAGTATCCTACGGCTAATCATTCTAGATTTATGCGGAAAATTCAAAAAAAGTGTCAGGTAAAGTGCACTTCCAGTACAGACGATTGCAACCATAATGCGTGATGCACATCAAGATCCTAGATTCTATACCAGTCTTTTATACAAAATTTCAGCATTATACGTTTGACGAATTCTGAGATTTGCGAGTTACGCACATACACACATACATACGTACATACGTACATACGTGTCGACATGAAGCCAAAAATAGTCAAAATGGATTCAGGGATGCTCAAAACGGATATATCATCAAAATCTCGATATGTGAATTTTGTCGGTTTCACAATATTTCCTTGTACTTTTAGACCGTCAGATAATTTCAGTGTCTCATTTTGTTTTTCATGCCTTCAAGAGGTTTGATAAGTATGTATATTTGGAGTTCAATAATGCTGAAATTAAAGATGGACCGTGTGACCAACATAATGAAAATTAATTTTAAATTTGTATAAAAATGCTTGTTCTGATCCCATTTTGTCGCTTTTGTCATGCTCACGAAATTAAATTCAGGATAAAATATTTCAAGAATATCATTGCCTACCTTATTTCAATTAAACTGATTGTTTCATACCTCAAATTCTGAATGTTTGTTATACTCATAAACTGCACTTCCGGCTTGGCCGATTGATACAAAAATAGTAGATAACTATTTTGATGCTACAACAAGTCCAAGCACTCAATTTCAATATGCTATGGCTGATCATTCTAGATTCATGCAGAAAATTTAAAAAAAGTTTCATTTAAAGTGCACTTCCGGTTTGGCCGCTTCATACAAAAATAGCAGATAACTATTCTGATATTAGATCAAATTCAAATACTGAATTTCAGTATCTCACGGCTGATCATTCTGAATTTATGCGGAAAATTCAAAAAAAGTTCCATGTAAAGTACACTTCCGGTACAGGCGATTGCAACCATAATGCGAGGTGCAAATCAACACTCTATACCAGTGTCAATAGTCAATTCACTTCATACGATAAATAGAGAACAGACTTGGTTAGTTTCAATAATGTCCTTAGAATATTGGCTCAAGAATTCTCAACATTTTCTTTATCATTATTATGTATCAAATTTAATAGTCACGTTTCTTATTAATATCATTTAGGGATGTACAAAATGGATATATCCATCAAAATCTCGATATGTGAATTTTGTCGGTTTCACAATACTTACTTGTTATTTTGTACAAGTAAGTAAAAACAAGAACCTTAATAATTTAGGGCATCATGTGCGATGCATGTCAAAATGTCCGTTTTTAATCTTAAATTCCAAATTTTAATATGGTCATTTATACAATGTAGGTCCGGTTTCACCAAACTCAGTTAAATTTATCAAGGGATTATTTTGAGTCAGTAACTATGGTTACAATTGTATCAACAATACTTTTCGTATAAAACAATCTTTGGATAAATTCAACTAGCGTTGGTGAAACTGGCCCGTAGTCATTTATTTTATAATGTTACTAAATTTTGAATTCTCACTTTCAAGCTGATGATGGCAGGCCGTTGCGGCGCCGAACCGTCCTGTGCTTTTGAATGAACGTAATTTTGCTTTGTTGATACAGCACTCAATTTCCAGAACTGTATGTCGTTTACATCTATACCTTACAATGTAGATACAAAATTGATTATCATGTCGCGATAGTGAGCACCATCAGATGTTTTTACCTTATCAGCTGTTTCTTCCAAGAAGATTGGTCCGATGATGCCTCCACGAAACAGTGATATTTGTTCATCAACAATCACTTGTGGATTTTCCGAATCCGAAATGCGACAGTTCTCACGATTAATGAAGTCATCTAGATTAGAATGTGCGTCATCGCTGGAAATTGAAAGTAATGCAGACTCGAATTGAATATTATTATTTGTTGAAAGACAGATCCCAATAATAGGACATAAATAAAATACTTTGTCGCTTTATACATCTTCAGAACTATGATTTGATAACTTCAAATTCTCATCTGTATACTTCCACTTATAGTAGAATTTAGAGATCTAAAAGAGATAAGTTTCACAAATTTAGATTTGAATTTAATTTTTAATGTATTCATTCAATGAACTTACTGTAACATTGTGAGTCAGATTTGTCAAATTTCTTGAAATCCGAATCATTCTTCTTACTAGTCTTGAAAGATTGATATTTAAATATGTGAATTCAAATATAGCCTTAAAATATGATAAACATAGATAACATTTTATCAAACACAGCCAGAAGCAGATATTGAAATGGTTTTTGCTTCTAAAATCAGCCATAGGCTATTTATAATCTAATAAATAGATAAATGATCAAAATTAATTTAGTTACGTAAACAATCCATTGACAACTGTCATGTAATACTACATGAAGATACTAGATAGCGCCACAGAACAAATCTACTAGTAGTTCATTAAAAGATTGTACATACTCTGTCAGCCAAAGCGGTCATTTGTCAAATATCTGATTCCACGTATAACATAGCTGTTTTAATGTAAAACTTATAATAAAAAGTATTTTGTCGAGAAATTAAAATTGTTTGAAATTGGTTGACTATTACACATTTTGACTGGCTCTTTACACAATCATGTTGCTCAAATACTTATTAAAATTATTTAAAAGATGAAGGAAACATCCTTTAAATGAAACTCTATGTACTATCTTTATACAAACTACGTATACTAACTTTGAGTTGTAACCGTTAATAAGTGTAAATCACCATAAAGTAAACAGCCAATGGCCGACCCTGTCCTGGCGGTTGTAAACCGCTCTGAACGTCGTTAAATTTATCGTGCGCAGTAAAGAAGAGAAGTAAAGTACTGGAGGTTCCTGATATGAAGTTATAGACTTGTTAATAATAAATTGAGATGCCACGCGGATGTCACCTTAGAAAAGGATAATTTAAACTTACACTGTCAATTCTATAACGAGGAGGTGGAGGAACGAAATATACGAATACCTAGAGAATGCCGGAGGGAGGATGACAGCATTAATGCTATATAGGGTGATACAAAAATTATTTTTCTCAATATCAATGCTCATGTATTGGTCTATGTATTGAATAGTTCTTTTCAAATGTACATATCTCAGTAAAACTATTGAAAATATCTTGATTCATTAATGCCAGCTTCAGAGCCACTGCATAATTTAATACATTAATCACTTCATAGTCTATTCATGGTAAGAACGTTCCATGGCTCATATGGAGCTACGATTCAAGCCTTCTTTTTCTTCAACTTATTGTGCAAACATTTTATGGTCATTTCAAATTTTGAGCTCATCATATGGATCATTACATTACATGGATATTTTAAGACTCCTCCCAAATAATTAGTTGGAAAAAATTTTCTCTGTTCATCGCTCAATATAAACGTGTCATACCAGATGTCGAACCTGTATTTGAAGAAACAGTGTTTCTTTGATTGAAGTCCATGCCTACTTCGTACTTCGTAGTTTTTCCAACAACCGTTCACCTAATTTACGAGGTATTTATAGTAAACTTAATTTTCTGTAGAAACATCTAATAGAACCAGGTGATAAATTAATCAACATAAGTACATCACTGGCAATGTTTGAATTTAATTTATGTTTGTCTATTCCTCTCTATTTTTATGTTTATTATGAGCTAAATTTTATTTTAAATTTATCTGAATATATTTAGCAAGTCACATGTAGTGTAGTTCTTTTAAATTTAGAACATATGAGTCTAAAATACTTAGCTATTTTTTATCAGATGTAAAATTAGATTCGTGGAAGATGTTCAAATGGAAAATTCTAATTTGAAAGAACTTGTTACGTGTTTGACAAAATTGAAGGTGAACGTTCGATGTGAATATATTGATATGATGGTTTAAGCATTAGAGAAATTTTTCGAGCTGGAAAACTAAACATCTTATCCCAATTGAATCATGAATGTAGATCAGACAAATATGGTGTGTTTAAATTAGTGTTCGAAAAAATATTGATACATCGATTATTATCAATATTTCTCTAAATATCGGGCATCGATAATTTTTTTTTGCATCTATATGTCGATGGATATAATAATCGATATTTATCAATTTTCATTGCTATCTATCTATGTTCATTAATATTAACCGATATCTATCGCTACCTATCGATATGAATAGATGCTTATATATTTTATTGATACCTACAGATAATTATCGATTTTATCGATATTCATTAATCTTATCGATGTTCAGTATCGATAAAATAAAGTTCAAACACTTATTCAATCTGAAATACATGTAAGTGTAATCTACTTGCATATTTTAAAATTCACTTTATACGATAAATTGAGAACAGACTTGGTTAGTTTCAATAATGTCCTTAGAATATTGGCTCAAGAATTCTCAACATTTTCTTTATCATTATCATGTATCAAATTTAATATTTATGGCTCTTATTAATTGATCTAAATTTACGATTGTTTGGAATCATATTTATCTTTCACATAAAAGTCTAACTATTGGAATTGTTCAGAAAGCAGATGTTGAGCTAAATTTTATGTAGTAGGAATTCTGGCAACGATTTTGATTTCATAAAATAGTATAAATTACGCCAAAAGAATAATGTCAAACAAATGGAATTATAAAATAAACAAACATCCAAGTACAAATGGTCTATGAAATATTTATTTATTACTCGAGGACTCAATTGAACGTATAATATTTATATGTCCGTCTAAGAATGGCCTTCTTTGGCACATACACTATGATGCTATTATGAACTTCTTTATCTAATTATTTTGATTAATTTTTTTACTGTACCAGTACAACTGTATTAAAAAGACATCAGATACATGTTTTATCTTGTCTTCCCTAATCGAACTTATGTCCAAAATTATTTTGGATCGATCAGCAATATAGTTGTCAATAGGGTGCCAGACTATATAAATTCAGGATCCTGTCCTAAGTGTCGAAAAGAAGGCCATTTCCGGTCAGTTCACTTGCATGATTCGATAGCGAAGATTAAGTACTTTACGACAAAAATCTGACGTGAACATCACGTGACTTACTTGTACATCATTTGATATATACACAAATTTATTTAATAAAGTTTTCTGGTCACTTCAGATTATAATTATAATAATTTTAATAATGTTTCGACATGTACAGTATCAAACAAAATCAAGAAATTGACAACAGATTATCGTTGCCTACCTTATCATTCACTGAGAAAAATGTTGTTTTGAGTCAAATGATTTTCTGTTTTCTCAACTGCGCGGCGTACTTGGATACGGCGAAATGCGCAAGGGTGCTAACTCAATTCCTCAGCGCATTTGAAAGGTTCATAACAGCAATTCCGTAAGGAATTGGGATATGTCATTGGGAGTTCATTCTAATACTTACTAATTTCATTTGATTGCTATTATAATTCAATACATTAAAAAAATATTTGATACAAATGAAAAAATATTTTCGGGGAAAATGATTTACTTTTCTGGCAATAAAAAGAATTGTTCATTTAATATTTTCTCCAATTTCCTTCAATTCGTGTTCGATCGATTAAATATTAAAAAGTGTTGAGAGAGAATATAAGAGTGTTGAGAGAAACATGTAACTAATTATTTCAACTGTTGTTAGCTTTGAATTAGATGCGGAAGCATTTGAAGTAAAATCGAATATATTCAAGAAAATAGAATCATTTCATCGAAAGAATCACAATAATCGTTTTCTGAATTTCATACTAAATTCCGAAAAGTATTTCTCATTATTAATTTATAGGATTGGGTTATTGATATTATTATTCAATAATGTTCAGATAAACTTTTTTATTATAAAATACGGAACATGAATCTATACATTTATACATAAATGTCATCCAATTATTGATGATTAATTTTTTCTATACTTATATATGGTGTATACTAATTTTATATTCATTAACATTAGCAAGAGCAAAATATTCTTTATAGTAATATGAAAAGCATCAGATGAAATTAATTGATGGTAGCGTGCCTGGGCGGTTTTTTACAATACTTCATGATTTCTGGAAAAGTATTGTTGTATTCCAGCCTGGCAAAGAATCTTTTATTTCATCTGTAACAAATAAAGAATAGATAATATAAGCAGATAGATTTATTTGCATTTTCCATCTAAAATACACGATCTGACAGAATAATACTTGCCTGAAAGTTCTATTTGGACTTTTCTTGAGGCGTTCGATTGGTTGAGTACCCGCTGATGGACCCTGTATCGTTGTGATTTGATAGAAAATTCATTTCCAAGTCCGCCTTGTATTTTAGTGTGTCTTCGCTATCCCTTTTTCATAATACACAATTCTCATTATCCTTATTGTTGCTATTTGCATCAGACATCTAGAATTGTTATATATTATATAAATATTGTTACTTTATTATTACAGGAATAATAAAACAGTGTCACTTAAATTTCCATTATTATTGGCTGGGTTTCCGAAAGAAATTGACTGTGTAGGATCTAGGACAATCCTCATTAGCTGCATCTTTCTGAAATACATTTTTCTATTTAGAAGTAAATAATCGGAATCAATTGTTTAATAGACGAATTATCTAGGAGCTTCAGTCTATTGTTGATGATTTTTGATCCTGAAATGCAATCACTGATTCAGTTATTCAATAATTTCACATAAATTCAAATGATTGAATACAGTACGATAAATTACCTTTAAAAGTAGTTATGAGCTCCAATATTCTATTCCATCAAAATCTCTCGCATTTCTTCATCTGTTATTCCACTATTTTGTAAAACAGTATCAAGCACTGGTTCAATGCGTTTCCGATATCAGCTCAAAACTAAATGAACTCTCCAAAAATAAAGTAAAAGGGTAAATATTCTTCTAGAAAACTTGAGGGTAGGGTGGACAAATTTTTGTTTTGTGATTGTTTGGAACAGAGGTCCTCAAACTCCTCCACGCTCCACCAAATCTTAAGATCCAAAATATGAATTCATCGTTGAATATAAACATCTTTGATTATAATTTTATATAATTTACCCAAATTCTGAATCTTTCAATGTAATCAAAATAAACAATAACGGGTCGATTACCGGACAAGTCTGAACCGCTATCGGAGGCCAGATTGGTGTTCTCGCGGGCTGGTGTTGGAAGCCCCTGGTTTATAACACAGGCTGTGAAAGGGACAAACAGATGTGCGCCAAGAATTTCAAGTAATAAAACCCAAAGTACAGACAAATTTAATATTTTGTTCAACAAGGCTTAGTCCACTCAAAAAAACAAAAAATGCTAAATGGCTAAAGTTAATTGATTCATTAAAGTGAACACATCAGATTCTCTCACAAACTTTGGATAAATGAACCTAATGATCTTAAATAGATGCAATTTTTATTTTAATCTGAAATAAATAGATTTTAAATGAACAAGGAATGCTAAAAGACCAAATTTTTCTTTAATAAATTGGCTTATGTATTCATGTATCGGAAAAAAATTTGGATCAGTTCTTTAAATCTAATTGATATCACATCAACAAGCATTTTTAAGAAATCTGTTATAAACAGATTCATTATTTTATTATTATTCACCAATTTCATAAATTATAACATGGATAAATAAATTATACTAGAGAAATTATATCAATTACACTTATTGAAACTCATAATATATATTTTTTTCATCTTAATTGTTACTATGAATCAAGAGATTACTTGAAAAAATATTCCAAGAATTTTTCAAGCTTACAATGAATTTAAAAAAAAATCAATTCAAATATAGAAATTTTCATGTCAATCATTGAAGGGTTATTCATTTTACTATATATTTTGTTGCATCAATAAATAGATTCGTTTATCCAACTTAAATTAAATCCGTTCAACTTCACGAGATATTTAACTACAATTCCTTCACGCAGTTGGTTTTAAGGATGCTGAACGGTTACACTGATTCCGATAGACTCGCGTGAACCATGATTCTATAGACTCGACTCCGAGTTTGTCAATTCCGCGCGGAGTTGTCACAATTTCATAAATTTCTCTCAGTGTTCCAATTGAACTGATTGTTTCATCCGGCAGATTCTGAATGTCTGTTATATACATATAAACTGCACTTCCGGCTCATTCGATTGATACAAAAATAGTAGATAACTATTTTGATGCTACAACAAGTTCAAAGACTAAATTTCAATATTCTGTAGCTAATCATTCTGGATTTATGCGGAAAATTCGAAAAAAGTTTCAGGTAAAGTGCACTTCCGGCTCAGCCGATTTATACCAAAATAGCAGATAATCGTTCTGATACAACACCAAGTTCAAATCCTTAATTTCAACATCCTACGGTTGATCATTCTTGATTTATAAGAAAAATTCGAAAAAAGTTTCAAGTAAAGGCTACTTCCGGTACAGACTATTGGAACCATAATGCGAGGTGCATAACTAGACCCTATACCAGTCTTAAAAACAAAATTTCAACATTATACGTTCAACCAGTTTTGAGATTTACGAGTTAGTGTACGGTCATATAGCTAAATCTACGGTCACATAGCTTATGTTATGTTATTTCTGTGTTATGTCATCTTGTTGAGACCTATCAAAACTCATGAGACATGTCACATAAGTTATGTCATGTTTGTAATGTCATTTGACATGACTTTCGGACACTGTGCTATGTCTGCGTCGGCGCAGTTGACGATTATTGTTTTTTTGACGTTTCTTCTAACCTCAAAAGCTGGTGGAGGAACATTTATGAATTACATCAGTAAAAAATAATCTCAAATCCCATTTTGTAGTATGAAAATCATAAGAATCATACACAAATTGTGAGAATAGAAAATACATGAGAGCGTTGATAAAATTATAAATAATCCCGGTATTGAAAATACGTAGTTCTGAAACCCTACACATGATGGCGGCATCTATTTATGTCAGTTGACATAGCATAACATAGAAAAATAACACAGACATGACATAACATAAGCTATGTGACCCTAGCTTTATGTCATGTTCGTTTTGTCATTTGACATAACACAACAGTTGATTTCAACTCAACTTTCGTGCTGTGTTACGTCTGCGCCGGCTCAGTTGACGGTTATCATTCTTTGACATTTCATCTATCTCAAAAGATGAAGGAAAATTTATTAATTACATTAGTAGGAAGTAATCCTAAATCCTATTTATTATAATAAAAACTATAAGAATTATAAACATGTTGTAGAAAGAGAATACATGAGAGCGTTTATAGAATTATAAATAATCTTGTTATTGAAAATATATAGTTCTAAAATCTTACACATGATTGCTTCAAGTCTTTGTGTCTGTTGACATAACATAACATACAAACATAACACAGAAATGACATTACATAAGCTTTACGAACGAACGCACGTACACACGTACCGTCATCAAGCCGAAAATAGTCAAAATGGATTCAGGGATGCTCAAAACGGATATTTCCATTAAAATCTCGATATGTGAATTTTGTCGGTTTCACAATACTTCCTTGTACTTACAAGTAAGTAAAACCATGGTGCCACCTCTTGTTCTGTCCGGCACAAGAAGAACAACAATTATAAGTTCAATCAGGGAAGTTGATTACAAAAATGGCTTGCGCTTGGGGATGGCTGCCGCTCTCCCGGACGGATTAGGAGTAGCAACCTGGGCTTCTACTGAAGTACTTGATCTTCGCTATCGATTTATACTAGTTTCAATCGTAAGTTCTATCAGGGAAGTTAATCCCGAAAAAATTGACGGAAATAGTATTTTATCTGACACTTGAGGATTCTAGATTTATGAAGTCTGACTATAATATTCCCGATAGATTCTTATACAGTTTGGCCATAAGTGCAGTCAGGGAACATGAGATGCGAGCCGACTCTTCGACCATTATGAAAGCGTGGAAGTTGAGAACCGTGAAAAAATCTCGTATGCAATAAAGTGTGAATAAGTTTTATGCTATCTGGCTAACAATTTTAGTGACTTGGCAAGCCGTGTCATCAAATATTTGGCCTCATGTCATAATGCTCTATTTTACTCTCTTGTTACATAAACTACTATTAACGAATTCTTGACAATACTATTCGACACTTATTTTAGAAAAGCCTCATAAATTGATTTGTACTGTTTCAATCTAGGTCTGTAGAAAATTATAGTACATGTAATTTGTTTTGTTCGTGATTGAAGAACTTATAACCAAAGAGACGCTTGAAAAACATGTTATATAAGTTATTTATTAATCCCATTCGATTTATCAGTCAGACAGTGATGTAAAGAAATTATGATGGTTATTATAGAATTAATGAAAAGAACAGTTCAAGATAAGATAATCAAATTGACTGTCAATTGTTTGAGGAAATTTGAAATTTTAATTACTTGAGGAATCAATTTGTTTTTTTGATTGGATTCTGAATAACTCTATGATATAAATCTTTTTTCTTACTTTCAAGTTATTTTTTGGCATCACGAATCAATTCATGCTTGAATTTCAATTGAAAAATAACATTTTTTTCTGGTTCTCATAATTAATATAAAGATCCATCAGTCGATCCGAGACTACGGTCCTCGCTAATCAAAAAACAAATCTGTGATTATGGTCCCCGTTTCTCAAGAAGCAGAAACACAAGGAAACAAGCCCGTACATACCGTACGAAAAATGATAGCAGAAATATAATGACAGTGACCAAATCAGAAATCAAAAATTGAAAAAAATAGCACTTCAATAATCAATGTGTGGGAATATAAATTATTTTTGATTTCTAAATCAAATATTGAATTCAAGTAGCTTAAAATTCACTATGAAATTCTGTGTAATGAAAATAAACTTTTCTCTTGGCGCCAGTACGCGAAATACCTACTCCATTTAATCTAAAAGCATAATAAACAGTCTAAATTACTAAATACCCACATGTTGAAATTCCATCTTACTGTTGTTTGGATCTCTCTGATAATAATGTTTATTATTTTGGTTCCTTGAAGTTCATTGAAAAATTGATCACGTCAGAAGAACACGTTAATTTTGCATTCTGCGCACATACTATCCAACACAGCTGTACTACGAGGCTCGTGTCTAAGTTCTAACTTATATCTGAATAGCCATTTTCAAGAAGTTTCAATTCTATTTTTCAAGTTTTGGCATTCATTTACATTATTTCTTTGTAACTATTGGCGTATCAATGGAAGGTGGCGGAAGCTCACGATTCTCTTCAGATAAAAAGTGATAGATTAAAAAGAAAATCAATACCAAGATTAATTCCGGGCATGGTGTGGAAAAAAATAGGAACTAGACACTCTTATAAATCAGACTTGGTTACGCCAATGTTTGTAACTGACAGTTGAAGATTAATCAAAATAATAGCAGGGAACATTGGCAGACCGTTAAGTTTCGATGAGACTGCGTTAGTGAGAGTATATGGAGCTTCTCGGATAGAGCTATATGATATTAAAAACTTGTGATTGATCTCTTAATTTATTTCCGATCGTTTTCAATCGATCCCAATAATTTTTGTTGGGCGAAATTAATCTCGTTCTTTTATTGATTCGATCAATAAAAAATAGTACTGATAACCTGACATAAAGTGGCCATGACTATTTTTGCATAGCTGTTAAGCTGTTGCTTCTTGTTAATAATTATTTATTTTGTTAATAATGATATGACACAACTGACCGATTTCAGGATCTTATTTAAATGACTCATTTCCTTGATAACAATATCAATTTCTCCATTTTTTGTGTTATTACTGGCTAATCAAATGAATCGAATAAATTGAAATCTAGTTCATTGATCAACTCTTCGTCACTTTACCCCGGATTATGAAATCGGGCATACGTGGTCTATATACTCTGGAGTAATCAGGATTATTTATGAATAGTCGGGGGAGCCAGCCGCACCTTATGTTCCCTGATCAGACTTATGACCAAATTGTATATGAATCTGGTTCAGTTTTTCGACGCAGCTTCCCTGATAGAATTTACGACTGAAATTAGTACCAATTGATAGCTAAGGTCAAGTACTTTGAGAACAAACCATAGAAGAACTGAATTTGAGGCTGCATTTCCTTATTTCGCAACATCCACATAAAATAGTATACCATAGAACTTGAAGTCTCTATTACTTGACGCATTTGATTTTGAAGAACGAATAAAATATTCATATACCATCTTAGGTTACTAATATTTCAAAAATTGCTCTGTTAAAATATATTTTATGGTGAATTGTCAAATTCGAAACCTAATTGTTTCAATAAAAGGTTCAGCAATCAGGTTTTGATTTTTGTCAATTCAGTTTTTTTTTTTTTGTTTTTGTTGATTTTTGGATTTATAAATTTCTCTGTGTAACCACATTCTTTGTACCGAACCTTGCATTTAGCTATGAATTGTCAGAGAAATATATTTATTATTGAATCGATCAAATGGTCAAATTAATCGAAAGATCTGTTATTCAGTTTATTAATCTGTGAAACATTTGGTCAAAGCAAAACAAATGAACGCTAATTCATTCGAAAAATTAAATAGAAATTGGTTTCGATCCTCATAAAGCTTGAGATCTTTGTAGAAGACGACAAAATACAAAAAAATCAAAAACAGCAGTTTTGTAGTACTTTTTGTAGTTTTCTATAGACTTTCATTTGAAACTGTCCTTCAATAATTATATTACTAACATTTACATTCATAAAACATATGCGTAACAATTTTATGATTTACATCGCTTCCAAGTGGAATGAGACTGGTCAAAATGCGCTTTGAAATGAAAATATATTTTTCTATCGCTTGAATTAGACGTCATATTGTAACATTAGACCACATGCAAAGGTAGTCCATTTTAGTATTATAAGCATAGATTATTTGGGCGAATATAAAAAGTGAATGACGCTACATAGTTCGTATCTCCTAACTACTAGTTAATCCAAAGATTCATATTCAATTAAATGTGTCAGTAATTTTGGTAGAACACTGACTATCTTATGTTGGTAGCTTCAAAACTCTTATTTACGATTCCAAACACATGGAACTCAAGTTTTGACACTTGTCACTCGAATAATATGAGATTAGTACAATGTCTTACTCCTAAAATAGTTATGGAAATAATTCTTCAATTGTATTAAATTAGAAATGAAATTACTCATCAATTTCATTCATGTTTATGCGTAAAATAATTATTTTAAGCCTCCTGAAATAAACATATGATTATATAATTCAGAAAAGAAAATTTCACTGCAAATTTCAACGGTAGAAGAAAAAATATTAGGTTTAATACAACATTAAAAAATACGATTATGAGATTCTTAAGTCGCTGTACTCTGCTCCGAAAGCACTTTTTGTACTTGTGAAACAAATAACTATTATCTACTATCGTACGAAAAATTATAGTTTTTTACATGATTTCCAATACCAAAAGAAGGCTCCTATACAAAACTGTGCAATAAAATTTCTATTGTACACTTTTGATGCACGATTTTGATGGTAGAGTTCATCAGTCCCAATTATCAGTATTTTCAACATCTGGTGAATATTTTAAAGCTAATTCACAATACTAAAATCACTTATGGATATCTCAAACTTGACATTCTATTTCAATCTCCAATCAAAACAGCTCAATTCATAATATCATGCCAAAAGCTGCCAATAGTGACATTTAAAAAAGAAAAAAAAAATTCCTATATAATTGAAGGAGCTCTTATTTTTAATCAAGCCACTCGTGCATTAAAGGATAACTTTTTACATTTGTGTCTTGAAAATCTGATCAAATACTATAAAAATTTTGAAAAACTCTTTTTCAAGTTAACATAAGCTGCTGACTCATAGTCCAATGTGAGCATGTCGATTGATTTTTATGATAACGTTTCCTGTAGAAAAAAATACAACAAACACACGCCGAGACAGCTGTTTTTGATATTTGGATATTTTTGCGCTTCTTACATAAGATCTCAAGATTTATAGTGATTCAAAACGAAAAAAAAACTGAATTTTTGACTCACTGTACTATAACGGAATTGATATGTGTGCTCATATAATGTATGGCTCAATGACTGTAGTTTACATTAGGTTTGACTATATTATTTATAACAAGAAATTATGGAGGCACATAAATCCATTTGTAGGGAATATAGGTATTAATTATCATTTAGAATTAATAGATGTTTCTTTGTTTGTTACAGGTAAATTTATACACTTGTGGAGGCTTCTACATGGTATCTTGCTCACGTACTGTATGTAAGTTTTCTTAGTGCAATATATGTTATGAATTTTTGCATGATATCTATATAAGAACAAGCAATCTATTTGCTCTTGTAAATAGGTTATGTGCTTCACTTATTGATTCCATCCTCGTACAAAATAAGACCAAATCACAAAAATCTTGTCATAGATACACCTTGAATGAAATTACATAATATTTTTAAACAAAAGGAGCAGCAAAACTGAAAACGTAAAGACATATCTGCGACTATTAGTAGGTTAGGTTGAAGTGTGTAATTCTCCTTGGGGTGGTTAGTGCTGATTTCCGGTAAAAGGAACGCAGGAAATTGGCACCACCTTGGCGGAAAGAGACCTTAGAAATGATTCGCGTACCGAGCACAGGAAATTGAACTCGCAAGAACGATTGGGATTGGGTATGAGCTAATGAAAGGTAGAATAAATATGTACAATTTTATTTTTATTTCAGTGATTGATTTCTAGCGGCCATGTTAAAACGCCCTCTATCATCATTTGAAGAATATTTCAACAATAAATCTGCTTCTAATAGCTATCTACTTAAGATACGAATGTAAAAAGTTACTCTTCAATGCAATAGCTTAGTAACAGATACAAGCCAAGCCAAACTTTAGTTTTTCTGAGAGTTACTGTTTACAACAACAGCTTATGTGACTTTCGCACAAGCACGCAAAAGAGCGTCTGTAGGATCAAGTCTCAAATTGTAAGTCGGCGTTTTGGAAAATACAACTCGCTATTACAATGAGACAAACTTCTATTTAGACAAATTCTAATTTGTCTGGATATTGAGAATAATAAGTTAGATATTCTGCCCAGAAAAAATGATCACTTCATTCTGTAGTGTAGATTTTATTATAGCAGATATAAGTCGAAAAATAAAAAACTGGGCACAGAATTTAAAAGTGTTGTTAGTTCTAATTATTATTATTAATAAAAATTTAAAAAGAGCTTCATCATTTAAATTGCTATTACGAAACATTATAGTCCAGTGACCACCAACAATTACTTCCAATAACGTCACCGCGCATCACGAGATTTATGCCGCACCTGTCGTCCATTCTCAAACAAATCATTCTCATCTGTTCCTTGTACGTAAGTACCAAAAGTTGCTGTTGACGCTAGCGACTCTCACGTGCTTCAGTACGCGCACAATGTACTATTGCTGGACTCGTGCCCAAAGAGACATGCGGTAAAACACAACCGCACGCACACAAGACGCCACGAATAACGCATGTGGAGATGCGGTGCTAAAAATAGATTGTCAGAATATTAGAACAGATTGAGTAGGAACTATTGAACTGAATATAACTGTAGTTTAGGGTTGATATAGAGTGGTTCTAAAGATTAGATCACAAATTTAGAGGCCGATTATTTTTGTAATTTTAATCGAGAATTTCCAACAAACCGATGGTCAAGTTTCATTGAACTTCAAGTTATTCTAAAATGATTGAGAAATATTCTTAAATGCGAAGTAGTGTGATTGAGAGACATTTACGATAAACATAATTTTTATTCATACAGGATATATCAAAAAGCTGATGCTCTATAATTTTCAGACATAAAAAATCCAAAAAAATTCTTGCAATATTTCATCAACCTCTAAATATGGCAACTTTCCAGATCTTTATAACTTTACTCATTGAAATGAATTTGCAGAAGGTATCTCAAAAATTCATATCTCATTTATTCTAAAATTTGAGAACAATTTTTTTGATTTTGTTGTAGTTCATGTTTGGGATAAAAAATAGATCGGTCATTATGATACGCACAATAAGAGAAATATCGAAGTACTAAAGTTTTTATACTGAGTGGAATGCGTATTTAATCGGGTCAATCCCGGCTTAATTCGATTAGATATATTTATACGTATATTTATTGCACTATACTCGTTGCACCTTTATCCATTTATTCATTAATATCTCTACTTACAAGGACATTATGAGTTTGTAATTCTTTGGAAAATTTTCTAATATGTTCTATTATTTGGTAGTTTCCTTCTTTCAAATTTACTTACTTTTTCGTGTTAGGATCAATTTACAGATTTTCGGCCCAGTATCTGGCTGCGTTAATTGCATTATCTTTTGCGAGCCATAGGTCGTCTAAAGAGCAGGAATCGAGGCAGTTTCGACAGTTTAGGAGATGCTCTGTATATTGGACTTCGCCACATGTGCAGAAGGTATCTTCAGGTTGTTTGGGCCCCCATTTTATCAGCTTAGTCTCTACAGGGACAACTTCAGTTCTGATTCTGTTTAGGGTCTTTCAGGTATTCCAATCTATGTGGATGCCGGTCGGAAATTCCTGCTTCAAGGGATAATTGATGGGAGGTTCAAAAGATACTAATGCGTTTGTTCATAAATGGATATAGCTATTTGATATGTGTTTAATTCAAGATTGAAAAATACAATTTATGTTTGCTATTTTAAATATGACAGTATATGAAAAAATGTATTTTTTATTTATGAGCTCTTGATACTTTTCTCGACGAATGATGTCGGCGACTTGATCTGCCACACAATATATCTGAAACCTTGGGAGGGAGCCAATGGACCAATAATATCCAAATGAATAATTTCAAATTTCGTCTTGGGGAGCTCAAATTTTTGTAGTGGAGTGACATTGTGTCGGTTGATTTTACTGCGTTGACAGGGGAGACAACATCGGCTCCATTGTCTCACATCTTGACGAATTGCAGGCCATACATAGCGAGAGACTATTAATGTGGTTGTGGCACGAATTCCAGGATGAGATTGATTGTGCAACATGTCAAACACTTGTCGTCTTACAGAGTCGTTGTTGGCGAGGTGTTACTTTATCTAGTGCTTGATTGAAGACTGTGGTTAGCGGGCGATGATTTGTAAATATAGTGAACATCCTGCCTTCAAGCATTGTACGAAAATATTTAACTGACGAATATATTCCCCAAAGTTCTCTGTTATACGTTGAATATTTCTTTTGAGCTGAAGTGAGCTTTTTGGGGAAGAAAGCAAGTGGAACTAGCTTATGCCCTTGCTTCTGCTGCAGAGAAGCACCTATAGCAGTTAATGAGGCGTCTGTAGTCAATTGAAGAGGTTGTGAAGGATCTGGATGAGCAAGTAAGGCGGCCTGACTCATACTTTCCTTAACTTGTTCGAAAGTAGTTTTTGAAGTTTCTGTTCAATTTACAGCTCCAGATTTATTTTTACTGTTTGGTATGAGACTATAAAGCACGTCCTGAATAGCTGCAGCGTGAGGAATACAGCGACGATAGAAATTTACAATTCCTAAAAATCATCGAAGCTCTTGTATTTCCTTTAGAAGTGGAAACTCTAGTATTGCATGCACTCTATCTTTTTGAGGGCGAATACCCTCTGAACTGACAGTGTAACCAAGAAAGTCCAATTCTTGAACACCGAAAACACATCTGTTTATTTTCACAGATAATCCATACTTGGTAAGGATGTCGAATAAATCATTAAGGTGTTGTTTGTGCTTTTCTTCAGTTTTAGATGCTACCAAAATGTCGTCCAAATATGAAAAAGTAAAAGATAAATCTTGAAGAACGTTATGAATGAAACGTTGAAATGTTTGGGCAGCATTTCTCAAACCAAAAGGCATTTTTAGGAATTCAAACAGACCAAAAGGTGTTGTAACTGCAGGTTTTTGGATGTCTTCCTCGGCTACTGGTATCTGATAATAAGCTTTTATCAAATCAATCTTGGTAAATATTTTGCATCCTGCTAAATTTGAGTTGAAATCTAAAATATTAGGAATCGGATACCTATCAGGAACTGTAGCATTGTTGAGAGCTCTATAATCACCGCATGGTCTCCAGGTGCCATCTTTCTTCTTTACCATACGTAATGGTGAAGCCCAAGGACTTTTAGAGGATTGACAGATGCCTTTCTGACACATGGTCTGAAATTCTAGCCGTGCATCAGCTAGTTTGTCTGGACGAAGGCGTCGTGGCTTGGAGAAAACAAGAGGACCTTTGGTGCTAATACAATGACAAACAAATATTTTTTCACTTGAAAACGGACAAGTGGTAAATAGATAAGGAAAACTCTGAAGAAGTTCTTCATATTTTTCTCCTGGCGGTATGGTCCGTATTGAACCAATAGTAGGCAGCTTGGTCAGCGTTCCATTTGAAGTCAATCCAGTCGTGGAATCAACAAGTCGTTTACGATTCAAATCTACTAATATATTAAAATTGTGCAGAAAATCAGCGCCAAGGATTGGAACAGTAACCTCAGCGAGAGGAAAAGGCCATACCATTGCTCGGCGTAATCCTACATTAACAGATAAGAGTTTTGTGCCATATGTTGAGATAGGAGAACCTGAAGCAGTGAAAAGACAGGTTGAACCTAGCCCACTACGGCGATCAGAAGCTGATGGAGGTATGACAGATACTGCTGCGCCAGTGTCGACGAGGTATCTAATTCCATCAGTTTTATCTACAACATATAGACACACTGGGCGGCTGGTATTGATGTTGCCATCATCGCACACCGCCACTAGCGATGGCTGGTCTCGTTTCCCTGTTTACTTAATCCTATAGCGCAGGGCGCCGTGCATTTTCTGGCTTTATCACCATAACGGCGATGATACCAATATTGATTTGGCTGTGGTGGCGATCTCGAGTCATCTTGGTTACTGTTTCTGCTGCGAGATTGGCTTCTCCGTCGTTGGTAGTCACGAGCCTGGAAAACAGCTGCAATGGTAACCTGCAAATCCTTCATTTGTTGTTGCAGAGCTAGGATGGCGGGATCACTGCGTTGTTGTGGAAGAGATTGCTGTAGAGAAGGATATTCAACAGCAAAAATAGATGTAGGCTGCATCACTTCCATAATTCTATCTGCCATGGTTGCCATCTCTGCGAGACCATCCTTACTGACTGACAGGACAGCTTGAACTTGTGTCGGGAGACGCTGAAGCCATAAAGATTTCAACACGTTGTCTTGGATACTGTTTTTGGCCAAATCTTTAATGACTCTTAAGAGCTGAGATCGTTTGCGATCACCCAGTTGAAGATCTGTTAATAACCTTCTTAATTTCTGCTCACCACTGTCTGACAAGCGATTTATAAGGGCTGTTTTTAGAGCATTGTACCGGTCATTGGTTGGAGGAGAAGTTATAATGTCTATTATCTCGTCAAGTGTATCAATGTCAAGCGCTGACACTACATGATGGAATTTAGTAGCATCTAGTTTTATACCAGCAAGCTCAAAACTACTTTCTGCTTTGATGAACCAAAGTTCTGGTTTTGTTCTCCAAAATGATGGTAGTTTTATCCCTACTTTCGCTATAGTAGAAGAAATTTCGTTCTCGTTCATCTCGAATGCTGGGGCCACATTTACGTCTAATGTCATTAATTGAGGCGTTATTCAATAATGAACACATTGTCAATGACAATATGTCAATTGTCACATAACGCCTTACTTAACGGCATTAGACATAAGTGTGGCCCCTGCAGAAGAGTTACATGAATTGCACTACACCATTTAACGTCGGGGTCACCAATTTAATGCGTTCGTTCATAAATGTATATAGCTATTTTATATGTGTTTAATTCAAGATTGAAAAATACAATTTATGTTTGCTATTTTGAATATGACAGTATATGAAAAAATATATTTGCTATTTATGAGCTTTTGATACATTTCTCGACGAATGATGTCGGCGACTTGATCTGCCACAATACCATTGACAGGAAAATTTTCCGTGATTTCAAGCGCTTATGGGGTGCTCGAATTTTATAGAGTGAATGTTGTTCAACTAAGAATTGTCGGAACTTTTCTGTATATTCAGATTCTTTTCTTCGTGTTGCAAGGGCTGCGAAACCAGCCGCCTTATATAGGTTGTCCCTAGAAGTAGGCTTCAAGCAACCAGTGATGATTCTGCATGTCTCATTTAGGGCCACATCAACATGTTTTGCATGGGATGATCTATTCTAAACGGAAGAGACGTATTTGCCAGCGGGGAAACATAGTGCCTAGACGGTTGTTCTTAGTACTACAGTTTGTACCCCATTTACCCGCGTAGTTTTCTGATGATATGGTTTTTGGTCGATACTTTTAGTAAAGTTTTTCAGCAGTGGTATCTGTATGTGAGTACTTCCTTCCCATTTTATCTGCAGTTTGCGCCTGACTTTTTTGTATCTAGGTGAAATGCGCGTATTGCGTTTTTGATGGGTTAGGTCACAGTGAGTTTTTTTTATAGTATTCACACATACTTGCTTAGGACTCTCTCGAGTTTCTCCTCAAACTTCTCAAAGCTTTTGTCTTGTACTGCTATTTCTGGATCATCAGCGAATAGGAAGTGTTCTGAGGAACTTGGTGTAGGCTGGTCATTTGTGCAGATGTTGAAAAGTATTGGTGCAAGTACGCTGCCCTGAGGTAGATCGTTGTTTATGTTTCCTCCATCTGCTTTTTTTACCTTCGAGAGTAACGTAGAATGTACGGTTTTATAGTATGGGTTCAATGACTTTTGTAAGATTGTGATTTTTCGTTGCTTGGTAGATCTTGAAGTAGCTTTTTATGACTGACAGTGTCGTAAGCTGTAAATAGGTCGACAAAAGTCACTCCAGCTATTAGTTTTTGTTCGAAAACGCTTTCAATAAGTTTGGTTGGAGCCAGTACTTATCCTGTGCAAGATCTGCCAGACCGAAAGCCTCTTTGTTGTGGGATTAGTGCGTCATCCACAAGATTTTGGATTCTTGTTAGAATCAGTCTTTCATAGATTTTGAATAGATGGCAGAGGAGCGAGATTTGTCTGTAGCTATTCGATTGGTTTGGATCTTTGCCCGGTTTCAATAGAGCTATTATTTTGCCTTTCCTCCATGATTTTGGTATTTAAAGGCTGTTGCACCAAGTATTCATGAGCTGGAGAATCCATTCTTTGATTTTTTCTCCGGAGTGTTTCAGTTTGCTCAGTGCACAAGCCGTCAGTTCCGGCAGCTTTTCCGTTTTTCATGTTGTTAGCTGCAGAATTAGGTCCTATGAGCGTGAATGGTCTGCCTAACAGGTTGTTTTCGGGTCCTGGAATCTTGTTTAGTTTTTTTCTCGGTGTTTTTTGGTTTTGCCGTTTCCTAGAAGTGTATATGTTACTTGATCAGCTGTTACATTGATCGCATTTTTATTTCTTTGGAGTCAGCATTCAGTTTTTAATAAGGCTCCATGCTATTTTCCTACTGTGGGTCTTATCCATTTTCTCTAGTGTTTCGACCCATTTTTCTTGCCTAGTCTGACTGAGCTCGTTTAGCAGGACGTTTCCGCACTCTGTAGTTTTCTCGCTGTAGGGGTCTTTGGCTTTGGCATGAATCCGATATTGTCTATTATATACTTAGACAATAACATGAAAAATACAGAAAACAAAACAAAGGCAACTGAAATAGGGCATTATAAATTAGAAAGAACTACGTTGAGAGAATATGTATTTGCAGATGACTTGGCAATTTTCGCCAAAGTGAAGAAGATATGCAGCACAACTTAGGGGTATGGAATGAAGAATTGCACAAATATGACATGAATATCAACATAGATAAAACAAAGACCATGGTAATAATCAAAGAGAATATAGCAACCAGCCTAACACTAAATGGAGAAGAAATAGAGCAAGACGACACGATCACATACCTAGGAGCAACAATAAATACATAGTAAAGGAAGTATCGAACCTGAAATAAATGAAATAATTCAGGCAGCGAACAGAAACTATCATGCTATGAGCACAGTGATTTTAAACAACAAAGAAGTATACAAAGCCACAGAAATAGCTGTATATAAAACCATATACATACAAACCTTAATATACGGAAGTGAAGCTTGGGTTCTGGATCAAAGAAGTAGAAATGAAATACAGATGTCTGAGATGAGATTTCTAAGAAGAATAGAAGAAGTACGAAGAATAGACACGATAAGAAACGAAGAAATAAGGAGGAATCTACATACTGAAAGTATACAAATTACAATAAATAGAAGACAAATAGCATGGCACGGACAACTAATAAGAATGCCAGAAAATAGACAAACCAAACAGGTGTGGAATACGAAGAAAAAGGAAGAGGCAGGCCAAGGGAAAAATGAGAAAGCTATATAGGAAAAATATTGAAAAGGAATTGCATCAACACTAAGAAAGCAAAGAAAAAAGCATTGAATAAAAAGCAATGGAAAGAACTAATTGAAAGCATGAATAAAAGAACAATCTCGGAGCCCGGAATGGTACCAGAGATTCAAATAGACGATAATGATAATGATAATAATATATATTAATTAGCTAGAAGCTACACTTATCAAAAACAGATCTAATATCCTAGTCACGCTGCAAATGGTGGAAGGTTTATATTCTACTTGAAACATAAATTTTTGTGTTGTGTAGAATGGACAAATAAACGAACAAATCTATTTAGAGAATGATGTAACTTGAACGTGCTACGTTTCAATATTTATGAAATGAATTGCTAGTTTCTAGAAAATTCTGGTAGCAATAGATATCGTATTTTTGTTTGTACTTTGATTTGCATCTTGAATTTGAAAGCAATATTTTTATACTTGGGTAACTGAGATAGCGTAGTGCTCTATTGAACGTAAATAATGCCAGACGTTCCAATAAATATAAAGGTATCGCTGGCAAATAACTGACTTGCGATTCTTGTATTTCTAAGGGAGCTGGCAAAATTTCCATGTATTGCGCTTGTACTTTTGGATGTTTTCTCAAAAATATTGTTTCCGGATTTCAGGCAGAATTGTGACACTTGAATCAATTTGGCACTCAGTACATATTAAAAATCAGGACGACAAAAAAATATTATTTAATCTGAATTCTTCGGAAATAACGATGAGAATATTATTTTTAGGAAGTATTATTTAGTATTCTTATTGTTCCATTATTATAATGAAGAGCTTTTATTTGATGGAACTTATAAATCATTATAGATTAACAGTATATCAACTAGGTATCACTGAAATCACATTGCAATAACATTTATGACTGGGTATCAGAATGTAAATCTATGAGAGATAGAGTAATAATAATAGTTTATTAGATATGAGACGTCGCACGTATAGGGGTATGAGGTCGAGCAAAATATGACAGGGCTAGTGTGCCTTCACATCATTTGAAGAAATGCAAAATCTCTTTTTCATGCCTCAATACCGACATTTGTGATAAGTCCGTCCAGGACAGTAGTCACCCAAAAAAATATTGATACGGTGCGCCGCTGATCATGTGACATCAAAGTGCAACATATCGCAAGGTTAAGACATGCTAAGGTATTCGAAACACCTAAATGAAAAAAATCCTACAAAAAGAAATGGATAGGAAAAAATGGAAGAATCATCTAGATGATGAAAGCGCATTTTTGACAGCTCATGAATGCTTGTTACTTCAGAGATTTCGCAAATTACCATCTCTCACAGTTACTGAGTTTGAAATCAAGCAGTTTGGGCAAACTTACGAAACAGCAGCTTCCATTTAGTACTAGTTTCAAGTTGACTATTTGATAGGTACATAATTTATGCATGTACAAACTCAAAAATTCCTTTCAATCTTCATTGTTTAGTTATTGACTGACGGGAGGTCAAGTTCTGTACATTAAAATGATAATTTGATCTTTATTAAAGCTATATGAAAAAAATACACCAAAAGTAAACATATTTTCATCCAATAATAATAATTCATTCTAATAAGCTTCAAATTCGCGTCAAACAAGTCATTGAATGAATCCCGGACAGATTTGACAACTGTACATAATAATAGTGACACCCCCGGCTAAAGTTGTAACTAAATTTTTATCTACTTTAATAAATTTTAGTTGCCATATCCCTAATGTCATATATATCTATGGGCATTGTTTCACTTGAAACAAGTAATTGAATAATTTAATCTTCCACAATCACTGAGCTTGAATTGAAGCAATTTGTGCAAACCTACGAAACAGTAGCTTTTATTTAGTACCAGTTTCAAGTCTGTAAATAGTATAGTTACTGAGAACTCAGCGTCACGCCAGCCAGCCAGACAGCCAAAGTGAATGTAATAGCGCTTTTTTACAAAAAATGGAAGAATCATCTAGATGATGAAAGCTTATTTTTGACAGCTCATGAATGCTTGTTTCTTCAGAGATTTCGCAAATTACCATCTCTCACAATTGCTGAGCTTGAAATCAAGCAGTTTGGGCCAACTTACGAAACAGCAGCTTCCATTTAGTACTAGTTTCAAGTTGACTATTTGATAGGTACATAATTTATGCATATACAAACTTAAAAATACCTTTCAATCTTCATTGTTTAGTTATTGACTGACGGGAGGTCAAATGCTGTACCTTAAAATGATAATTTGATCTTTATCAAAGCTATATAAAAAAATACAACAAAAGTAAACAAATTTTCATCCAATAATAATAATTCATTCTAATAAGCTTCAAATTCGCGTCAAACAAGTCATTGAATGAATCCCGGACAGATTTGACAACTGTACATAATAATAGTGACACCTGCGGCGAAAGTTGTAACTAAATTTTTATCTACTTTAATAAATTTTAGTTATGCCAAATCCCTAATGTCATATATATCTATGGGCATTGCTTCCTTTGAAACAAATAATTGAATAATTTAATCTTCCACAATCACTGAGCTTGAATTAAAGCAATTTGTGCAAACCTACGAGATAGCAGCTTTTATTTAGTACCAGTTTCAAGTCTGTAAATAGTATAGTTGCTGAGATCTCAGCGTCACGCCAGCCAGCCAGCCAGCCAGCCAGCCAGCCGGCCAGCCAGACAGCCAAAGTGAATATAATAGCGCTTTTTCCAAAAAATGCGCTAAAAATGTGCTAAAAAATAGTCTCTGAGTTGGGTCGGTAGAGGGAGTTCCTATAAGCCAAAACTGAACGTTATTTCGCTGTTTTTTGAACAGTGAAATATTGACTTATTGGATAATCCTCCGTGTAATCCTTGGAGTTCCAACGCCTGTATCACTTTCTTCAGTCGCCGGAAGCAGTTGAAGAACGGAATGCCTGCTTTGAAATTTACTTGAAAGATAGAAAAAGTGACGTCAGAAAAGTTAGCACCCCCACTTAGCGCAAATTGGAAAAAAGTAGCCCACTCGATTTCGTCTCATGGCTGAATTATTCACATTCGCATGGAATGATTTCCATTTCGCACTTATTTCCGAATATACAATTTTCTTTGCGTTCGCTTTGTTTTTGTTATCGGATTGATAATTACGGACACGTCTTCTTGTAGATTTTTTCTAAGTATTCAATTTTTAATGAGTTAGATTTTTATAAAAAATTTATTTTGGTGACATAAAATAACATTAACTTGAAGTATTAATTTTCAGCAATATAACTTTTTTCTCCACTTTACGAGTTGCTAAGGCAAATTTACTTCCTTTTCGGATTTTGTGCCTTAATAGTCCAGGAGTCGACCGCACTTTATGTTCCCTGATTGGACTTACGGTCAAATTTTATATGAATCGATCGAGTATTTCATGGTCAATAGGATGCCAAACTTCATGAAGTGTCGAAAAAAAGGTCAATTCTGGTCAAGTTTTTCGACGCAACTTGCTTGATAGAACTTACGATTGAAACTATAGTACTAATCGACACCGAAGATCAAGTACTTTCAAAAAAATCAAAGTACCACTCTCTGAACTGTCCAGGAGGGCGGAAGCCACCCCTAAGTGTAACCCATTTTAGTATTTAACTTCCCCGATCGAGCTTACGATAATGATTTTTCTCAAATCTTTCTGACCACGAGAAAACCAAGGTACCGCCACTCGAGCTCGAAAGGCAGTAGCCATACTTAAAATCATTCGATTTTTAGGTCCCAATTTCGAACGCAACTGTACTTCCTTCATCGAATGTACGATTACCCTTTCTAATCGTAACTTGAGCCTTCCTGAACACGACAACTCAAGCTACAATTGAAAAAAAATTATCATACTTTCAATAAGAGACAGCTGCGTTCGAAATTGCGACCTGAAAATCGAATAATTTTAGGTGTGGTTAATATCCTTCCAGACAGGTAGAGTGGCGGTACCTACCTTGATTTTCTCGTGATCAGAAAGGTTCAAGCTTCAATTTGAGGGAAATAATTATCGTGAGCTCGATCGGGGAGGCTCAATACGAAAATGAGTTACACTTAGGGGTGGCTGCCGCTCTCCTGGACAGGTCAGAGGGTGACATCTTAATTTTTTTTAGGTACTTGACCTTCGTTATCGATTGGTATTAGTTTCAATCGTAAGTTCTTTCAGGAAAGTTGCGTCGAAGAACTTGACCAGAACTGTTTTTTTTTGACACTTCGGATAGGATCCTGCATTTATAAAGTCTAGCATCCTATTGATCACTAAATACCTGATTGATTCATATACAATTTGGCCGTAAGTCCGATCGGGGAACATAAGATGCGACCGGCTTTCCGACTATAAGTACATTGAATTGTACAAGATTGTGTAACGAAAATTTTCGAGAAATAGTTCTTCTTATACAGGTGCTATAACTCTCGGACTAATTTGCCATTATACCCATCTGCATAGCTAGCATGCCAATCCAAGACCAACAACGTACCTATTCGAAGCCCTGAAAATCAAAAAAATCCCAAAAGAACCTCTTTGAGAGTCTAGTTTCAGAAAAATTCAAAATGCATTTCTAACAAATTATTCTTACTTGGCATTCTTGTTATTGATATTATTAATCGCTTCCCATGAATATTAAAAATTTCACTAACACTGTTCTAAAAGTTGTTTACACAATGAAATATAATATACTTGAGATTCGCTTGCATAATTTATGCCAGAGATAGTTTGATATGCTGTAAACGAGCTTCTTGAGTGACTGAAACTGGTTTAATATTAGAATTCATGTCAAATTATCTTCCAAACAAATGACAGCTTATAGTTTGAAACAATAGATAACTGTAAACGTGTTGATGTCAGTATTATTCTATTCAAATATCAGACATAAAGGCTCAATCATTTCAAAATAGCATATCCATTGCACATTATCTGATAAATTCAATCGACTATTCAAAACTCAAGTCGACTCTGGAACTTATTACTTTAATGCTTTTAATATCAAGAAATTGCAGTCTCAAGAAACATTTGAATATTTCCTCCTTCCATTCTTCTTGGTGAAAATCTATTTACATTTTTCGCGAATTTCCTCTCTCCTGGCAATAACAAAATTCTCGTGACATCCCTAGAAACGAACGATTGCAGTTAGCAGTTATTAAATTAACATTGAACGATCCCTGGAGAAGCAGCAGAGTAACGTTTTCAAAACAATTCCATTTACTCCTCTGTTTATTAAATGAAATGGAAAAAACTTGCTTTTCATTATTAAAGTCGGAATACAACAGTTGACAGTTGATAAATGTAGAGATGAAAATTGTGATATTTCAGAAAGAAAACTAGGAGAAATGTTGGAGTATATCTACTTGTGGGAGTATGTATACAGGTGTCTCACCACAATAAAAATCATAATTTTTTTCCTTTAATATTAAGGGGGGTCTCTTGCAATCATTGACCATCTATGGTCTTGCAGGTGTAAAGGGGACGGTAACAGAAAGCAGCATTGTGGGTGGGGTTAAAAATGAGTATTGTCTGATAAGGAGGGAGGATCGTCAGTACCTCATCAATCAGAGTGGACGCACGTCAGTTTATGGCACGCCGTTTTGCTATTTAATAGCAAAAATTTATTCCACTTAAATTTAAATGATACATATTTTTTATCTTACAAGATAATTCAATTCATTGGATTTTTATGATTGAATTCAAATTATGTACATAATGAAAATTCAGAATTATTATTAACTTGCAAAACTATTTCAAAGCATTGAATTTTTATGATTGAATTAAAATTATGTACATAATGGTAATTCAGAATTATCATTATCTTGCAATATAATTTCAATTGATTGAATTTTTATGACTGAATTAGAATTATGTTCATAATAAAAATCAGAATTATTATTACTTTGCAAGATAATTTTAATGCATTGGATTTTTATGATTGGATTAAAATGATGCACATAATAGAAATTCAGTATTCTTATTATCTTGCAGAATAATTCTTATTCATTGAATTTTTATGATTGAACTAAAATTATGTACATGATGAAAGTTTAGAATAATCATTTTCTTGCAAGATAGTTTCAATGAATTGAATTTTTATGATCTAATTGAAATTATGTAAATAATGGTAATTCGGAATTCCTATTATCTTGTACGACAATTTTGATTCATTAAATTTGTTCAAATGAATTGAAATTATGCACATAATGGAAATTCAGAATTATTATTATCTTGCAAGATAATTTTAATGCGTTGAATTTTTATGATTGAATTAAAATTATGTACATAATGGTAATTCAGAATTATCATTATCCTGCAAGATAATTTCAATTCATTGAATTTTTATGATTGGATTAAAATTATGTACATAATAAGAATTCAGATCATTATTATCTTGCAAGATAATCTTGATGCATCGAATTTTTATGATTGAATTAAAATTATGTACATAATAGAAATTCAGTATTCTTATTATCTTGCAGAATGATTTTAATTCACTGAATTTTTTTGATTGAATTAAAATTATGTACATAATAGAAATTCAGTATTCTTATTATCTTGCAGAATAATTTTAATTCACTGAATTTTTTTGATTGAATTAAAATTATGTACATAATGGCAATTCGCAATTATTTTTATCTTGCAAGATAATTTTAATACATTGAATTTTTATGGTTGGACTAAAATTATGTACATATTGATAATTCAGCATAGAGATTATCTAGCAAAATAATACAGAACCGTAGAATTTTTATGATTGAATTAAAATTATGTACATAATAGAAATTCGGAATTATTATTATCTTGCAAGATAATATTAATCCATTGAATTTTTATGTTTGAATATAAATTAAATCAAAATCATGGACATAATTTTAATTCAATCGTAGAAATTCAATTGGTTGAAATTACCTTGCAAGGTGATAATAATTCTGAATTTCTATTATGTACACAATTTTAATTCAATCATAAAAATTCAATGAATTAAAAGTATCCTGCAAGATAATGAGAATTCCGAGTTCCCATTATGTACATAATTTCAATTCAGTCATAAAAATTCAATGCATTAAAATTATCTTGCAAGAAAATAATTATTTTGAATTTCCATTATGTACATAATTTTAATTCGATTATAAAAATTCAATGAATTAAGATTATTCTGTAAGCTAATAAGAATACTGAATTTCTATCATGTACATAATTTTAATTCAATCATAAAAATTCAATGCATTAAAATTTCTTGCAAGATAATAATAATTCTGTATTTTCGTTATGTACATAATTTTAATTGAATCATAAAAATTCAACGGTTCCGTATAATTTTGCTAGATAGTCTCTATGCTGAATTATCATTGTGTACATAAATTTAATTTAATCATAAAAATTTAATGCATTAAAATTATCCTGCAAGATAATAATAATTATGAATTTCCATTATGTACATAATTTTAATTCAATCAAAAAATTCAATGAATTAAAGTTATCCTGCAAGATAATAAGAATTCCTGATTGCCATTATGTACATAATTTTAATTCAATCATAAAAATTCAATGCATTAAAATTATCTTGCAAGATCATAATATTTCTGAATTTTCAATCATGAAAACTCAATGAATTAGAATTATCTAGCAAGAAAATATAAATGTATAGTTTAAATTTAACTCGAATAAATTCTTGCTATTAAATAGCAAAACAGGCCCTATCAGTTCTTTGTTTGAATATTTTTGTATTTGAAATCAAGAATCATCAGAGACTAGATTTTATGCAGAATACATGTTTTTGTTTTTTGGTATTATATTTTTTCATACTTCGTCGGAGAATATTCATGAAGAAGATGGTTACCATCTTTTTGAAATTAATTTTCTCATTATAATTCTCGTCTTGCTTAAGCGAACCGTTGTTAATACTGTATTAAATATTTAATATTCAAAAATATCACAACACTTAGAAAATCAAAAACCAACAAAATCCACAAATCAACCACTTTCACTTTCTATCGGCAATCAAGTGACGAAAAGTAAAAATCCTGGTAAATCCCTCAAAAATCAACAAAATTCACATTGATACCGCTTTTACTTTCGAGTACCTAACAGTTCATTCAAAAATTCGTTGCTATGGAAACAAATTGGGAGGCGGAGTTATGCCAAGGGCTAGTCTTCCAGAAAATATATCACTTCACTAACGCCATCTATGGGCCAACAAAATAAATAATATTTACAATTTTATTTTGCTAATTACCCCGAATACATGGGTTTTTTGACAAATATATGGCTAAAAAATGAGAGATAAAGATTGAAAGTGAATCAACATATAGGTATTTGAACTGATTATCTGATTTTCATACAAGAAAAATAGGTTTGAAAAGTTCCTATTTTAGTGAATTTCACAATTTTTTGACTGAAGATTGGAATAATTTTTTGAAAATTCCATACGCTAATTTGAAGCTAACAGTAATATCTCTCATACAGTTAATTTTCATAAGTGTAAGTCAAATCATGTTTGAGTTAAAACGATTTGAAAAGCCTTGAAATCAGTATTTGTACTATGCTTAGGGGCGTTTTACTCTGGAACTAGAAAAGATTATCAAATTTCGATGCGTACAATTGTTTATAATAATATATAACATTTGCCATTCCAATGATAAATGAAAGCTGTATAACGATTTGAAAAGTGACAATTATCGCCTTTTACGCAGAGACCCGCCTTAAAAGACATGAAGATTGTAAATAACTATATTATGCATTATAGAGGGATACATTAATTCGTTTGAATCTATGCGAAAAATTTGAAATGACTGTTATAGAAAATGCACTTCCTACTCAACCAATTGGTACATCGATTTCAAATACTGAATTTCGACACCCTACACCTAATCATTTTGGATTTATGGGACAAAATCCAAAAAAGTTTCAAGTAAAGTGCACTTTCGGTACAGACGATTGTAATCATAATACGAGGTGCATAACTAGACCTTAGATCAGTCCTAAATACTTGAGTACGCACATACGTACCGACGTCAAGCCGAAAATAGTCAAAAGAGACATTTCCATTAAAATCTCGAGATGTGAATTTCATCAGTTTCACAATACTTATTTGTACTTTGTACAAGTAAAAAGTCCCATTCAAAATAGGAAAAATCGTCAAATGTACCCTCCGCCTAAGTAAAAGATTCATTCTGAAGATTTTTGAAATGTAAATTAAACAATTCACTTGAACAAACAAACTGAAAACTATTTCCTAAAACATTCTAAGAATCCTTCAGTCATTTCGATCGTAGTTCAACGTCTTTGAAAGACCGAAGCGATGGGAATCTCTGCACGTGGCTAAGTGACTCGTGAATGGGTAAAAATTGCCACGTGTTTTATACACCCCACTGAAATCTATATCTTCTATTTAATAATTGAGTGTCCTAAACGGAAAAAATTCGAGGATTCAAGATATCGAATTACGTATAGAATGTGTTAGTCGAAAGTTTGTAAACTGTTATTAGGACTGGATGAAGGTGTGGGGAAAAATTGTGTATGGTCTCTACAGGCAGTAGAAGTGGAGCTTCTCCATAATTCAATAGGTGAAACATTATTCTTTATTATTCATGATTGGTTTATATTTTTTTTTCATTTTCTTTTTGCCTTTTTCCTAGCATCATTAAATATCAAATACCAATGAAAATTATTTTTCCAAACAAAAATACTATATGGCTTATCATTTATAATGTTCATTTTTCTCTATTTCTCGTTAATTGATGAAATAAATTCCAGACAATGTTGGTTTGTACAGCTTGTTTTCATGCTATAAAAGTATAGTCTCAATTATGAAATAATTATGGACAGAATTAATGCAAATCTGTTGGTATATTTAGACGCATAACTTTGTTTTGAGGCTTTTCTATATGTAATAATTAAAAATTTAACTAACCACAGTGCTGTTTTTTTCTTATGTTAGCTCTGTGATATTATCCTGTGTGTTCTATGTTCACAATATTCTTCAATATCTAATAGTAGTGACTTTTTTCGCCACAGTATCTAACAAGACTTTACTAAGCTTTTTTGTAAAGAAGGGCTGCAGTTTGAACGACGATTCCATGCCGTTGCATCACAATAAGTTGAATGTGCTGGTAGTTCCGGTTAACGCCATCACCGCACTCCCATCTCCGCGTAACCACCCCGACAAGTTGAACGTCGTTAAACTAACATAAACGATGGACTTGGCATGAGAAACGGGCTGCACCCAAGTCCAGGAGTGTATTTGCTCGAATAAAGTAAGACATAATGAAAGTATTAACAGCATAATTATTTGCATTATATGCTACAATATAATGGAACTAAAAACGAAATGGGATAGATAATTTACAATCAAGTATGAATCTCAATTCAAAGTAGCCACTAGGTAAAATTCTTTTTACTTACTTGTGCTGAGCCAGAGATGCACTTTACTTATAAGTCTTTCGGAATTTTCCGCATAAATTCCAAACAATTGGCTGTAAAGTATTGATATTTAGTATTTCAGTCTGCTGTAGCATCTAAATGATTGTTTTCATTCTCATAACGATAGACTGCCCCGGAAGTGCACTTCAGTTGATTTTTTTTTTTAATTCTGCGCATATATTCAGAGCAGTTGGCCGTAGAATCTTGGAAATCAGTATTTAGGAATGTTGTAGCATAAGAATATTGACCTACTGTTTCCATAGCAACCCACCATGATGAAAGCGCACTTTACTTGAAAAATTCATAGAATTTGTTGGATGAATTCAAAACGATTAGCCGTAGAACAATGGAATTTTGTGTTTGATTATCGTCATCATCATCATGTTCAGCTCTACAGCCCGGGATGGGTCTTGGCTTCCTCTACAATCTTCCTTCACTCATCTCTGTCCAGCGCCTTATTTCTCCATTTCTTCACCCCCATCTTGACTATATCATCTTGCACATCATTCATCTTAATTCAGGTCTTCCTTTTCTTCTCCTAGAATGCATTCTTCCTCTCATGATTCTGAGCAGCATTCTTTCTTCGTTCATCCTGAGCATGTGTCCTATCCATCTTATTCTTTGTGACTTTATAAATTTCACTATGTTTTGTCCTTCAATGAGTTGTTCCAGTTTTGCATTGTATCTCGTTCTCCAGAATCCTTCTTCTTGCAAACCTCCATGAATCTTCCTCAAGATTTTCCTTTCAAATATTTGTAATTTTTCTCTATCATACTGAGGTGTCCACACCTCACATCCATATGTGACCACTGGGCGTATCGTGGTTTTATGTATTTTATATTTAGTTTTACTTGATATTAGCTTGTTTTGAAATATCGTGAGGTTAGCGTAATACGCGCGATTTCCTTGAATTATCCTTTCTTGGATTGTTGATCTTATATCACTATTATTTGTTACTTTGAGACCCAAGTATGTGAAGCTGTCCACGCCTTCAAATTTATTCCCTCCAACTTCTAGATTTTGTATTAGTCTTCTATGTTCTGATGTGGAAACTTTCATATACTTAGCTTTGTCGACGTTCACGTGTAATCCTAAACTTTTTGTGTTTTTCCATTTCTGTGTATATCTCTTTCATTTTTGCAATATTTTCAGTCACGGAATATGTCAATGTCGACTCGATGTGGTACCTGGGCTGACTTGACATCATGAATATGGTGCCGGGTCTAACAATTTTGCTTAATGCTTCTTGTAATACAAAATTGAAAAGTGTGGCTGATAGTCCGTCTTCTTGTTTTACACCTGTCTCATAGATAAAACTCTCGCTAAGTTTAGAATTCACTTTTACTCTTGCTTTTGTATTTTATAACGTCATCTTCACCAGTCTTACTAGTTTTGTTGGTATTTCTTGTTGTTCCCTTACAGTAAAGAGCTTCTGTCTATTGATGCTATCGAATGCCTGTCTAAAGTCTATGAAAAGCGTGTGTAGGTAATATTTCTCCATAATTTGCCTTATCAAGAAGATTTGATCGGTTGTACTCCTATTAGGTCGGAAGCCGCATTGATACTCTCCTTATATTTTTTCAGCGAATTCTTTAATTCTTTTATTCATGATTGATGATAGTATTTTGTGAGCAACACTCAGAAGTGTTATATCTCTGTAGTTGCTGCAACTTAATTTGTCACCTTTTTCTTGTATAAGGCATATTAATCCTGTTTTCCAATCTTCTAGTATTGTTTCTTTTTCTCATATTGTTTTTATTAACTGATAAAGGGTATCAGTAAGTGTATCTCCGCCATATTTATACAGTTCTGCAGCTATTCCATCTTCTCCAGGGGCCTTGCTGTTTTTCAACTTTTTTTACCGCGTTCCATACTTCTTGTTTGGAAGTTTGATTATCGTACATGCAAAAAATATATCCAATGATGTACAAGTAAATCACGTGATGTCCACGTTAGATTTTTTAAAAGGTATAAGATGGTTAAAGCCTCTAAAAACTTTATTGAAGTTGTTGGGATGATAAATTCTCCTGCAATTCATGGATAACAAGATGATATTTAGAGAAGTTTCTGCCTATGTTCTTTCCATCATCAACTCAAATGCTAGTAATACAAAATTCACATGATGAGTGAATTCAATAATTCTGAATATTGTATTTTGACTATTCATGTGTTGGACGAGATAATTCAAGTATATTTTGTTATCTTTGGGAAAGATCAGAAATTGATTAAGAAAATTCCAAATTGACCACTTACATTCCTAACATAAATGTAAGCCTCTCAACTTGAATAATATATTGGCAAATAAATTTAAGATCGCAGCGCTGCAGCGGATATTTTTGAACTAACTGAGTTAGGATGAACTTGAAGTTTACATATATAATAATGGGCTTATTACGACTTTTAAAGATAATAATCATGAATATGAAATAAAGATTTGCTTTTTCATGGATATTTTTTAAAAATATATTGTTCATAAGTACCAGGCAAGTGAATTATTCCATCTGTTTATTTATATTTAATTTATATTTTTAAATTGAACTTAACCTTTAATTTCTAGATAATGATATTGAAACTTCAAGAATATTTTGATGCAAATGCCATGTCACGCTGTGTAAATGAGGGTGAAGAGCTAGTAAATGCTTGACATATTTTATTCTGTCGAAAATTATATGATGATAGTGACAAGAGAGTATTTTGGCATGCTCTTTGCATACAAACATCAAAAGTGCTTGAGAATCCGTATGAAATTAAAAGGAATTGGATTGTAATGAATATGATGCCTTGAAGATTGAGAATATAACTTGTCCTTGCAAAGCAGAAAACAGCGACAGTTGCAAGCATAGATCTGCAGTTTTTTTATTGTGTACCATGTGTTGAAAAGTTGAAATTGGGTGAGAATGCCTTTTAATTTTGTTAAATAAACATTAGATTAGTACTTATTCGCAGGACTGTTTATTGTTTCAAAAAATCTATCAATGATTTGAAAATAATTTGTATGTGTAAAGTATACCTGGATAAATATATAACAATACAGACAAAAATATTCACCAGTTGCAATATCTGAAATGTCCTGCATGAAAGAAAAGATTTTGAAAAACTCTAAAACTATCTTCTTTTTCAATTTAAAAGCAAAAAATACAACAAAAAGAAATAGCAACCTTAACATATCAACTGTCAGACAGCGAATGCGTAGGCTATGGCTTTATCAGTCATTACTACTACACTTAATCCTCCATGGTAAATGTTTGTATTTGAAATTGCAATCAATACACACAATATTTTTTCATGAATTTTTGCTAAAATCATTTAGAATTATTATCTCATATATGTTTTTTATGAATACTAATTAAATAACCGAATATAGAATATGATTTATTGATTTGAATATAAGCTCATGTATGATATATATGTAGCCCGCCAAATCTATCCTAACATCACTAGTTTGAAATTTTGCCACCAGATAGAGTATCGCTTATGTTTATTTGCACATATTACCCATGTACTTATTTGCTGGACAAGCTTGTTTGCAGTATATTTTTCTACTTCCCCGACCTATATAATAGAAGAAGTATTTTATCGTGATTTTCTGAGAATTCTAAATTTTATATTTAAGTTTTAAAAGCTAGGTCTATGGTAAATGAGCTTTTTTCAGCAAGTGGTACCAAAACTCTATGAATGGAACTTTTGAGTTTTTCGGGCTTATTTTATGAACAGTAGTATTTATCATAAAATATGAAATAACACAAATTGATCCTTGACTAACTTGGCACAATATTTTTCAAAATTATTAGCAGTTTATTTGTTATCATTAAAATTTGAATTTTTATGGAATTCGTTACATTTTTTTGAATCAAAGACATAATGAGAGTCATAATGTGAAATTTGAATTATTATCATTCATATTTGTTCATCATATGCAAACATCCCTCAATTATTTTATTAAAATAAGTATTTTTGTTGTATCGTGTTTGGTATCAAATTGAAGCGCCTGCTGAAATATTTCTAGTAGAAGTGTAAAAGAGAATATTTGAACGATTATCAATAGTTTTTTTTTTTTTTTTATATATTTAAATGATGTCTAGTTTGGTATCAATTTAATGCTTTCGGGAAGATAAGCTCAGTAGAAATCTGAAATTCTTAAATATAATCACTGAATTCCACGTTACCATATCCAAAACATTTTTCAAAATTATTCGCGGCTCATTTGTTATTATTAAGATTTCAATTATAAAATTCGATATGTTTTTCAGAATGAAAAAAATTATGAGATCCTAATGATATATGCAATTAATTGACAATTTTTCATGGAGCCGTGATGAAATTCATGGTTGGAAAAATACTGTGTCGGCCACAGCAGATTTTTTCTCATTAAAATCACCTTTGGTCAGTCAGGAATATTAGGAGAGAAATAGAAAAGCCTTGAGAAAAAGCAGCGTCTTTGTTAGTTCATTAAACCTTATTAGAAAGATAAATTTTTTGACTGGACAGTTATTGCAGTAATGAAGAATTATACGTACACACTTGATTAATAACTTTTTGCACCAATATACCTATCTTATGTTAAATTATACAGACTATGTATATAATTTTTGATATCCAGTTTCCACCCTGAAGATAAAGTATTGAAATTGAAAACGTTATTATGTTATATAAAACTTTGATATTTCATTATCCCTTATTAATGATGTCTCTCAATTAACTAAATATATCATTGTTCGTTCTTATTAAGAATTTTTTTTTCGATGAGACGAGAAGCATTGAGAATGACCGTGGATTTATTTATTTAAAAAAAAATTATGTTCACGGAGAGGTTAAAATAAAATAGGCTATAAGCTCCAACTTCAGATACATGAGAAAAATGTTAATACATCCTCACATTATTCCGCAAATAGTGAAGGTAGTGATTTAAATGGTACGAGTAACAATTTTAAGTGATGGTACTTGCAACTCAACCACTTCCGGTACCACTGACAATTGTAAAACAAATAAACATCAAAGTTCTTAGGTTAGGGAATACTTTCACCATATTTGTTTGTACAAAATTTGAATACGAAATAGTGATTTATGAAACGAGAGTATGAAGTTGAACATTATGACTTGAGGTCAAGCATTTGGTGACCAGGGTTGCCGAGTCACTAAAATTGTTGACCGAATATCAAAGTACTTCTTCACAATCGTATTGCTTTCAATATTTTTTCTACGCCCCTCAATTTACTTTTTATCTTAGAAATGTGTTGCGATCGACTTGGTACTTCTACCACTTGAATTTTAGCATTCAAGTTTTACAACTTAAGTGGTAATACTTTACTCTTTATAGGTACTTACAATCACTTGAGTGGTTCAATTCAGTTTACTTTGTGTAAAGTAGGATTTCCAAGTTAATAAGTAATGATCTATACATTTTTTTAGAATTAAATAATGATTGAAAAGTTTTTCCGGTTCAAATTCTGTATATTTATTTTTTATTTTTGATGTTTCGACCTCTCTGTCCAAGAGTTTTTATCAGGAAAACAATTATACAAAAATGAACAAGGCAAGTATCTAGTCTAGATAATCACAATATACAGAAGACTGAATGTGAAAACGTGGGTTCCATATTTAGTGCAGGAAGAACAAAATTCCTCTGTCATTCACTCGAGGTCTAAGAAAAAAACCACGTGAAATAATCTCAAACAGAGATATCAATAATATCTGTGAAAAAATGATTGCTGTGGTTGGTGCTCATAGTCTGTATAATTTATCGAATGAACTGACAATTCGTGGTTGAAATCAAAAAATAAATAATTATTAATAAGATTGAACTTACTTGTAGCAAAAAATGATAAATGAATGTAATAAATCCTATATGTCTACGTGAATTATTGTCTCATAAATAATTAATAATCATAATTAGAGACCATGAAATGATCTATCATATTGAGAAATAATAAATCTTGAATCGAATGATGCAGTTTGAAATCAAAAGAACAAATTGAAACGACATCTTTTCAATAAATTCAAATTTCTTTGTGATTTTTTCCGAAAATAAACGCAACGACTGCGTCGACCCACCTTTCAACCGCGGGCATTGTTAGCTTGCAGTGATCCAGACCAATGACGTCATCTATGACGTACTAATCTTGAACGCAAAGATCGCTATCGTCTTGACGCGACGTGAGCGTTGCGGTCGTCTAGTGGAACGTACCCTAAATGTAGAACCCACGTTTTCTGCTGTATATTTTTGATTATCTAGATATTTGTCTTGTTAATTTTTGTATCATCATTTTTCTAATAAAGGCTCTTGGATAGAGAGTCGAAACGTCAAAAATAAATAAAATATACAGAGTTCAAACCAAAAACCTTTTATTCAGTAAGTAAAGTTTACAAATTATTCACGCTTAGCCATAAAGGACGAAGAGAATATGATTATCAACTTCTGTACTATTGCCAATAATCTAGGGTAGAGAACTCGGAACTCTTGGTATCCATATTTGAATTTTGCTTCGAGCTCTTCGTTAGTCGTGAGTTTCAAGAGTTCCTCTTCTTGAGCGAAATCTGTGAAGCTGTTCTCTACATATTAAATTATTCCACTTGATTGAAATTAATAAAAGAAGTCTTAGATAGTTTTGATATATATTTGATCAAATTGGAAGCGATCAATACATGAAGAATCAACGACTGTTTGCCTATTCATATAACATCTATTGTAATATTATTATTTTTGTTCAAAATTTATTGTTAATATTTAAACTTGAAATTTGACCTGATATAATTTATGTTTTGCTCTTTATCCTACTTTTTATAAGGCATATCTGCAGTAGTATATAAAAATCAATAAATAAATAAATTCCAGGGCTGTTCAAATCTTGCTAAAGTATATATCTCAAGTATATTATATATCAATGTCTTTGTTCAGCAAACACGTTTTCATGTTTCTTGTTTGGTTATGTTGTTGTCAATTTGTAACATTGTTCATTCTTTTATATTTCCTACAATCCCGCTCGTCATCTTTTTCTATGTCCTCTATTTTGTTTTGTTTGCCACCCTGTTACATTTCCACTTTTTATATCTTTATTCAGTCTCTGTTAGATTACCTACATATTTTTCTCTGAGATCTGCTTTTTTTAGAGTAAATTTTGATGAATTGGGCTTCTGTCTTCAATTAATTTTTTGAATTAGCTGAACAGAGCTGATAGAAATATTCATTTTGGGCGAGTACGTCACTACTTTAGATTTTCTTCTCCACGGTTAAACACCCTCGCCGTCCATCCCATGGCTGCCCTTGCACTCTAAAGCTCGCCGCACAAGCTAAATAATAGCAATCTCAAAATGTGTTTTTAAAAAGTTTTATTGCAGCAAAGAATACAACATAAACTGAACTAAACTTATTCGAAAGAAAACAGAAGTTTTTATACAATTATAATGCTGACTATTGTAATCTGATAGAATGAAATCATCTGACTACATTCTTTACATATTTCGTGTATATAACTCTTCCCTTCTTTAAAAGAGGATTTCATTCTTTCAAAAGGAAATTCTAGTTTCTGTTTCTTTTAATTCTAAATTTTCTAATTGTTGCTTTGGCCTAGATTTTCCTTTTAAATCTACCTTACACTTATTTCTACAAACATAAAATATTGATAATAATATAATAATAATAATTAATACAAATATAACTGAAGAATTAATATAACCATGGTAGTTTTCTTGTATTGTGACTTCGTGAATTTTTGGAATTTCTTTAACAATAATATCTTCTTTATTAATTTGTTTCATCTCTAAGGTTTTATTACTAAACTGATTGTTATGAAAATCAAAGTTTATATTTTCGAAAACTATTTCTTTTGCTTTTGTTATTTTACTTCCTAAATTATAATCATTTATTTTACAACGTCCATTCGTTTCAAATCTATAAACTCCTTTAATTTGCTGGTGTTTAATTTGGTTTTCACATTTTATTTCAACATCCTTATTCACAGTACTGGCTATTATTGCTAAATTTTCATTTTCTATTTCAATAATTAAAAATGCATCATTTATTTTATGATATTCGCATTCACTATTATTATGAAATATAACTATGTTCTTAACACATTTATCGATTTCTACGTAATTAGTTCTACAAAAATGATTATTGTTTATTGTATTACAACTATAAGTATTGAAAAATTTATTGTGGTTTAAAATTAATAATTGTTTCTCTACATTTATAAGGAACATTTCTTCATTATTAACATTAGGTATTGGTGTAATTTGGAATAATTTGTCATCTTTATTACTATAGTATATAGGTATATCAAGTAAATATTCAATCTGATTATTATTGATTCTACAATGGCTGGTTATTTGCTCTGTTAGTTCCCAGAAATTTAAATTCTGATCTATCTTTTGGATTATCTCTTTCAAGTCTCCTCTACTTATTATAGAACTATGAACTTTGTTTAAACTACAAAACGAAAGACTTGTTTCAATTTCTTCTAGAATTTCAATCAAATTAATGCTCAATAAAATCAGCTGATTTATTATATCTTTAATTCTTGACAAATTTTCCCAGTTCATAACCTCTCCTAATATACTATCTATTTTTATTATTCGTGATTTCAACACAAGTTCATTATGTTGGATATTCTCAATTTGTTTATTAAATTTTAAAATCATTTCTTTTTCAACACGTATATTCTCTAAATTTTGTTCTTGTAGGGTATGCTGATTTTGCTGTATTTTTTTGAATAATTCATCATATCTTTCGGCGTCTTGCGAATCTAAATTTCCAGAAATACTTTTTATAATTGTCCCTAAACCATTTATCAATCCACGTTTACTTCGTTTATTATTGAATAAATTATTAATTTTGTTCTCCAATCTCAAAATATTAAAATTCAATATATTTATATAAGTTTGCATTTCTTTTCTGTAATTATAATCTATAGTTTCTTTATTATTCAATTTCGAAAAAATATCATTCTTATAGTTGATTATTTTATTATATTCTAACTCTAAACTACTTATTTCATAATTGTAATAAGAATAATATGAATTTTTATATATATGAACTTGTCCTAAATCTAATATATTTATTCCGGGGTTGTCCGTCAGTTTAGTCAATTCTTCTCCTTTGCAGAAGCATCTGCAACAAAGAGTCGTTTCCTTTTAATTTTGTCGATTTTATGTCTTTTATTCTCATTGATTTTTATTGTTCCTAGTCTGGGGTTATAGTCTTCGATTTTATGAATTTTGAATAAAGGTTTCTTAATTTTCTGTATTCTCCTTTTACCTTCTTTAATTAATACAGTGTCTAATTTTAAATCGTTTAGATTTTGGTTTGATGGTTTCTGTTTCAGAAATCTCTTATTCTTTTCCAAGTGTATATTTTTATCTACTTTTTCCTTGAGCAATTTGAGTTTATCTTGCCATTCCTGCAAGTAATCTTCGTTACAATCATTGAATTTCAAAATTTCATTATCTTTATCTGAACCAAAAAGTATCTCAATAGGTGTGAATTTAGTGACTGAATTTATTGAATTATTATATGCTATCAAAGCTAATTGAATATTTTTGAAAATTCGGGAATTTTTAAAATCTTTTCTTTGATTTAAAATTCTTAAATGTTCAATTATTGTGGAATGAAATCTTTCAATGACTCCGTTGGATTTTGGATTATCCACACATGTCATGTGAATTTTAATCTTATATGTTTTTAATAAATCTTTTACTAAATTATTATTAAATTCGGTTCCACTGTCAAAAATTATTTCCTTAGGAATTTGGTATTGCGAAAAATACTTTAAAAGACCATCTGTTATCTCTATAGCAGAAAGTGTTTTAATATATATTACTTGAGCGAATTTAGAGAAGGCGTCAATAAGTGTCAGATATTTCTTATTTTCCAAAGTCAGTGTATCGATATGAAGGACATCGAAAGGGAATTTTGGGGTTTGTGTAAGGCTATCGGGAATTTGGTAAGGATTTCGTTCATATTTATTTTGTTGACAAATGTCGCAATTGTTTATATATTTTTGTATATCTATGAACATGTTCGGCCAGTAAAACTTACGTTTTAATTTTTGATACGTCTCCAAAATGCCTCTATGGTTGGTTTTTCCTAAGTGATAATTCGAAATTGTTTCAATTTGATCTTCAACAGTCAATTTGTCTTCTAATACTTCTTCACATTGAATTAATTTGTATGTCTCTTTATTAAAATTTTCTTGTAAAACTTCGTTTGTTGGAATAATCAAATCTTTATCGATCAAACAATAATAATTAACACGCGGTACCAAATAATCTTTTATGAAATTGAAAATTTCCACTTTCAAATCAGTTTCTCTCAATTTAACAATTAATCTCTGTTTATTGCCAAATATTTTTAAAATCTGACATTCTGTTTCTTTATCGTGTTTTTGAACTATAATCTGATTTTTACCTACATTGATACAAATGTCTTTATAAGTTACTCCGTTCAATTCGTTTTCGTCCGCTGAATGCACGGTGTCTAAATCTTCTTCGTCAATATTGACAATTATGCTTCCTATATCGTCATTCATATTAATTTCCTTTTGTATTATCTCGTGAATTGTAATTTTTACATGAGTTTCTTTAAAAATTTCCCTGATTAAATTTTCTACTTTCGCGAATGGAATCTTATCTAAACCTGAACAAATTTTTGGCATATGAATTTCAAAAATGTCATTATGAACTAAGTAATTTCTTAATTCCATCAAACAACTCCTAACATCTTCTAATGTGGGTTCTTGGAAAAACTCTTGTTTGGTTGCCAAATGAAATATCTTGTATTTATTTTGATGAATAGGCTGGATAAATAAATTTTTATTTTTACTATTTGTGTTACTCAAATAATTCTTACTATTGAAATTTTCATCTATTTGCTTAGCAAATCCTTTCCCTAATTTGAAATCTTGTGAAATACAATGAACTAAATTACATGGTTTGTCAAAAATATTTTCGCTAGTTTTAAAAATTTGGAATTCAGATCTTATTCTTGAAAGTGCATCTGCATTAGAATTTAAAACTCCTTTCTTATATTCTATCTCATAGGAATATTCATCTAGTTTTATCCGCCATCTCATTAATTTAGAATTTGGATCTTTTAAACTCATTAGCCACGTGAGAGGTCGATGATCTGTTCTAATTATGAATTTTGTACCGTACAAATAAGGTCTAAAGTATTTTACCGCCCAAACTATACCTAATAACTCTTTTTCTGTGGTACTGTAATTAGTTTCATGATCATTCAATGTTCTGGAAGCATAGGCTATAGGTAAATCTTTTCCGTTAATATTTTGGCTTAAAACTGCGCCGATAGCAAAATTGCTTGCGTCAGTTGTGACAATAAATTGTTTTTCGAAATCGGGGTATTGTAGAATAGGGGCGTTGATTAATAAATTTTTGCTGTTATTAAAACTTTGCCTATATTCTTTATTTTCTATGTTTATCAATTGTCCTTTCTTCAAGTATAAGGTCATTGGTTTTGTGAGTTTTGCAAAATTTGGAATAAATTTCCTGTAATATCCTAAAAGTCCTAAGAATTGTTTGATTTCTTTTACCGTCTTTGGAATTGGAAAATTTTTGACTGCTTCAATTTTTGCAGGATTTGGTTTTAATCCGTCTTTTGAAACTATGTGGCCAAGATAAGCTACTTCTTTACGCATGAATTCAGATTTGTCTAACTGGATTTTCAAATTGTATTGTTTCAATTTGGAAAAGATTTTTCTTATGTTTTCGCAGTGTTCTTGTAAAGATGTTCCTAGTATAATAATGTCATCTAAATATACCAGACAAATTTTGTTGATGTAATCTCTTAGTACGTAATTCATAAGTCTTTGGAAAGTAGCGGGAGCATTCTTAAGTCCGAATGGCATTCGTAAAAACTCGAAATGTCCTTCGTCTGTGTTAAAAGCAGTTTTAGGAATGGATTCGGGGTGCATTTGTATTTGGTGGAAACCTGAAGTTAGATCTAATGTAGTATAGTATATGTTTTTACCTAATTTATCCAAAACTTCTGAAATGTTGGGAATTGGGAATTTGTCGTCAATAGTTTTTGCGTTAAGTTTTCTATAATCAATTACCATTCTGAATTTTTTTTCACCTGAAGCATCCAATTTCTTAGGAACGAGCCAGACTGGACTTGAATATGGTGAATGGCTTTCTTGTATAATTTTGTTGTCTAATAAATTTTGAATTTGCTTGTTGATTTCTTTTTTATAAACTTCAGGATATCGATACGATCTAGTGTAGATGGGTGTGTCGTCTTTACTGATTATTTTATGTTGAATGACGTTTGTATGTGTTAGTATATCTTTTTCTTTTGGAAAAATACTCTCATATTCTTTGACTAGTTTATGAAGCTCTTTCTTCTCTTCTGAATTCAAGTGTTCTGCTCTGATTCTAATCTTTTCAATATTATTTACAGAATTTTGATTTTCAAAATATTGTATTTTATAATTTTTCTGCTGAATTGTGATTATATTTTTACTGAAATCTATTTTAACTTGCATATCTATCATGGTTGGTAAACTTAATAATAAATTAAATTGTTTGTGAAAGTCGTGCAGATAAAATTTTAAGTCTTTGCCTTCAAATTGTAGAACAACATACTCATTTCCGTTATGTTCTCCTATTGCTGTTTTGAAATTAAAATTTTCTCTATAAATTCTGAATTTTTGAATATTATCATAAACATATGTCTTACTTATTAAATTGATCGTAGATCCAGTGTCAATCAGCATGAAATAATCTTTCATTTTCAGAAAAGGTAGTCGAGAATTTTGATATATATTTAGGATTTCTCGTGGATATTCGGGGGTACATCTAAAAAAGGACTTTCGTCTAGTTTACTTTCGTTTTCGGTGCATTCAAAGGTTTCGTCTGTAATATAATTATATTCTTCGCTTGTATTGTCAGTTTCGCAGTATTGATTTTCGTCTAGATTTTCAGTATTATTAATTTCTTCTATCGCGTAATTTGGTTGGTGGGTTCCGAATTGTCTATTTTGTTGAGTAAAATAGTTATTAGTTCGTGCAAAATTTTGTCTAGGTTGAAAGCTTTGTCTTGTTTGTAGCGACATGGGCGTAGGTCTGACATTTTGAGCATTTCTTATTTGTTGTTTGGGAGCAAATCTTTGGTTATTTACATTTTTATTTTGAAAGTTTACAGCACCGGTAGGGAAGTTTGTTCCAGGAAATCTTTGAGGTGGGGTATTAGGAAGTTGTCTAATAATTGGTTTTGAGTTGAAATTTGTATTTGATTTGAGGTATTGGAAGTCATTCTGTAGTAGTATTTCAATGTCATTTATTGACTGTGGGTTTCTTGTAGCTAAATTGTTTCGGTGAGGGTCTCCGATAGTCGATATAAAATTATTGATTATTAGTCTCTCAGCGAATCGAATCATAACTATTTTTGTACCTGGATCATCTTCCTCAATACTTATTCTTGATTTAAAGTTAATAAATTTTTCTTTAGTAATTTCTAGAAGTTTATAAGGGTCTCTAATATTTTGTTTCAGCAATTCATTTATAATTGTGACTGAGTTGCTTTTGTCTTTAAAATTGTTTGTCAAATGTATTCTTAATTCATTCCAATTATTGAATTCTAAGTCTTTTATGCTATCTAAGGCTTTCTCGGTTATCTTATTTTTTATACTTAAAAACGTGATAGCTTTATCGAAATCATCTAAGGGTGGGTTAAGAGTACCGAAGAGATTTTGAACTGTATTTACAGCGTTTATGAAATTACTTAATTTGTTTGAATCTCCATTATAAACTGGGATAGATTTTAAGGCAAAATTAATCTTTTGAGTTCTGTCAGCCATTGTAGTCTGCAAGGTATTCTCAATTTCTAATAGTTCTGCCAATAGATCTGAATTATTTTCCAGCTTGAATACTTAGTACAGCTAAATATTGTAAGTAAGTTAGTTATTGTGTATTGTGGAGTGTGTGGCTCTGTGCCGGAGCTCGATTTCTTTCCTAACAGCGTTAGCCGTTCCAGAAATCCCTGTGTATTTATATTAATTAAATATTTGTTAGTGTTTTTAAACTTACAATGAAATTATGCTAAGCACGGCTATGGAAATCTTCATTTGTAAGTTGATCGCTACTGGCTCTCGGGTTACGGGCTCTGGCGATGCTGTGATGCAATCCTCTGCTTGCAAGTTCACGGGTTCACGGGTTGACGGACCTGACACTCGCACTGCGGGCTCTTTGGTACGGAGTTCGTGGTTTTCTTTGCTGTTGGGAAGACCTGGGGCTTTGCGTCTAGCAGCTCTGTAGGTTCTTCGTTCGATGATGTTCGGACCGTAATAAATCGTAAAAACGATACAGTGATGGTATAAACGAATTGAACTTCTATTGGAGTTTTCGACCAGAACACTGTTTACGGATCCTACCGACTGCGCCAGCTAAATAATAGCAATCTCAAAATGTGTTTTTAAAAAGTTTTATTGCAGCAAAGAATACAACATAAACTGAACTAAACTTATTCGAAAGAAAACAGAAGTTTTTATACAATTATAATGCTGACTATTGTAATCTGATAGAATGAAATCATCTGACTACATTCTTTACATATTTCGTGTATATAACTCACACGATGCAATTTTTCAAGCAATTTTGTTCACTTGGCGCCGCACTGGGTGCCACGCTTGCTCCGATGCAAGAAATTTGGTGCGATGCGGGGTACTAGACTTACCACGAGACTAGTTTTGCAAGATAGGTTCGGTGCTATTTTTCGCACTTGCTGCGCCACTGACTGCTGTCCACAGCCAATCAAAGCAGACGACGAAATCACGTGATTACATCACTGAGTTGTATGTCGCATCAGAATGCTGTGCCTTATTAGTACATTGTGTTTTGTGGTGTTTTAAGATATAAATAAGTAAAAATTATGGCTAGTGGAAATTGAATAATGTTCACGTTCCCTAGCTCAGGGTGTATACCAAAAAATTATATGAAAATTCCCTGACTTCCAGGTTTTCCAGGTTATTTTCAATAAAATTCCAGACAGTAAAAAACAAAAGTTTGATACAAGTTTACATATAATCACAGATTAATGTTGCAATTCTGTGTGAACCCTATAAATCTGTGAATTAAAAATAAAATCGCAACGAACTTGATATCATGAACGAATTTACATTAATCGACAAAAGTAAATGTACTTTAATAAATATTTTTTTTCATGAATTGATAGATCTGGAAGACTTATAGATTTGCACAGGTGGCCCTAGTATCTTAAAGAGTGAAAATATGCTTTTATGAGTAATAATGCATAAATATCCTATGATGTATTTTTTCCAGACAAATATCAGAAATTCCCTGACGATTCCATGACATTTCCAGTTTATCTAAATTTCCTGACATTTCCAGGTTTTTCACGTTTGGTATACACTCTACTAGCTCGTCAAACAAAATGTTGAAAACTTTGCGGCCTTGATTCCTTCTCAAAAGTCACTCTCTTGACCAAAGTTTTTTCTTCTTTTTTTTCTGTCTCGTAATTCGCAAGCTATAATTGCAGTAAATGCTCCTGCTCTCCTCCGAGGATTAGTTTCGGCAACATCCATACTTGTAATGTGAAAATCTACCAAGTCTACGTTCTAGTGTTAGAATGAGTGGCGCAGCTTGCATCGTGTGATGCGAGAATAAGTGTCACACTAAGTGTACCTCAAAGTGGCCCAGTGCGGAAGAAAACTTGCTGCAAATTAAGTGAACAAAATTGCATGGAAAATTGCCTCGTGTGCGGCGGGCTTAAGTCAGCGGATTGCTAGCTTTGGATCCAAATCCGAAGTGAGGTATTAGGTCTACAAATTTGTTCAACATTTATACTTGACTTTTCTAACATTCAACATCCACATCATTTTATTATTATTAGGAGGTAAATCACAAACAAGAAAAATTTTTCTGTGTAACGTCTTTCTTCACATTTTATTTAATTAATAGCGTCGACCGGTTTCGGATATTGAAATTTCCATCATCAGGACCGGTAAAGAAAACTACAAACAACAATGAATATAAATTATACGAAAAATACAGATCACAGGCGTTAGTCATCTCAGAAATATAAATAGTCAATAAATAGTGAACAAAGTTCAGTAAATGTAAAATATCAATAAATTAAAGTAAAATGCGTTCACATAATATAAAATCTGAAGCAAATAAAAATAGTCACATATTGAAAGTTTAATTAAACAAGTAAATTGTAAAAAGTGAATACAGGTTAACAGGCGTTAGTCATCTCAGAAATACAAATAGTCAAAAAATAGTGAACAATGTTCAATAAAATAAAATATCAATAAATTAAAGTAGAAAGCGTTCACATAATATAAAATCTGGAGCAAATAAAAATAGTCACATATTAAAAGTTATAATTGAACTAGTAAATTGCAAAAAGTGAAAAAAAAATTTCATTAGTTTTTTTTTTTTTAAAAAAACGATCAACAAACAAAAGCAAAGGGTGAAACTTACTGAAAGTAACAGAAGCTACAAGATGGAAAACCAAATCGACAAATTATCCAGAAACAGGAGACCCATGTGGTGAAAAAATCAAGCAACCTTCACCAAGAACAACACTGCAACATGACCAGACAGTGACTGACCGGAAACGCAAAAACAAAAATTGTCAAAAACATTCAAATCACAATATTGAGGAGAGGGGATACTTGCTCTGCCATTTGATCATTTAGAGATATTTTTTGTTTGAACAATTTTCTAATTTCAATATTCTCTAGGGTGTTCAAAATTTTACTTTTATTTTTAAAGTGCAAGATTTCGAAATTATCAGTATTAAAATTATGTCTTGTATCCAAAATATGTTCCGCAAAGTTTGAATGTCCTCGATTAAGTCTAATTACATTTAAATGTTCTTGATATGTGACACGGAAAGACTAACGCCTGTGATCTGTATTTTTCGTATAATTTATATTCATTGTTGTTTGTAGTTTTCTTTACCGATCCTGATGATGGATATTTCAATATCCGAAACCGGTCGACGCTATTAATTAAAAAAAATGTGAAGAAAGACGTTATACAGAGAAATTTTTCTTGTTTGTGATTTACTCCCTAATCTCATCCACTTCACGATTTGGGCATCTCAAAATTTATCAATATTTTATTATTATTTCTATCTTTCCGTACATATTACTAAGACTATTTCTATATACAATCTTACAAAATTGGGCTTATTTGCATCCATTGCAAGTTAGAAAGTGTGATATCATTGCACTTACCAAATAATGCATTTTCAGCATCATCATATTATAAAGAATGAATTCCAGTTGGTGAATTGGATCTGTCAAAAATTATAAAATGCATTATTTATTATCGGAAATAGGGCACTGTATGGATACATGGCGTAGACTGTGATTCATGCAACAAGAGTGTAAAATTAAGTAAAATAATATTGTCACAAATTTAATTGTAAATAATTTATTAACACAGGTTATAGTGTCAATATTTACTTTATACACTTGTATGATCACTATTTCGTTCACAGTTACTCGTACTGAATGCCTTCCTCTCCTAGCTCACGCTTTTATATACCTAATCTAACAATGGGCCAACATTCAATTTTCTAACAGTTAATGCCTGGCAACCACCGAACATCTAGTAGACTATTAATCACGTTCGACAATTAAACATCGACTTGGTCAACACTAACTAGGATTACAGTTGTAGCGAAATCAAATAAATAATTATGTGAGCTAATTACTTAGAATTTGTGACACTATTGATGCCAAGTATTTGGTACCAGGGCTTGTCGAATCACTGAAATTTTAGACCGAATGGCATTATGTTTGATTGCACTCGTATTGTATAGAATTTTTTTTCTGTAGCCCTACATAATAACTTTCAAAACAAATACGAAACACAGAACAGAGCATAAGTTGACATTAAAGTCTTACAAATTTTCAATTTTATTATCCTATCTTTTTCTCCATATTATTGATTTCCGTATTTTGATACTCATTAATCAAATGCACCACAAAGAGCACACGGCACCAGTTGAGAGTTGGACACTTCAAAGCAATTCAAATTCCGCGTATACTAATGGTTGTAGTCCTGGAATATATAATGTATGAAATTAAATGGGAAGATTTTGTCAAAAGAAAAACTTAACCTGGATATTTTTGTTTAATATTTGATATGTGTGTAATAATCTCACAAAAATTTGGGATGCGCATGTAGTTTGTCCTTGTATAGTCATCGTGTATAATATTTAATGTGTGCACCAAGTGTAATGTGCTATACGATATAAATCAGCAAAATTAACACCCTTTTCTAGCTATTATCACTAGATTTATTAGCGGAGTGCGCACATTATACCCGCAGGGGAAGTTACCCTAATCGCTTTCATACAGTGCTCTCTACCGCGATTATTTCAATAGAATGAGAGCTCGTTTTAATATTGATACCGGTTTGTTTCCCATACCAATTCCGGATGTGACAGCAATGCTATTAGTGAGTGAAAACGATAATGAATTATTATCCTAAAGTTAATTTTTAGCTGTTGTCAGCGGTATGTAAAGATTTAATTCACAAAATTCCAGGTAACACGTTTTGAAGTTCTTGGAATATGATGTCATTGATTTCCAATAATTTCTGACTATACATATAGTACGAAGCAAATTTTTCAAACATGAACTGAATTGTGCCTGTGATAATGGCACAAATGAATAAAGAAATGTTGAAAATGAGCTTGAAAATATCAGCTTTTGATTCGGAATACAAATTTAAAAATATATTAGATCATTCCTTAAAAACAGTGAGCTTATATGTCTGTGAAAAATTGTTGCGAATACTTTTTTTCCATCGTGTAATAAGCAGCTATGTCAAAAATTTATCTCATATTATCATTTTTATTCTATAGAGCTGTTTCTTCTACATTTTTATCTACTTTTACGAAGTACAAGTATTGTGAAACCGACAAAATTCATATTTTGACTATTTTCGGTTTGATATATGTGCAAATCTCAAAATCCGTCGGACGTATATAGTATTGAAATTCTGTATTTAAGGCTGATCTGGGGTCTAGTTATGCACCTCGCATTATGGTTGCAATCGTCTGTTCTGAAACTGCACTTTACTTGGAACTTTTTTGAATTTCCCGCATAAATCCAGAATAATTAGCCGTAGGATACCGAAATCCAGTATTCGAGATTGATGTAGCATCTATAAACGGTTATCTTTTATTTTTCTACCAATCGAATGAGCCGGAAGCTCAATTTATAAAACAGACTTTTCAAATTTTCGTCATAAATTCAAAACAATCAGTCCTAGAATATTGAAACTTTGTATTAAGCACTTCTATAACATCTTGTTGCACATCTCGCATTATGATTGCAATTGTCTGTACCGGAAGTTTGCAGGACACATTTTTTGAATTTTTCGTATAAATCCAAAACTGTTGAATGTAGAATTCAGTATGTAAGATGAAATTACCGTCTAGACCAGTGATGGCGAACCTTTTCGGGAAGTGGGTCAAATTTTGTCCATTATTTTTTTTAGTTCTAGCTTGTGGGTCACTGAGTCAGTGGCGTCACTTGGAAAGCAAGAGAGAAGCGTTCGAGGTTCAAAACTACTTTTTCTTTGGTTCTCACTTTTAAAAATCCTCCAAAAAATGTACGTCCCTTTTTCGTATGAAAACTTTTACTTCCGCAAGTGAAGAGCAAGAAATAAGGATTGATATCAAAATAGTTATTTTTGGTTCTAGATCGCGAGATATCACTCTTGCATTCGAGAATAAAAGTTTTTTTTATGAGCGTAGCGAGCAAGAAAATAATTCGAGAATACAAAAGAATTTTGCAATCGAGTATCAAAAAGCGTTTTCTTTGAAAACCATGTCTCAAAATTGATAAAAATGTGAAAAGAAAATTTTGACATGTCGAATCAATCAACGTGACTTTCAATATTGCTTTGAAAATCAGTAGGGTGCGAAATATTTCGCATCCTGGCTGCGAAATATTTCGCGTCCTGTAAACAAAACAATAATTTCGCATGTTTCTAGTTGCCGTGTGAATGTTAACTTTTAATGACAGCTTTCAAAAAAATTTATATATGTGAGGGATACCATGGATCATTAAATATTTTTTTATATACTTGATGGAAAACATTAGGTTCAATATGTAGAAATCAGTAAAGAAGTGCTAGTCTTCTAATTAACAACAGAAAATAACAAACAAAAAACGCACTATGACACGCGTCCAAATGACAGCTTTAACCTAATTAAGAAAAAATTACAGGTTAAACATATGAGAAAACAAAAATTCTCTCGATTCCGTCGGAAACAAATGTAAAGTCGCTTCTTTAGCTGCATCCAGATTTTTGCGAGAATCTTCAGCTTCTAACGCTGCTGACAAATTAATTTTTAATATTGTTTATTTGCTACTATCGGTTACTATGCTTCTATTCAGCAGTTGTCGAATCCGTTACTACGTACTTGCAAGAACTTGATTAGTATTTCTGTAGAAAATTATTTCTATTCTTGGCGTCTTCCACTTAAGTTTTCCCATCAAGTATATAAAAAAATGGAAGAATCATCTAGATGATGGAAGCGCATTTTTGACAGCTCATGAATGCTTGTTACTTCAGAGATTTCGCAAATTACCATCTCTTACAATTACTGAGCTTGAAATCAAGCAGTTTGGGCAAACTTACGGAACAGCAGCTTCCATTTAGTACTAGTTTCAAGTTGACTATTTAATAGGTACATAATTTATACATGTACAAACTCAAAAATACCTTTTAATTTTCATTGTTTAGTTATTGACTGACAGGAGGTCAAGTGCTGTAGCTTAAAATAATAATTTGATCTTTATCAAAGCTATATAAAAAAAAATACACCAAAAGTGAACAAATTTTCATCCAATAATAATAATTCATTCTAATAAGCTTCAAATTCACGTCAAACAAGTCATTGAATGAATCCCGGACAGATTTGACGACTGTACATAATAATAGTGACACCTGCGGCGAAAGTTGTAACTAAATTTTTATCTACTTTAATAAATTTTAGTTGCCATATCCCTAATGTCATAGATATCTATGGACATTGTTTCACTTGAAACAAGTAATTGAATAATTCAATTTTCCTCAATCACTGAGCTTGAATTAAAGCAATTTGTGCAAGCCTACAAAACAGCAGCTTTTATTTAGTACCAGTTTCAAGTCTGTAAATAGTATAGTTGCCGAGATCTCAGCGTCACGCCAGCCAGCCAGCCAGCCAGCCAGCCAGCCAAAGTGAATATAATAGCGCTTTTTTCGGAAAAATGCGCTAAAAATAGCGTGTTCAACACGTTAGAAAAGCGATATTATTTTTCTCGTGTAAATTCAATTCACTCGCTCATTGCTCTTGCTCGTTTGAAATATTTAAACTCGCTTATGAACTCTCACTTTTCTGTACTTGTTGAACAATCTACTATTGATTGCTTGTCCTCTCTTTTATGATATAAAAATCAGCCGTGGGTCAGTCAAAGAGCCTGCGTATGTCTGACCCGCGGGTCATAGGTTCGCCATCACTGGTCTAGATGTTCATATCCTATATTCATTGAGATCGACTGAGCCGGAAGTGTATTTTACTTGACAATCTCTTGGAAATTTTTGCATGAATTAGAAACAATCGGCTGTAGAGTATTGAAATTTAGTATGTCATTCTGCTGTAGCATCTGAATGATTGCCTTTTATTCTTATGACAGTAGAATAAACCGGAAGTGCATTCCAGTTGTTTTTTTTTTTTAATTTTGCGTATGAATCCAAAACTGTTACCCGTAGAATCTTAGAAATCAGTATTCAGGAATGTTATAGCATAAGAATGATGACTTTCTGTTTCCATAGCAACCGACTTGGCCGTAAGTGCACTTTACTTGACAGATTTCTAGAATTTTTTGGTTGAATCCAAAATGATTAGCCGTGAAAGGATGAAATTTTGTGTTCGATTATATACGCAAAAAATATATCCAATGATGTACAAGTAAGTTACGTGATGTCCACGTCATATTTTTATATTTTGTTCCTGCATTCATAATAGATTGTTCGAGCATTTCAGGAAAATTTCAGTTTCACTACTGCAATTAATATTACATAGCTGAAACGAGGCTACAAATTCAGCCAAGGCAGTAAATCAATATTCTTGTTGAATTGAAGTCATTATTTTTTCACAGATTAGGAATATTATAGAAAAAAAATCTGTTGTTTTGCATAGTTGCGTATAGTTCCAAATATCATAATGCTGATGGAATTTTTGAAATTAAAGAAAATGAATAGCTTATTTTATCTTGAACACCAAATGTGGATAAATTTTCCAGTAGTTATTGTTTAGAAACGTTTATATTTTATCCATAGGGCATTTATTTTGGGAACTGGTGAACTTAAGCTGATCAAATGTAACAATATCTATTATGATCGTCAAAAATATTATATGGACTCATTCTTATTGATAAATTGGGAATATGTTCTATAAATGAAGGTTATGAGTTTCAAATTGAAATTAAAAAGCTTTCTTAACCTCATTCCAGCCTAATTTACACGTAAATATAATTTTACAGCAGCAACTACTTCACCGTCCGTAGGCGACTTGGCTATAGCACTAGATAAAGCACAGCAGACTCGTCCGCCATTTTGGAGCCCACTGTCAGTTGTTTGCCGTTTACCGATGTGTGAACTTTAATATAATTTAATAAAATAATTTCAAATGACGGACTGTTCTGGACCCAGTTGTATCATTCATTCAAGATACGGGTTCTGATTCTACAGATGAGTAACTTTTATTTCTCAATACATCATTTGAATGTGGAGAAATATATTCCGAGCTACTTAACCTCAATTTGAATTTAGAGTTTAACTGTTCAATTGTCGGAATCTAAGTGCATCATTCAGAGTAAATGTCAGCATTATTGCAAGAATCTTTGTCCTTCAGTGATATTCTTAATGATTTGCTACTAAATTGTCATAATTTTCAGAAGTTTTGCAGTATTGCAAATTATTTGTTGGAGCACTACACTGTTGTGAGAGGTTTGAGGATTAGGAATTTTGAAATTCCAAACAAAAATGAAACCACCAGCTACAATTCCAAATGAGCTAACAAAACAAATACAAGAAGCAAGTTATTGTGTTTCATTCGATTTGAACTGTTTTTTAAATTTTTATTGTATTTTCCATGATTACTTTGACTGATATCTTATAAAAAAACCTAATTTTTTGTGCTTATTATTATTTATTATTCAAGCTGCTTTCTTTGACCAAAGCAAATATTTAAGTACTTACCTAGGTACCTATTTGATGAAATCATCATACTACCTACTTTAACTTCATAATTTGAATACATTTACATTTACAGATTTTGTGCAGAAAATTAATGCAAGCAGATAAATTTCTTAAAGAACAAAATGCACAACTGCCTTCTATTTTAATCTTGTTATTATTCATCTAGAAATTTACATAATTTACACAAAATCATGAAAATAAAGATATTAAACGTTTTACAGACTTGCCAGTGGGCTCCAAGATGGCGGACGAGTCTGCTATGACTATCTAGTGCTGTAGACTTGGCCATTGCGTCAGATATCCGTTCTTAGATTTTAATGAAGATTCATAAGCTAGTGTACATCTCAAAGTCGACAGTCGAAAATATCGAATAGTCCGGTCAAAATAGACATTCACTCTTGCATAAATTCCAAAGAAGCTGAAAACTGACATGAACGCTAGGGATACCATTATAATGAAGTAGTGAAAATTCTCCGTCGATGCAGAAAAAATTATTCTAGGTCAAAGTTCGCAAAAATAAGTTTTTTGATTTTTTTTAGCGGAACGGTTAGTTTTATGATAGAAAAAGCTCAAACAAAAATTGTGGATATTTCAATTCTCTACAAAAATGATCCTCACACTTATTTTCCTAAGATTTACTATTTCTGAGAAAAAGCCATTCTAAAGTCATATTCTCCTCAATATGTATACGTTTCCAAGCCATCTATAATGTAGTGTACTTGGCGCGTATTTCTCAACGTGATTTCTCCGGTAAGCCTACTCCACGATCTTCTTATTGAAGTTTAATATAATATTAGGTCTTAATTATTCAACTTCTTCTTCTTCATCTTCATCTTCCTGAGTTGACGTAAATTGCTCAAATAGGGATACATCAGTTGTTTCGTCATTGATGTAAGGATTCTCTTCTATTGGAGATTCAGTAGCTCAGTATTTGAACACAACTGGCCTTGACAGCTGGTGAACAAAGTAAGCCTACTGTTTTGCAGCCGCATTTCGATTTACACCCCTTTTTGCAGTTACAAAAAATAATGTTAAGGAGCTTTTCGGATGCAGGTGGAAGTAGAGTGTAAATTGGTTCCAATACATTATTAATCGTTTCCAACCCCATTCTTCTGGGTCCAATTGATCACCAAGCCACACTCGAATCTGGTAATATACTCAATAAAAATGTTGATGAGCAGAAGCCGAACCGATTGAAAACTTATCTGTGCAAGTAATTTAAAGTACCAAAGTAATAGACGCACACTGCCAGGTTGACAATTGAACAGCAGACAGATGTTGCTTGGCCACATGGTCACAAAAATAAGGGACTGGATTTCTTTTCATTTCATTTTCTTACAACTATCATTCAATATTAATGTACGAGTATAAGTCACGCAGACTGATAGTTTTATTTATAATATATGTCCATAATGTACACAGCCAGCGTAGTCATGCATATTATTGAGAATATAACGAATGCTTAGGAAAAAAGTGTGGGAACTATTTTTGAAAAGAATCGGAAGATCTGCAATTTTTGTTTGAATTATTTCTATCATAAAACTGACCGCTTGACTAAAAAAAAAAAAATAATTAGAAAACCCATTTTTGCGAACTTTTATCTCGCATAGAATTTTTTGCACACACGGGATTCATGAAGACTTTTCACAACTTTATTATAATGGTATCTCTGACGTTCATGTCAATTTTAGCTTCTTGGGAATTTATGCAAGGGGACCCCTATTTTCAGGGCTAACTTGACCAGACTAGAAATGATAGTAATCTGTTTGATAAACTAAAACGTTTTTTAATAATTTGACTGTCAAAATTAGAATGCAAATCATCACGTAGAGTAATCATGATTAATGAAGGAAAAAACTTTTCAGAACTCATTTTTAAATAAATATGTTTTATTGGGTTTAAGTTCTGTAATTTATTAGAAACACAACGTTTCAACAGCAAAGTGCTGCCTTTTTCAAGTGACAAGAAATATTATATTTCTTTGCTGTTGAAACGTTGTGTTTCTAATAAATTACAGAACTTAAACCCAATAAAACATATTTATGTAATCATGATTGTTTTGAGAACTGGGAATGTGGGTCTTTCCAAGTGAAATCAGAAATAATTATTGTACTTCAATCTGTATTTATATGATATATTTTGGTTAATTCGTATATCACATGTCAAAAATTACGAATAACTGCAAAATTTTATATGTTTTCTGGATTAGTCTCTCATATATCTGTAGAATTTGAATAATACAGAAATTTCCAATTTTATTAAGGAGATAAGAGAACTCTGATCGTGATTCACGAGTTCAAAAAAAACTCATAGTTACAAAAAAAGATTTTGTTGGATATAGAATTGCTGTTGTTCCAATAAAGCTGCGAATAACATTGATAAATCATGTTATAATAATATGAAATTATCACACAATTGATCTTAGAGAATCATATTAAGGGTGCGTTTAAAGTAGTGCGGGTAGTCTGCCAGCAATAATTATTTTTATTCATAACTCATTAAATAACGACGATGTTTATTAAGATAAATTTTACATGAATGAAGAGCTGAAATCAATATCTATTTCAATGTATACTTCTGATTGCAAAAAACTCTAATTTAGATGAGATTTTTTTCATATCTTCAAAACTAAAGCATCTATTACTATAAAAACTATGGGATGAACAAGATTACCTATTATTATTTCATTTAAATTTTTTTCCTTCTTAATATCTACTGTACAATTTGAATTATGAGTTATGAACAAAATTTTGCATGTACTAGTAGCTGAAAATTGAGGAAATAGTTCAGCTACATTCCGCTGCACCTTTCTGGCGCTTCTACAGATTTAGAAGCAATATGATTCATTCCTAATTCCTTGAAAAGGAAGAGGTGTCGGTTGAGGCGGGAGGCAATAATAATGAAATGAATCTAAAATAATTTTTTCAATAGATTATTCCATTGAAAAATTTTTGGTGAAAAATCTAAAGTCATTAGGAAGCTTATTAAGTGATGAATAAATGAATGAAAATAATTCTATTAATGTTTCTAATGGAGTTCTTATTTTACAGATACAAGGGCAATTGAATATTTCAAAATGTAGATATTGTTATTTTATTGTATATGTAAATGACAATAATGATTTTGATTGAAAAAGTAGAAAGAGATGCGAATTTATGGGAGAATATGATGTGGCCAAAATTGAAACAATTTTATTTAAATTGTATGCGGCTAGTAGAATAGTGAGGAGTTTGAAATGTAGAGAAAATGCTTCATGATTTTATACTGCGAAAGTTGTTCATTTATTTTTATTACGAAGTACCACTGATTTTGAGATCCCTATCTTGCAATGTTTCAAAGAAAAGAGCTAGAGCGATTGTATATTGTGCTACAAGTGCGATTGCCTAAGAGAGCGAAGTTGTACGCTCATTGGCTCAAGTGGGCAATGGACAACACTACACGAGTTGCAGATACTATTCCTTATTGCGAATACGAAATAAACACTATTTTGCGCACATTTCTGCGGGCGATGAATGGCTCTTTGCCTTTTGCGTTCGCCAAGTACAATTTACCGCCCGAAAAATCAAGCACAAAATAGTACTTATCCCGCATTCGTGATAAACATAGTATCTGCAACTCGTACAGTATTGTCAATTGCCCACTTGAGCTAATGAGCGAACAAACTTCGTTCGTGCGCTCAATTCGCTCTCGTATAGAAAATCGACAACTTGCCGTACTTGTTGCACAATATACTATTGTACATTGCATTCAATGTAGTTAGTTGAAAGAACAGCCTTGGGGTGAGGTTCGCTCGCAACATTCTGGTCAGTAAAATGTATAGTTTTTTTAGTATATTTGCTATCTTATTGCCAATAAACCTATTTAATCCTACATAATTTCGTATTATTACCCGAGATTAATAGATGTATAATTTTTTCTGATGAAGACTTTCGGATAGAGAGTCGAAACGTCGAAAAATATAAATAAATATACAGAATTGAAACCAAAAAATCTATTTATCATGATTTAATTTTTGAAAACATATATAGATCATATCTCTTCTATTACTCATGCGAGGTAAGTACTATTTTGCGCACGTTTTTTCGGGCGATAAGTAGCTCTTTGCCTTTTATCGCACGCAAACCATTAACCGCCTAAGAAAACAAGCGCAAAATAACACTTATTCCACATTCGTAATAAAAAATAGTAGCTGCAACTTGTGTGGTTTCGTCAATTGCTGCACTTGTTGCACAATGTACTTTTACTTTAATGCATATTATTTATAAAAATTACTTATTTTGAAATTCATTAGTATATTTTATTGTAATTGTCATTGGTCTTCAATAACTTCAACAGATCAAAATTGGCCAAATATTCATCGTATTTTCATATTCTACAATATTTTCTTCAATTCATAGAATCTACCTGCTCTACGTTTTGTGGTTTAGCACATTTGAACATATCTTTGGTTGAGGCATGTTGGAGTCATAAAATCGACCAAGGGTTTTCTTGAAGGTGCTGAGCGGTGAAGGGGGGCATTTAAATTCACAGACTTCTACAAAATTATTTATTTGGTCAGAGACATCTACTGTCAGAAAATACGCCAGCTACTCAAATTTATTTTCATTACTGGCCGCGTTTATTTGTAGAGGGCTTGAAACCCACCCTTAACGTCTTGGTCTATCTTAAAAACGTATTTGATATTTCTCTTAATTCTGTACACTCCCAATTTTCCAATTCCTCAAATAGAAATATTTTATAATTCCTATATCAAGGACTTCATTTTTTTCGCATTCTGTTTATCCTCAAAAATAAAATTTAACATCTTGAATATGAATGAAAAGCTTTGTTTTTTATAATCTTTGATCTTAGCAACTCAAGTAGCATCTACATAAAGTCTTAAATTTGCAACTCTCTCGATCAAATCCTTAACTTATTAGAAAAACTAGATAATTGTGAGTGCATTCAAAAAATCAGAATAGTTTTTTAGTATAATCTGTGCATCTATTCTCCAAAATATTTCCATTTTCGTTTTCTCTTGGAACTATAAGAAGAAAAATTATTTCAAACGAAAATTTTGAGCAATATTTTAAGAACTGAACAACATCATACTCAAATAACACCCTTCCAGGTGTTGCTATACTTGCCAGGCTTATAATTTTCAATAACAAGATCCTTTAAAATTGATGATTAAAAAGTAAAAATAAGTTCTATATAACACTTGAAATTTTGAATTATAATTCAATCCACTCCGTTAATAATTTTGGTGTGATAAATGAATGGACGCACGAGTGTCATGATGAGGCATTTATTTCTCTTCCTCCTTTCGAAGTAGAAAGATCCTAAATACCGATGAGTTATCATGCATTTTATGAATGAAAGTTGAAGTCATCCTAAAAATAGAACAGTAACAATAAATTAGCTCCATAATTAGTCAATCAATACAGTGGCGTGCAGTCCATATGTGCAGGGTGTGCACTGCACACCCTATGAAAATATTAAAAATTACGTAAATAAAATTAATTTAATGGTTTATTGAATACTTCATTTTGTTTCACAAATCATTATAAAATCAGAGAAAGAGCGTATTTTATCTATTTATGCAACCAGAAATACGGGCGCACCTCGCTGGCCAATCTGCTACATATTTGAAACGAATGTCGACGCTTGAGGTGCAGATTTCTCGCCTGCACGGCGAGCGAGGTCTGTTCAGCATAGTCAGTATTAAGAAAGTGAAGGAATAGAGTCTGACAGAGAAAAAACCTACCGAAATTAGCGATCTCCTATCGCTCGTTCTCTCTCGCTGGATGCAGGCAGACTTTCTGCACCTGGAGCTGAATATTCAACGTTTAGCTGTGTTCTTTTTCAAACGCCTTTTATAAGTTTATTTTAAAATAGTTGAAATATTGTTATTTGTTATCTAAGACAACAATATTAGGTAAACTCTTATTTTATACGTTTCTTAAATTATTTATTTTTGTGAAATTATCATTTGTAGAATGACAACTGAAAATAGATCTCTAATTTGTGATCTACTGGAAAATCCTTTTTCACGTCGTGATGTCGAAACGAAAAATGAGATTATGAAAACAAGACCAACGTAAGACATAAAACTCACTCAAAATATCAAAATTAAAGGCCAGCAGTCCGTGCGACATTCCAAATTGAAATATATGAAAAATTTAAATGGATTGCTTGTTGTTGTGAGAAAAATAAGCTGTATTGTTGGCCATGTATATATCCTCTTCCTCACCACCAACTGTGCACACCTACCACAGAAAGTCACCGCACGCCACTTAATCAATATGAATTGTTGTTACACTATCAAATGAAATTCTGTATTCTATGAGTTCTATAGAAAGCGTTTCATCTTGAAGAACAAAACTGAGTTTATTCAGAATTCGTCCAGAGTCAGACAGATTTGAGATATAACATCAAGCTGTCTAGGTATACCGCACAGATAAGTGAAGATATATTTATAAAAAAGGAGGAACGTGACACTGACGACAGTGGGGAAAGGGATTAAGATGAAAGCGTAATGATGCGATAAGATAGAAGCGCGGACGTTGATGCTTACAAGAAATGAGCTCCATGAAAAATGTTACGTAATGTGATATACCTGCTGTTTATGTATGAAATAGCTTCACAGCTATACAGTAGCAAACATTATCAAATTGTTTCTGGATAATTTAATAGTTATTGCAAACATTTGAAACTCTTTATAACATCACATTAGATTTGAAATTAAGTACCACTTGCCAATTAAAACAACATGAGTCATTTTTATATAACAAATATAAAAAATGGAAGAGTCATCTAGATGATGAAAGCGCATTTTTGACAGCTCATGAATGCTTGTTACTTCAGAGATTTCGCAAATTACCATCTCTCACAATTACTGAGCTTGAAATCAAGCAGTTTGGGCAAACTTACGAAACAGCAGCTTCCATTTAGTACTAGTTTCAAGTTGACTATTTGATAGGTACATAATTTATGCATGTACAAACTCAAAAATACCTTTTAATTTTCATTGTTTAGTTATTGACTGACGGGAGGTCAAGTGCTGTTCCTTAAAATGATAATTTGATCTTCATCAAAGCTATATTGAAAAAATATACCAAAAGTAAACGAATTTTCATCCAATAATAATAATTCATTCTAATAAGCTTCAAATTCGCGTCAAACAAGTCATTGAATGAATCCCGGACAGATTTGACAACCGTACATAATAAAAGTGACACCCGCGGCGAAAGTTGTAACTGAATTTTTATCTACTTTAATAAATTTTAGTTGCCATATCCCTAATGTCATATATATCTATGGGCATTGTTTCACTTGAAACAAGTAATTTAATAATTTAATCTTCCACAATCACTGAGCTTGAATTAAAGCAATTTGTGCAAACCTACGAAACAGCAGCTTTTATTTAATACCAGTTTCAAGTCTGCAAATAGTATAGTTGCTGAGAACTTAGCGTCACGCCAGCCAGCCAGCCAGTCAGCCAGCCAGACAGCCAAAGTGAATATAATAGCGCTTTTTTACAAAAAATGCGCTAAAAAATGCATTCACCAAATTCAGATAGTTATCCAACCAATTTGAAAGATGGTATTGAGTGCAATTTAGTTTTCTCAGTGTAGCGTGAGACTGGGCATACATTTGGTAATAAAGGAAAACTTAATTTTTATCTCACTAACTTACTTGAGGTTATTTGTGCTTAGGCGCCAGGGCCTTTTTATTTAAAAGGAAACAAAACATTGAATTACTTGATACTTGATAATATGCAAAACACAACAAATTTACTATTACTACGCTCTATTTTGGAAATATTAACCGTGATTATGAAGAAAATGTGGGGGCATCAGCAGTAATACTGTTATTTTAAATTTTTAAAAATGTATAAACGAATATCAATAGCGCCATTTACTCAATACGGGTGTCGCAGATACTTATAGTGCACTTGGTAGACTGACTGATATTTCCTGAGCCGTAGAGTGTGGTGACCAGTCGTCAAACTATGGGTACTCTTAGTTTTTGTGGAGAATACGCCACAGAGTATATTATAATTTAGTAAATCCAACTGAATTTTTGTTTATCGGCGGGATTCAATCCCGCAGCCTCTGGATTACAAAGCCAGCATATTTACACTGAAAATATATTTTATTCATTGTAATATCTCACCTTATCTTATCATCATCTGCATAAATTATACCTAATTTTTTTCTACTTTCTTACTGTATTGAACATAATAGTTCCAAAAATATGACAAACTTCATGATAAAAAAATGCAAGAATTCATTGCTAGGTTGTTCACCCAACACTGCAATAGTTGTGTGTATATTATTTGCGTAATTTAACTCAAAATCCAACATGATAAAAGAAGTGACCTTTCATAAAAACTACAATTTCATGAATAAACAAGACATTCACCTCTTTGATAAAACTTTACACATTTACGAGCTCTAATTTTACCAAACATGATGATGCAATAATCCCGATTCTTGTCTTCCATTCATTTTGAAAAGTCTTATCACTTTCTGATTGACAGTATGAACATTTTGCCTCAACATTAGGCTTTTAATAATATTTTGTACTTTTTTATTTGACGCACTGATTTCCTAGCAATAAATGAAATTTTTAACACGACTTGTTGCTGTGTCGTTGCTGTGTCGTACGACCACCCGAATGAACTAGCCCTAGAACTTCTGAACAACGAGGACGATCCTAGACGTCTGAAAAGAACCAAACCACTAGACCTGAAAGAACTATGATATCTAGATATTCAAATAAATACAATATTGTTGATGTACCCAATATGAATAGAATAGAATGAGGAAATTCCACTGGGAATTTACCTCTCACATGATAAATACCATTATCCAATTTGCTGGTTGGCCTAAACTAGGCCAGTTGTAAATATATATGTTGTCAATAAAAAAAAAAAAAAACTTGTTGCTGTAACTTTATAGATTTCATATTGTCGAAGGCCTACTGGGCACATGTTGAAATTGACTTTTTTTATTTTGACATTTGCTTTCAACATTAATTGATTCAAAAATAGTTTTATGGATTATTTTGTGCACTCTTGTACTCTTGATTTGTGTTTGTAGGAAAAATTATCGTGACTTTTTCTAGAAACTGTTCAGATACTTGTATTTTTTTGGGTACTTGCTTTGATGAATGAACTGATGTACAAAGAGACGTCTTCATATCAGTCTGAAATTTTGATTGATTATATTGTAAGCTAGGGGTATGCAAGGCGCCTAAGGCGCCCGTTAAAAATTGATGGGGCGTCTAATAGAAGGAATGTTTAGCACGTAACAACTACATAAAATACCTTAGATGTTAATGATGAGGTTTTTGGTAAGTGATATTGATAAATTGGTTTTCTGTATAAAAGAAAAAAAAAATTAAAATGTTAACTTCACCCGAATGCGATTCGAGCTTAGTATCTGTCGAACCATAGACCAACGCTCTAACTCTAAGCTAGACTGTTGAAATAATTTGTTGCTGTAACTGACTTATATTTGAATATCAGTAATGAATGTATGTCAAGATTCTCCAGTGATTGACTTATTTCCTACAAAACAGCATTTTCGGTTTTAAAAAAAAAATTATGGTTTCAATTCATCATTGATCATATACTTTTGTTGTTCAACTATATACTTGAAAATTCTTCTTCCTCCTGAGAATGATTAGATGGAGTCAAAACCGTAAAGCAAATAAAAATATTGAAACCAAGCTCCCTTATTCAAATATCTATATCCGCATTTCCTAAAGCAATTATGGAGCAAAACATGGAGCTGCCACCTGGAAGGAACTACTTTTTTGATATTTTGGTACCTTTTTATTCATTCATTGGAATATATTTTGCATGCCAAAAAATTCAATATGAATCACGTGCGCTAGGTACTTTACAGCGCTTTAGTTAATGAGAAACTCTCGCTTCGCGGTCATTTCTCAAATGAAGCTATCTTGCTGTAGAATACTATCTTAACGCACTCACTAGATTGTATATAACCATATAACTTTTATTCAAATTTTTTCTTGTAAATATGCTGATTGCATGAACAAATAGAACAAATAATAGTATATTTATATTTATGGATCAAATCAATAAACCAAAAGAAATAATTGATTGATCCACTTTGAAATTATTCTATGTTTCCTCTTGAAACTAATTTTATCTAGCATTTCTTGCAACCCTTAGTTTTAGTCCCCGTCACTGTTGCCAACCACTAGTAACAACCAGCACTACTAACATGGCAACCGAACACCACAACTCGTTACTATAGCAACCCAATAGCAGTCGTCAAACAACAGTGTCGCAAACAGTGGCACGTCTAAAGGCATTGGTATTACGCGAGCTTCTATGTATGTGCTCGTATATGTGCACTTGTGGTGGTTTGTTTAGCATACGGGGCACGTTTTCCGTGACCTTGTTACGCGAACGTTACGAGAGATTTACGAAGTTGAACACGGGCGACGCTAGAAATGTTATGGCCGGGGTAAGAGGGCACGAGACACTAAGGTGGAGATGGGGTGATAACCCCAGCGATAATACCAACAACATGGTCTACTTCTTTTCCAACATAATTGATACAAACATAGATGGAAGGAAACAAAATAGAAAAATCTTCAGAAATATGTACTATCATGTCTAAAGGCGGATTTAAAACTTACGTAACATAATTTGATGAAATTACAATGTATGAAATCAATAGAATATTTCTTATTTAGGAGGTGGTAGATTATAGAGGATGTATTATAAATGAATGATTTTTTTTTTGTGTATGTCGTTTATTTATAATCCAAAGTGGATGGAAGGAAAAAGTACTCACTAAGAGTTATGGAAATAGACTGTCTTTAAAATGGGGACAAGTGCAGCATGCAGATGTTGAAAACTAATATAAATAATCAATTCTCGCAAATCTCGGTTCTCTATCATTGCTTATATTCTGAAGAATGATGTTAAACTCCTGGCTACCTGCACGGAATCGTGGTGACTACTGTATAGATTGCTGTGATGCGAAATGACGTCATTGCTGATTTCGGTGCGTGGCTACATGCTGAATTTTGTGATAGAACATGTACTATTTTTCATGCTCATCTGTCTCATGGACTCGAGTGATAACCAATAGACAACCAGTTTTGTTGTCACGTGAGCATAAAAATTTGCGATAATGTTAGATCATTTCATAAAATTCTTGTGCCGAATATATACATGAAATGGAAATGTTGTTACTTGTCGAAATCGGACGCCAATAGAAAAATATGTTGGTCGAACTCCTAGATTCCTTTAAAATCGATGGGAAATCAAAAATAATGATATTTCTATGGAAATGAACGTTTCTAAGAAAATTGGCCGGATATTCACTAAAAATTGATTTAAGCCGGTCTATTCTCGCCGTTTTTCGCATAAATCAAATCGGGCGCCATTTCATTTCCAAATGTCTCTAAGTCAGAAGAAGCTATAGAAAAGTTTTCAGGCACCTGTGAGTCTGCACCATTTTTTGATGCAGTGTGACAAAGTTTCTGAAGGCCTTCATAAATTCCATCATACGTCACCACGTTGCATTGACCACCCGTTTAACCAGCGTGTCGAATGGAAGTCTATCCCGTAAGAGCTCCGTACGTTACAGTATCATTGGAATTTATTTTTTCATTTAGTTATTTTCATTGGGAGAACAACAGTCAAAAATGACCAATTAGAGGCTTCCACGAAAATCTTCATTCCAAGAGCTCACAAAAAAAAAAAATCGGTAACTACCTAGTATTCCTGTTCATTACTGACATATACTCAATAATGATTACAGAATACTAATATCTCGTACGGTCACTTTATTAGGAATATTGAACACTCATATCGATAACAAATATTAACCACTTAAAACATACAGACAGTGGTCGCCCAGTGGTCGAAATTCGACCGCGATTCAGTATATTGCTAAGTTTGAACGTTATTCCTTTCAACCTTCCATCCTCGGAGGTTTCAGGTAAAAATAACCTGGTATTCGACGTTCTATCCGAATCTGAAATAAAAGATGGTAGTTCTCATTCAAGATTTTAAAGGGACTTACTATCCTTCGTCCCACCCCTCGGAGAGAGGAAAGAAATTATTGAATTTTTACTTTAGGCATTCTTCCATTCGGTGCATCTCGATAATATATTCCAGTGTGAAATAATACCGCCAGCAACGGTAAATTGAGATGGGATACCTGTATATAATTTTGGCTTTCTGCACTCCTTGTCCATATAAACTTTAAGTATGCCAAATCTCACCTTCCTTCATACGCCTCTGTATAAAGTTTTCCCCTAACGTAAAATCAAAATAATACAGCCTTAATATAATTTCAGCTATCTGCAGTTCTTCTTCATATAAATCTCAAGTATGCCAAATCTCATATTTCTTCGTGCGCGCGGTACAAAATTTTGTATTCCCGTTAAATTGAATTGGGACATCTGTATATAATTTCAGCTTTATGCATGCATTCTTCATATAAACTTCAAATGCCAAATCTCACTTTCTTTCGTGCGTGCAATTTGCTTAAAAAGAGGTATAAAGTTCTCTCTTCATTAATTGATGTCGCGCAGTGGTCGGAATTCAACCGTGATCCATTATATTGCTAAGTTTGAATGTTATTGAATTTAACTTTTCATTCCCGAAGATTTCAGGTAGAATTAATCTGGTATTTGACTCTCTATCCGAGTTTGGAGTAAAAAATAGTGGATCTCATTCAAGATTTTGAAGTTCTTTCCTCCTTCTTGGAGAGGAGGAAGGAATCATAAAACTTATAATTCAAATATTTTCTCATTCAGTACATATTTCTGGATATATTCTAGAGGAAAATAATGTCGTATTCAGCGGTGAATTGAGATAGGACACTGCATATAATTTCAGCTTCCAGCATATATGAACCTCAAGTATGCCAAATCTCACATTCCTTCGTGCGCGCGATACAAATTTTTCTCATCTCTTCCCGTTAATATGAAATGGGACAACTGTATATAATTTTAGCTTTCTGCACTTCTTCATAAAAACTTCAAGTATGCCAAATCTCACATTCTTTCGTGTGCGCGATATAAAGTTTTCTCTTCACATAAAATTAAAATAAGACAGCTTGTATATCATTTTGGCTTGCTGCATTCCTTCTCAATATAAGCTGCAAGTCGGCCAAATCTTGTATTTCCCCGTGCACGCAATATGCTCAAAAAGGGGTAGAAAATTTTCTCTTTACGTATTAGTATCGAATTGAAACTGGATATTCTGTATATGATTCCAACTTTCTGCATCTTTCCTCGATATGAATTAAGTGTGCCAAAACTCACATTCTTTTGTGCATGCAATATGCTCAAAGAGGGAGGAAAGTTTTCGCTTCACGTATTTATATATGGATTAAAATGGGACACCCTGTACATTATTTTTGCTTTCTGCACTCCTTCTCCATGTGAATTTTAATAATGCCAAATCTCACATTCCTTCGTGCATGCAATATGCTTAAAAAGGGGACGGGAAATTTTCTATTCACGTATGCTCATTTTATTTCGAATATTGATCACTTACTTGATACACAGACACTTAATTATAAATGCGGAGCACTTATATTCCGTACGATCATTTAATAATGAATATTGAACACTTTCATTAGGTACTGTTACTTTATTATGAATATTGACCTCTAAATACAAAATACATACATATATTCAATAATGAATACGGAACATAAATTTTCCGCACGGTTACTATTATCTATACTATTTTGCCACATTGTCCTTATCGTCAAACTCTTTATATTTGAATCAGCAATAGATGAAAAAATAATTTATACACTCGTTTATAAATTTTTACACATCATAAAGATTGATATTTCGAATGTCAAAAAGATATAGTGGTATTCTGTGGTCTCATGTCAACTAGTTTTGATTAAATTATTTAAAAATCACGTATGAATAGGTATGCGATCCGTGATTAATCCATTGCTGTGTACGTGATCATTTGTTTGCTTATCAACTACAATATCCTCATAGTCCAAAAGCTGACGACGAATTCTGGGAACGTATTTTAGGCAAGTTGAAACAACAAGAAAATAATATTTTATCAATTGGTGAATCTAGAATCTTGTGTCAGGCAGAGGTTTGGTGGTTATTTCGCTACTGTGCAACTTATGACATTTGCAAAAAAATGAATCAAAAAAATATGTTTCAGGCAACTTGAAATTTTTCTCACCTTTAATTTTAGCATCTTATTAACCCAAAAATAAAAACCCTAGACTATTTTGAGGGTTTTAAAGTTTAACCTGGAGTTTTGGATTTAAGTTTTTCAAGACGATTTTACCATCTGAATGCTCATATCCTATTTTCATTGAGATCGACTAAGCCAGAAGTGCACTTTACCTGGCAGCCTTTTAGAATTCGAAATGATCAGCCGTAGAGTATTGAAATTTAGTATTTCAGTCTGCTGTAGCATCTATTCTCATAACAATCGACTCTACCGGAAGCGCACTTCAGCTGAATTTTTTTTCTTATTTTGCGCATAAATTCAAATGTCATCCGTAGACACGGTACAAGACATAGTAGGTAACCTAACTCGCCCCGAAAATGCGTCCGCTGAGATGGTTATAGTTCGCGCTGTCGCCGCTAGAGACGCCTACATCAGTAAGGCCTGTTTTACAACAGTGTTTAATGTATAATTACACTAAACTTACAAAATTTTACGAAATCATTTATATATTGTAGTTAACCGTATATGTAATGTTTACAGCATATATTTTACTTTAATTAAAAATTGATATACTTGTTAAATTAGTGTTGCATTGAGTAATATTTAATATTTAATTATTACCTATGCAAGAAACTCAGTTGGATAAATTCCGAGATCACATGCGATTAACAATAATTGAGAAATATTTGAACAATACATTAACAATGTGTTTAATCTTCAAGAATACATATAGATGATATGTTTTCAATTACAAGAAAATTGTTCGAACTTTCAATAAAGAAAACATGAAAACATAAGTTAAACAAAAATTAGATTCAGTTCAAAATATTATATTTCTATATTATACATAATGTTTCACAACGTGATAGTTTTTTCTGTATTAAGGGCACTTATATTTATTTTTAACAAGTACACGTTATTTCAAATTATCTTATACTTAATTCATTAACATTGTCAAAATTTAGATTTCATTTGAATGACTTGATACAAATTTATTTTGTGAGTAAATTTGAATGAGAATTAAATTCATTTATGAAACTGGACCTAGTTTAATAGTTATTTATACAAGTGAATTAAACCACTGTTTATTTGCGAGAAGAAAGTTCAAAATCACGAGCGCGTCCAGCGCGAGTGCTTTAATTCTTTGAGCAAATAAAGAAGTTTAATTCACGTGTTTGTATACATAATTTCATTCAATTGCTTTGTCCCAAATTTCTATCATGTCAAGTGGAGCTCTAAAAATATTATATTTTATCTTACAACTCTCATATCCAGAATTACAATTCGGGACAAAACATTTTCCAGGCATTTTAATTGAATGTTCATTTGTCACACGGCTATCACTTCATTAAATTATTATTTATTTACTATAATCTGACTGTATTCAACGACACAAACACTAAAATCAAACGCTTTTCAATTGGCAACTAGGCCCTACATATCCACCATCTTGAAACATTTCCTCTCACCTCTCACGTCCACATGCTTGACGTAGTTAGCGGACACATTTATAGTAGACCGGCAATGAGAGTTGTGGGGGCCTGTCCGTAGAGTCTTGGAAATCAGTATTTAGGAATATTGTAGCATAAGAATGATGATCTTCTGTTTCCAAAGCAACCGACTGGGTTGAGAGCGCACTTTACTTGACAGATTTTTAGAATTTTTTGGATAAATCCAATACAATTAGACGTTGAACGATGGAGTTTTGAATTTGATTATATGCAAAAAATATATCCAATGATGTACAAGTAAGTCACGTAACATCAGATTTTTTCTTTATTCAACTTTTATTAAACTAATATTAATTTTTATAGGCGAAGTAAATTTTTGACGTCAATTAACAGTTCAATGGAAAATATCGTTACAGATTAATGAATTTTTAAATAAGGGTAGATGTTGATTAGACCATTCTAACAAACAAATTTTTCAAATATCAATTTTTTCATTGCTTAGAACCTTCGTCGTGATTTGTCAGCACATAACCTTGAAATTAGTAGTTACTTAGCAACCAATCACAGCCCGAGGAGTCAGGGCCTTGCCAACTCTCAATAAACTATATCTCTCGCACTTATGACTACGCATAGGATTTTTTTCGCATCCATTTTAAATCTTTATTTACGTCAGGAAATCATTTGAAACCGTTTAATTCGTCTGGCGATCCACACGTAATTTGTAATATTATGTAATGATCAGCACTATAAAAATTCCAGAATGCCTAAAGTATATTTTTGAGATATGATCATTAAATATATTCGGGGGATCAGGTTGTACTTTAAAACACAAAAAATAGTCTGGGACTTTAATTTCTGGGTTAAATAGATGCTAAAGTTAGAGATTAAGTAAATTTCAAGTTGCCTAAAACATATTTTTTGATTCACTTTTTTGCAAATGTTGCACAGTAGCGAAATAACCGTCAACTCTCTGCCTGACGCAAGATTCTAGATTTACCAATTAATAAAATATTATTTTCTTGTTGTTTCAACTTGCGTAAAATACGTTCTCCAAATTCGTCATCGGCTCTCCGACTATTAGGTCACTGACAATCACGAGATTACTTTTAGTTTCCGAATAACTTACTTGAGGGGGATGGCGATTAACCTCAGATCAACGTGCTTGAGAAAATTTCCAAGTTATGAGTATTCATGAAAGAGCTAAGAATATTTGTAAGTTTTCTTTCCATTCAACTTGATCATAAAATATGTGGGACTATTCAATACTCAAGTATATCAGAAAATTAAAGCATTGAAGAAAAACTTAATCAATTAGAGTGCCGAGTTTTCAGAGCTCTATCATTTGCATCAGGAACACCTGAATATGGCTAATAAAGTATTCAATGGAATTTTTGTACGTTTTAATTATTGCATCGCTCATAAAGTATGAAATCCTTAAAGAATATGATGAGAAGAAATTCTTCTCAGAAATTCTTATTCTCTGATCTTTTTGTCGTCTATTCTTCAGTGGTTTTATTCATTCGTTTCCGTGCTGTTTGTTTTCCACGGCACACTAGCACAGATATGGTTTATTAGATGTAGATGCTGCGTCTTTGAGTTAAGCCTAGCATTACGACGTGGTTCTCTTTCGCTACGCATGAAAAATAAAATACCATTCTCGTTCGTTCCCAGGACAACTTCAATTGTGTATTTTTTTTTTTTTTGAACACCAGAAGACAAGAAATTAATTTCAATTGTAAAAAACATAAGTAAAAAAACTATATAAGTTGGAAAGATTTCTGCTTCAGTTAGTTATAATGCTTGTGTTCAGTCTGGAGAATTATGATCGTTGAATAATTATTTATTTGGAATCTTTGATATGAAGGAATCAAACAGTATGGGGGTAAATAGGTTATTTGCTGGTTTGAATTCTGTGTCACATTCAGGAAAACGATCGTTCTTCATAATATCCACTGCGTGACTAGTAAAATGAGCAAACTTTTTTTTCTCACTACTCATCATGAATAGACACATATTACATGTTTTCATTCTGCGTGGAAATCAGATATATAACTTCTATTTCAGCCGGAATGCAATGTATAGGATTTTTCATTCTCTTTTTGAAAATATTGATTTGTGTGAAGTAATCGGTTTAATCCATTGGACATGAAGAATAATGTGAGACACTCAATCCTATTACACTTGAGTGAAATTGATGTCATTGCTTCTTGAAATAAGGTGTTGTTCGTTGTTCATAAGAGTTTTTAAGGAATTATGCTCATGTCTAAGAAGCTCGATTACGGCATAGCGGCTGATAGTTTAATCCCAGCGGGCGAGAGATTTTCGTTCTTACTATTTTCTTATTTCGATTGTTGTAAATTGCAAACCCAGACTCAAAATTCTGTTGAAAGAGAAATTGGATGTAAAATCAGAGATAATTCAACTCTTGATAGAATAATGACAGGTCTATCCTCGGCCTTACAATTGTCATAATTTTTGGAACACTGATTGTACTCATTTACCAGGCTTGTATTCACCCTAACCACTCATAAAACTTATATTTCACCTTAATGTAACATCAATTTTTCTAAAATACAAATGATGTGTGAACGCTATCGATATCTCTATTTCCGATGTTGTACTACCTCTTGAATATTTCCAAACATTTTGTTCGATTGCTACCAATATTTGATATCAATGAATATGAAACTCGATTGTTGTGAGAATCAAAAAAAGGCAATGGATTTGAAACATTTATTTTTGATTGTAGACTGCGAAATGTGACTTTTGCATTCGAGAATCAAACAACGTTTTCATCAAAACTATGTCTCGTAATTGATAAAAATGTAGAGAGAAAATTTTGATAATTCGAATCAAGCATTTTGACTTTTAATGTTTCTGTGATAGCAATAATAGTAACAATTTATTCATCTATTTTATTGCAGGATGCGAATTATTTTGCATCCTGGATGCAAAGTATTTAGCGTTCTGTAGACAAAAAACAATTATTTCGCGTGCTTCTAGTTGTCATGCAAATGTTCACTTTTAATGACAGTTTTCAAGAACTAGCCCCGGATGTAAAATTCATCTCGGTGATTTTAGGAAGAATTATACGTTGTTCTTTCAGATAACAAGAAGAATTACATGAATTTTAGATTTTATTCGTGATTTTTTGACAGCTTTGAATTTTAGATTTTATTCGTGATTTTTTGACAGTTTGGGATTTTGATGACTCTTTACGTTTTAGACCATACTGAATCAAAAAAACATAATTTCAAAAAAAGTCGGCCTGTCTGTCGGTTTGTCCATGTGGAAGTACGATAACTTGACAACACTTACGAATTTTCGACTGAAATTATATATTTAAGTTTGTCACCAAAATGCTAGGTTCAAGTTCATATATGAGATTTTTTCAACCTGTGGTACCAAAACTTTATGGATGGAACTTTTTAGTTTTTTGCGTTATGAAATATCTGAAATTGATCATCGAATAATTTAGCACAACATTTACCGGAACATTTTTTAAAATTATCATCTGTTTATTTGTCAATATTTAAATTTGAATTATTATGGAATTTGTTATATTTTTCTGGAGCAAAGAAAAAGGTAGAATCATAATGTGAGATTAGAATTATTATCACTCATATTTTGACATCATATGCAAACGTTCGTCAATCATTTTTTTTAAATAAGTAATTCGGCTCTATCGTGTTTTGTATCAAATTAAAGCCCTTGCGGAGATGAATCTAGTAGAAGCGCAAAGAGGATATTTAAGCGATTATCAATTGGATCTTTAACAAATTTTTTAAATGATGTCTTGTTTGGTATCAAAAGCTCTCGGGGAGATAAGCTCAGTAGATATCAAAGATAAATAAATCAGTGGAATCCACGTTATCATCTTTAAATTACACTTCCAGCGATCAAATGTGGAAACTGCGTGTTTCAATGAATTGAAGACCCCGAAAATCCAGAAAATGACTCTCTATTTTCAAAAATACTTATTTTATGTGAAGGCTGGTATAGGCTACGTGCATGAAGTCTACCAGCCGCCTCTAGCGGGCAATGGAAAACGATTGAACTACAATTTTATCATTGTTTCATACCCATAAATTTTTAAATGTACCAATATTATTTAATTCAGCTGTGTGCGTATAATATAACTTGCATAGCATAATGGTAAGCTGAAATTATTTATTTTGAGTATTTTTTTTCTTCAATTATAATTAGAGAAAACGTCCTAATTCGTCCAAACTGATAGGATAACCTCAAATTATGATGCCGATGATCTTGCAGATCGGGTTTGTATATATCAAACACTGTATCCCTTTTACAGAGAAACCATTGAAGAAAAGCGTGGAATTAGTTTTGCCATATTAAACATGTTAAAGAATATCTAGCAGACAATATTAACAACAAAATTATTGCGAAGTGCATCCGACAAGCTTCTACCAATGAAACTCCTTACAAATTAGAGATAGAGGTAAATTCATGAATCCCCAATCGATCATGAATTTTTCTAATTTCACAATTGAATTACAAACATCTCTGCTATATAGATTTATAATGAAAGACAGATAATACTCTATTTACCGCTTTGATCCACTTCAATCGTTTTTTTATGTTATAACTGCGTACATGAAATCTATGAAACTAAATTTTACTTGAATCATACTTAACACAACAGCCTGAAACAAAACAAGCGTTCTCCTATGTTTTATATGCAATTATTTTCACTTTTAAACTATAATGCTCAATAACAGCTCAATGACGTATTCTGAGAAATGGAGTTCATTGCTTACAATGGCTCTCACCGTGAGCGCTCGCATCGATATTTGTTCAAACTCCGCCTCCTTGCACATAGCCTATATAACTGCCATCTGTCACTCCAACAATGACAGTTGTCACTTTGACAATGACAACTGTTACTTTGAAATATGCAATTAATTGATGCAGCACTTTAAATTCATGAAACAGTGATGAGACTGGCCATGAAATTCATGATCGGGATAGTACTGTGTTGACCACAACAGATTTTTTCACACAGCTCCTATCTTAAGCTATCAAGCTCAATTATTGGAGAACCGGATGGCTACTTATTGAGAAAACTGGAAATATCGGGAATTATCAGTTAATTCTATTCAACTAGAAAATATCATGAAAATATCAGTGAATTTTAGAAAATACATACTTGAAACTCTGAATAACTTTCTGAATTAAATTAATCTAATTCTCATCATTTGCAATTGGAATAATTCATCATGAAAATTTGGAATAATTTAAAAATTTGTAACAACAATTTATTTTTGGCAATCAATTGATTGAATTATTAGTCCGTGAGACAGAGCATAAATTTTTTGTTGATTGCCGCTCACTTGAAACTTTATGAGTGGCTCCATTGTGATGGGTCCGACAATTTTTTCATTTGGCAAAATTCTAGATTTGGGGGCGTTTCTCAGCGAGGGCTAATTAATTGAAAAAATATTACCGTAATAGTAATTTTTACACTAATCGAGAGATTTTTTGATTATAAAATGAGAAAAAAAAATTGTCCGACATGATTATTGGAGCTAGCTGTGAGTCCGGCAAGCCGAACTTGTCATAAGTATGTTAGTACTTATGGTGGGTATGTTGGTACTTATGACAAGTGCGGCTTGTCGAACTCACCGCTAGCTCCAATATTCATGTCGAACAATATTTTCTTCTCATTTCATAATCAAAACATCTTCTGATTAGTGTAAAGAACAATATGACGGTAATATTTATTCAATTATTTAGACTCGCTGAAAAACGCTTCTAAATCAAGAATTTTGCCAAATGAAAAAGTTGTCGGACTTACAACAATGAAGCCACTCACAAAGTTTCAAATGAGCGGTAATCAACGAAAAATTCATGCCCTGTCTCACGGATTGTATCGAATATTATTTTTGTTTATAGTTATGATGAAAAATTTGGATCTCTATTACTATGAAAATATATAAATATGAATTAATTCATTTTTCATAAATTTCTACTTTGCATGATTGCGAAGAAGAATTGTAAAATAATTTCAAATATTTGTTTATTTTTATATTGTTTGAATTTTTTGAATTATCCAAAAAAAAAAAATGATTATCTATTTCAAAACTATATGTTTCTGTGCACCGCGAAAAATGTTTGTATTTGATTATTTATTTTCATCAGTTTCATAGATGATTTAATTATAAATAATTCAAATATGAACAAAATTTCAGATATCTGGATGAGAAAATTAAAATTTCTCAATCAGCGAAAAATAGATTAAACTGTACTGGAAAACCGGGAATTATCAGTGAATTTTCATATAATTTTTCTGTGGCCACTCTGAAGAATCTCTTGGAGACGGTGTGGATGGGAATGCAGTGCTTGTTGGTGGAAGTGAAGTATGTGAATTAGGTAAAAAGCTCATATTGTCGGTTCTGTTGCATTTAGATACAAAATTTGGACACACAAGGTCAGTTTTGAGTATTTCAGGCATCTATTGACATCTTTATGAGTGACGTAAACGGATAGAATTGATCGCCTCATCTTTTTGTGCATCCCACTCACCGTTATTACTTCTAAAACTACTAATATGTGTCAGCAGCGCTCAGCATGGTCCCTTGCGACTCCTAATTTTGAGTTTCAAACACTTTTCGTACAATACTCAACAACCACTATTTCGCATTCCGCATTTGTTTATGTTCAATTTTCTATGGTTTCAAAATCATATAATTTCAATAGTTTTTCCCGGTTCTGAATATGACTCTCTGAAGAGTCGGAGCCGGTCGACTCTAATATCAAATGAAACGTGAAGAAAAAGACTACTCCTGGAGTCTTTTCTTTCTCAACATTAATATCCTATCACAAAAAATCTTTACTTGGGTTAACTACGTTCCCTTGATTCAAATTGACTAACGTCATTCTTGTAACCTGCAAGGCTCAAGCTTTTATTTGCATTTGCGCATCTTTATCTGCTAGATAAAATTGACGACCTGTGTTACATGACGGACGGAAAAAATATATATGAAATTTCATGTGAGTATTTAAAGTAAGATACAAATCTTGAACATTTGTTCCGACCGTTTTTCATTCTGAAAGATTACAATATTTTTGTGTACCCACTTAGAAACTGTTCGAGTTAACCTACCAGGCTTTCATTCAATCGTACTGTATATTCAAGTAATGTACTGTATGATTAATTTCTACTACTCATCTCCTAAGACAAATAGAAAGCTCCGCAATTTTTGCTTCATGCAGTCACGTTACTATTTGCGCATCTCCAGCCTTCTGAGTATAAAACGCGACACTGCCTGAAGATTTACAAGATACGGAAGTTCGTAATTTGATTAGCTGCTCCATAGTGCCGTTCAGTTAAGTTAGAGCGAAGAGATGAAGATGATGGCGGGTGTTACAGAAGCGGTGGGGACCAGAGCAGGGAATTCTCTCTCGTGGAAATGATTTTTATGAACATCTTGTGTTTAGCTACTAAAGAGGTGTGAAATATAACAGCGAGGATTTAAAATGTTGTTCGAGATGAATTGAGTGCTTGTCTTCAAAGGGACTTCCATGAAATGAATGAAGTGATGGTGATTTTGATTGTTATAAGATGATATCTATCGCAGATTTTTTTTGAAATTAAATAGAATTCTATTTTTTTATTGAAATGTGAACACAAAATTATTTTGGATCTATTCATCGTAATCGAGATTGAATCAACATGATAATTTATCTCTTCAAGCATTGTCCATATCTGGCCACAACAACCAGAAGTATCCTGAAGTCGTCATTATTCCACTTTTTTCCAACTTCCACATTAGGTTTATGAACCTTTAAAGTAGCAGTTTGTCATTATGAAAGGTCATTATTTTTTTGTGAAGTAAGTGTTTTACATTTATAAAAAGTATGACCGTGAGAAATTTTTCCATCTCGCACGCACACTTCAATCAAAATTATAATTGACTTTTTCTTGTTACCTTTGAAACTCATGTCACTAGCTTAATGATCATTTCATCTGGAAAACAAATTTAATGTAGAATTTATTTTATTCTCAACTAGCATTGAACTAGGACCTCACTGTTATTGATGTATTGGGAAATTATTCTCAATCATTTTTTTTCTGACAATATTAATTTGGGATAACACTCCAATTCTCTTTGAAACTTGAGGTTCCAAAAAACAGTCATCGAATTCAGAAAAGTGTGCTGTATATACTATAATCTTCTTCTATTGCTGGATGGATTTAGTATACATATGCTATAAAACTACCATATGTCAAAAGTCCCATAAAAAAATAATTAATAGAAAGGAGATTTTGAACATCTGCCTGATTATTTTTATGTGATTAATGAACAACAAGTTTAAGTGATCAGTCAAATCAGTATTGATGATGAAATGTTTTCTGCGACAAGGCCATTAAGAAAATTATTGAATGAGATTTGAGCTAGAACTAGTGGTAATTTATATATTATTATTACTTGAGCTATCTCTGCTCTGGCACCTGATATAATGAATACTCTCAATCTTACTCTTGAAGACAACTGTAACGTGCGAGAGTGTGGAGGCTCGTAAAGGTGATCTTGCATGGGCGGAGCATTTCGTCCTTGTTGCGTCGCGCCGCACCGCATTACATCACCCCTCCCGATGCAAGCCTCTAGCAATATGCCAGAAATGTGGTGGAACTTTCAAGAAATGGATATTTTTATATATAAGAGCAAGCAAAAGACTTGAGTGGTAGTAGTGTAATGGTGAAGCTAGAGCAGTGAATATCAAATAGTGAAGTGATCAGTGGATATGAATAGTTAAATATAAATATCTGCGACTTCGTTTAAGTTAGTATTAAGTGATAAATTGATAATATAGTGTGGCTAGTGGTATTCAGAAGAATAAAATTTGTATTTAATTTTTAATCTATTAAATAGTGATTTTTATTTTAATTATAAGCAATTTCGAAGCAATAAACATTACAACAACCATTAATCAATTGTAGTAGGCATGAAAACCTACTATTCTAATGCATTTATATTTGTTGGCCAATAATCAAATTGTTACGAGAAGCGATATTTTTCAATAGAAATATTTCATCTAATAAATATAACATATAAATAATTCTGTAGTAATTCAGAAAGAAAATTATTTTGTTCCTGTAAAAAATAACCAAACATAGCACATTAATACGAGAAAATAGTTCTCGTGAATTATTTCCTTCAAATTAGAAAAAAAATTAAAACCATACAATCCAAGAGAAAATTAATAATCTATTGATGGCCGGTTTTGTAAAAGACCAAGTAAATTTACTCCTGAAGAAAATCTATTTTATTTAACAAATTCTAATCAGTTTGAGCTTTCTTATGACAACAAAATCATTGCTGTCAAATAATCGACTGTCCTATAACAGAGTAAATTTTATTTACTCTGGAAGTAAAATCCTCTGCCCTTTATAGAACCGGGCATAATTGAATTTCAACTGTAAAGATTCTTCTGGCAACATGAGAGTCAGCATCGTTGGTTCTTTGAATTCCTAAGGTCTATGGCTACAATTTTTGTATAGGACTTTTTCGTCTAATACAAAAGGTACCTCATCGATATTTCCAACCCCTTTGAAGCCACGGTGCCGAGGGTTGTGGCAAAGTGGGACTCGACACCGTGAGTTTTTCTTGTTTTATCCATGAAAATACAGATTCCAGTGACAATTTCCAAGTGCCTAAACTGAAAAGGTTGTTTGTGCGTCTAATTCCCATGATGAATAAATAATATTAAATGCTTCTGGCATAATTAAAAATTGCACCGTTGACTTTTAAGGGTAATGTTTTTACGACAAACCGTTTACAATACTAAAGAATAGTTTAACGATTCAAGGTAGCTTATCTGAGCGGGCTTTTGGACTATTGCATATGCAATATGCATGTATGTTTTTCATCAATTATTGGGTTGCTAAGTTGTTATTTTTCAGAGTAATAGTTATTCTGATTGGTGGGCTAGAATTAGATGTCTCAATGTGATTTGCTTGTGAATGTATGGTGCATTTATCGTAGATAATATCACAAGAGACCATAATTTTATTGATAAATTTTTCTTGAAAACATCCCAGCAACTTCGTGAGAGTCATCTGTTTGATTGAATCACGAGAGCGTAACTGAAAAGATTCAAATTGAGCAGATGACTCGAAGGATGCTGCTTTGAGGTGAACCATGTTTGAAAGAAAAATTCATGATAAAATTGAAGTCGCGAGTGGTATTTGTGGATAATATTTCTCGGATAGAATTGCTATTATGAATACCAGTTAAATGATATTCGCTGCAAGTACTAACCTTTTTTTATTCCAAAATGCACTAAATTGTCTCTATATACTATTTTGAATTACTTTTTTTTTGTATTTTCAGATTTCTTTATCGCGGTAAAATGGTTTTGTGAATTTGCAGCGGTAAATTCCCGTTGGCAAGCGATTTGTTACTAAAATTGTTACTGTAACTGCCATCAGTATAATTGACATGAGTTAAATAATCATATATAATACCACAAGAGCTTCGAAATATCAGATTGATTTCGGAGTTCGGGTGGTATTCGGGAGATTATTTTTCCCATCCAAATTCATCAATAAATTCCAGAGACTCGACTCCGAATCTGCTCATTTTTACATTCAATCTGTCTGTCAGTTTGACAGATGCTGAATCAACGCGGCTGAATGTCCTCTGTTTTGTATATATAACCAACAGACAAAATTTTCAAAAAATTTCCACTTGAAAACCGTGTAGGTTGTACCACGTGACGTCGAATGGTGCAATTCTATTGGTCGAAATTTGGATGGTGAAAATAATCATATATGATATCATAAGTGGTTAAATTTTACCGGAAAAATTTTTAGATTGTTACGAGAGCTTGTTGCTTAGCAATTTATTGAGCGATATTGACAGAAAAATCACGAGCTGTCAAGCGAGTGATTTTTGATCAATATTACGAAATAAATTGGTAGCAAGCTCTCGTAACAATCTAAAAATTTTGCCAGGTTAAATTTAATCACGAATGGTATTCGGTAGATTATTTTTCCCATCCAAATTCATCAATATATTCCAGAGACTCGACTCTGAATCTGCTCATTTTCACATTCAATCTGTCTGTCAGTTTGACAGATGCTCAATCAACGCGGCTGAATACTCTTTGTTTTGTATATATAACCAACAGACAAAATTTCCAAAAAATTTCCACTTGAAAACCGTGTTGGTTGTACCACGTGGCGTCGAATGATGCAATTCTATTGGTCGAAATTTGAATGGTAAAAATAATCACTAAAAAATTCAACTTCTATTCAATTTGATTCCATGGTAACCAGGCTTATATTTTTCTCAAGAAAATGTTATTTCAAATGTCAGACTCAAAATATATCCTCAATCGTAAACAGAAAATAATGTTTGATTCAATGTCGATTCATAATAAGGTTGTTGATATTATCCTGTAAAATAAATAATATCTAGCAATAATCACTCAGCGAGAGAATAATACAGAAGTCACGGGAAACTGTTAGTACCATCGCAATCATGTCATGCTACCTTGTAATTTTGATAATTTACTCACAGCATATAATTATCTTCCATCAGTGTTAAAAAATAAAGCAAGATATGAAAACGATTGTAGTTGTATTAAGAGAAGTGTTGGATGAAACTTTGTATCGCACTTATGTGAAATATGTTTGATCAAGAAAAGTAGCCACTCGCCTATCAGGTATCGTAGCTAAACTTTTACTTTCATTACCATAGCTCATTTTTTAACTAGGAGGAGTTAACTGAAGTTGCTGCGCCAAGCATACACTGTGTAAATACGACGGAAATATCACCAGATTTTTATGCGACAAAATTCAATTCAAAATTTTCGGCGCGTAATCTTCCCACTTTTATTTTACAGCTATTGTTTGTTAATTAACAACAAAAAATATTTCAGTAATACAAATTAATGTATTACATAATGATAGCGAAGATATTTTATTGAATAAATGATAATGTGAAATAAAAAGACCAACTTATTTACTCAAGCATATAATCCAGTAGTGTTTTAGCAAAAAAATTTTTCAAAACAACTCAAAGTATATAATATTACAGAAAAATTATAGAACGCTGTATAACATTTCAAAGCATTGAAATTGAAAATTGCAGGAATATCACAACACTTCTATCTCTTGTATTCAGTAATCGAATATATTATATAATCCAGCAGTATTTGAACAAGATAGAGAACCATGGGAAACGTTCAACATATTTGTCTAATGTCTAACAAATTTTTGTTCAGTGTAAAACTGGTGTGAAATAAGCCAATCAAAAACGTCTAGTTTTATGACGCCTACTTCAGTTTGCTCTTCCTAGTTTGAAAATAGAGTATAATATAACACATTCCACACCATTATAATAAATTACTATTATAAAGTTAGGGTATGAATTGATATAAATTTCATCAATACGAAAAGAAGGATAGAATCAAATAGTATCGTAGTGCGTGAAGTATTGAACGACTGATAATAAGTTATTATCCCATAATTTGTCTCATAAATTTGAAAGTTCGTGTGACAAATGTAATTTGCTATGCATGAGCTATAATAACATTTTCTACTTTCAAGTCATTTTTCAAATTATTTGACTTTCCGTTCAGGACAGCCGATATCAAATTTAATATTCATCGTTATTTGTCATTCTCTTATTTACCCTCTCATTGTCACATGGAAAAATGTTTACTCACTATTGAAATTTTTATTCTGTGCTTGTAAAAATAGTTCCGTTCTTATCAAGATTTCTGTATCTAGACTCTTCACAAATAATTATAATCGAACATAAAACTATCTTCCTTTAGAATAGTTAGAGAAACGAATAAGTACTTGTCGACAATATTTAGGCATTTGCCACAAATTTATAAAATACTGGCTGTTCATCAATCATTTATTCAATTCGTCAACCATATTTCTTTTATTATTTTCAATGCATTCGTTTGAATGAATATATATTGCTAACAGAAATTTATTTTGACAGATTCAATGTCATACATTTGCTTGTCTATTTGTTAGGATTTTATGAGTATTTGGGATTTTAAACGAATTTTCGACAATTTTTTACTGTTGTTTAGCATGTGTAAAAAAAAACCGTTTTTAAAATTATTATTGAAGAAACGGTAGAATACAGAAGTAGCTCTGACTCTTACAAGAATGATGTATGATTATAAATTCTCATATTTCCTGGATACTATTGAGTTTTTGAAAAAATTGGCAAGTATTTGTCAGACTATACACAGTGAGGGGCCCACTTGTGATAATTTTGTAGAATTTCCGACACCCAGTTTTATTTTACGTCCACTAATTGTGTCTCAGAGTCGCACTCATAATCCTGTACTTATATTAGTTCGAATATACTCTTACATAGTGTTGAATTCTGCTGTATATCAAATCAATTTAGAATTTCTTACTATAACAATGTTCGATTTATCTTTTTCCGCTGACATTTGTGCGTTGAGTTAGAGTTGGTTGCTACAAGTTCGTGACCTACAGGTAATATAGTTCAGTTCGGTGACCTGCCAGGTCAACGTCAGGCTCGCGAAGGTGGGGGTATCTAAGATCAACGTTCTTCATCTGTTAGCACTTTGCACTTAGGGTAAACAAATGATCTCTTTGTAGAAGGCTGAACTGAAAGATGAATTTGCAAGTTGATCTTAAAATTGAAATGTATGGAGGGATAAAAACTGATAACAAACGGATGTGGCAGTGGATATTGGAAGCTTTACTTACATATAAAAAGGATATTGGATCCGAATGAAAACTCTACAATTGAATATAACTGTAATTCAGATCACTAATGGTAGGTTTGTGCTAAAAGAAATTGCTGTCTCGATAATTATAAGTATAGTAGTCCGGAATAATTCAGAACGTAACAATAAGAGATGTACAAGTGTCCTTGAACATGAAAATAATCCTTTTTCTTATTGGCAGCTTTTCCAGTGTTCAAGATGGCTCATATTTTAACTCTGTTGAAGCTCTACAACTTCTGGTACTGCTGTTAATCCCCTCAACAAAATATGGCTAAGACTTGTGCCAATTGGTGAAAACTTGTTACACTTGCTCAGACCCGCCTCGGTCAAACTCGGGAGAAAGTTAAAGGTCGCCAGTGCTTGAGGGAATGGGAGACACTGGCAATCAGAAAACTATTGTGCATGACATCTAAAGTATTAATGTCATAGAAAAGAGCGGAATAGAAAAGAACACAGAGCAGAAATATGAAACATAGGAACATTATGTAATCATTTACAGTTTAACAACATGGAAGGAATAGAATAGGAATCGAGCAAATTTTATCTCGTATTCAATTCTTTACTAGTCGAATGTGTATGACATTTTTCATGATGTTCCAGATACAGTTTGTATTTGAATTAATTTATTTTATCATAATTATTTTCTTTTGTTGCAAAAATAATGATTTCATGAATTTGAGTTATCTGTACAATCGGGTCTATGAAATAAAATATATTCGATTATTAGGTACCTAACTGATATTTTTTTGAACAATTTTGTACGTAGTCCATCACGCGCATTGAAATGAAACATCTTATTTTATCATGCAATACTCTTACATAATTGATATTCATTCAACTTCAGCTTGAGTCCCAGCTAATTTATTTTTTCTGTTGTATTTAAGCCAGATATGCAAAAGATGAACAATAGTAAATTATGATGACAGCTGAAAGATGAATTTTTTGTCTTATAAAATTTTAAAAGCTCACTAAATACCTCAAAATTTATGAATATGTAGATAGACAGGACACTACAAAGTGATCTTTTGAAACGTCCGTGAAACAGAATTTATAAATTATTAAAAATTCTAAACCTGAAAGTTTCACAGAAATGAACATTCTGGTGTTGATTTTTACTCTCTCATCCTGAGAAGGGCGGCAACTGTAGACACGTTCTTCGTCCTTATTGACTCTTAAGTACAGTCAAATCAAGCCTCAGATGATCGGACGTGTAAGCGAACAGTACTATGAAATAAAGTTGGTGAATAGCATACAGAGATAAAAATCTTTAGCAAAGCAATCTATCAGAATGCAGTCGCAGTGGCAAGTTCTACTTATTGAAAATTCGAAGCCTGTATGTTTCACAAAAATAAAAATCTGACGTAGACATCACGTGACTTACTTGTACATCATTAGATATAATAATACGATGATCAAACACAAATTTTCATCGTTTCACGGCAAATCATTCTGGATTTATCCTTAAAATTCCAAGAATCTGTCAAGTAAAGTGTGTTTTCGGCCCAGTCGGTTGCTATGGAAACCGAAGATTATCATTCTTATGCCACAACATTCCTAAATACTAATTTTCAAAGTTCTACACCAAGCAGTTCTGGATTTACGCGCAAAATTAAAAAATAATTTCAACAGAATTGCACTTCCAGTTTAGTTGATTGGTAAGAGAGTAGTAGGCAATTACTCAGATGCTACAGCAGACTGAAATACTAAATTTCAATACTCTACAGCCGATCGTTTTAAATTTAAGCGAGAAATTTCAAAAGACTGTCAAGTAAAATGCATTTCCGGCTCAGTTGATCGCAATGAAAATAGGATATGGGCATCTAGACGGTATTGTAATCCTAAATACTGGATACTGCATTCAACGTTCAATCGTTTTGGATTTATACGAAAAATTCAAAAAATTTTTTTAGTAAAGTGCACTTCCGGTACAGACGATTGCAATCATAGTGCGAGGTGTACAGCTAGATGTTATAGAAGCGCTTAATACAAAATTTTAATATTCTACGACTGATTGTTTCGAATTTATGCGGAAAATTCGAAAAGTCTGTTTTTTAAAGTGCAATTTCGGCTCAGCCGATTGGTACAGAAATAGAAGACGACCATTCAGTTGCTAGATCGATCTCAAATACTGAATTTCAGTATCCTACGGTTAATCATTCTGGATTTATGCGGAAAATAAAACGAAAGTTTCAAGACTCTAACAAAATTTTAGCATTATTCGTTTTGAACATACCTGTGCACATACATACGTACAGACATCAAGCCGAAAATAGTCAAAATGGATTCAGGGATGCTCGAAATAGTTATATCCATCAAAATTTTGAAATGTGAATTCTGTCGGTTGATTAATACTCACTTTTACTTTGAACAAGTAAGTAAAAATGAAGAAGTCGATTTGCACACCATCATCCTAGTGTCCCTTATTGTGTTCTGTATTTTTTTAAGCCTGTTACTTCGGTTGCATTCTGGTAGATGTCACTGCTCCAGATTTTTATTTTCGATACATATATATCCGGAGTAGCTTATGGTTAATTGTTGAAAATATTTCATATTAAACATAATTTTATATGACTTTTTTTCCTAACAGTCAGTTGAAACAATTGAAAATAAATTGAATCAACAAAAAATTGTTTTGCAGATACATATTTGCAATTATAGTGTTATTGTACTCTAGGTAGTACTAGATCGATCCAGTTGAAGGCATACCTGATATTTTCGGCGCGTCCAAATTCCTCCACTTTTACCTGTTTTAATCCTCGATTGTAAGGTTGAAACGATAATCTTATAGTCGCATTCCTCCACCTTCATCTTTGCAGCTGTTAGCAGGATTAGGAGTAGCTCTCAAAGAAACAAATATAAGGGACTAATTGAAGACTTTTTTTGACCCAACAGGAGATGTTTAGCGCACGCTAGATTTCACACATCGAGTTGAGTCAGAGCGGACGAAGCCCGCTTGTTCTGGTGTGCAGCACCGCCAGTTGAAAACGAAACTACTGTTAGGAATATAGCTACTTGAGACTTTGTGGAGGAGTTCGGATGCGTCCGTAATCGCTTGTAAGAGATGTTGTGGAGTAGTTCGGATATAGGATTATAGCTACTTAAGGCTTTGTGGAGTTCGGATTCGTCCGATATTTTACCGTTTTATAAATAATACCAGGAAACAGTGATTATGCGGCGAAAGGTTTGAGAACCGATTTAGAGTAAAGGAACGCTGAACAGATTCTCTAAATTGACTTAAGTTTTGGTGGTAATGATGGGACATTGATAAAAACGAAAAATTAGGAAAAAACTTGAGTGCACAAAGCTTTCATCATTTTGATTTGAATTACAATATGGCATTTTATTCTGAAAAATTCTGGTCCTATATAAATTGCATATGGAGAAATATAAGATTTTCTTCTGTATTCTTGTTTAGAACAATCCAATAGTAGTCGGCCATCATGTGATGATTTAATCGGTCTTAATATCTTCTTTATATTATTTTGATGTCTTGTTAGAACTATGTCCTTTTTAATATTTACTATTACCGCCAAGGTTTTCAGGGAATCCTACGACTCTTTCACGATATTCTTGTGCTTTGTGATTTTTCAACGAATTTTTCACAGCCGGTATGAGGTTTGCCAGGGCATCAAATTCTGTTCGAGATATGTTTCGTAATTTTTCATTTATTCACTAGGGTATGAGTTTGTGGCCTGTCAAATATACCTGTTCTAAGTTTTCCAATATCAAGTCCATAAAATGATCAGCAGATATTTCCGAAACAATCGCCCTTCCTCTCCAAGGCCTTATATAACTCCTTCATGAGTCCAAATAGTAGAAGAATGTTTTTAATTCTTGGTTTGAATAACTTTGTAAGTGAAAAATTATATTGGAAGCTAGCAAAGTCTTATCATACTGCTTCTTGCAAACTATGTGTGGATTCTAATACCGCTTCATTCTGTTCTTGATATAATATGAACAAAACGATGAATCAACTTCAATAATAACAATTATATATCAAATCTGAGAAATTATTATGTTTCTGTGGGGTTAAATCTAAATAATAACGCTCATATTGTGGTCAAGTAAATGAATCAAAGCCAGTACGCTATTCCAACAAACAGCAGACGACAAACAAGAAATGATAGTAATAATAAAACCCGGAAACGCCATAAGTAGAAGAACATCGCTTGGGGCATTCGCTCTATATCCTCTTCCGGTTAAGTCGCAGTAAAATCATTGAGCAAGCGCAATAGAAACAGTAAGAGAGATACCAGAGTGCAATTATTCTGTAGTTCATAATTGAAGAAAGGAAATGTTTGGCATCAAAATTTATTCCTGAGAATACTGTCAAGGTGAACTCTTGGTAGAATAAGTTTGAAATTTCAATTTTGGAATAATGAATTGGAATAGACTAATTTATAATTTTGAAATCTATTGATGGACTACAGTATAACAAACTTTAAATCGATATTTTGTTGAATAATCTCACTGATTCCTTTCATAAACTTTTCAGTCTGACGTAGTAATCAATCTGACGAAACATTCGATAAGTACCTACGTTTTAACATATAATTCAAACTACTCCACCTATAATGGAATTGTAATTTTTTTCAATGACAACCTTGTACAACAATGCATTAATACAATAGTAAAAATGACATAGTGCCACAATTGTTCTTTTGTGACCATCACAGTATAAATGGAAGATGGGAGTCCACCGTCATTTCAAATTAAATGCTTATTTATCCATATTTCCTGTGCTACAAATAGGCTTGTCACAATACAAAACAAAAATTTTTGTTTATCTGAATGGAACAAAACTGCGGTTTCAACTGGATCGAAAATTGAATAAATTAGTTATAGCAAGCCATACGCAATATGCAATAATATACCGAATAGTTATTTGAGAGTAGAGAGTGAAACAGTCGCTCCACCTTCTTCAGAGAAATTGAGTGTTACAGATTACGTAAGATAATACACAACACACAAAAAAAACAGCTTGTCACTGGTCAAAAAGTCAAAACGTACAAAGCCACTAATATTAATTTACAACAAATTATTTATTTATTACACCTCGCACTTAGCTGATCACGCTCTGGATATTAACTACTCCCTCAGTCAGATCGCTTGCCCCTATATATATATTCGGATGTTCACTTTTAGAAATTTCTACGTCATTCTAGCAAGCTACTCGAATGTTCGAATGTGTAGAGCGGCGCGACGCAGAGATGAAAAATTCAGCCCAGACAGAGTCGGATTCAGAGCCTATTTTATTTTAGCGAACTATGACACCTTCGAACTGTCGAGCTAGGAAAGAAAAATTAAATTAATTCATTAAATTACCTGATTTCTATAATTTTATTCACTATGCCAGTTAACTCTAACGATAATATCTATTACTAATAATAAATTTATTGAGTATGCATGAAGTATAAAAATAACAGTTGAAATTTGAACATTTGAATAATACTGTCCTATTATGCACTTTAAATATTTTCAATATTGAGTTTTTGATATTATCTGGTAATTCCTTATATAATTCTGGACCTGTATGAAGTATAGTATTCTGGCCTATTACAGTTTTTCTCTGGTATAATATAAAATAATTTTCATTGCTTAAACTATAATTATGCAAATCACTCTTGACTCTCAATTCACTACTGAAATAATCACGATGATTTATAAATTCAGCTTTTCTCAACTGATCAATTGAATTTTTGTATCTATTTTCATTCAAAATAACTCCTATGGCTTGATTTTGTAGAGCTTGAAGCTTTTTACTGTCAGTAGCATTAGCTAAGAATAATACTGTACCAGCAAAAAATAAGTGCGGTAGTACACTACAATTATACACTCGTTTTCTACTCCACTTACACGAATAATTTCCACTTCTACTGAGAACACCCGATTTCTTGGCAATTTTTTTACAAATATAGTCAATTTAGAAAAAAATTACCCAATCTACCAAATATATGGTACTGTTTTTTTTTTTGCGAGAATATCTTCGTTTTTGCATGAACAATGAGCGTGTTGGAATCATATTGTCAAATCATGGTGCTTCAGGAGATATCGAAGGCCAAAGATTAAAAATCTCGTTTTTGACAAGCTTTTCGCCAATATCTCATTTTCTAACGATCGTAGAGCATTTGAGATTAAGAGTGAAAACTAAGTACACATTCTTCTCTACAAAAAAGATTGCATGACTCATTTCCATATCTATAACCGTTAACAAGATATCGCGCGTAAAATGTGCGATCTAACGTTTTTAATAGAAAGAATACTTAGCAAATATATCGATGATATAAAATAATATTTCCAATATTTCACTTGGTTGCAAAATTTGTGATACATTTATAGACGTATTTTGATGAGAATATCCGCTTTAAGAATCCCTGAATCCATTCTGATAATTTTCGGCCTGACGTCAGTACGTGTATACCTACGTATTGTAATGTTCATTGCCTGAAAAGAAATTGTTTCCAATTAAAATAATAGTCACTATTTAATTCGATTAGAACAAAATGAAAGTTTTATTCTTCCAAAATATTACTATGCAACACTATATAATTTATTTATCACTTACTACTATATCAAACAAAGCCGTAGATATTTATTTTCAACTATCAATTTACACTGATCACTCACTATTTCACTATTCTACTGTTTGATATTCACTGCCCTACTGCTCATCGTTAACTATTCCGTCAGGTCGTTTGCTTGCCTTCATATACGCAAACCTGTTCTCAAAATATTCCAGAATGGTCGAGCATGTTACTGGATTTTTCCACAGGGCGGGGCCGCGTGGTGTGGTGCGGCGCGACATAACGAGGACGAATGGCTCCGCACAGACAGAAACAGACTCAGAACTCATTCCACTTCTACGAGCCTCTATACTTTCTCACGTTACAGTATATATGTATGTAACTCGCAAATCTCGAAAACCGTCGAACGTGTAATGTTGAAATTTTGTATTTGAATTTGGTCTAACGTCTAGTTGTGCACCTCGCATTATGGTTGCAATCACCTGTACCGCAAGTGCACTTTACTTGAAATTTTTCTTGCGTTTTTCGCATAGATCTAGAATGATTAGCCGTAGGATACTGAAATTTAATATTTTAAATTATTGTAGCATCTTGATGGTTACCTCGTATTTTTGTGTGAATTTTAGATAACAGTCTTTTCGAATTTTTCGAATAAATTCAAAACAATTAGCCGTAGAATATTGAAATTTTGTATTGAGCACTTCTATAACATCTATCTGTACACCTTGCATTATGATTGCGATAGGCTTAACTGGAAGTGCAATTTGCAAGACAGTTTTTCGAATTTTTCGTATAAATCCAGAACGATCAAATGTAGAATCTTGAAATTCAGTATTTAAAGCAATTGTAGCATTCAAATTTATTTTGGATACAATTGATGAAGCTGACTGGTTATAGATACGTGAATAAATCATACAGTTTTTTTTGTACAGAAAATATATACTTCATTTTTACAAATGATCTCAAATGCTCTAGGAACGTTGGAAAATGAGATATTTGCAGAAAATTGATGTCTCTGTCTATAGTTTCAAAAGCCCATATTGAATCAAGAAATTATCATCACGATACACGAAGCTTTTAGAATTTTTGAAGTGATACATTTTCCAATTTCTGGCTACTGTGCTTTTTACACAATTAGTTATGTTTATTATCGATCGTTGATAAATTTTTACCGTCAGGTGAGAACGTATGTTTTAATAATGGTTACATAACAACGATCAAACTTTTCTGCGGTATGAGAACTAACGCTTCACTATGTGAATAATCAAGTTATAAGAATAAATAAAACATATTTTATTTGTTTAATACTTTTTATACTCCAATTTTTCAGCGATTGTTGAGGTGTTTGGTGCGTGCAGCACTCACAAACAAAAGTCTCCATTCCATGTAGTGCATCAAATGATAAACGTCAGTGATTTATTCTTTCGAAGTCTCCGACTAAGCTTGTATAAATTGCAATGTTATCGATTTGAGAAGCCATTCCAATTAAGAAATTTATTGCTGATTTTCAGCTCAGTCTTGGAAATAAACGATCCAATTATAAATGTCCCAATGTTAAATATAAAAAAAAAGATTCATTATCTCAGGACCTGAAGGTTGAAATCATCCTCCTTATCCTAAGAGTAGTTGGATGCTGGACAAAATTCTGAATAATTTCATATTAGACTAGGTTACGCCTATTGATACTACAATCTGTTGTCTCACCCAGCTTCTTTGCGCCAGCTTGTTGTATTTCATTGAATATGGATCCATTCTTTCGCAACAAAACGTAATAATTTTTTAGAACCTGCTTTGTATATCGTTTTCTTACTCATTCGACTTATATATAATAAGGGAAGTATTGTAATCGTGCTTTTTGACAGTTCGGGATTTTGATGAATCTTCACGTTTTAGACCCTACTAAACTCAAAAAACATAATTTAAAAAAGGTAGGTTGTTCATTTATTATCAAAATTTGAAATATTATACAATTCCTAATATTTTCTGGAGCAAAGAAATAATGAGAATTATAATCTAAAATGAGAATTATGATCGGTCATATTTTGAAATCACATGCAAACGTTCGTCAATTGATTTTTAAAATAAGTAATTTGGCTCTATCGTGCTTCGTACCAAATTAAAGCTCTTGTGGAAATAATTCTAGTAGAAGTGTCAATGAGGATATTTAAACGGTTGTCTGTTGTTTATTGTACAAATTATTTAGATGATATTCAGTTTGGTATCAGTTTAAAGATCTCAGGGAGATAAGCTCAGTAGACATCAAAAATAAATTATTGATGAAATCCACGTTACCATCTTCAAATTACAGTTCCGGCGATCAAATGTCGAAACTGTATGTTCTAATGAATTAAAAATCCCAAGAATCTAGAAAAGGATTTTTCATTTTCAAAAATACTTATTTTTTGTAGGGACTAAAATATAACTGGCATTTGTCACTTCAACAATTGTCAACAGTTGTCACTTTGGCAAAGTATGCAAAAAAATAGTTATTGGAATGATTGAAAACCACCATCTATGATTTCAGTCACTACAGTAACAAACTTATATCTAAGAATAATTTATCTATCTGAAAATTTTGAAAAATCCGTACGAACATGTTTTGAATTTTGGTGTAATGGTAGCTAGAATTTTTGTTATTTTAAGTTTCACTTACAATATAAGTTTAGTTAAACCGAACTCATTTGTTATGGTTACAATTGCTGAAACAATTGTTACCACAGAAAATAGACTAAGCTTAACTCAACTGTAGATAACCTCAGATTGTACAACAGGGCCTGAGGAATGTATAAATCGACCAATTAGACTTTATAGCTTGTATAAAATTTTAGTAATATGTCTCCACTTGTACTGTTCACTACTAAAACAGGATCTAATTGAAGAATGTGCTAGTTGTTATTCTTCCGAAGCTACAAACTTTTCATTTTATCCTCGTACCCATGGCTTGACAATTCAAAAATTATTTGTTTCATTCACGATGAAAAGAAGCTAGGCAATTTAAACAGCAGCTTCACAAAAATACATTTACAACATAATGATGGAAAAGCATCATAAATTTTTGCGTGTGCATGTATAAATGTACTTGCCTTTTACCTTGGAAGTAAATGATAAAAACATCACTTTATGTTTATTTTCCAAATTCCCACCGAAGGAGCAATTATTATCTATTTATTTTCCATGGGAAAAGGCCATTATACATCACATCATAATTTTATAACTAGGACCAACCATTATAGCATATTTGAAGCAGAATATGATAGAGTTATTTTTATACAGAATGTTCCATGCAATGTAAATTAGAATTGATTCTTCAAGTAGGAATAATTCTTTAAATCTGTGGCTTAATCCAGGATTTTACTATACGGGTCACAATTTATGAATGAGTGAGCCTGACATATAGGACAAGCCTATAAAGTCGATTTCGTACAAATTACGTACAAAACCTAATTTTCAACCACTCAAGATGAGATATTCTTCTTGAAATTCTGTTGCATTTGCAAATCTTAATTGTTTGTTGAATTGTGTTTTGATGACTATTCCATTCGTAGTATTCATAACAAGGTTAACAATGCTAAATCGCCATAGAAACGGTGCATATCAGTGAGTATTTGAACGTATAGAAATACCATCGGGTATTACACTAGTGGTCAAAGTGAGTATTTCACTCAAAGATGTGGATACCTCCAATTTGTGCTTTCTTCGTATTTAATAGAATATTTTTCTGAATATCTTCATCAATTTCATTTTCTGATCTATCACCAAACCTTTTTGAACTAGTTTCCATATCAAACTGCAATTTATTTCTTTATTATTCGTCAAAGAAAATGCAAGAAATTCTAATTTTTTAGTTTGACAGAAGTTTGTTTACTCGTTCCTATGGAAATTACGTGAGTTGTTACTAGATTCATAGAAAACTAATTTGAAAAAATGATTTGACTCCTGGAATAGTCCTCCATATACCATTTGTAGTTAAAGTATTATAGACTATTTTTGTGGTGCAATCACTCATGTTTATTAAGCTTGTGAATACAACTCGTGCTGCACACTCGTGGTATTCAAACACAAGCACAATAAACATTCGTGGTAGCACCACAAAAATAATAGATAATACTTCAACTACTTATGGTATAATAAATGATAATTACATTACACGTTCAATCGCATAAATCCAATTCACTCTATCTTGTGTGAAAAAATTGTACACCCATAAACCACCCGTACATCTACTGCACATTTTTTGCCCCTCTCATTTTTTTGATTTCTCTTTCACTGTAATATTGAATTTTCATTCTCTCACTGGAATTTTGATACAGGCTGTAATAATTTTTTTAAGGACGTCAAGAGTTTTGACATTTAGTAGCCGCCACATTGGTTTTCCATCAAAGGAAGTGAAAAAAATAATTGTTAATAAGTATCCAGTTGGAATCTAGATTTGTGTTATCGTAGTTTAATACATATTTGGCGATCTCCACAAAAAATTTCTAGAGCTTGAAGAAGACAGACTTCTGCATATCAACAAGCGGTTTCATTTTAACAATGTTCAAGGGGAATTAGTGCAACTAGTCCACTGTACCTGAAGAAAGCTGCAATTATATTATTGTGTGCACTATTACCGCAAATAACTTTGTTGTCGGTATCTCCTTTGCAATCACCCAAACAGCTGACTATTGTTTTGCCTTGGAATCATAATTATGTATCCACGATTCGTCATCCGTAACGATATTGAACACCGACTTGAAGATCCTCCATAGAACTTTTTTAACATAAATCTACACCAATCAACCTGTGCTTGTTTTTACTCTTTGGTTTATAGGTGTGGAATACACCGACTTGTCAGCTTTCTCACACTTGAAAGGTTATGTTCAATAGTATCTCATGCAGAGGATTCAACGCCTAGTTCTTCTTGAATGACTATACGAGTGATATTTCGTTTCTCCTCAATCAAGTTTTTGGTAGCAGTAACGTTTCGAACAAGAATAGTCACTGCAAATCGTCCAGGTCTTGATGTATGTTTCCATGTTTAAATTCACGAAAAAAATAACTGATGTAGATGATGAATATAATGAATATAAAAAAGAATGAGTTTTCAATGAAAGCGATTATTTTAGCTTTTTCCGCATCTATAGTCTGTTACGAACAATATGAAGAACAACCCTCGTATTTATCACTTGATGGAATGTAGATACTCTAGGATTAACCTTTTGGTTTGCTATGTATCTCCGTCTTCTTTGATATCTCCAATAGAATGAGAAAAATATCCAATTTATATTCTGCATATGCAGAATGATCTTCAATTATTTGATTTATTTCTCAATAAGCAAAGTACCTGTAAATAATTATTGACGTTTTCAGCTGACGAAACCTTACGTATTTGACTTATTACCTTACATAATATATCTTATAAATGAAACGTCAAATCAAAAGTATGATTATTGAAAGTTTTTTTTCCTGCCTGATGAATAGTTCATCATTATCATCTTCTTATCTTGATGAGAGTTGTAATGAGTTTGAGTATTTGAAAGTCTTATGAAACTTTATTTTCACATTGATGGATGGTTGTCAATTTCTCATAACATCAGAGGTATGAAGGTTCAATATGTGAGCAAAAACACGAAATAGTGTTTTATATGAGATTTTGAAATCAGTCCGTGATTCTGTACCAGTAACTGTGAGCGAAATAGTGATCATACAAGTGTATAAAGTGAATATTTGTACTGCAACCTGTGATTATAAATTATTCTAAATAAAATTTGTGACAGATTGGTGTCAGAAATGGGATTCTGAGAAATTGTGTAAAAATAATTTTGGGTCCGGACGACGAAGAGTGGAATAGGTTGCAGTATTGTAAAGTATTTGAAATTGAGTTAGGACTGTTGTGAATGCCCAAGACGAGAAGCATGGCCACCAGCGAGATGCAGGATCAGCTGAAGATGATGATGGAATTCCTGAAGACATCGGCAGCTGAACAGAAAGCGATTTCTGCAGAACAGACGGCATCTATGAAGAAGAGGATAACAGAATCTTCAGCCAAGCAAATGTAGTCTATGGAAGAGAATATGGCCGAATTTACGGAAGGCATGAAAGCCATGGAGAAGAGGATGGCCGAATCTACACAACTGAAACTGGCAATGGCTGAAGAAATGCATGCAGTGAAAGGCGCAGTAGCTGAAGGGATAAAAATGGTAAAAGGAAAGATTCAAGAGATTGAAGAAAAATTTGACGGGAAATTTACCGAAGTAAATCGCAGGTTGAGCAGGATTTAGAAGCAAAATTAGACTTGATTGTCACCGAGAAACTACAGAGCCTTAGTCTCAATAGCGATGGCGCAGCCCTACGGATAGAAAATGTTCCAGCATCCACACCAAGAAAAGTTACGTCCAATTTCATGCTGAAACCAACGCCGTATTATGGTAAGACTTCCTGGGATGAATATTTCGCTCAATTTGAGCTGATTTCGGAGAATAATGGTTGTAGTGTGAAACAAAAAGCTATTGTACTGGCTAGAATGCTCCGAGATACAGCATTAGCGGTACTCTCAGGACTGTCCGAACAAGAACTACTGAATTGAGGCTGCACTTCGGGGAGGAACACATGAAAGAATTGCTAAATGGACAGCTACGGAATCGTACGCAACTACACAAAGAAGATCCAACTACATTTGCATATGCTGTGCAGAGTCTGGCCAGGAAAGCCTTTGCAAATTGTCCTGGCTCAACACAGGAATATTTAGCAGTCAGACAATTTATGGACGGCATCAGCGACGACGAGATTTGGAGAGTTGTCCAGTTAGCGAATCCGTAGACGATAATAGAAGCGCTAACAAAGGCCTTGGAAATTAAGGCGATCACAGAGGCGTCAAGACTGGCAAAGAGAGTAAGGTAGTTCGAGCGCGATAAATAAGAGTCCGAAGTAAGAAGGATCACGACTTATACAGGGAGTCGCGAGCGAGAACAATCTTCTTCTCGATTTGTACCGACCCCACCTGGGTCGAGAAGAAGAATAAGATGTTGTCAGTGCGGCAAATAGGGTCATATACATATAAATTGCCATATCAAGCGTACAATTAATTTTGGCACGAATATGTCGCCTGGGCGACAGGGATCATCCAGATTTTGGAAAATGAGATGCTAGACATCTTCGAGCAGATTATCGTACGAGGCACACCGTTGCTTGTGGTACGAATACATCGTCAGCAAAATCCAAGTTTACCAGACTAGTAAAGCAGAAGCTGACGGGATCCCCCATTAAAAGTTTCAAGCTTATTGATCTCCAAGTGCGGAGAATTCGAACCAGTCCAACCGTGGAAGGATTCGTAGAGAATGTATCATGTAAAATGGTGCTAGATACTGCAGCAACTGTCACCGTTGTGCATCCAAAAGTTCTTGCAAGAATAAGACAAATTCCAGATGATCACGCCAAGAACCAGTCAATTATGTTAAAGACAGCCAATGAGAAAAGAATACCAGTACTTGGCGTAGAGGAGCTTAAATTTACAATTGGCTGACTAAAGAAGAAGCACCAAGTGTTCATTGCCGCCATCATGAATTAATGCATTTGGAGTATCGAGTTTCTGCGAGACTTTGGTTGTGTTCTGGATTTGAAGGGTGACGTCCTGCGGCTTGACAAGGAAGGAGAGATACCTCTCTGTTGTCGACAGATTAGAACGGAAGTGACTGATGTTAATGCTTCAAGATACCTCAGCTCCGGTGGGATGACTTCAATTGGAGAGCAGAATATCTCCAGTGAAAAATTTGGAAATCTGGCTAGAATAAAAGAACTCAAGCAAGATGGATCCGTATTATTGATGCACAAAGTGCAACAGGCTCAACTGGATGATTTTATTCTGAAGATGATTATGGAGTGGGTAAAGACTGACCAGAAGCCTGGTTTCCAGAAAACGTCAGCTATGGATCCAATTACCCAGGTCTATTTGGCACAATGGGATTCTCTGAGAATCAGAAACGACTTACTATACAGAATGATGAAAGGAAATAAAAGGAAAATTGATAATGTCGAGGATTCTAAAGGATCAAATTTTGGAACAGCATGATAGTAACAGCGGTGGACATTTCGGTATCAAGAAGACACTTGATAAAGTCCACGAACTTTTCTACTGGGTTGGCTATCGTGAAGATAAAGAAAAATATTGCAAGACATGTGAACACTGTAACTCGAAGAAGGGGCCCGCCACTCGGCAGCGCGCTAAAAAGCAGAAGTACTATGTGGGCTCTCCGTTTGAGAGGATTGCCGTGAACATACTCGGACCTTTGCCTATTACAGCACGGCAGAACATACAAGCTGCCAGCGACAGAATGAAGGTCTGATATGATCTGCGAGCCAACGGTTCCAGGTCCCAGCAAGGTGATAGGGAGTGGTTCTACAATCCTAGGAGAAGAAGAGGAAAGTGTCCCAAATTGCAGAGAAACTGGGACGGACCATACGAGGTTGTGGCCGTACCAAGGACGAGACTCTGAGTTCGCCGAGGACGACGAACCATGAGGGGGGAGCAGTGTGAATTCGTTGTAACTGTAATCCTAGTTAACATTGACAAGGTCGATGTTCAATTGTCGGACATAATTGACAGGATATGTTCACTAGATGTTCGGTGGTTGCCAGGCAACAACTGTTAGACAATTGAATGTTGGCCCATTGTCGGCTTAGGTATATAAGAGCGTAAGCTAGGAAAGAAAGGCAGTCATTCAGAGATTCAGTCAGTGATTCTGTACCAGTAACTGTGAGCGAAATAGTGATCATACAAGTGTATAAAGTGAATATTTGTACTGCAACCTGTGATTATAAATTATTCTAAATAAAATTTGTGACAATATGTTATGCCTCTTTTTTATTCTTTTCTCTAGTGTATCTCAATTCTATAATCAAGGATGTTTTTCCACTTGCCTCCCAAGGAGGCAGTTTGGAACCAAGCATTCTTTTATACAATATTGCAGTTATGTAAAGAAAAACAATTGATTTTTGCAAGAAGTTGAAATTTTGTACAAGATCTTACTATTCATGATTGTCACATCGTTTCTATCAATTATTTTAAATACTTATACAAAATTCAATGGTTGAATATATAATGTCTGGAAAGAATCTCAATGAGAAGTGGAAGAGTTTTGTTTCGGTTTTCTTGTCCAATTATTACCTAAGATTCTTATTCCAGCATGTAGAATTACTTTTTGTGAATTATTTATTGTTGGATATGAAAATTGCGTGTCTTCAAGAATAAAATCGATGGTGCAAACTTCAAAAGACCCTTTTCTTATTGCATACGTAATGTTTCATTGGATACTTAAATTATGTATGCTTCTTTAATATTGTGAAAAATCTAAAGTAGACCTGTTAATGATTTTTCTTACTTCATGTTGATTCAAGCGAAACAACACTTTGTATTCTCTTCTGTTCTGTGAAAATTCTGCATACAAAATTGGAAAAGTGGATATGAATGTCAATGTTTGCTACCTTTTCTTCCCTTTATCCATGTTTTTGATTATGTATATGTTAACTATAGTTGCAAATGAAAAACAAATTCTTAAACGATCTATTTTGTTTCAGGTGAGCATCCAATTCAAGGCGAGATTTGAAGGCTCAAAAAGGATTCACCGACAGATAAGAAGTTCATAGAATTTTTGATTTAAAACTTGATTATTCGCTCGCTGTAAAAGTGTCTCAATTGACAATCGAAGGTTATAAAAATTGTAGGAAGTCAGAATATGAATATTGGTACCGATCCAATAAGTGAGGATAATTATTTTTACTTATGTCTCCTGCGGAAAAATACTGTTCCCGAGAGAATATATAGTAATATTTCTGTTGGTGACAGGATTGCCTGATTCATTAATTAAAGATTGATGGGGTTACATTATAATATAAACATTATGATTGTTTTTTTACGTTCCTCTATAATGAGACTTTAGGAATTGTTCTTGTGAGTACCAGACACCTGGTGCAATTTACGCGAAATAGAGGGAATCAGCTTCTGTCAACAGAAATAAATGAAAAATTTCGAATAACTGATTTCACTTACAAACTTGCTTTTCTGTGAATTATTGTTGGTAAACTGTGTACAACACCTATCACTGACCCATTTGTCAACCAGTGTTTTGTGCCACCTTGTTGTGTCCTTGATGACTGTCAAAATATGAAATACAACCGTTGATTTTGGCATTGGGCAAATTTGTGAATCGACAAACGTCGTCTCAAGGTATTCTAGATATTTGAAATTGTTTTATAATACTTATGTTTACATTCTTCTTGTATGAGATACTACTTCACTAGGTGCAGAAGTTTCCCAATCGCAATTCTCTATGTACACAAACCTGTATCACACTGATATACAAGTGCTGAGACTGTGTTTAAAAAGACAAAGATAAAATGAAGAAGTTAGCAACACTCTCAAACATAAATGCATATGGTACCTCTGTAATAGACTGTAACTATTTTCAAAATTCTTGTTAAGCTAGGAGATCACGTGTTGCTCGCATCAAATTTTCACATGAATTTCAGAATGTTATGCAACAATAATTGAAACATCATAATTGTCTTCACGAAAACATCGTTTCAAATGGAAAATCATCTCTATCTTTTTGTTACCTTGACTACACAATTATCCAATCTCATAGGAAAAGGAAACAGTTAGTTTCTCTATCTTCGTCTGTTGTGTGGGTTTTTATGTCAAGTATCTGTGCACACAACACAACACATATCGGTTGCATGTATGTAACAGTTTTAATTAATTTCTGAGTACATTCAGTCTGCAGTGACGGATGTTTCGTTGTTACGAAAACAAAAGGAAAAGAATTTTAATGTTGTAGTAACTATGGAGTAGAGAATAGCGAAAACTACTTTCCTTTGTGATTGGAATACGCAATACTTGAATGGAAATTGTAAAGTTTTTCAACTCGACCGTCATTAAATGGAGTTATCTTATGTTCATGGTCCAATTCATTGATATTCGTGAGTGACTTTCTCCGCATTTGCTAAATTAGTATTATCCAGTTTCATTGAAAAATAGACGTGAGGTACTTATTTTCTTTTGACGAAACAAATTTATTGTATATTCCAAAAACTATCCTAGGTTGTGGCTACGCCTCAACCAGGATTATGGTTGAACCAATCGCGGTTTAAATACGGAACAATTCTGATTGACAGAGCTACGAAAGTCTGATATTTTTTTAATGAATTTGTTTTAACTGAGAGCAATTCAGACGAATGAAAATAGATATGAATTTGAAAATCCTAGACAATAAACATTCTTACTTGAAAAAAAAAGTTCGATCCGAAACGAGCTGTCAGATATCGTCGTTTATTTCAAAATGACCGCTCTGATCCTCAACAAACCGTAACCACCAAACTAACTCGGTAAGCTTGGTTGTAAGAAAGTAATTCTGATAGAATTGGCCCAACCAATGAAATTATGTTTTCCAAATGAATTCAGTCAATTGCCACCAAATTGATTTAAACTAATGTGTTTTTTGGGACGAACAAGTAACTCTGGAACGTTCTTCTTCATAATATGCTGTACGTACGAAGAAATCCCTACGAAATAAGAACCAGTACCAATTATTTGGTAGATTGGGTCATTTTTTTGTCAAAATTGACCGGGCTAACTCCATAGTACGGGACTTCCATACCTTGAAGTGATGGAATTAGATTTTAAGTTTGAGTCGATGATAGTCTGGTTGAGCTTTTTGGTCAAACTGTCGATGTATCTACTACTTCTCTTTCGATTTCAATGAAACTAGGTGAGAAGAGTTGTTTCAACATTACAAATATGGAAAAGAAAATACATATTGGCGGTCAGACTTGGTTGTCTGTAAGAATCTCATTTATAAATTTAAATCATTAAGAGCCAGTTTCACCAAAGCCAGTTAAATTTATTTATTAATTTAGGTTATTTTATACGAAAACTATTGTTGATACAATTGTAACTATAGTTACTAACTCAAAATAACCCCTCGATAAATTTAACTGACTTTGGTGAAACCGGGCCTAAAAAATGTATACGTTACGCGGTATCTATGTGTGTATAAGATGGCGATACTAGCGATTCCTCAGTGAAATAAAATTTGGTTAATGGAACTAATACAGTGATTTTTGTTTTCAACTAGTAGTGCTTCGCATTCAATTGATAAGCGGGCTTCGCCCTCTCTGACCAAGCTCGACGTAGAATGACGGCAGATCAAACTTTGCCCTTTTTAAAACTAGACATAAGTTTATCGAAATCGGAGGTAAAGTTGTACATCATTAGTTTGATGGTTTTTTTTTGACCTGCGTGATAATTTGGGAATCCATTGACGCTTACAGATACATTTACATCCCTCAAAAACAGCACAAAGTTTTTCCATTAATTTTTGAATAGTTCAAGAGTGATCATCAGTACAGATAAATTTCTGGATATATCTATACACAGATAGTTGGAATGATTAGAAGCTCAAAGCCAAAAAAATGTAATCAGAAAATTTTGTTACAACATAAACAGTAGAAAATGGATAAAGAGTAGTATTCGATTTTTCTCTCTATTTTTTTATTTCGTAAATCCAACATTTATCTTTATCACTTGTTCTTCTTCCTCTAATGCTAGTGCAACTATTACAAATACGGTCTCATTCGACGAGTTTGACATTTTAAGTGCAAAGTACAGTTCTGATGTTTGATATATAGTTCACCTTGCGCTACGTCGCCTAATTGTGCGGACCCTACTAAAATATCAGGTCGCCTCCTATTGCGCCGCGTTCCTTCGCATGACCTTAATGTGCAGGCACTTCTAATCCGCTTAATTGAGACAGTAAATTTAGGATATCAATTTCTTATTTTTCTTCTTTAATTGAGAATTCGAAGGCACATTTGGTATTCACATTGCGGTATGTTGGTCATATTTTGTTGTATAGGTATGTTGATTTGTTTGATGAATTTTATTAAATTTTTGTTTGTTTGTGTAAGTGTTGATGATTTTGTGAGTATGTTCTTTTGTGCTGGACTTGCTACAGTTTAAATTAGCATGTGTTCTCTTGTGTTTTCTGTGTTGCAAGTTTTATATATTTCAGGTGGAGTATTTTGTAGCATGGTTCATGTGTAAGATGATTGTGTCCAATTCATAGTCTAGTAAGTACTGTCTGCGTTCTTCTGTCTTCATGTTTTGGCCATTCCTTTATTTCTTCTTTGATTTTTCTTAGTTTATTGTTCGTAATTTTGTTCCATTCATTCTGCCACAGTCATTTTGATTATGTGTTTTTTTACTTGTACCGACAAAATTCACATATCAAGATTTTGATGGATGTATCCGTTTTGAATCCATTTTGACAATTTTTGGCTTGATGTCGGTATGTATCTACGTATGTGTGTACGTATGTGCGTAACTCGCAAATCTCAGAACCTGTTAAATGTATAATGCTACAATTTTGTATTCAAGAAGGGTATAGGGTCTTAATGTGTACCTCGCGCTATAGTTGCAATCGTCTGTTCCGGAAGTGCACTTTACTTCAAGCTTGTTTTGAATTTTTTGCATAAATCCAGAATGATCAGCTGTAAGATATTGAAATTCAGTATTTGAAATTGCTGTAGCATCAAAATGACCATCTTTTATTTTTGTACCAATCAGCTGAGCCGGTAGTGCACTCTATACAACATACTTTTCGAATTTTCCGCATAAATTCAAAACAAACAGTCGTAGAATATTGAAATTTAGTATTGAGCACTTCTATAACATCTAGTTATACACCTTGCATTATGATTGCGATCGGCTAAGCCGGAAGTGCAGTTTGATCGAAACATTTTTTGAATTTTCCGCATAAATCCAAAACGATTGAACGTCTAGATGCTTATATCCCATTTTCATCAAGATCGACTGAGTTAGAAGTGCATTTTACTTGACAGTCTTTTGGAATTTCTCGCAAAAATTTAGAACTGTAAGCCGTAGAATTTTGGAAATCAGTATTTAGGAATGTTGTAGCATAAGAATGATGATCTACTGTTTCCATAGCAATTGACTGGGCCGAAAGCGCACTTACTTGACAGATTAACAGATTTTTTTTGGATAAATCCAAAACGATTAGTCGTGGAACGATGAAATTTTGTGTTTGATTATTGTATTTTCAAATGCATAAGATATAGGTATCCAAAGATGCACAAGTAAGTCACGTGATGTCCACGTCAGATTTTTATCTGGAATAAGGATGTCATGTTTCTCTTCATTTATGGCTGCTTTGGTTGTATGATCTGTTTCTTCGTTTCCCCCTATACTTTTATGGGACGGAGTCCACAGGATTTGTATGTTTTTTCCTTGGAAGTTTATTGCTTCATGAAGATCATTTTGTATTATTTGTAGGCTTTTGTTTGTTTTGTAAAGATTTCTTATGCTTTGTTCAACGCTTAGCAAAGATATCAGTTTCTTATTTACTCATATTTTGTGTTATACATAATTTCAAGAACAGAAAGCTTGTTAATATTGCACTGTCATCCAGTTCCAAACCATATTTAGAGTTTTGAATCTCTAGCTTATCGGGTAGTTAGTTTTAAATCGATTGCAAAATTTATACCAAACAGGTAAAAAGACATACCAGAAAGCGAGCTAAAAAAGATATAGTAGTAATTCTGTGTGAATTCATAAATCTTACAGATCAGGAACTGATTAAAAGGCATCGACTTTTTTGTTGATTAATGTCAATTAACTTATAAAGACGTCAAGTTTATTGCGATTTTACTTATTAAAAATCCATGAATTTATAAATGAGACTTACAGATTTATACAGAATTACAACAATAATTTTATTTTATGCTAGAAATCCACAAATGCCTATCAACATTATTAGAAACGGATATAGATGTGTTAGGTATTCAGAATTTCTTGCAGTTGGTGATATCCAATGTAATTCTTGGAACACTCTTAGGTTGACACTTTTGTCTTATTCAAATTTAATGAAGATCATAATGCTATGCACATAATATCTTTCTGCGATTCTATCACATTTTCACGTAATATAAACCAAGATTTATTTGCTTAGCAATATAAAAAAAAAGATGTAAATTCTCAATTCCAGCAATAGTCATATGTATGTACTGAGTCAACCTCACTCGCTGTGACCTTGGCATTGTTCTTGACCTTCAATAGATTAAATTTTATTTTTACTTTGGACTGAACGTTGTATTATTATGTCCTGTCGTAGCATAAGAAGCGTAATGTTTTCCACGTATGATAAACATTATTTAATTTTAAGCAATTTATTTTGCATTATAGTTCAAATCTCAATGATTCTTCAATTTATTGAGGGGATAGGTGTCACTAAAACATTAAATAGGAAAACCACTATCTTACTGAATCCAATTCTCAAAATTATTTTAATTTATTCTTCTTAACAAATCCATTCCCAATGTCTGTTTATTTCAGTGGATGATTAATAATTTCAAGTGAAGTCTTAGGTATTAATATAACTCGCTCATCTATAATTCTGGATCAGCCTCAAAAACTCTTGAAAATCAAACTGTTCATGATTTATTGTAAATCCCTGTTGTCTTCTTTATTGCATTGGGAAATCATGAGAATAATTTAGTATTTATTGAACCAGAAACTACTCAAACATCAGGATTGGGGTTTGGATTTTGCATCTCTTATTTATTTTATTGTATCAATATTGCGAAGAGATGGAAAAAATATCAATCAACTCGCTGTTCAAACATTAAGTTTGCGATTTATTGTTTAACCAAATTGCTGATTGCTTTGATGGTTGACTCCAAAAGGAAATAAGATTGCAGTTCAAGAAATTGAAAATGGTTGAACGTTTCTAATATTCATATACGAGGGGAGCTCGAAAGTTCTGGACATTATGAAGAAAAAGTAAAATTTCCGAACAATTTTTTTTTTAAATTTTCCACACATTTTTCTTGCTATTCAATTTTAGTCCAACGATGATTTAAGTTTCCAATACCATCAGAATCATAAAATGTGACCAAGTCTGCAAAATGGGCGTTTATCTCGGCTTCATCGATCCCTTAGACATTTCTTCAAATTAGGGGGGAAAAATCGCATACCTGGCGAATACATATATTGGACCACTTGGAATCGAAGCTCCTTGAGTTTTGCTGCAATAACGCGAGCCTTGTGCGCAAGGGCATTAATATGGTGAAATAGTTTTTTACGAGATGAGGACTTTTTTTTGAGTAGTAGGTCCCATTTTTTTTATCTCTGTTAGTCTTGCAGTGGTGTAGCGGAGCGGAAGCGCGTAAGGACGGCGTTCCCACACTGGTTTTTCACATTTATTTACTTTTTTTTTTCTGTAATTGTCCATGATAAATTCCTGAAGACTCAACATTATTCAGCGAGCTCAGATACATTTCAATTTTGTGCTCTTTGGCTATTGTACGAACAAATTTTGTGTTCCCACATTGGAAAATTTGCCACTACACCATTGGTCTCAAGTCTTTCAAATCGAAGTACTTAATCACAACATTAGTTTCAATTTCATTCATATCGCTACTTATCGTCACTGCCACAACAAGTTTACTGAATACAAAAGCATAGAACTTTGCCCTGCACCGTCTAAAGGGTTTCACTTGATTAATAAAATAGTATTATAGCGTCATCAATGTGAGATTTGGCATACTTGAAGTTTTTATAGGGAAGGAATGCAGAAAGCTATAATAAATATATACAGGCTGTCTCATTTTAGGTTGACGGATAAATAAAACTTTGGCTACGCGCGCCCGAAGATTTGGCATAGGTACTTGAAATTCATAGGAAGTAGGAGTGCAGTAAGCTCAAATTATATGATGATGTCTCATTTAGGTTCACGTGAAAAGAAAACTTTTGTACCGCGTTCACGAAGGAATGAGAGATTAGACATACTTGAAGTTCATAAGAAAAAGGATTGCAGGAAGCTAAAAGTATATACTGCTGAAAACAATATTATCTTTTTCTGGATTATGTCGAGAAATATGCACCGAATAAAAAAAGCTTAATAAACCTTGAATGAGAACCACTATATTCAAATTAAAATTCTGATAGAGCGTTGGATACCAAGTTAATTTCACCTGAAACCCCCGGGGATAAAGAGTTACATTCAATAACGTTTACTTAGTAATAAAATCAATTACAGTCGACTGGGCGACTACTACTACTAAGAATTTGATCTTGTTGAGAACAGGGATATGAAAAATGTAAAATAGATGCATTGTGTTGAACTTCTTTTTAGAATAATTCAATCTTTATTATATGCCACAAAAAATTATAACTACCGGTGCTGGCTTCTCATTTCTCTTATTTGGGAGCTGTAATGACCATAGCTGTGCACTAGCACTATCATCAGAGAAAGAGAAAACAATAATTTTGGAACAGAGAACTAACCTGAAATATTATAACGTGTAAATCGAATATTAAAGTCAGTAGCGTTCTTAAAGCTGATTGATGGGCCGCTCTGACTTATTGTTGATTATAATTATCCCAAAACTCGCTCTTCAAAATAGTTTATCAAAAAGAAAAGCATGTTTGAGGTCTACTCATGCTGGCAGATGGGTTAGAATCATTTAAATGCTATAATTAAGGTAAAAATAATGCGTGTGGTGAGCTTAGAAAGATGTTCGTTTAAATATCAGTCTTCTATATCATCATGTCCGATTGGTTAAATTTTTTCAAATGCACTAACTTCTAATCTCAAATGTTAATGATATCATGCACTCTTGCGTATTGCAGAATCTTGCCATGCAGTGGTCACGCCACTGATTTCAGTACGAATCGTTCCTAACAACTAAAAGGAGGTAGAATAATATGATTTCTGTCAAGAAGTAGGAGTGTACTTTTGATTTTTTACGAACATTTGTACCATCATCTAATTGTCAACCGGTGGCTAATGGAAATAATCCATGAACAAAATCTCTGATGTAGTGAATAGTATATTAACAAGCAATAAAGACTGTTCAGATATTTCAAGTATTTTTGTATATTTATGCTTGTCGGACTCACACTTTCACACCTGACAATTTTTTTTTCAAATTGTGGTGTAGCAATATAAATATTATTATCAAGCTTTTAACAAATTAGTCAGCGTACACGATTTAAATCACATTTTGAATCAAGAATCTTACCATTGCAACGACTTAATCTAACATTTCCTATCTCAGCACATTAGTCGTACAAATCTTCATCCCTTGTTATTTTATTTTGCTTCCATCCTTTTCTCACCCGTGAACTTCTCGCTGTCTTCTCGCCTCCCACCCCCACTAACACACATTCATCGCACTCTAGATGGTTTATAGCTGCCACATGCACCAAACGCACGCCATCTTTTCTTATTTATGACCGAGGAAACCAACCCCCAGCCACGGGAGTCGAAATATCGATGTGCCGATTCGTGATACGTGTGTGTACTTGTTTGTTGAACTGGAAAGGGGAAAGGAGATGAAACTTTCAATTTTGTTGATAGATGTCGAAAGTCTATGTTTGGATTGAGGGGTTAAAAGATGGATTTGGGGTGTTTAATTTAAGGATGGAGTTGCAATATTAAAATTGCTGGAATGCTTTTCCTTCTTTATATATAAGAGAGATTTTGTGAGGTACTGAACTTATCAATTCGGTTTTTGTTAATGAGCTAGTATGGTCTCAAAAATGTCCTAACTTGAAAATTTGTATTCAACATTCTCAGAACCTTGAGTATCTTACACCATAGGTATTTCCTAAAGTAACTATTCAAACTTTTACACCTCTAGGGTCAAATTGAAGTCCTCTTTTCGTCCTCCTTCTTATAAACAATGATACCAAAGTTTAACAAATCCTACCCACAAATCTTCTGATTACAATCTTCATGGCTTATCAAAATGGTACTTAGTAAATGAACTTGCACAAAACTCTAATAAATGTAACGTAATTTCTCTCACAAGAACAATCACTCTCAGTTTTAATTATCCACTTATTCATATCACTCTATAATGTTGTTTTGTTACACCATCCTAGACCTTGGCCTTACTTTTGATCCTAAATTAACCTTCATAAACCACATCAACAACTTATACAACGCTTCTATTCGCATGATTGGTTTTGTTACACGTAATAGGCGTCAATTTCATGATATTTCAGCCATCTTTATTCTTTTATCCGCTCTAAACTTGACTATTGTTTTCTTGTTTAAAGTTCATTTTATGAAACCCAACACATCAACATCGAATCAGCCCAGAAAAAAAAAATAATGTCACTATCCTGACCATTCAGACGGTTACAACAATAATACTTGGCAAGTATTATTAGAAAGACGTAATGGTAATCCTCTTAATCACTACTGTAGGTTATTCATGGAGAAACAGATATCCATAAGTGTCAGGCTACTCTAACTTTCCATGCGCCTTCTATAAAGACTTGCAGCTTTAACATTTTGTACTTATAGCTCCCCCTTGAACTAATATATTAAATGTATGTGCTCATTGTATAATTAGGAAAGAAATTTTTCAGGTATTGCAGTCCACTTAATTTTATTCATGTTGCTATTCAATTTTGGACGTTTCGGATGTGCACCCATCCATCTTCAGCATTCTTCAATGATGTTAATGATCCATGAAACAATATTAAATGGGATGATGATGACAAAATGATGAAACATGTGCCACAATATTTACCTTATGAAATATTACAATCTTATAATCTTGTTTACAGCATAGTTGTGAAGATAAACCTCCAATATTTATTGATAACAATAGGAAAATAACAATTAACTCAAAAATCACAAAAAATGTGTGAATGTAACTTTGAGGCTACCACCGACCAAGGTGGCTGGTGATAGAATGACAAAAAATGGTGAACAAAAAACAAAAATCACTATAGATCACGCATACCAAGTAAAAAATTTTGCGCGTATTTCAAATTGTGTCTAGCGTCAGTTTGGTAATTAATGCATTTCGTGCGATTGAGGTTGATATGTAGGCTTTCATGTAATAATCTTTGAACTTTTTTATTGACAACTGATAGAATTTGGGGCTCTTTGAAATTAAATTTGTGACTTGGCACCATCAGAAAATAGGTCACAAATTTAATTTCAAAGAACCCCAAATTCTATCAGTTGTCGATAACAAAGTTCCAAGATTATTACATGAAAGCCTACATATCAACCTCAATCGCACGAAATGCATTAATTACCAAACTGACGTTTAAATGCAGATTGAAGGACCCAAATATGGATTAGGAAAAAAATTTTTTAGGTATTGAAGTCCATTCAATTTTATTTATGCTACTGTTCAATTTTTGGACGTTTCGGATGTGTACCCATCCATCTTCAGCGTTCTATTGAAATATTACAATCCTATAGCTTCGTTTACAGCATAGTTGTGAGGATAAACTTCCAATACTTATTGATAACAATATAAAAATAACAATATAAAAATAGCAAATAGCTCAAAGATCACAAAAAATGTGTGAATGTAACTTCGAGGCTACCACCAACCAAGGTGGCTGGTGATAGAATGATAATATTTCAATAGAACGCTGAAGATGGATGGGTACACATCCGAAACGTCCAAAAATTGAACAGTAGCATAAATAAAATTAAATGGACTTCAATACCTAAAAAATTTTTTTCCTACCAAACTGACGCTAGACACAATTTAAAATACGCGCAAAATTTTTTAGTTGGTATGCGTGATCTATAGTGATTTTTGTTTTTTGTTCACCATTTTTTGTCATTCTATCACCAGCCACCTTAGTTGGTGGTAGCCTCAAAGTTACATTCACACATTTTTTGTGATTTTTGAGTTAATTGTTATTTTCCTATTGTTATCAATAAATATTGGAGGTTTATCTTCACAACTATGCTGTAAACAAGATTATAAAATTGTAATATTTCATAAGGTAAATATTGTGGCACATGTTTCATCATTTTGTCATCATCATCCCATTTAATATTGTTTCATGGATCATTAACATCATTGTAGAATGCTGAAGATGGATGGGTGCACATCCGAAACGTCCAAAATTGAATAGCAACATGAATAAAATTAAGTGGACTGCAATACCTAAAAATTTTTTTTTCTAATCCATATTTGGGTCCTTTAATCTGCATTAAATCATTGTATAATTGCAGGTTTTTCTTGGTTCATAACTTTTTTTCAATGCCTAAACAATTTTATGCCAATATTATCAACTTTAAATTCATGTCATTACTTTTCCTGCAACAAATTGGGAAAAAAAATTTTCATAGTTTGTAGTCAGTTCAATGACGATTTTTTGGTGACCTCCTCGATTTTCGTTCTGCAATATTTCATTAATCATTATACATGTATAAAAGATTATCCATATGAATTCTCAGCCCTCTTTCTTGATCCATACCAAAGTTATCGTTTTTTGAAGGAATATTCTCAAAATAATCATAACGTCTACAAGAAGCAAGATATTCGAGTTCCAAAGGGCATAATTTTTTTGGTTCCCCGATGTACTTTTCAAAGGAGAATTAAAAAATTGTAATACTTTCTTGGCTGTTTTCAGTCATAAAAGTAGATTCTCTCTTGATGGGGCAGCTTCGATTTTATTCAAAAACTTTTGAGCTATCACTGAATATGAGACCCAATTATCTTTTATTGAGAAAAAATTTTTTTTCTTGTTATTCCGACCTATTTTTGTTCTATTACCACGACAGTTGATTTAAAAGAAGTAATTTCACATCTTTCAGCTCCGTTAGATTGTGGCGCCATAGTACAACCTAGAAAACTCGGTTTAGGCTAAGTTTCCGGTAAGTTTTTTTTGTTCACCTCCATTTATTCCAGCTCCATCAGATTGTGGCGCTACAGTACAACCTAAAAAGCCAGGTTTCAATTACGCCTTCAGTAGGTTTTTTCTCCGTTTGATCCAACTTGTCTCAGTTCAATCAGAATGTAGCGCTACAGTACAACCTAATAAACCCGGTTGAGACTACGTTTCTGGTAGGCTTTTTAGTCTTTTACTTTTATTTTATTTATTTATTTATTTATCTTGATAATACACTTCCCAACAGGTTGACCTAATAATAGGGTAGGAAGGAACAATAAAACATGAAAAATATAAGAAAAACAAGTTTAAACATAAAGTGTAGAACATATGAAATTAATAGAGATTACTGATCTCTGAGCAAAATACATTGTAAGTTTGGGAGGATAAGTATACTGTAGCATCTAATTTATTACACAAAGAGCACATATTGAAAATAGGAGATTGAAAAAGCATATTGGTTCTAGCAGAAGGAGGATAAAAAGTACAAGGAGTTCTATTTCGAATATTTGGAACAAAAAAGTTAAGCAAACTTAAACAGCAAGGATCGTCTATGATATTATTAACTAATTTATAGAGATGACATAGTAAAGATGTGTAATGCATTTGATGCAGAGATTGAAAGTTAAAGATTCTCAATAAAATATCGTAAGTGACACTGAAGTTAGGGTAAGTACCCATTATCTTGAAATAAATGTATCTGAGAAATTTAGATTGTACAGATTCAATGCATTTACTGTGCACTCCATATATAGGGACCTAACAAAGGAATAATATAATATAAAAATTGCTCTTATATCTTGAAATTGACGTGTATTCCGAATGATAAATCCTAGCATTTTGAAAGCTGATGATGGTATATGTTGCACATGATCTATAAATGTGAGTTTAGCATCGAATATAGGCTTGGTTGTACAATTTAAGCTTATCTACAGTTTGCATAGTCGAACCGATCTTTTTTACTATGATTACAATTGCTGGAATAATTGTAACCATAGGAAATAAATTTAGTTTGAATGAACTGTACTTAAGCTTTGATTGTACGGGCGATTGCCAGTTGCTCCAGAACAGGTATAAATTTCTTATCACATTGCGACACTAAAGCTTTAAAACAGGTAAAAATAGAAATTTGCACCAAAGGATTGATTCCCAATAAACGTAGTACATATAACAAAAATATTTTCTCTTTATCTTGATTTTAATTGAAATTTTCTTAAATTCATCTGAGTATACTTCTAAACTGTGCGGACACTAGTCTGAAATTCGAAACTGCAACAGTTACATTAAAAAGTGAAGTGGAAACAGTGTCAAGTCAACGAAGCAAGACTTGTTTTTAGTCTCACCTATTGCAAAAATTCGTGTGACACACAAGATGAGTTTTAATTTGTTGTTTTATTGAATAGAGTGGATATAGAATGTCTGGGAGTACGGTAGTGCCCCCGCCAGAATGAACCAAGCGGAGCGCAAGGGCACTACCTATCTTTTCTCGAAGAGCCTTGTCGCTATTTTGAACCCTCATAACTTGGGTTTGGATTATACGAGACAAACAAAATTTTCGGGATATGATGCCAATAGTAAAATTGTAAAGTTTGTGAAGTTTTGATTACATAACTTTTATACTTTAGATTTTATTGATATCTAAAAAACCACGATCTCGTCACTGACTTACTCACTGATGATTATCAAAATGTTTAAGGTTTTTCCTGAAGTCCTAGAAAGCTGAAATTTGGTACGTGAGCTAGTATTAGTACACAAACAACAAAAAAATTCTAAAACTTGGAACTTTCACCCCCAACCTCTTAAATTGAGAGATGGAAGTTTGTATAAGATTTTCGCAAATTTTGATGCTAGAGGTCTGAAAATTGACATAGATAATATGTTATAGATAATAGTAGTATAAACCCAAAGAAATGAAAATGAAATGAAAATGAAAAAATATTGTTATCATCAACTCTCAAAAAGAAGTGAAATCTTACAAAAAACATTTTCATGTAAAATGTTGCCAAGACGAGACCATATGGCTCGCACTGTAAGAAAGTTATCAGATCTCATGTAGAGTCAAGCTTCTAGCATTACACGCCCTAACTTTGCAAATTCTACACCTTAGTCAAAATATATGGCTACAGTTACATATGCATGAGACGAAAAATTTATCCACTGTTCATTAATTTTCTGTTATACAATGGCTTTTGTAGTAACGAAACGGCCAAGCCACATATTTTGACTAAGGTGTCGAGTTTGCAAAGTTAGGGCGTGTAATGTTAAAAGCTTGGCTCTACATGAGATCTGATAACTTTTTGACAGTGCGAGCCATATGGTCTCGTCTTGGCAACATTTTACATGAAAATGTTTTCAGTAATAAATATTATTGAAAGCCAATACAGCCTTTTCTAGAAACCCTTGTTTTAGCCTCAAAATAGCGGTCAAGTACAGGAGTTCTTATTTGGTGCGAATGGACACGTTTTTGGATAGGATTAAATTAATGTTCGAATTAGGAGTTTATCAGGCTCAGATGGCATGCGACTGATTGTGCAATCGGGCATTTATTTCATTCAATCTCTGTACCTGTATACCAGGATAAAACTAATGACGAATCTTTTTGCATTCACGGATTAGAATGGGTTACTGGGTGAAAACTGAGACCTGTTTTTGCATGTGAGTCATTTATTGTTATTGTGATTATAATTTTTGCTGGGTTGTAAACTTGTGGAGAGAATTGAATGAAATAAAGTTATTTAAGTATTAAGGCAGTAAGTACAGTTTACCGATTGAGAATAATAGTTTAGAGGCCGAGCCTTGGCGAGGTTTCCAAATATTAGACGAAATCTGTACTGTACTTATTGACCGTGATGCTTACAAAATTTTTTGCACGATTGGAAGTTCTACTCAAAATATGAATCCGAATTTTTTTTTCAAATTGAGTTACTTACTGATGATTGCTTATTCGCTGTCAGCTGTCAAGTTTGAAATTTTATTGTGAATATTCAATTACAAAATAAAAATAAATAAATGAATATTTTTATGAAAATCCACAATTTTTCACTTACCGCCTTTGCCCATGGGGGGTAAGTCAGCATAACCATAGTAACCACAGTTTGCTAGTAAAATCAATATACCACCTCTAATAGAGGGCCAGTAAACACGTGAAAACGCCCAATCGTGCAAAAATATATTTTACATCAAGAAAACTCAATTGCAGTATTCGAGGACTAAAAGTATACGTGTTAAAGGCTTGCCATCTGAGTAGTGAAATTTAAGAAGTGGAACTTCCAGTGGTCAAAACTAAAATTGTGAAGTCGATCGTGACACATTTTCAAGATGAGATTAATCTTATGTACACAAAAGTTGGCGGTCCCTGTTATAGACTATTTATTGAGAAACTATTCTTCGTATTCAAATTTTGTACAAACGAAAACAGTTTGATGAATATGAAAATACATTTCCCAATCTTCAAACTTTGATGTTTGATCTCTTATTTGTTCAACAATTAAGTGGTCCTGGTTACCACTCGAGTGGCAAGATTCTAGCACTTTAGTTGCAAGATTTCACCACTCACCATCACATCACACTTCAAGTTGTTAGGGATACCATTACAATTTGTTACCCGCACCACTCGAATTGTTATCCTCAGTGTAGATATCCAAAGGGTGATAAACTTCTTGTTAAGATCGACAGCAATTTAAACTTTTGTCAAGATTTATTATTCAGCGTTACTAAATTCAATATCTATTAAACTGGGGCCATTCCTGGAAAGTTTTTCGTTTTTTAAGTTTGTTGACCTGATATATCCATTTGATAATCCTCTTACTTTGGAGAATCAATCGGATGCACATCTATACATCCATGAAATCCGTCACCTTAATCTTTCTGAATGATGCAATTGCTCGGCTTCTTCTTCAATGTGTTCTTGTGTACAGAAACAAAACCTCTTATGTTGCGAAAAATGCTTAGGATTGAAGATTATTGAATTTTCTTCATAACTTCAGATAATATGTGATATATTTTTTCTCTGTCCATATACAAAATTTTAATTTATTCGTACGAACTGATCTATGACTGTTTTCGCTCTAGCCGAGTGCTATTCAATTTGAAGCTAATTAAATATTGGAAGTGATCAGACTTCTAACATGACAGTTATATGAATTTTAATTTTGGTCCAAGGTAAACTCATATCATAAAACTATTCTACCACTGATCTTATCTAAGTTTTTTCAATCCTGGTATATATTTCTAACATGAAGTATGAAATTTGAAATCAAAATCGGCTGTACGTAATCATCTGCTGTTCTTTGGTTCCACCGTCCATTGATAATCCAGTTCATTCAAGAAATATTATATTCCATCCAAATATCAATCAATTAAAAACAAATCCCACAAATCTAATGACATTTATACCAGTATTTACTTCTTAATCTGCATAAACACGGCAATTGAACATAGAAAGTTGCAATGTGTTGAAGCATTTATTAATATTATGACCATATAAATTAAACACTTAGTAGTGTGTGTGTTTGCTTACTATGTTCGGATATACTGAATGAATAACTCAATCGTCAAGGCCATGCTATTTGCATTTCACTGAATTACTTCATTTGCATGAGCCATGCATCATTTACATGCATCTGGAAATGATCTCTGCAACATGAATATTATGCACATTTGATATTGATTATATAACGGTATCTTCATTGCGAACAACCGAGTCGTTATTACAGAAGGCCATAATATTCCTACCAAAATCCAAGCAGTGAAATTTTAGTACAAGATAACATAGGGAGCTCTGCGAATATATTTATTGAATCATTTTCATCACGGCTACGAAAATATGTGTCTCAAAAAGATTTCAGTAAAATGGAAGAATTACTACAAGAAAATCTAGAATTAGCTCAAGTAATTGAAGTTCATTCAAATGAGGTCATACTGCCGATGCCACTACCATGAGATAAAAGTACCATTCCGATACATTGAAAGAAGATTGATAGTACAAATTAGTTTTTCATTTTATTGGTTGACGGATATGTCTCACAAAAATGAAAAAAAAAAAAAATTATTTTATTATGTATAGCAGAAATATTAATGGTGCTACGAATATAAATGACGATAATTTTGACAGCAAATGGTAGTGAATCGACCTTGAGAAATACAATAGCAGGCGGACATTCACGTGGTACTGTAACGTAGGCTTGGTTGCTATCCGTCATTTTGACATTTACATCAGCCATCTTTGTGTACAGCTTGTAGTGCAGGTTGCATAGAATCGTACCTTCAAGTGACAAATGACATCAACTTATTGTAACCTGCATTAATTTGATCAATTATTTCGTCATCAGAAATAAATGAATTGATACGCAAGACAAGTAACAATAGTAGATTGTTCAACAAGTAGAGGAAAATGAGAGTTTCAATTTTCGAGCGAGAGTAACGAGCGAGTGAATTGAATTTACACGAGCGAAGCTATATCGCTTTTGTTACATGCTATTTTTTTGTAGACTTGATGGAAAAACTTGAGTAGAAGACGTCAAGAATAGAAATAATTTTCTATAGAAATACTAATCAAGATTGTGTTCCTGCAAAAACGTACAGTAATGGATTAGACAATTGCTTGATAAAAGCATAGTAACAAATAAACAATATTAAAACTTAATTTTCAAAAAGCATCAGAAGCTAAAGATTCTCTCGAAATTCTGGATGCGGCTAAAGAAGCGACTTTACATTTGTTTCCGGCGAAATCGAGACAATTTTAGTTTTCCTATATGTTTAACTTGAAATTTTTCATTAATTACGTTAAAACTGTCATTTGAGCCCGTGTCACAGTACATTTTCTGTTTTCTATTTTTTGTTGCTAATTAGAAAAGTGTTACTAATCAGAAAACTTAATGTTCTCCACCAAGCATACAAGAAAAATTTTTTACTATAAGTTTATGAAATTTTTAGTATATTTCTCATGTGTCATGTATCTCGAAGCTCTTCTACGTTTGGTTCAGTGTTATGAAAGGCTATAAATTTTAATGGTATATAGTGTTAAAGTTCTCGTGTAATATAAATAAAGAATGTATAATGTATTTTTATAATATGTTTTTGTAATATCTAACGAACAATTGAATTTTAATATATTCATTGTGTTGCAATGAAAATTAGTAATATCTTTCTAAATCATCAGCGAACAGGATCTCCGATCCTGTTGACTGGTTTCTTATAAATAAGTAAATAAATAATTTTTTCACTTCCTTATTATATGAACTTAGATATGCTCCTTCTTACCTAGCAACAAATTGTTTATTCAGGCCTAGTTGTTCAATTGTAGTTCATCTACAGTTCACTTGAACTCAGCTTATTTACTACGGTAATAATTATTTCAGCAATTAGACTGAAGATGAACCTGGATTGAAAAATTAGCTCCTATCTGGAAGGTGGTAAAAATCAACATCAAGTTCTACATTCACATTGGTAAATTAATTGAGCTCTTCGTTGCGATCTCTCCTTTATTTAGGCTATTAATTTATCAGCTGTTTCATCATGAAGTTAATTTCTCTGTTTTTCACTTCGCCAGCCTATGGATAGGGAACCTATTGTAATCGTAATGCTTTGACAGTTCAAAATTTTAATAAATCTTCACGTTTTAAACAGTACAAAAAAAATTTAGGAATAAAGTCGGTCGGTCTGGCTGAAAGTACGATAACGCGTACCTAGACCTACGAATTTTCGACTGAAATTTCACATTCAAGTCTACTATTGGATAATCAAGTTTGAGTTTGTGAAATGAACTTCTTCCAACCAGCGGTACCAGAACTTTATTGACGAAAATTTTCAATTTCTTGAGTCTATTTTATAAATGGTAGTATTTATCATGGAATATGAAATAACTGAAATTGGTTCTTGGATAATTTGACATAACATTTATCTGAAACATTTTCCAAAATTATTAGCAGTTCTTTGTACTATTATAAAATTCGTTAGATTTTTCTCAAGCAAAGAGATAATACGAATCATAATATGAAATTGGAATTACTACTACTCATATTTGAACATAACATGCAAACAGTCGTCAATAATTTTTTCAAAATGAGTAATATTGGTTCTATCGTGTTTGATATCAAATTAAATCTCCTGGGGAAATAATTCTAGTAGAAGTGTCAGAATGGATATTTGAACTATTGTCAATTTTTATTTATATAAGTTATTTGAATGATGTTCAGTTTGGTATCAATTTAGAGCTCTCGGAGACAATGACAGCAGTCACTTTGAAATATGCAATTAATTGATGCGACACTGAATTTATGAAACAGCGGTGAATTTTGGCCATGAAATTTATGGTCGGGGAAGTACAACGATGGCTACAGCAGATTCTTGATTCCGAATTTTGCAGTCAATTACAATTTATACTTAAAATCTACATATTTAGTTTGAGAACTTGTGGTTGAGTGATTTATATTTTGGTTTTGTATTTGAATTGTCACGCATGTAGATGGCTGTTGGACACAAGGACGTCATAAAATCAGACAATGTTTTTGTTGTAAAGCAGGCATTAGTGGTGCAGGGATTGCAAACAGATCCTAGCTTGTAGTGCAGGTTGCATAAAACTGTACTTTCAAATAAAATCAGGAATAAAAAAATTGACAGACAATGCAAATAACTTGAGTTATAAATCTAAAAGTTGTGAAGACATGTATTTTAGATCCTAAATAAACTCAACAAAATGTTCCAAGCTCAAGGCCTTTTATTCAATAGAAAAATTAAGATGTGATTTCAATATGAATTAATAAATTTAAGTACTTACTTCATTTATAAGACTGTAATTATCATGAAAAAATCAAAGCAACGTGCAGCTAACATTATTTCCCAACATTCTTCCAGCAGAAATTTTTAGAATAAATGAGCGGTCAAAGCGATTGCTTCAAAAAATTATACGGATTATATTTATGTTGTAAATTTTCATTTTCTATTAATAAATAATTGAAATGAATGTATATTCTTCAACTTAAAATATCAAGCTTAACTTCTTTTTTCTACAGTCATTATAGAATGATAATAGGAGTCATTCCGCATGCTCAGAAGTTCCCAAGAAAGCCGTGTGGCGTCGTGAAAAACTATTTCATTGCTGTCATAATTTCATTTCTTTTTGATTTTCCCATCATTCCTCTTCAAAATGGAATCAATATGAGTAATTTTATCAACGTTTGATGAATTGGAGAAAGATCAATGGAACAAATTCTTTCTCAGAAAACGGCATATTTTGGTTATAGATATTTTCGCGGACACCTATGACTGTAGAAAAAATAATATCAGTCACTCGTGCGGATCGATCATGCCGCATTTGTATCGGAATACTATTCTATTAGATTCATTGTGCAAACCTTTCATAATAGAGAATCCTAAATTTTACTAATTCACAAGAAATTAAATACAATATTTTATTTCTATACTCACAAGATGGAAAACATAGATAAAACGCAAAATTCGTTTTTTTTACCAAATATGTTGGACAAGCACGATGTTCATGCAAGAATTTAATCCTATTCTAGAATCATTGGCTTTTTTAATTATGACAGTATTGTTGTTTTGTATTATTAGTCAAAAAAATATATTTTCAATCCTTGAAGATTAGAATTCAAATTTTATTTAAGCGTACAATAATATCCACTTTGTGCTACTGTTTAATATATACAGAGTGAAGTCATTGTATCACCAGTGCACAGTAAAATTATTGTTGAATATAAGTTACTCAATAAACCAAAAAGGGCTTCAGTCGGCAACTACGTGCTTGACTTACTTGGCTATCGGCCATATTGTGTCCGATCGACAATTTATTGAACGGTTTCCTCCACGTTTAGGTGCCGGAATAAAATCTTCCAAAAAGTCTAAAAATTTAGTAGTACAGTTCCTGCTTTGGCAGAAATTCTCGTTCATTACGCTTGAAAAAGATATACTTATGAATGTTATTCGGAGTAGAACGTTTTTTTGTTTTTCACTCAATTTGCATAACCTCGGTCGCAAGTAACTGAATGACTACATTGTGTCCATGAATAGACTGAACTGATTTTGTTATTAAAGTATGCAGAAAGAATTTTGATTTGCAGAATTAGAAATTTTTGAAGCATTGAAATTAATGAGCTCTATGATAGACATCAAAATCAGTGATAATTTGTTGTGCAAGTCTTTTCATTTTCTATACTTCACGGCTATTTTGGCAAACGTAAGTTTCTGATAATAATCCGAAATAGTTCTCTTCTAATCTCACTTCAAGAGAATTTTATATTTTTTCCGTTGATTTTGCACACTTATCTTTCATAATATTGTAGATTCATCATCAATATGTATGTCGATAATCCAGACCATGAAGTTTGTGGAACTCATGTTTAGAAATAACAAATTTCATGTATGTCTCTTGAATTTCTTTCTTATTTTTCATACATTCCTTTTTGATTCTTTAATATTCATTACAATAAACTAACATTATTGTTTAAAATGAATAATCAGTACACATGTATCAGTACAATGTCATATATTGTCCGCATAATATTGAATATTTGACCTATATAAACATGTTTTACTAATACAGCCTTATTCATAGAGAAGTTAAGCCGGACTAGAAAAACTAGAGCACTAAAAACATAGGTATTATCATCCGCCATTCTGTGTCCTGTCAATAAAAGAAAGCATATATAAACCAATGTAAACATTACAGGAAATGAGTTGTTTGGCGAGGATAAAATGTTATAATAACTTGAAAAACTAAAGAAAATAGTATCAGGGTGACTCATTAATATGCCGAATGATTTACCATCATTATTAGCGGCAATTGTGGCTGGGAGATTCACAGACGAATTATAAGTATTTCATATAAAAGTACGTATATTCAGTCAAAATTTCCATTTAAAGTTATGATCAGATTAAAATTTTGATTGAAGTTAGCTCAGTTCATTTGAATATATATTCTTATCTAAATTTTTAGACACGATCATAGAATATAACCTCAATTTCAAGCAATAATTGATCAATATATTTATGTATTATACATATAGGTACCTATTATATAAAATATATATTTTATATTCTCATATATAAATATATTATAAGTATAAATAATATATAAGCAATTATTCCTTCGATAAGTAAAATATTACGAACTCACAATTTTTGATCAAGATATGCGATATAAAAAATTGCAAATAGTAGACTTTCATGTATTTTATCCCTTGGGTGAGAGCAATAAAATGATGAATCTTCCAATAAACATGCATAAAAGTTTTACTAGGTAAGTTAAAGATTACAAAGTTTGAAGATAAATAATAGAGTTTTACATATTTAGAGATCTCGAAATGCAATAAATTTGTCAGATTGTTTTCAAAAATTGTATTACAGAATATAAATTAAAATTCCATAATGATATTCTGAGTATTTAATATTACTCTAATTATATACGATTGAAAACCGAATAAATTGATTCAACATTATTTGAAAACTGAAAATTCTGAATTGAAGCATGTAATTTGATTACAAATAATACACCATGCCAAAAATAAGTAGTTTGATGACTCCGATATTATTTTGTCACGTTTTTTACCTAAAGATTAAACTATTTCGACTCGATCATCGCATTTCATGCACTGTTAACATATGCTAAAGCGCTTTCTAAGGACACAGAATGGCGGACGATAATACTCATGTATTTAGAGCCTTAGAAAAACAAGATCCTAGTCAGCTTTATTAATAATTTTCCATCCACCTTCTATTCATAGGCCTCATCTACAATACGAAATTGATAGTAAGTGTTTGAATTTATGATTCTATGGTTAGTGCTTATACTTTTGAGTTCTAAGAACAATGTTTATAATGCCCCCTCTTCAGCGCATTCGAATTGAAGTTTTTTTTCGTCAAAAATATATGTTATGGCTCTAATTCAGAATTTCGTATGGAATTTTGACGCATATTATTGTTATCGAAGAGCCCGCATGAAACTTTTGCGATCTAAAATGAGTAAACTTGTGATGGAATAATGAAAATTAGAATTATTTTGTAAAAACAACAAGTCCATTTATAATGTCAATTCATACATTTAGTAAATCATTTATTTGTATCTTTAAAAATGGATGAATATTAATTCCTACTTCATTTACTTACCTGAGGGCGCCAGGGTCTTTTAATCTTGAGGAGTCCGATGCTGAGAGATAAAAATATTTTTTCTACAGTCACTATAGAATGATACCCATTCCATACGCCGTAGCGTGCGGAATAGGGGTCATTCCGCACGCTCAGGGATTCCTAAGAAAGCCGCGTGGCATCGCGAAAAAACTGTTTCATTACTGTCATAATTTTAATTTTCCTTGATTTTCTTTTCATTCCTCTTCAAAATGAAGTCAATATGAGTAATTTTATCAACACTTGATGAATTGGAATGAGATCAATGAAGCAAATTCTTTCTCAGAAAATGGTATATTTTAATTATAGATATTCACGCAGACACCTGTGACTGTATGAAAAATAACATCCGTCACTCGTGCGAATCGATCATAACATGTGAACTCTGCCATTCGACTTCGTCTCGTGGCTGAATTATTCACATTCGCATGAAATGATCTCCATTCCGCACTTGTATCGGAATATACTATTCCCGTAATGAAACCACAATGGGAGTTTTATAATAGTATATTAAGGCATAACTTTTGTAAGACATTATTTTAGGGCACGCGTACTTGTTAACAATTGATCTGAAATGTCTCATGAACCGCATATCTCATACAATTTCTTCTATTTGGGTTCCCACATGTTGAAAAAAAATTTTTTTCATATTGAAAACATCGATGGAGAATGTTTAATTTTCTATTTGACTTTTGGTAACACTATGACTTGACAGATGAGTAATTTGTCTAAAGCAAAAATACTTAACAAAATTTGTCAATTTGAATGCTGTTGCTTCTTAGAAATAGATAAATATAAACCTGAACAATTCAAGAATTTTCTTCGGAATATATTGTGTTTTGAAAAAAGTTGAAAAATCTACTTCAAATCCAAGCATCTGGGTTAAATTGGACAATGTAGCACTCACAAAGAGGTGCTTACATTATTCAACACCCCAGACTCAGGCAAGTGAACAGTGCATATCTTCAAGTATTCTGGCATTGAATTTAATCTGAAAATTTGAGCATACCAATTGAATCTATCGAAACTTCACGACTATAGCACAAATAAATGTTACCAGCGCCATCTCTAATCACAAAAGTATAGCTTACAAACATTAACGCCATCTATGATATAAAAGCTTCTGCGCAGTGGCGCCTTTATGTATTAGAGTTATAAGATTTGACAAATATTCTATAATTACAATCATAGCTTATTTGGAACACTTAATTATGGCATTAATATTTATTCTAATACTAAATTAACACTTCGATACTCAGTAAAGCGTATCACATGTGTTAATTCATCTTCTCTCACTTATTGTTTTAAGCTATTATTGTTTGTCGGTTAATCACACAATGCTAGCACCAGAAATGTTTCACATACATATTATAAATGTTCAGGTTTCTGGAAGTTTACACTTTTTAGGGACGAACGAGAGGAACCAGCTTCGTTAAAACCTAACCTGAGTTCTATTATTGATTGAAGTTCCTTATTATGATTGAGGCAGTATATGAAATTCTGGTTTCACTTAGATCCAGTTGTTCAATCTGAACTTATCCGCAGTTCAGCTAAACCAAAAGATAATTTCTATGGTTACAATTATTTCAGCGATTGTAACCATGGTAAATTAGCTGTAGTTGAGCTCAAATTGTAATATGCAGCGCTAACTTGCACAAACTATAAGTATTAAGAAACCGACAAAATTCACATTTGGAAATTTTGATGGAAATATCCGTTTTGAGCAACCCTTGATCCATTTTGACAGTTTTCGGCTTGATGTCGATACGTATGTACGTATGTATCTCAAAACCAGTCAAACAAGTAGTATCGAAATTTTGTATTCATGACTATTCTAAAGTCTAGTTGTGCACCTCGCATCTGTACCAGAAGTAAACTTGACTTGAAACTTTTTTGGAATTTTTCACATGAATCCAAAATTGTCAGCCGTCGGATGGTAAAGTACAGTATTTGAAATTGTATCACCTAATAAATCCGTTTTTGTACCAATCGGCTGAGCCGAAAGTTCACTTCATGTAACATTCTTCTCGAATTTTTCGCAGTAGAGTATTGAAATTTGAAGTTGTACATCTCGCATTATGATTGCGATCGGCTGAACTAAAAGTGCAGTTTACTAGTTTTTCGAATCCAGAACGGTCAGCTGTAGAATCATGAAATTTAGTATTGAGAGCAATCGTAGCATTCAAATGATAATTTTATATTTTCATAGCAATCCATTGAGCTGGAAGTAAACTTTATTTGACAGTATTTTCTAATCTTTCGCATAAATTCCAAACTATTGGCCGTAGAGTGATAAAACTTATTATTAAAGACTGCGACACCATTTTATTGGATTGTGGCATCTAAATTATTACCTCAAATTTTAGTGGCAATCGATTGACAGTTGACACTGACATTGACATAAGGCAATTATGTCAATGTCAGTGTCAACTGTCAATTATTCAGTCAAAAGGTGTTTAAGTAAGTCATGTGGTGTCCACACCAGATTTTGTGTATTTGATCTGGATCTACGTCATACAGATTTTTTTCTCTCTTTTGTTTGACTTTTGCCTCAACCATAGTTTGTGCAGCGCAGTAGTAGGTTAATTCCGCTGCAGACGCATGCACACAATACCGCTTGTCAAATATCTAGCACTAATTATAGCTACAAATACAAGCTACTAATTTTGTATGCTAACGAAGCTTCACTAATATGAACTGAAATGTTAAACTGATGAATCTGGCCCGACTTATGGAATAAAAATATTTGTTTTATTTGCTAACATTATTATCTCAACTTATTTTCTATTTCTGCACTGAAAAAGATGATAGATAGTAAATAATAATCGTCGGAGAAAATATGAAATTAGTTTTGTCAGTTATTTTTTGTTTCTCCAAGATTCATATTCAAAAAAGGAATGAATAGTAAATCCTACAACTATACAATTTTCGCTAATAATATCTTATTGAAAATATCTTCTAGAATTATTCGTGCTCTTTGAAACCTATATAGATATTTAAGAAGCCAAGATATAAAATTTTGCCGTTCAGTCGTAAAGTTATTTGTAAGTTTTTGATTCTTTCGTTCATTTCGCTGATAGCGCAGTGAACATTCACCATTTAGCTTGTAACTCGGAGTTGAACTAGACCTCTAGAATAAATTTAACTACGATATAAAATTTTTATGTTCTGTGAAAGCACGAATATACCTTTATACTATAAAACCAACAATCCTTGGAGAACATAACGAGAAAGTAGTTAAAAAGTAGTCGAAGAATATCCCATTTTAATGCACAAATGATGCTATGCTAATTCTTGTCGTGCCGTTTGGAGATATTTAATAATTTTTCTTCATATTGAGAATGTGTAACACATCTTAAGCAATATTTCATTTTTGGTAATTGGAGGAGAATACACTAACCGAAAGCTGCTGACATAGTGAAATTGTTTCAGATTATAGTTATGTGAACAACTAGCAATAAAAGTAATATTCAATATCATGAAATTAGTCATTTGACATAAGTTACATGCGTCGAAAACGTGAATGGTCATCTGTGTGAACCGTGCATTACTGATCATTATCTATTAGATGCGAAGCCAACAGCCAACTAACGCATTCTTTGTTTAATGTAGGATAAATTAGCAAAAGATTTCGAATGCTTCCTTCATTTGTTTTTTATATTTCAAATCCTTTTCCCACTAGTTAATAGCATCCAGCTTCCCTCCTCCCGTGCCTCATTTGCATTTTGCATACTCACGTCTTTAATTTGAATCGAAGCGGCATCTTTTACTATACTTGCACCTTGTATAGAACCCTGCAGCTCAGTCAGTGCAAGCAGCAGATACACGGTACGCTGCTACGCGCGTTATCTAGAAACAATCGCTAATTTTACGGCGCTGTATCTATAAACGCTGTAGTGGGCTGAAGGAACATAGACGACGCAGCCAGTGGAGTGAAAGGGGGTAGGTTAACAACCCACGACCGTGCCAGGCAGAGAAATGTACGAAGTTCGAAGGGAAATACGTAGTGAGTAGGGGTATATTAGATGTGGTGATTCGGCTGTGGGTGGTGCAGATATTTCACTTGTATCGATTCCAATTATAAGCTATTCTTAACAAAAATTTTGACAGTTTTGAACAAGACGCTGAATTGGACTGCACTTGGATTAGAATCGAACTGGTTTATAAATTAAATTGAAATTACAATGTGTTGGACATGAATTGAGGACGAGATGATATCTTTTGAGTTTTAGTTTTTTAAAACTGTTGATATACTCATTTGTCCAGCCGTTTGTATGCCTGTTACAGATTTTTTTCTAGAGTTTATGAAAGTTATAAGCGAGAATATAGTATATAGTTATAAATATTGAAATAATGCGTGATGTATCATCAGAATCACTTGATCGATTCAGGAATTCCAAAGTATCCATTTCAGAACCTTAAATTTCATATTCTTCCGAATAATCTAAGCAATGCATGAAATTTTTTTCATTAATTTTTTGTTAAAAAGTATATATTTTACATTTTTTTACATTCTCAAATTTTCTCTCATATCCCGTATAGACGTTCAGAAAATAAGCAGATTCAGGTTAAAGTAGATATTCCAATCTCAGAGATAAGATTTTAAAAATAATGATTTTGGCTTTTTTATACGATATTTTATTTAATTTTAGAGTATTTTTCACACATTTGCAGAGTAGCAGATTCCAGAATAGAGCGAAACATCAATTAGCACCATATGCAGCTCACATAACATCGAATACATATATGTATAAATTGCTACAAATGTCCTGTCGAGTGCAGGAGCGGTGAGGCAGAGAGCGTTTGCGATCGTCACATGTTCCCGCAATAAAGCGCGCATTAAATGCTTTGATGAATGACTTCAATTACCGACAATTAATAACTTCTTATTGAATTAGCTGTGCAAGCCAGCAAACTGCTGCTACTGACCGTCGTTGGAACGCTATTTGCGAGTCTATGTTGTATTAGAAATCAGAACAATTCATTTAATGTTGATATCGTAATTTTCCTTACAATCTATACAATGAATATAAGCACTTGAAATACTAATCAATATGCAAGTAAGGATATAAATGATCTAGAATTGATGAGATGGACACTTATTATTGTTATTACGTTCTTATGCTCAATACTCTATTTATAATAAAATAGGGACATGAATAGCAATCAATTAATTGATAATGAATAATTCATTAGTAGAAATATAAAATCAGGTTTTTGATGAAGCGACAGAGAATGAGCTGTAGATGAAAGGAGAGAGGAGAAAGGGCTGTAATAAGAGGTGGGTAATTGGAAGTACTATTTTTTGTGATTCTCTATTTTGTATCGTATTGTATATAGACTTCAGTTTGAATGCCATATTTTCATTTCTTTATCATTCAGACAGCGAATCTGAATCCATTCTCGAATTTTTTTTTTTGTATTAAAGCATGAGTTCTTTATGTCTTAATTATTCCCAGATGTGTACATATAACATGAATGCAGAAAAGTTCATATATCTAGTTTCGACGAGAAAATATATTACTAATGTATAACTAACAATGAATACTACAGAAAATCACCTAGTTAACTGAATGTGAAGACTCGAATGAAAGATAATTAAAAGGCACCATACCGCTTCCATGAAATAAGAATCTTTTGTAAAGTTAATTGCCACAGTAGTAGTTCTAGAATTGCTGTAAATGAGTATAATGGCCGAATTTACGTTGTAAGTGTTGTAATTTGAATAATGAGTAGTTAAACATTGCCCTGATAACTCTTAACACGTGAGGACATACGACTAGAATACTAACAAATGGAAGTTAACTTTATATTCAGAGGTTATAATATTTTGATAGTAATTGTGATAACATGAAGCAATTTATAAAGCTTGTTTTTATTGTATTTATTATAATTTTTGATGCTCGAGATTATAATTAAGATGCGCAACCTTGTGATTTGAATTATATCTGATAAACGGGAGAGGAATTTGAAGATCGTTATGCAGAAAAATCAATTTTAGCTATGCAAATCACGTACTCTACGATTAACACTGAATTGAAGACAATACTGTAAGAAACAAACTAAATATAATGGAAAACCCAAAGACTTTTAAAAAAATAATAAATAAACAAATTATAAACCTCTAAATCAATAGCCAATCCTATACTCAATCTTTGTTTAATTCAATGCGTCCAATCGACATGCTAAATATTGCCTGAAAATGTGGATCACAGTAGACTTCCGCCGCGGCATGAATTTTAATTTTTTTTTCATTAATAAACTTGGAAGATATTTTGACTTGTATCTTTATCGACTTACCTGTCACTCTATTAGCTATTCTTCAAGTTCATACATGGGTTTTGATGTTTTTTACTGTGTACATAGTTCAGTTTGATATTCTTCCAGATCAATAACCTCTATCTACGTCAGTAGTAATTTTTAGCATTTGATTGAACTAATTTAATATTTTACCGCACTAGTTGAAAAATAAATTGCGTATACTTATTCGTCCCATCATTTTTATGATAATCAAATTAAATAACTACTTATCATGAACATTGATAATGCCTGGTTTTACGAAGGCAGATGAACTTACTTTCCAAGTGAGTAAAATATATTCCATCAAATGACAGTTAACTATTTTGAACAGTTAATTTTGATATTTGATGAGCTTAATGGAGCATATTTTCTTCAAGAAAAAAAATGGATTGCTTCAAGTCCAGTCCGTTGTTTAAACCTTGAATAAAAGAATGAGATTATTAGTGCGATTCTCCGAATTTCTGTGAGTAGAATAAAAAATACAAGTTAATCTATTTTGCGTATTGAATGTAAATGCCGACAAATACAGCATGACTTCCTACTATTTTTGGGAATAAGTTCAAGTTTTCAAATTTTTTGCTGATGTTAACTAGATTTGTGTTGTCTGTGTTGTAATTTATCAAAATATTAGCCCTATCTTGGTCTTAATTTCTTTTTACTTACTTGTACTAAGTACAAGGAAGTATTGTAAAACCGACAAAATTCACTTATCAAGATTTTGCTGGAAATACCCGTTTTGAGCATCCCTAAATCCATTTTAAATATTTTCGGCTTGATGTCGGCACATATGTGCATTTGTTCGTTCGTGCGTTCGTTCGTTCGTTCGTAACTCGCAAATCTCAAAACTGGTTGAACGTATAATATTGAAATTTTGTATTTAAGACTGGTATAGGGTCTAGTTGTGCACCTCGCATTATGGTTCCAATCGTCTGTACCGGAAGTGCACTTTACTTGAAACGTTTTTCGAATTTTTCTAATAAATCCAGAATGATCAACTTTAGGATGTTGAAATTCAGTATTTGAACTTGATGTTGTATCAGAATGGTTATCTGCTATTTTGTAGGAATCGGCCAAGCCAGAAGTGCACTTTACTTGAAACTTTTTCCTAATTTTTTGCATAAATCTAGAATAATCAGTCATAGCATATTGAAATTTAGCGTTTGAACTTGTTGTAGCATCAAAATAGTTATCTACTATTTTTGTATCAATCGGCCAAGCCGGAAGTGTAGTTTATGAGTATAACAGACGTTCAGAATTTGCGATATAGAACAATCAGTTCAATTGAAATGATAAAGTAGGCAATGATAATCTGTTGTCAATTTTTTGATTTTGTTCGACATTTTACATCTCAAAATATTATTAAAATAATATTAATTATAATCTGGAGTAACAGAAAACTTTATTGAATGAATTTGTGTATATATCAAATGATGTACAAGTAAGTCACGTGATGTTCACCTCAGATTTTTTTGAATTTTTTGATATGGATTGGAGTACATATTATGCAGGGGCCACACTAATGTCTAATGCCGTTAAGTAAGGCGTTATGTGACAATTGACACATTGTCATCGACAATATGTTCATTCTTGGATAACGCCTCAATTAATGACATTAGACGTAAGTGTGGCCCCAGCATTACAGATATTCGAGGTAGTACTAGCAGATACAAAGACAACAATTGTTGCTTAGATAATTAAGCTCCGCTTGAGGTAAACCGAGGACTGAAATACTGGGCCTTTGGCAAACTCAATCTAACTACGAAAATTCTCTTTTCAGTTTTGCATATAGAAATGCGAGAAATCATCAGATAGATTCTTATTAGCCTACAGTGCGAAACCTATTTTAAAAAATGACTACCATGTACTTACAACTTTGTATATGACTTCATTTTGGCAAGTCAACCAAACCTAAACCAAAATTGTCAAAACCGCTACTTTTTTAAGCAATTGATGATAACTATTATTATACGAGGGCTGTCATTATAGTTTTGATTACAGAAATAGAAGAAAACAGTAGATATATTTCAATTACTTTGTTGTTTGTTAGAAATATTCTTCACGAATGTTAATGCATTTTTGCATTTGCTCGAACTGACATCGACTGCTGCTTCCGGTAGTTGAAATCTTTGACCACGCAGTCTGTTTTTACTTGCTTGTACAAAGTACAAGGAAGTATTGTGAAACCGACAAAATTCACTTATCGAGATTTTGATATATATATCCGATTCGAGCATCCCTGAATCCATTTTGACTATTTTTGACTTGATGTCGGTACGTATGTTCGTGCGTGCGTGCGATCGTACGTGTGTGCGTGGCTCGCAAACCTCAAAACTGGTTGAACGTATAATGTTAAAATTTTGTATTTAAGATTAGTACAGGGTCTAGTTGTGCATCTCGCATTATGGTTCCAATCGTCTGTATATCGGAAGTGCACTTTACTTGAGAGTTTTTTCGAATTTTTCTAATAAATCCAGAATGATCAACCGTAGGATGTTGAAATTCAGCATTTGAACTTGCTGTTGTATCAGAATGGTTATCTACTATTTTTTAAAAAATCGGTCAGGCCAGAAGTGCTCTTTACTTGAAACTTTTTTTGCATTTTTTGCATAAATATAGAATGATCCGCCATAGCATATTGAAATTTCGTATAAAGAACTTCTCTAACATCTCATTGTATATCTTGCATTATGATTGCGATCGGCAAAACCGGAAGTGCACTTTGATTGGAACTTTTTTTTTTAATTTTCCGCATAAATTCAGAATGATCATCCATAGGATACTGGAATTTAGCATTTCGAATTGCTGTAGCATTCAAATGGTCATCTTCTATTTTTGTAACAATCTGCTGAGCCGGATGTGCACTTTATATGACAGACTTTTTGAATTTTCCGCATAAATTCTAAACAATCAGTCGTAGAATATTCAAATTTTGTATTAGGCACTTTTATAATGTCTAGTTATACACCTTGCATTATGATTGCTGTCGACTAAGCCGGAAGAGCACTTTATTCGAAACATTTTTTGAATTCTCCGCATAAATTCAAAACGATTGAACATAGATTATTCGAATTCAGTATTTAGGACGATTATACCGTCTAGATGCTCATATCTCATTTTTATCGAGATCCACTGAGCCGGAAGTGCACTTTATTTAACAGTCTTTTGGAATTTTTCGCATAAATTCGAAACGATCAGGTGTAGAATATTGAAATTTGGCATTTCAGCCTGCTGTAGCATCTGAATGATTGCCTACTATTTTCATAACAATAGACTGAACCTGAAGTGCACTTCAGTAGGAACTCATTTTTTAATCTTGCTCATAAATTCAGATTTGTTGGTAGTCGTAGAATTTTGGAAATCAGAGTTAAGGAATGTTGTAGTATAAGAATAATGGCCTACTGATTCCGTAACAACCGACTTGGCTGAAAGCGCATTTTACTTGACAGATTCTTAGCATCTCCTGGGTAAATCCAAAACGATTAACTGTGGAACGATTAGATTTTGTTTTTGGTTATACATATCCAAGGATTTATACGATCAAACATAAAATCACATCGTATCATATATATCCAATGATGTACAAGTAAGTCACGTGATGTTCACGTCAGATTTTTTTATTTTTGGACAAATAAAAAAATTATTGAGACTTAGGTAAGGACTGTTAGGGCGTTTTGCCGCTCTAAAAATTTAATAGTCATCCCGTGTGTGAACTTGAATTGTCTTGGCAACTCGGATAACTTCCATTGGATTGTCTATAATTTGGAACATCCAAACAGACGACTGGTGTTTATTTACGGGGTTCGTATGGGTAAATTCACGATTCATCACCACTGAGGATGCTGTATTTGTTTTCAGATTTGCCTACGTTCAATCGGTCCAGTTTTTTAACATCAATTGACCCTAGCTTTTTTCTGTTCTTCGCTCAACAACTGAAGTATACGTATCCATAACAGGAGAATATTTTTTTCACACACAATTCTTCCGGCAAATTTTTCTGAATTGAGGTCGGGATCCCTTATTATGTCTCAAACTCGCGATATGTCATATGTCGATCTTCGAATCTTCGTTGATGAGCTTGCGCTCGGCATTGACATTTTCCTGAGTGGCTGCTATTTTTGGGAGACCTGTCCTTTGCTCGTTGATAAGACGTTTGAATCTCCCATATCATCTAGAAATTGTCGTCTGATGTTGGGATTTCATTACCGAAAACAGAAACCATTTCGGCGAGGCATTTTCTCGAGATAATTTTCTTTAAAAGCTATCTCCATCTAGTTGAGAAGCCAGTCGCACCTTATGCTCCATGATCGGAATTTCGGCCAAATTGTTTATGAATCGATCGGGTATTTAGTGGTCAATGAAATGCCAAATTTTATAAATGCAGGGTCTTGTACTATGTGTTAAAAAATGGCCAATTCAGGCCAACTTCTCTAATAAAACTTACGATTGAAACTAGTACTTATTGGTGGCGAAGGTTGAGTATTCCAAGGAAAAAACGGGGAATTATCCTCTGTCTTGTCCAGGAGGGCGGCAGCCACCTTATTTTCGTATTAAATTTCACTGATTGAGCTTACGATAAATCATTATCCTCAAATTGCAGCTGGAACCTTCCTGACCACAGAGAAACTAAGGTACTGCCACTCCACCTGTCCAGGAGGGCGGCAGACACACTTAAAATTATTCGATTTTCAGGTCTCAGACAGCCAAATCTTGTTCAAAATACGATCTCGTTCACAAAGGAATTGAGATTCTCATTTGCTTGCAGAAATTTCCATTATGATATTTCTTGTATATACAAAATTTTGTATGTCACACATATCTTACAAAAATCTGTAATTTCAGGCATTACCACTTAGTCGATTCCCGTCAATATCTTGATGTAAATTCAATTCCTTTCAATTGTAATAAATTTTCTTTACAGATCCCAGTCTAGAAATTCGCACATCTTTACACACGAGTATACTGTAATAATGCTCCTATCCTACTAATAACAAATATTTATTGCGTGGTTTCGTTTTATTGCATAACTTATCTCATATTTATATATATATAGGTGATATTCTTGGCAAGACAAAGGATGGGAATTTATTTTATCTTTTTTTCAAAGATTCAAAATAATACATCTTTGATAACATAATATAACATCAAGTTTAAAACAAACTGCTAATTACATGAATATTAGTTTGAAAGAATAATTTTTCTAATTCTATGTTATATTTTACATGGTATCTGTGTTACAGAATATTAGTATATTATTTCTGTGTACATTAGACTTAATATACTGTATAATTTATCGTCATAAGTCCAACTTATACGTAACATTGAAGCGAGTAGCACCATCCGGTGACATGGTCATTATAATTCGTCAAAGACGACACGCAAACGTACATAATGTATATAACTAAATATGGAGCATCGTAGAATAGAGCATTGACCGACATTCATGTGTAATTTTCTATAATACTGTTGTATTAAATATCCTAGCTTGAATTTATCCTACTCGGAAATGTCCACAAAAATACATGTATGTGGGAAGTAGGTTCACGAGACGTCCATTCATTTGTTCTAAATGAACACATTTTGTACTATTTCTATGATGAATTTTATGCAAATTTCCAAATAATCACTAAATCTGAGTATTATGTTGAAAACCCAATGATCACTCAAAATTTTGGAGGAATCAGTGAAACTAGCACATTTATAGTAGATGTTAATTGACAAAAGTCAATACGTTTCCATTACTATTCACATGTAATAGATACAAGCTTATTGGCAAAAAAAAAAACAATTAAAGGGAAATTTATCAGTTAAACCAAGACCAGAGAAAAATCCGCATTCCCAGAGACTAACGATTTCGGATTTAGACATTTCGTAAGCTCTTGTTTAGTATTCTGAGATATGTTAAATCACACTTAAATTAACAATTATCATGATTTATTGTGATTTGCATTAGTTTGAAACGGTATATCTTTTGATACATAGAAGTATCTAGAAAATCACTAAGAGAATCTCGAATTAAACTAATAGATTTTGAATTATATTGAGAACTATTTTTTGCTACCCTAAACATGGATAGAACAATTTTTTTCATTGGAAATTATCTCTTGATAGTTCTTTTTTGAAGTTCTTTTTATTTTATCTTTCATATAATTTCTACAATCAAAGTTACACACCCTTCTGTGATCATCTGCTTACGAGTTGAACAAGTGAAATTTTAAAGAAATTCACGGTTTAAGTGGAAATTTGAGAGTTTTTAGTTTCTAACTCTTCAAAGAATTTCATATTGAAAAATAGAAACTGAATAATCTACTTTTCCAAATTTTCCAATCTTTATCTTATTATGTCGATATTTTAAAAATAAGGCTTAATTCATAATCCGTCTTTGTCATTGCGCTACTGCTTTCCTTTGAAGTTGAAATTCGTATGAAGCCTATAGTCATTCGTTGTACGTAAGCGCTGTCGTTTGTTTCTCCATGAAATTCGAGAAGCACATCTTCTATTCTATGTTGTTCGTCGTTCTAATTGTAACCAATCCAGTGGTACGTAGCGGTTAATCAGTCTTCTAATGCCAAATAAAATTTACAGGAAAAAAACAGACTGGACTGCGAAGCTACTAGTTTATTAGTCAACCAAACGGACTATAAGAACATAAACTGCAACAATATAAAGACAACCGTAGTGGAACTATAACTCCAAGTTAACACTAATTCGGATAGACAATATGAAGTCTTCCAAAATATCCATCAGCAGTATCTTCTGTTTCTCAGAAAACTATCATAGGTTCTCCATTCTTCTACAAAAATAGGAAGTCACACTGCCTAAAAACTCAGATATTATTCTTGAGAAAATATAAAATCCAATATTCGAATTTATTGTCAAATTGACAGCCAACTGAATATATTTGATTAAAATATTGTAAGAATGTTCCACATTGCTCTTGAAATTTTGCCTTCAATTTTATCGGGAAAACCAATAAAAATAAAACATGATGTTCTAGACTCTAGAGAACTAAACATATAACTAGTTACTTGCTAATTAATCTGGTGATTATCTGTAATTATGATATTTTTTGTTGTGAAAAATAAAAACATTAGTTACCTTAATCGTTATCATGGACTAACGTGCGGAGGTGCATTAAGTCTGTTGCTATTTATAATATTTTTGGATAGTATTATCGATAGAATAAAGAACAAAACGAGAAAAGTGGATATTGATTACCATCGGTTGACAATAACAACAATCGGTGAATGAATAAATATAGGAACGATGAACTGGAGAAGTAAACTATGATCATAGATGTAGAAAAAACAAAAACAATGCCGACTGCAGAAGAACATATAATAACTAACATAAAAATTAACGGAAAGGAAACAAAACAAGTGGATATATCCACATATCTAGGGATAACATTTAACAACAAAGAAAGCATAGATCAAGAAATTAAAAAAAGAATATAAGTATCTAATAGAAACTTACATACAATAATCAAACCAATATTAAATAGCAAACAAGTGTCGAAAAATACAAAAATGACGATTCATAATAGTTATTTGCGTATTAAGGTCAGTAAGTACAGTTTACCCATTGAAAATAATAGTTTGGAGACCGGGCCTTGGCGAGGTTTCCAAATATTATGCGAAATTGGTACTGTACCTATTGACCGTGATGCTTACAAAATTTTCTGCACGCTTGGAAGATCTACCCAAAATATGGATCCTAATATTTTCTTCAAATTGAGTTACTACTGATGATTACTTATTCGCTGTCAGCTGTCAAGTTTGACATTTTATTCTGAATATTCAATTACAAATAACGATAAATAAATGAATATTTTTTTTGGAAATCCACAATTTCTTACTTACCGCCTTTGCCCATGGGCGGTAAGTCAGCATAACCATAGTAACTACAGTTTGCCAGTAAAATCAACATACTTCCTCAAATAGAGGGCCGGTAAACAAATGAAAACGCCCAATCGTGCAAGAAATGATATATACACCATCTCTATATTGAAGTGAGACATGGACAATACATCAAAGGAACAAAAGAAAAATCCAAGCAGCGGGAATGGGATCCTTGAGGAGAGATAGAATAAGAAATGATCAAATAACGAAAAACCTAGAAATAGAAAGCATACATAACACTATAGACAAGATGCAAGTGGCATGATACGGCCACTTAATGAATATGCCAGAAAAGCGACAAACAAAATAAATATGGAACACAAAAATCACAAAGAAGGGAAAGAGAGGAAGACCTGGAAAAACATGAGAGGACAATGTAGAAGAGATTTCAAAGGAGAAACAGTATAAGCTGTCAAGCTGCGAAAAGAAAAGCAGGGAACAGAACAGAATGGAGAGAACTGATAAAGAATCTGAACTAAACATAATTCAAACGCAGACTTCAAAAGACTAATGTCCAGTGTTATATATGACAAATGAATTCACTTCCTCAAGGCCGGTTTTATAAAAGAACAAGTAAATATACTCCTAGAACAAATTTATAGTTTGAGCTTCCTTATGACAACAGAATCATTGCTGTCAAATAATCAACTGTCATCTGACAGAGTAAATTTTAATTACTCTGGAAGTGAAATACTCTGCTTTTTATGAAACTGGACATAAGTGAATAAAATTTACTCTGTGAATTTACAATCGATTTTTTGACAGTAATGCTTTTTCTGTCATAAAGAATAATAATTCGATTAGAATTTGTCAAATTGAATGAATTTATCTTAGAATTAGATTTACTTCGTCCTTTGTAATACTATAAAAATAATTATCATCATCATTAGATATGGTGTCATTATAAGAAATTAAACTTCCTATTGTTTTTTGAGTCATTGATTAGAAACATTTTCTCCAAGACGGATAACAGCTTTTGTATACCATTGACAATAAATGGATATTTGAGATGCTGTACTTAGCTACTATTATTAACTTATTAACTCAGGTGGAAATCCGATTGATGAGGTTTCTTATTGACTTTGAAATATGTGGAAATATCTGAAGCTCTGAAGAAGTATGATATGACTTTCTTCAAAAACACATCAATGATTGAAATTATGATATTTTATATCAAAATACTACATGACAGGACACAGCTTATCGGGAGTTATAGTGATTTATTTTGCTCATTACATGTTGGAAAAAAAATTTACTATTGTCATCAGATCAGACTAGTACGTAGAATATCTACAGTCCTTCTTCTTCTCTCATTATTAAAATCAAAACCCTTCCAAATAGAAAATTTAATCTTCACATTTTCTTGGGAAAATTCGGATTGATTTGTTAGTCATGATTCAATAGGAGGTTTCTGTAATCTAAAAAATAGATGAGCTCAAGCATAGAATCGGTCATTTTTTCATCTTATCCGTCACAGTCCTTTCCTTCTTCGAATAAATGAAATCATTGAACTGAAATTAGGCACAGATGTAAGGATTATAATTCCGCATGAAGTAAGTTTGGAGATCGCAAACTTTTGTCAACTTGTAGACTCAAACTAAGATCAAATTCAGGTTTGTGAATTTCTAGAGAGGATAACATTGCCATAAGGTTATTAAAACCACAACGTGAATTATAAAACCAAAACTTAATATACCCATTTGAATGTCATGACTCATGACAAGCATCATAGTACTCGTGTTGTACATGAATTTTTTTTTTTAAAACAGAGTCGTTTACTTACAAATTATCTTTACTACGTAGAATCGACATTTTCATTTGCTGATTATTGAAAGTGATGCTACATCTGAGCGTCAACGTGCGGAGTGGAGTCACGGCAACATGGCGATTTTTCCTCACTTTTTCAAACGTCGTTCATTTTGAAATCGTCATGCTAATCATAACGTTTTTTTTCACAGAAAAATTAGTGCCTATAGTTTTTTAATGTGCTCAGAGTTCATTTTCTATAATTTTGAAAAATCGTAGGAAGCACTATTGCAGAATAATCAATTTTTAATGTAGGTATATTGTATAACGCAAAATATGGAATTAGTGAATTCGTTTTAGAAATTACCTGGCTATTAGTTACAGGATAAGATCAAGATTGGATTAAATGGAACCTTTTTGGTTCAAATACGGAATCACTATCAACTACCAAACTATTAATTGTCATTGTTCGCAACAGACAAAAATGCAATCAGTGCTATACACACACTCTCACACACGTTGCTCAAACCGTGGAAAAATAAACACTAATTACATTGCACAACAATGTGACAGCATCACGCACACATACACAGTTGAATATTCACATACATACTGCGCGAACAAATACAGAGTGGCTATATTTGCAAGGGTAACTCGGTTTAATAGAAGAGAACACGAATGCTGGTGGAAAATTAAATGATTTCGAATTTGAAGCAACGTTAGAGAACACACAGAATTAGAATATGTTCAATTTCTGATTCTAACTCCCAGTAGCGTGTGAAATAAACGAGAAAATTTCACATGAGTGAAAAAAATATATTAACAAAAAAATTTATGTTCATGGTGAATTACAAAAGCTATGTCTGAGATTTTGACCTTTCTAATGAATAATAGTTGATTAGACTCATTATTATGGAACTATATAGCTTGCTGAAATTGCAAACAGTGATAATAAGTTTCTTTATTTTTTCAAGTCAAAATTTTGTGATCAATATTTCGACTACTTGTATGCAAGCTAGAGTTATGCAGATCTGATTAAGCTAAGGTACAATGCGATATGAGCTATGTGACGTCCTAAAAAAATCAGTATGACGGATGCTCTGAGATAGTGGATTATCTTCTAAACTTCACAATTCTTTAAATATGGATATCAAACGGAAGGATTGATGAAGTTACATACGATAAGTTACGTGACATTTTGGATGCAATTCAGCTACAATGTATTGAAATTTTTCAAGTATTCCATGAGCTATAGAAAAAGTTATTCAACTATATTTAGTGCATTCGTAAAAGCTTCCTAGTCAGAAGTTTTTTCAATACACCCTCTTCGTATTACATAGGAAATAGTTCAAACTCTGTTGTAGGACTGATTGCTTTTGTGTTCACTATATAAACTGTAGGTGGAGTATCTAAATGCAAATGTACTCGATACGCTTTGGAACAACTTTTGTTTTTTCACAAGAAACAATGATTACACTGTCAATTTCAAGCCTTGGGGATTCGGTATGTTTTGTTTCATTTGAAGTAAATTTTAGTGATGTATAAGTACATATATGTGTACATGAATAGTGTGACGCTACATTGCAGTGCTTCACATAATTATTGTGATAAAACTGTTAATAATCACTGTTAAACTATTAACACATTATTTCTCTAATGGGCAGGTTGTCAGAATTTAAAGGGTCGGCAATGTACTCGCTCTCTGAACTATATACATTGGACATGATTGCTGGGAACCGATCTGATTCAGCTCCCTTAATTACCCGGGTATCGGATAGTTTGAATTTGTATTTTCTTTTCTCCTGATCTTAAATACTAAACTATTCGATATCTTATAAGAATCGCAACTAACTTGTATTCGGTTCGAACTGAGACTAGGCAGTATTTGATTTGAACCGAATGAGACCAAAACTTCATATCAACTCTGTCACAAACAAAATACCGTTTTAGTGAGACATCAGCATCAAAATCAACCAAAATGTGATTTTTAGGAAATCATGTCAGATAATTGGGTGTTACCATCAAGATCTGTTTTTGATTGCAAATAAGATATATTAGAGAAGAAAGTGACAAATGAGAACAATTATGACAAGCGAATATTAAGAATTTAGAATATATAACGATCAACAAAAACTTATCGATTAAGTTACTGAATAACCCCAAATGTCAGGTTTTGAAATTTTGGATCATTAGTTCATGAATTTTATCTATAAACTTTTTCTTCGTTATCAATGGCTTCTCTGTTATTGAATTTGTGACGTCAATTTAGTTAAGATTAATTTCACCTGGAGACAAACATAAGCATTTGTGTTTTCGATGCTTGAGCCTCTCTCGTTCTTAGAATAAAGTTTATTGCTAGATGTTGAATGATCAAACGTGATTGGCGCGAATCAACTCTTTCCTCAATCTCCTAAATCTTGCCTGTGATGGTATCATTCTACGCCAATTTTTTCTCTTAATTCCATAGCAATATCTTCCGCTGTCTGCTACTTCTTAGCTACGATCATCTTCAGTTTTATAGCAATACCCTCTGTAGATTCTTTCATCTCTTTGGGTACTGCTTTTTTCACTGATTCACATGGAAACCCTTCAATATCTTCTGTGAACTCCGTCATTCTCTTCTCGTTCGAATGACTGATTTGTCAGTTGTCCTTGATTTCCCCTGATGTTCCTAGTCAACCAGGTAGTTGGATCACTGATCGAGTTAGAGTTTGCCTGATACCTTCCGTGGACTCCGTCATTCTCTTTATTGCATGTATTCTGTTGATTTGGTACAACGATGTCTGAACGACAGCAATATCGAGCAGCCTATGGATTTGTCAGTTGTCCTTGTTTTCCCTTTGTGCTGAGGCAAAACGACTGCTTTTTGACTCTGTAGCGGACTCGTTAGACACGCTTTCTCACGTTCCCAATCAACTAGCTAGATGGATGGTGATTTCTCTACGTTCTGCAACTAATTTAAATTGCCTGTTCTGCTGGTAAGAATACGTTATATTGTTATTTCCAATGCGACCACAGTGACTTCATATAGGCCTCTAGATTGAATGAAATAAACCTAATTCATACGTATTTGCGCAATATAGTAATAGACTTGTGAAACCAGGCTTGTAAGGCCTATATTCGCATCGTAGACATGACACCCGCAGCTGAGCTACGAGGAGTTAAAAATGGCTTGTTGGACATTTTGATTAATCTCCTCGGAACGTGCAAACGCTACTTTGATCCCTGCAGCTGAACGAAGAGTAGAGATAGATTGCTTGCGAGGTCAGGCTTGGGAGGCCCATCAACGAGTTTTCTCCAATCGTGTCAACGCCAATTCTGACATCGGCAGCTAGAGGGAAAGCTTGTGAGGCCTATATTTGAATCATAGATGTGCCAACGGCAATTTTGACACCGGCAACTGAACTAAGATGACTCTCCAGAACGTTTCAGCAACTGAACGGAGTTAGCTACCGCAGCATGTACCAACACCAATACTGATGCTGGCAGCTCAGCTGCCAGTGATCAAGGCCAATACCAAGATGCCCTTCCTGGCGGAAAGCAGCCCTTTAGTACAACAAAATCTCCCCTATTGTTTTAGTGTCCAAGTGCAATCAAACTTTACGTAAACATAGATAGGACAGAAACGACATGCTTTCTTCTGAAAAACCTATTTATTTATACCAAAGATAGAAGATTGCTGGCAATTTCTCAGAAATAGAATCGTTGATAGTGGCTAGCATACTCTAGAATGCTTTGTTCATGGATGTTAGTATGTATTTAACTGTGTCTATTTGTATGATTTCACATGCGTTGAAAGATAGATGTAATATACTGTTTGTACATGCAATAAGAAGAGAAATGTAGCTTGGAAGAACATTCTCCCTTCTTTGTGGTAGGTATCAACTTTCTAAAGTTTCTTTGAAGATAGAGTGAAAACGAATTATCTTATCGAATGCTCAACTGCTTTGCTAAATCAAAGCCCAAATTCTGCACTTGTTCTGGTTCGACCATCTTAATTATATTTTGAGCCCTTTTCTTGACTAGCAATGGCATATGACCTGTACTTACTATACTTATTCATATTATTATCATCCGATTGTCATATGAGTAGATATAATGCCCGACCAATACCAGGGCCGTACTTACAGATGTTCGCCATTTCCGTTATTGGATTTTGATTATAATTGGTTCCGAGGAGATGTAACTTCGATTTTTGCCACCTGTATCATCTTCAGAAATGAAAAGAATTTAAGCTCATGTAATTGAACAACATATGTACAATGATGCGTTGGAAGCATGGCTCACTTATTTATTTCTATTTCTATAATAACAAGAGAGTTTTTTTTTGATCAAAAAATTTTTGCAACGACCGAACAACATTTTTTTATTGAGAAAAACTTTGGACCTACTTTGTTCAATTATACACAAAAAAATAACACTCTTGAAGATGGTCCAAGTGGGATCGAAACTCTAGAGTAAAAAAAAAAATTGTGAGCGCATCACTTTATTCCAATACCTGCATTCAACTTACCAGTCAGTGAAACATATTCCAAACTCTTAGTACTGAGTTCTCAAGCAAACGATTCATTATAACTTTTCCTGTTGTACAAACATTCAAAGAATCCTCAACGTCTCCATTCCAGATATTCCACGTGGAAATAATTGTGAATATGAAATCTCTATGTATACATTTTTTGCTTTCTTGGTAACCACGGTTGTTAATAATAGATCTTCTTTGCAGATGTTAGATACAATATTAAAGCATTTTCTAGTATCTTCTAACTTACAAATTGCACTACACAATGATCCTCATTAATATGTAGAATTGTAGCATTACCAAATTGCCACCTGTCCAAGAATTTCAGACAAGTCGTCATTCGCAAAATATTAATTTTAGTTGACGGCAATGGACTGTTACATATTTTATTTGCACATTATGTTAAAAATAAACCAGTAGAACATTTCCTGATGTAACATTCAGTGTTATTTACAACTTTGAATATTTTTATGGCAGCAACGCAGATAAAAACAACACTTTTATATCTGTAACTATAGTTACAAGTTTTAGTGCTTTTCTGACTCATTATAAAAAGTAATGAACTACTTAATTCTGCCTATTATTATAATAGGAATTAGAATAAACTCAAATCTGAATAGAATGGTGTGGATTAGCGTCTCCACATACTTCATACCATGTATATACTGTCACTGTTACAAAAATTTCTTCTTACGTCTTTTTTGTACAATTTTTTTCTCATTCCATACCTATGTCGCCATCTGTATAACAAATTTGCACTAATTTTGTAAGTTAGTACTTGCTAATGACTCTTGATTGAAGGGCGCTAATTTGGGGAGCATGCGCGTCTTCTTCGTTCTTTGGTTCCTGAGCGGTAGTTGCAGACGGATTTGTTTTGAGCAATCTTGTAATTTTTCTAGTTGTGGTTATTTTATTTTATTAAAATCAGTATTTTGTCCATTATTTTTTAACGTTATTCCAAATTTAGTGTAATTTTTGCTAGTGATTTCGTTTGAAGGCGACCCGCGTGGTTAACCTTTTGATTTCAAAATTTATCTCTTTTATCCTCAATTCTCTGTTGGTTTTTTGTGTTCAGAATCTTTTAACAACCTTGCAATTTTTATACTTAATTAATATCTTTGTTCTAAATTTTTTTTTTTCTAAATTTTATATATACATTCAATGTAAAAGAAACCTACGAGATTTGTGGCTATCTTCGTTCCTCCCTTCACCTTCACTTACCTAAGTATGTTTGATGTATGAATAATTAGTGAAATTGGTTGATAGTACATAATTTAACTATATTTTGGATGCAACGCGTTGCAGATTTGTCATTCAATAACTCGTAGTTTAGTCTCTTACGTTGTTTGTGTAGTCTTTGGTTACCGAAGCTTAAAATATTTTGTTGTGGGCTTTAGTTTCCGTTTTTGAACTGGGAAATCCTACGAGTTTGTAATGATTGATCCAATTTTTTTTTGTAACGAACCACGTTCGTGAATTTATCGACTCGTCGCTAATAATCCTTTTTCTTGTCTTGCTAGACTTTGTATTCTCTTTGTTTTTTTTCTCTTCAATGCTCAGCGTAATTTTTTTACTTTGTAAATTTTCAGTGCACAATTTAAAATTAGGCGGATAAATAACTTCACTGATTATTTCATTTAATTTTTACTGAATTTACGGTTTATTCGTTTTTCAATTTGGATCTAAATTTATTTATTCAAGTTTAACGCTTCACGTTTGGAGAGAGCTCTCCAATTTTTCAGGAACCTCCTGTTTCAGTTGAATTGGATACTGGTTGGGTTATTTGTTTTCAGTGTAAACTGCTAGGGATCTCAGGAACCCGTGGCCACTTGAGACTAGTTTCTGACCAACTTTACGTTAAGAAGAACATTAATACGTCTACGAAATTAAGAAGAACATTAATACGTCCCGATGTTGATTACCAGGCGCACGGCCAACCTTAACACCTTCAAGGACCGTTGCGTATTTATCAAAGCCCTATAAGACGCAAGATCAACTTTACTTAATTCAGGGAACGTTCTTGCCTGACGTTGTTTTTGTGGCTAACAATTCGTCATTCTCTGCCGATACTAGTCTTTAGTTCCGCCTGAAGAGGATATTTAGCTAGTTTTTGTAACGTGATTTTGAACGTCTGTGACGTGCTCTTCAGTTTCCTTTTGGCTGTTGCAATGAGATTTTTTTTTGTATTATAGCTTTAACCATTTTCGTAAGTTACCAAATTTTCTTAAATTATAATTTTTGGAATTATTTGCTTTGAATCAATAATAATTTTGTTTATAATTGATTTCGACGTCTATGCTTTATTTCTTTCTTGCTGTCGCTATTGTCTCCCAGAATAGTACTTTTTTCTCCTCTGATCATTTCCTGGGAGTGGCGCCCATTTCCTATTTTTCAAGTAAAATATTTCCGGTGCCCTTATTAATAGCTGGCCTGGGTCTTTCAAGGTAGGATATTCCAATACTCAAATTCAGTGTCAATCAGAAGTACATTAAGTTTTTGCTATCAAATAGTGAGAAAACATTACCTTTTTAAATTTCCTACTGCCATCTTGGAAATAGGAAAAGGTACAATACATATATGCACACACACAAACACAAACTTATTCATGTAAATATATTATCAAGTTTTCGTATTTACACAAAACACTAGACACTACGACATTTTAGCTTAAGTCAAGTATTGTAATTACCAAATGTTCTAGTTGTCTTTTGTGTAAATATTTTATGGCCCACTGTGCTTTCGGCTACAAAATCTTGTCAAGATCCTTCTCAGAATTAATTGCCTTGGTTTTTCTGAATACTAACATGTGCAAACTATCTAGTTTCATTCGTAGTATTGCCTCGGATTCCCTCTATATTCTGCATGTTTTTTCCTCCAATGTTTTGGAATCAGTCTATCCTCGACTCCTATGTGATAAAGTTTATTTTCTACGTTGATTCGATTGAGTTGACTTTTCGACTTGTTGCGTTTGTTGGTACCTGCTTTTCGCAAACACCCAAAACCAACCCGAGTCGTAAAGTAATGAACGACAACTACACAAAATATGTTTGTTTGATTCACGATATATTATTAATCACGTCAGAATTAACAAAAAAAAATCATCTGATGCTTTGGAATTAAATTGCTAACTTTGCTCAGCAATTCTTCACAGATTAGTGATTTTAGAAAAATCATCAATTTGAGGAGTATTTTTGGATATCTATTAGTTTCATATTCTGAGAAGACAATTTTAGAATTGGGACCTATTCGTTTTTATGCGGTTTAGAGAGAATTGAACGTGAGCAATCCAGGCTCTCATTCTTATGTCGACTACATACAACCCAGAAATATCCGATTCTGAAAAAAATAGATGGAATATGCTTTGGACTGTCTAAATGTCCATTTGAAATTATTTTATTACTAGAATTCATAGAGTTGTTAGGGAACGACTACATTTATATTTCAGAATGTCCATTTCGAATAAATTTTGTACCTCTCTATTTGAAGTATCTACTGCACCGATGTTTTGCAGTTCCGGAAGAGAACAGATAAATGTATTTCGGCCCTTATACAGGACACATATCTCTATTATTAAAATAACTCAAATAATGGAGTAACATCTAGGAAAAATTTCTGTCTGGTCTGGAATAACATTTGTGATTTATAAATCCTGAAAATATTTAGATGCTTTGTCTTGTGATACTTCTGTCTGGCATTACACTCGGTCCTAATGAAGATAACAAGGTGGATAAAACAGTTTCTGTCTCAGTGAATGGCAGAGTATAGTGTGGTATCTTTCATGTTTATTCATTAATTATTGCTGGAATGTGATGTTTTACTTTCGATTGGCCCTGTATCCTTCTTAGATTAATTCAGTTGTGAGAGTAATCAATTGCGGGATAAATCTGTTCAGTATAATAATTTGAGCTTTCATCTGTTCAAATTCATTCTCTGTTTATTTCATATAATGCGGACTGAATTGCAAACGGTTCCCAATTAATTTCTCTTGCTTGGAAAAACGAGTTCAATATAATTTTCTCTGTCTGCCAAGCTCAAATCCAGGTTAACCAATTAGCGGTAATTATTACGAACCCAAACTCCATCAATATACCGTGGAATAAACTACCACCATTTTATTCGATAATCAAACATTCTCTGGAGACAGAAAACAATGATTCAGAAAGAAATCACATATGCATTTTCACATTTTCTATTGAACCGATCTACGTCAACAAAATCAGATTACCATCCTCCACAATCACTGAGCTTGAAATCAAGCAGTTTAGGCAAACCTACGAAACAGCAGCTTTCATTTAGTACCAGTTTCAAGTTAACTTTTTGATAGATACATAATTTGTGCACGAACAAACTCAAAAATACCTTTTAATCTTTATTGTTTAGTTATTGACTGACGGGAGGTCATGTGCTGTACCTTGAAATAATAATTTGATCTTCATCAAAGCTACATAAAAAAAATCCCAGAAAATTACCTACAAAGCTACAAATTCAAGAAAATAAGTAACGGGTAGTCATGTACTGGCCTAAATTGATTATAAAAACAGAAGTAGAACTCATTCTGATACTAATAACATCGGAAGCCGTATGTCGATATCTTGTGTAACTCGCGAGATATTGAAATAAATAGTTTCTTACAAATCAGCATCTTCCATTTAGTATCTGTTTAAAGTCTGTAAGTGCTGTAGTGACGCTGAGATCTCAGCGTCACGCCAGTCAGCCAGCCAGCCAGACAGCCAAAGCTATTTGGAAATTACTGCGGTACTTTCTAACGGAAGTCTGGGACTATGCTCTCCAGAAAATATTCTGAGGATATACATATTTTCAGATGAAGTTTTCGAGAAAAAAAAAATATTTGTATTTGACAAAAAAATTTACCCTCGATGAAAGTTCTCATTCATATTGAAATTACTATAAATACAAGAAGATCCATATTTTTCATAATTAACAGGTTAACTGGACCTCTCGTTCTAAATTCCAGTGTTTTTAGCGCATTTTTTGGAAAAAAGCGCTATTATATTCACTTTGGCTGTCTGGCTGGCTGGCTGGCGAGACGCTGAGCTCTCAGCAACTATACTATTCACAGACTTGAAACTGGTACTAAATAAAAGCTGCTATTTCGTAGGTTTGCACAAATTGCTTTAATTCAAGCTCAGTGATTGTGGTAAATTAAATTATTCAATTACTTGTTACAAGTGAAACAATGTCCGTAGGTATATATGACATTAGGGATATAGCAACTAAAATTATCAAAGTAGATAAAAATTTAGTTACAACTTTCGCCGCGGATGTCACTATTATTATGTACAGTTGACAAATCTGTCCGGGCTTCATTCAATGACTTGTTTGACGCGAATTTGAAGCTTATTAGAATGAATTATTATTATTGGATAAAAATTTGTTTACTTCTGGTGTATTTCTTTTATATAGCTTTGATAAAGATCAAATTATCATATTAAGGTACAGCAATTGACCTCCCGTCAATCAATAACTAAACACTGAAGATTAAAAAGTATTTTTGAGTTTGTACATGCATAAATTATGTACCTATCAAATAGTCAACTTGAAACTAGTACTGAATGGGAGCTGCTGTTCCGTAAGTTTGTCCAAACTGCTTGATTTCAAGCTCAGTAATTGTGAGAGATGGTAATTTAAGAAATCTTTGAAGTAACAAGCATTCATGAGCTGTCAAAAATGCGCTTTCATCATCTAGATGATTCTTCCATTTTTTCTTTAATAATAGCGTTTTTTTTCTTGTAAAAATGCGCTAAAAAATTAACAAGTGAATCTGAGTTATTTGGAAATAACTGCGGTACTTTCTAACGGAGGTCTGGGACTATGCTCTCCAGAAAATATTCTGAGGATATACATATTTTCGGATGAAGTTTTCTAGGAAAAAAAAATATTTGTATTTGACAAAAAAAATTGCCCTTGATGAAAGTTCTCACTCATATTGATATTACTATAAATATAAGAAGATCCATATTTTTCATAATTAACAGGTTAACTGGACCTCTCGTTCTAAATTCCAGTGTTTTTTTTTTTTCTAGCATGAATCTACATATAAGGATTACTTAACTATGAAGAGAAAAAAAATTCTTCACGAAAATCATACGCACAGAAATAAAAACAGTTCATAATTATCAATATGCGTTAAGTTCGGAATGAGTTCATCATAATTTCAAATTCCTCTTATAAATGAGATTCGGTACTATTCCCGGAATAAAGAAAGTTAGAATAGAATTGTATGTTGGAGGGTGAATCTAAATATTTTTTGTTGTTTGACAAAAGCAAAATATTCAATGAGAGCAACTTCTTTCTGAGATTTAGGATCGTTATTCATCCTACAGTTGAATTGCAGAAAAAACCATTTTTTGTTCACTGGATTTCCATTATTCTTATTTGAAAGCTTTATTTGAAGTGATAATCTCAAAGTTTGTGAAACTCAACAGGATTACATAATGTTCTGAGTATGAATTCTCAAAAATGAGTAAAATAAGAAGTGAATAATAAATAAATTACAATATAAAATAAAGTCATCCATATCAATTAATGTCAAGAAAAATTCAAAATATCTCTAAACGGATCGTGTGATGCAACTTGCAGAGTGAAATAAGACTATTGTAATGTTTATTGCTTGATGAAATCAGTTTGTAATTAAATAAAAGTCACTATTTAATCATTTAAATTGAAATAAAAGCTTTATTCTTCTTATGTCACTAATAACACTATATTTATATATTAATCACCTAATTTTAATTTAAACAAGGTCACAGATAATTATATTTCACTATTTATATGCACTGTTCACTTTACTTGACACTGTTCATTATTTATTTCACACTACTACTCTTACTACTGTACTGTTCTACACATCTTTTGCTTGGCCTTATATAGAGAAATATTGTTTTCTCGAATTTTCCATTTCTCGACTCTTTCCATTTCTAGAAATCACTAGAGGCTTCCATTGGGAGGGGGGATGTGCTGCGACGTGGTGCGGCGTAAGCGACGACAAGAAGCTCCTTCCCATACTACGTCGTCTTTACGAGCTCCCCCCTCACTCTCGCACGTCACAGTATTATCACATTTATCTTATAAGTACATTCTCCTCCTAATAATTATGAAGTGATAGATTGGTCATCGTGAGATCGAAATCAATGGTTTTATATAAATTTTTAGTGACATGTGGCTCTCGGTAATCGATGATTATTGACAAGAACTATCATGTGTATATGGTCTTCTTATTTTCACTTATTTTTCAATAGTTTAATAGTGATCTCGATAAACAAATAAAATATCTTGGTTCAGGAACGTTGTATCAAAACGGTACCACCGGAAAATAGGAGGAAATTGGAAAAGGAATATTTTATGGAACCAGAAATATCAGTCTCATATCAGTCATTTTGTGTTTGAACCTATACATTGCTCATCAATTGAGTTTTTCGCAAACATTCGTTATAATTTTTTGTACAGATTTTTTTTTGTTCGATATGTCGTTGTTTTTTCATGATCCAAAAACCAAAATCTCGACTGAAAAACATTTTTCATCTAATGAAGCTAATTGCTCTCGAGATTTTGAATATAATCAATAAACCAGCTGTAACCAAGAATTAAACCAGAAAAAAATCCTTTCTGAAGGGCTTATGAATTCCACTTTAGCAAAAGCATTTTTAAATAATTTGTGCGTAATAGAAAAAAATAAAAACAAAAGTAAGAATTATGAATGCATTTTTAAATATCAATTATATATTCATAGTGAAAACTCAGGTTTGATTTACTTCAGTGAGTGTATAATTATATAGAATCTATTGTCGAACAAGAAAATCTAGTTATGAAAGTGAAATCGTTTTTTAATTGATCTGCGATATAAAACTTGACATGTGAATACATCGGCAACATTTTGACGGTGACATGATAAGAGTGAAGACAATTATGTTCTGAGACATGCAGGCTCCTTCCGAATAAAATTCATAATCATCATAGAAATAGTACTTTCTTTCAATCAAAACTCTAATTGATGAAAGAATTCTCATTTTGAAAGTGCAGGCTCTGTGGATTATAATATAATTTTTTTTTCGGGAAATTACAAGTTTTTTGTTATCACCTGCATTCAAATATTTCCAATAGACAGTTGAAATACAATGCTTCCTAATTTTAGATGGAAATATAACGAGTAGAGGTGGATGCTGATAACTTGATTCATGTCGAATAGCTAACAGAGGTTTCTAGAATCTAATACCCTATTCTAAAAGAGTGTGGAAGTGGGTTAAGACATGTCTGAGTTTTTTTACTGTACAATATAATATGAGAGTTTTCAGTTTTCTCTGATTTCAACTAGTTTTCTTCAACGGTATGAGAATACCTGTGGTATATTCTGTAACAGTCGTGCATTTTTGACCAAATTGTCGGGAACTCCTACACATTTGACCTGTTGCTCTGAATTTTCACTTATTTATTGTACATCTTCTGAATTTATTAATATGATACTAGATAAAGGCATTTTTACTTACTTGTATTAAGTAAAAGGAAGTATTGTGAAACCGACAAAATTCACTTATCGAGATTTTGATGGAAATATCCGTTTTGAGCATCTCTAAATCCATTTTGACTATTTTCGGTTTGATGTCGGTACATATGTGCTTGTTCGTTCGTTCGTATGCGTTCGTCCGTTCGTTCGTAACTCGCAAATCTCAAAACTGGTTGAACGTATAATGTTGAAATTTTGTATTTAAGACTGGTATAGGGTCTGGTTGTGCACCTCGCATTATGGTTCCAATCGTCTGTAACGGAAGTGCACTTCACTTGGAACTTCTTTCAAATTTCTTCAATAAATCCAGAATTATCAATCGTAGGATGTCGAAATTCAGTATTCGAACTTGATGTTGTATCAGAATGGTTATCTGCTATTTTTGTATGAATCGGCCAAGCCTGAAGTGCACTTTACTTGGAACTTTTTTTCTAATTTTTTGCATAAATCTAGAATGATCAGCCATAGCATATTGAAATTTAGTGTTTGAACTTGCTGTAGCATCAAAATAGTTATCTACTATTCTTGTATTAATCGACCAAGCCGGAGGTGCAGTTTATAAGTATAACAGACATTCAGAATTTGCCGTATAAAACAATCAGTCTAATTGAAATGATAAGGTAGGCAATGATAATCTGTTGTCAATTTTTTTATTATGTTTGACATTTTACAGGTCAAAATATTATTGAGATTATATCAATTATAATCTGGAGTGACAGAAAACTTTATCAAATAAGTTTGTGTGTATATCAAATGATGTATAAGTAAGTCATGTGATGTTCACGTCAGATTTTTTTTGTATGATCTCGCTAGTAGCAAAGATTTCATAATAGATCCAATGAATCCTTGAAAAAATGGGTGGGAATTTTGATGATTCACATTAATTAGAATTTCATAATATGATTGGAGGAAAAATTATATCAAATCTGTATTTTTAATAACAATATTAGGTTTGAAATGGACACCAATTTGTAAAGTCTGGAGCCAAGTAAATATGATGATGAAAGTTCAAAATGAAATGCTGTTATTGTGTGTATCATTCCACATAATTCTGATCCTAAAAGCTCAAATTCGTAATTTACAAACAAAAGTTATTGAATAAAAACGTACGATAGGTACTTTCAGGTTCAGGGATAATAGTTCACTAAATTTTTACTATCTACTCGACTGAATTTTGAAATGCTGTCTGTCAAGAAAAAGTGGAACAATCTATTTAACTCTGGAATTGTAACGTATTTGAATAAAATATACGACAATTATCCACATCTACTGTTCGTAGGTCCATTGTCAGTATGACATGACTAGACTTGGCTAACAATGTTTGAACAGGCTCCGTAGAGGAAATAGACCAATTTGAATACAAACGCATCTATTGAGATGTAATACACGAGTGCCATGTGTTCAAGGGGCTGCATTAATGAATATGACCAAAATGATTCAAAACGGATCAATCTATGGGGTGGCCATCCATCTTTTGTTGTATCAAAACAGACTGTTCATGTAATGGTGTAGAAGAATGAATTTCTGTTAAATAGAAATTGATATTTATATTGCACACAGTTTTATCAGTACATGATGCTATAAATATTTGAAATCAAACTTCGAGGAGTGATTGTTTCAATTTGCGAAATCACACAGAGCGTACCCAAATGGATGATAAAAATCGCAATTCGCATTTACATCTATGTTTCTCTCAAATCGCTTCATCAAATGAGAAGGTTAACTCGATTTCTGTTCTGGTCATTTACAGTAGTACCTTTTTGAACCAAAATAACTGAGGCGGGATCATCTCGAGTTCTTTTCGGATAGTCAAAGAAATCTAGTTCCATGCGTGATATTCATGAAAGACATGAAGTATTCCAGAAGACAGATATTAAACCAAATGATACATTCTATTCAGGCCTACGATTTCATGTACATTAGTTTGGAAAAGTCTGTAATATCAACCATTTTTTGCGAAGCAAAAATCAGTTGGTGTTGATTTGATTCTTCGTTCTCTTCAACGAGAGTAAAAAGTAATCCTTAGCGAGACGGCAGGCAGATGTAAAACATCTGAATTAATTTTTATTGAAAGAAGTGAAAATGAATGTAAAACAAATGTTCAGATCTTTGCTAATAATAAAATAATTATTTTATAATACGTAATGAAAATATGTACAAAAGAAATATGTTTTAAAAATTCATCTAAGTGTCTGTCTGTGATTTCAAAATGAATGCAAAAATTCAATTGAGAACTGCTTTTAACACGATGCCAAATCATAAATGACCGATTTTTGAATTTTTTGTCTATCTGGAAGTTTGTCATCAATAAGTTCCAAAACGGCCTCACAAATTTCAATGACTATTCCATTCGTAGTATTTATAACAAGGTTAACAATGCTAAATCGCCATAGAAACGGTGCATATCAGTGAGTATTTGGACGTGTAGAAATACCATCGGGTATTACACTAGTGGTCAAAGTGAGTATTTCACTCAAAGATGTGGATACCTCCAATTGGTGCTTTCTTCGTATTTAATGGAATATTTTTCTGAATATCTTCATCAATTTCATCTTCTGATCTATCACCAAACCTTTTTGAACTAGTTTCTTTATCAAAACGCAGTTTATTTCTTTATTATTCGTCAAAGAAAATGCAAGAAATTCTAATTTTTCAGTTTGACAGAAGTTTGTTTACTCGTTCCTATGAAAATTGCGTGACTTGTTACTAGATTTATAGAAAACTAGTTTGACTCCTGGAATAGTCTTCCATATATCATTTGTAGTTGAAGTATTATAGACTATTATTGTGGTGCAATCACTCATGCTTATTGTGCTTGTGAATACCACTCGTGCTGCACATTCGTGGTATTCAAACGCAAGCACAATAAACATTCGTGATAGCACCACAAAAATAATCGATAATACTTGAACTACTTATGGTATAATATATGAAAATTTGATGGATAAAAACTGGAGTTTCAACTCAAATTTCAATGTATGTTCCATTACGATATCTTGCAGGGTTCAGAAGATATGTACATGAATAATTGTATGCTTCGTGTCTGCGTCAGTCATAGATTCAAAGTGTGAGCGTGAATGTAGAAATTATGAGAAGTAGGTATGCGCATGCATCATGGATTAAGTGGGGAAAGAGAAAATACTTTCTGCCACATTGTCAAGTATGCGAAATCTATGTATCATTTGCGCGATCGGTCCGATTATTTGCATTTCTGTTACAGAATCCAGTTGCTCTCTTGAATGGTTATAATTATTCATTCATTTTTCACGGTTGTTTTTTCCGATTATGGTGACCCATGCAGACGAAGTTGCTGGCACTGAATGGTATACAATATATTTATTCGTACAGTATCTCAAATATCTATTGACAGTATATATATATATATATATATATATATATATATATATATATATATATATATATATATATATATATATATATATATATATATATATATATATATATATATATATACATTCCCACAATATAATTAGTTTGTCTTGTCAGAAGTAGCGATACACACAAGTAAGTACAGATCGTGTTCTATAGTAATGAGGGAAGCACTGAGTATTGTTAGAGAGAAGAAAGCGACGTGTCGTAGGAGTCTTTCTTACCACGAACGCACATACGTACCGACACCAAGCCAAAAATAGTCAAAATGAATTTAGGGATGCTCAAAAACAATACTTCCATCAAAATCCCGAAATGTGAATTCAGTCGGTTTCACAGTACTTTCACTTTGTACTTATAATTAGAAAGAATATTCGTGCCGCATACGGAGCCCAGATAATAGAACAGAGTCAAATTTACCATTACATTTGTGGTAAAATCAACTCGCAATCTAGAGCACTCCCAAATTCACACTCACAGTACGGAACACTCAATTATCACCTTTTTTCATTCGTATACTATAATACCAATTATCTATTATGTATTAAGACTTTTGGTCATATATTTTGAGAACCGCAGAAAAAATAACAAATAATCCCTCGGTTCCAGTGGTTTCAACAAGTTGGACATCTCCATGAATTAAAATATTCAGTATAAGTGAGTGTTATTAGACAAAATTATATGATTTTTTTGTGAATCAGATGTGTTCTCATCATCAAATTGTGTTCTAGACTTACTAACATTAGTGGTTAAGATAAATAAATTTTTAAAATTGAACTGTACTTGTTTTTGCTGTTTATCTACAGGAAATTACCGAAGAAGAGCAATAGTATCTTCTAAAATGAGATTAGAAAAAATTATACTCATCATTGTTATCTTCTAAAATATAATTCATCAGGAAATAACGATTTATATTTAGTTTTGATTGAAAAATTAGATCTATTGTATCAATATTTGATCTTCGATTGAGGTAACAACGATTCAATATTGAAATTCTCGAAAAATTTATTCGCTTTTGTAGATTGCTATGTATATTACAACTTCGAATTGATATATGTATAAATAGACTAGGAGCTTGTGACAGATGAGGCAATTTTATATCGCATGCCTTTTCTGAGGATTGATGATTTACCTCTAAAAAGTAATCAGCCATCTTGGAACATCCATCATATTGGATTTGAAACGATATTGAATATACCATATTGCATTATCGCAGGATCTCCGTAAGTTTGTCTGTAATCAGAATTGCACTATGAAGTAAGCATGAAATATATTCTCTAAATTTGTCTAAAACATAAGAGCTAATGAAATCTTGAGGCCAGTTTCTAGTAATATTTAAAGGTATCGAAAGTAACAATGCGAATAGATCTGAAATCAGTGATATTTGAATCATTTAAATTCATTAGAAACCTCATCCCTTAACACAGGCAATAAATGTCTAGTTCATGCACGGTGGAGATGGGTAGTAACTGGGGCACCCATCCATCACCGTGATCAACACCTGCCAAAACAAGGAAATCAAATCTGAACTGAATACGGTCCACGGCAGGAAATGAGTATACAGAAACTAGGATATTCAGGCCAGCAAGAAAATTAAATTGGAGAGACACTGTGAATACTGACAATGAAAAATAACCAATATTAAGAATGGATCATCAGCCTAGGTTATCAAATAAATTAGACATCGTATGATAGAGATGAGTCTTAATGGATACAATGGAGTCTTTCACTGTTTTTTTTTTTTTTTAAATTTGGATCCAAAATAATGACTTTAAAGTTTGTCAAACTCACCAAAACCCTGTAGTTTCTTGAATACCTACAATTTTTTGAAAATATCATCTTATTTCAAATTTTGTAATAACGTATCAATTGCCAGTTACCCAGCTGTCAATAAGAGTTGCCTACATTTGAACACGTTTTACGCGCGCTTTATGCGCACGATCTTTCACATATATGTATAGCCTCCGTCCAAGCACGAATATTAAATGTTTTGAATAATTTTAGTTCCATTATGTTCGACAGAGTGAAATACCTGCTTTGTACATCCCATGTTCTTGAAGTCCAAATATATTTTAAAATAAATTAAGGCACCAAAATAAAGATAAAACATTTGCAAAAGATTGTTCATATTCGCTTTAGCAGATGTGACGTCTCTTTGCATACCGCGAATTATTTTTATAAAAATTATTAATAAAAAGTGTCACCAAATCAATTTTTTTTGTATAAAAATGTTCGAAATCACTAAATCTATCATAATAATAGAAAAAAATTAAAGTTTTTTTCTCGAAACATCCTATTGTTGAAGCTGACTGGATTAGTTAATATAAGTATGGAAAATCAGGGAATTCAAAATATATAGTTTTTTTTTTCTTATTCTACCATTTCGGCCATTCCTTAATCCATCTTCCGGAGCGAAAAGAATTATTTCGTTTAAATTTAAATTCATACATTTATTTGGAAATATTGTGTGTGTATCTGAATATAGTTGCGATTATAGGTTGAGTAAAATATTGGTCAATTATTGCTTAGCTCAACGTTTACTCTTGGAGAAGGCACATTGCATACTCATTTTTATACAGCGTCTTACAACAACTGGTGGGCAAAATAGATGACATGCACTGACAACCCGTAAGGGTGATTATTAAAAAATACATAGCTCAAATATGATTAAAAGTGATGAAATAATTAATAATATTAAAAAAAGCGAGAAGAAGGAGTAGTTTTCGATTGTCAATTACCACAACCGACTTCTATGGAGGATGCTGACTGAATTTATATACTTCATATTACATTGGATAAAATGGTTGACGCTTACTGGATTTGTAAATAATGTGAAAGATATATTTCTGGGATTTCAGTCAATTTATTTAATTTTAATTCTTTTCTGCCTAACAGTTTCGGCTGCACCTCAGCCATCGTCAAAAGCGAGAGGAATTATTGTTTAAAAAATTGAAGTTATACATTGGTTTAAAATGTTATTGATATTAAAAAGCGGAAAAAAGAGAAATTTTCTCTTGTCATTTAAATTACATGTATGAATTTGAATTTAAATGAATTAATTTTTTTTGCTCCTGAATATGGCTGAGGTGTAGCTGGAACTGTAGAGTCAGAATCAGAAAAGAAAAAAATACTTGACTGAACTCACTTATTTCCAATACTTACATGAATCCTAATATTTATTTGTCCTTAAGGCTGAGAAGTATATCATTATTGACCTAACGTGAAGCTCTCAGCCTATCTTCCTTCTTCATTGTTCAATGTTTGAAATTGAATATCATAAGTCTGTAATTTCTTGAAAATGATTTCAAAAATTTCAATCTGGAAAATCGCATTCCATGTAGCCATCCGTTCTCTTTTCCCTGGATACTGTCTCTTTTTTCAGGCATCGTCTAGTGAGATTTTCGGATCGCGGCTGTGGTTTTGGAGAATTTTCAGAGCTAGTAATAGTTTTATCTGCGATTGTATAAGAAGTGACAGCTTTTTACATAATTTTAAATGTGAAAAGTAGGTTTTTATGTAAAACTGTGCAATAAAACTTTTATTGCACGATTTCAGAGGGAAAGTCCATCAGCTCTAATTATCAGTATTCAAACATCTACGGGATTTCGAATCTAATCTATAACACTAAAATCACTTTTCAACTTGATATTTTAATTCGAATTGACAAGAACATTTAGGTCAACTTTAACGAGAACAGTTCAATTCATAATATCGTTTCCCTAGTTAGTAGCTGTCAATATGACATTTACAAAAGAGAAAATATTAATATATACTTGACTGTTTCACTGAAATCAGGGCGATTCAAGTTAAAACATTGTAAGCCACACGTGTAAAAAGTCTCTAATGCACTCACGGAGCTTTAAAAAACACTCGCTTCGCTCGTATTAACAACTAAGTCGCTTGTACATTAAAGAATGTTTTTTACTCTTGTATCTCAAATATCTATTAGAATTGTCACCTAAAGTCTAAACAGGAAAGTTCTTAAGACTCTGAGATGTGAATCGTTTATATTATTTTTATATTTTTTCAAGTCATCTAATCGAAGCCAAATATATATAGGATACTCATTGTTATCTATAAGATATAGAACTCATATGTCACTTGTTTATTTGTGGATGTGAGATATAGTATTCATGTATAAAGCACAATTTTTCTTCAGTAAGAGGAGTTGTACTTGGAATAGATTATTTTTTGTAGAGATGAGCTTTTCTGTACTCTTCCTTTTATATGTAAGAACAAAATATGATTATAGAATTCATCGAAGGATTTGGAGAATAAGATATGAATGAAACTCTGTTGTACTTATTATATTCCGTGGAATATGATTTTGATTATATAATACAAAATTTCTCAACTCACGTGACGGTCAATCAGTTATGATAATCCGGTTATTGACACGATATAAGGAGCAAAATGTCATACTGTGGCTGTTCTACAGTCGCATCAAAATTATTATGGAGAAATCTTCTGGTACGCCTCTGTCCTGCTCCATTCACTTTCCATTGTTTCTTTATAAAGTCTCTGGCGATGCGATCATATTATATCGTTTTGCTTTTATTTCTTGGTCGGTTACTTTACCGTATAACGTCCTACCCAAGCGTCCCATGACCGCTCAAGTAGAAATCTTATTTCAACGATTTCAATCGTTCCGGTATTAGGTTTAGGAAATCACAGTTTATAGGCTTACAATGTTTTTCTATTATATCTGAGAGACTTCTTACGTAGCTGTACATATTATGAATAGAGATTTAGAAAAACACGAAACGAAAATAGCCGATCAGTTATTGATAATAATTAATCCTTCATATTTGTCTATTACATGAGAATCAGGGCATTATTATTTTATTTCTTTGATACACTTTCGTCCTTTGAAAGGTTCAACAAGGTATTCAATTTTCACAGAGATCAATTTCTGTGAATATACAACAAAAAATATAACAGGAATTGGTATTTTTCTTCTCCAAAAACTGTCAATGTGTGTAAGGCTTCTTTGTACATACATACATTCATATCAGTCATGGAATCATGTATTCTTTTCGATATGAGATTGACAAGAATTCCATTCAACTTTCATCCAGCAATAATTTTTTGCCACATACTTCTATCTTATTTAGCTTCTTCCACATAAAAAATTTTATTCATACAATTTCGTTCATTCTCCTTTTTCGTAAATTTGCCCTCTCGCAATGAATCACCAGTAGTATCCATTCACCTACATTCGGTGTTTATTTAGAAACGCTAGGTTCAACATTCTTCTTCTTTTGCTACTTTCCAACTTTATTGTTTTCAATATTACATCCACACAAACTTCACGCAAAAATCTCATTTCCACAACAGTCACTTTCCATTTATGCTCCCGTAGTCATGCCCGTCGCCTGGAATTTACAACTAAATATCAATGCAGGTAGAACGGAACAGATAATAAATAGAATGTAGAATACGCGTAGAAAATCCTGTGAAAATGGAAACATCAAGAAAATGTTTGAATAATTTTTGTGTGGTAACTCTTGCAACATTGAAACAGGGTATATACTTTATATCCCAGAGTATGGATGAGGCATTCCGAAAAAGGTCGTGGGTGACAAATCGTTATTCGAATATTGTCCAAATTAGTGAGTTTACGATTTCAAGAATATCCAGTCAATATTCAAAATAATATATCGTCAGGATGTTTGATGAACCAATAATATTGATAGTCAAATATATTCTAATTTGTAAAGTATATTTTTGTGGCGTCCACATGGGCGATAGGTCGCGACGTAAACGATATTTTAAACGTCAGAACTGAACTTCAGACTCAAAATTGCAAGATCATCGAATGAGGGTGTATTTACGATAGCGTTAGCACTAGAGAAAGAAGAACAGGGGATGAAAATGAGAAATGTTGGACTCATGACATATATAAAAACATACAAGAATTAGTTGCTCTTCATTCATTTCTACATTGCTATGAAAGACGAAATAAAGTTGAATCCTCAACTGATATTCCAATAATACGACTACCGAATTTAAACATGGCACAATTTCATGCAAGCTTAAAATTCAAAGCTAAGCTCATTCACAATCAAAATTTGTAGTCTGCACACTTTGGACTCAAATTGCAATTCTTGCACTGTGCAAGCTTTCATTTCGGGTCTAGTGAATTAGCATGCGCATTGCATCTCACGTACTTTCCATGTATTTATTTAACTTGTGTTTTTGACACTTAAAATCGAACAACTACTCTCTATTAGCCGCATATAATTGAACGTCAAAACAGTAATACTGTCTGAATAGTATATCATGCTACAAGGACCGAATGACTGTCATTTTTGTCCAGGATAAATTTAACTGCACTTGCTGAAGACGAGGGCAAAGCCCAAGGCGTAGCTTCGTGCAGCCAAATTTTTCTGTGACAATAATGGCAGTCGTTCAGTGTCCGTGTTGCATACGAATCTTTTTGTAACAAGTGCATCGAAGTTCCCTCATTATTGAGCTCTAAATAAATTCGGAAGCATTGAAACTATCTTATCGATTTGACAAAAAAAAATTTGCAATTGCGATCACATTACAGTGAACTAATACAATAAAACATAACTTACATGATTTATTTTTCACATTTTCTGTGCTAACGCGTTCACAATCAATGCACACACTATTACGGACTCATCCTTTACAAAAAATTTCTTTCAAATATCAATTTGACATATACCAATGAAATAAAAAAATGGAAGAATCATCTAGATGATGGAAGCGCATTTTTGACAGCTCATGAATGCTTGTTACTTCAGAGATCTCTTACAATTACTGAGCTTGAAATCAAGCAGTTTGGGCAAACTTACGGAACAGCAGCTTCCATTTAGTACTAGTTTCAAGTTGACTATTTAATAGGTACATAATTTATACATGTACAAACTCAAAAATACCTTTTAATCTTCATTGTTTAGTTATTGACTGACAGGAGGTCAAGTGCTGTTGCTTAAAATAATAATTTGATCTTTATCAAAGCTATATAAAAAAAATACACCAAAAGTGAACAAATTTTCATCCAATAATAATAATTCATTCTAATAAGCTTCAAATTCGCGTCAAACAAGTCATTGAATGAATCCCGGACAGATTTGACAACTGTACATAATAATAGTGACACCCGCGGCGAAAGTTGTAACTAAATTTTTATCTACTTTAATAAATTTTAGTTGCCATATCCCTAATGTCATAGATATCTATGGACATTGTTTCACTTGAAACAAGTAATTGAATAATTCAATTTTCCACAATCACTGAGCTCGAATTAAAGCAATTTGTGCAAACCTACGAAATAGCAGCTTTTATTTAGTACCAGTTTCAAGTCTGTAAAAAGTATAGTTGCTGAGATCTCAGCGTCACGCCAGCCAGCCAGCCAGCCAGACAGCCAGCCAGCCAGCCAGCCAGCCAGCCAGCCAGCCAGCCAGCCAGCCAGCCAGCCAAAGTGAATATAATAGCGCTTTTTTCGGAAAAATGCGCTAAAAATCCAACGGCATCCATGATCCACAATTTTCATTTTTACCCAGAGTAGAAGTCCGTTTCTATCACAGAATGATCGAGACGAATTTTTCCAGTTAGGAAATAATATAAACATCAGAAAATACTTGGGGAGCTCACACTGGGGCTATTTATACTGCATCAAAGATGATTGAGACATACTTGATGCTGAATCCAGAATTATTTTTTCCTATAGTAGAATCAATTAAGATATATTTTTGAATGTAGACGAACTGCTGTTGAATAAACTCCTTCTGCAATTTTTTCATTGATTAACTCTATTTTGATTCACGTCAATTTTCATGTTAATATTCGATTATTGGACACAGAATTTCATCTTTTCAGATTCTTGTACATTTCAATTTGCAATATTTCGATTTTAGTAAAAAAAAAAGAGAATAGGTAATATCAAACCCGCCTTTTATCCGATTCGTTGTGGCAGATTGATATTTCCATAGCCCTAGATTTTATTCGTAACAAATTCAGAGGTGCTGAAAATGTAGTGTTGGCATCTCGGACGCAACTTGAATGGTCTTGACACCTGACGATGTAAAGAAGGTTCCATGCAATGCTTTCAGAAATTCAAGTTCAGAAGTATTAGTTTGAAATTGAAGGATATAATCATGAAAATATGCGAAAATATTCCAATTTATAGTTAATGAATGTTTTTGACCCACTGTGAATGTTAGGGATACAGTATATTATCTTTTTTAATAATATCACTTGACAAACTTTTGTTGGAAGTTCTGTCGTCTAAAAATCGGATACTCTTCAAATTTGACTACGTATTTAACAAAAATTGGGAATCGAAATTATGAATTTGATGCAATATCTCTTGCGAATCATTTAGCAAGAAAGCAAGGTGTTTGAAAAGTTTTAGATGAATTCTTACTTACTTGTACTGAATACAAGAAAGTATTGTGAAACCGACAATATTCACCTATCGAGATTTTGATGGAAATAGCCGTTTTGAGCATATCTGAATCCATTTTGACTATTTTTAGTGCATTTTTTTAAAAAAAAAACGCTATTATATTCACTTTGGCTGCCTGGCTGGCTGGCTGGCTGGCTGGCTGGCTGGCTGGCTGGCTGGCTGGCTGGCTGGCGTGATGCTGAGTTCTCAGCAACTATACTATTTACAGACTTGGAACTGGTACTAAATAAAAGCTGCTGTTTCGTAGGCTTGCACAAATTGCTTTATTTCAAGCTCAGTGATTGTGGAAGATTAAATTATTCAATTACTTGTTTCAAGTGAAACAATGCCTATAGATATATATGACATTAGGGATATGGTAACTAAAATTTATTGAAGTAGATAAAAATTTAGTTACAACTTTTGCCGCGGCTGTCACTATTGTTAGGTACAGTTGTTAAATCTGTCCGGGACTCATTCAATGACTTGTTTAACGCGAATTTGAATCTTATTAGAATGAGTTGATATAATTGGAAGGAGAGTTGTCTACTTTGGGTGTATTTTTTTCATATAGCTTTGATAAAGATCAAATTATCATTTTAAGGTACAGCACTTGACCTCCCGTCAGTCAATAACTAAACAATGAAGATTAAAACATATTTTTGAGTTTGTATATGCATAAATTATGTACCTATCAAATAGTCAACTTGAAACTAGTACTAAATGGAAGCTGCTGTTTCGTAAGTTTGCCCAAACTGCTTGATTTCAAGCTCGCAGTAATTGTGAGAGATGGTAATTTGCAAAATCTCTGAAGTAACAAGCATTCATGAGCTGTCAAAAATGCGCATTCATCATCTAAATGATTCTTCCATTTTTTGGCTTTATGTCGGTACGTATGTACGTATGTATGTGTGTATGTGCGTAACTCGCAAATCTCAGAATTCGTCAAACATATAATGCTGGAATTTTGTATAAAAGACTGGTATAGGATCTAGGATCTTGATGTGCACCTCGCATCATGGCTGCAATCGTCTGTGCACTTTACCTGATACTTTTTAGCGCATTTTTTGGGAAAAAGCGCTATTATATTCACTTTGGCTGTCTGGCTAGCTGGCTGGCTGGCTGGCGTGACGCTGAGTTCTCAGCAACTATACTATTTACTGACTTGAAACTGGTACTAAATAAAAGCTGCTATTTCGTAGGCTTGCACAAATTGCTTTAATTCAAGCTCAGTGATTGTGGAAGATTGGATTATTCAATTACTTGTTTCAAGTGAAACAATGTCCATAGATATATATGACATTAGGGATATGGCAACTAAAATCTATTGAAGTAGATAAAAATTTAGTTACAACTTTCGCCGCGGGTGTCACTATTATTATGTACAGTTGTCAAATCTGTCCAGGATTCATTCAATGACTTGTTTGACGCGAATTTGAAGCTTATTAGAATGAATTATTATTATTGGATGAAAATTTGTTTACTTTTGGTGTATTTTTTCTTATATAGCTTTGATAAAGATCAAATTATCATTTCAAGGTATAGCACTTGACCTCCCGTCAGTCAATAACCAAACAATGAATATTAAAAGGTATTTTTGAGTTTGTACATGCATATATTATGTACCTATCAAATAGTCAACTTGAAACTAGTACTAAATGGAAGCTGCTGTTTCGTAAGTCTGCCCAAACTGCTTGATTTCAAGCTCAGTAATTGTGACAGATGGTAATTTGCGAAATCTCTGAAGTAACAAGCATTCATGAGCTGTCAAAAACGCGCTTTCATCATCTAGATGATTCTTCCATTTTTTTGAATTTGAATGATGAGATGTTGTGTTTGATTATATATATATCCAATGATGCGTGTACAAGTAAGTCACGTGATGTCCACGTCAGATTTTTTTATGTTCGGAAGCAATACTCTTAGATTTATTACTTCTAATCACTAACCTCCTCCCAGTGGGTCAGTCGTATATTATTGTTTTTCAATAGTATCCAAAAAAGTATGCTCAAAGAATTAGGAACTTACCCATGGGGCATGTTTTCAGTTTTATCAAATTGCAAACAATTTAATAATGATCTATTGCTTTAAGCTTGAAAATAAATTTTGAATGATGGAAAAAACTTTTCAGAACTCATTTTATAAATAAATATGTTTTATTGGGTATAAGTTCTGCAATTTATTAGAAACACAACGTTTCAACAGCAAAGTGCTGTTGAAACGTTGTGTTTCTAATAAATTACAGAACTTATACCCAATAAAACATATTTATTTATAAATTTTGAATGTTCAGAAAACATTTTCAAATTTTGAGAAAAAAGACAAACGACAAAATAGTAAGGTCAGGCTGAAATAGTGACACACATACACAAATCAAATACAAATTTCTGACGCATTGATATAAACTGTAGACTATAGCTGTATTCTTTCGTCCACGGAATACTGGTCTAACTGATCTGGTTCACTATATGCTTGTTCTTTCGTTTACGGATCAGTTACCTCCACTCCAAATTTCAACTACTCTAGATCACCAACAACTCCTCTAACGAAAAGCTAGAGAAATTGATGTGGTTCATATGTATTTCAAATAGGCGGAGATCATAACATTTGAACCATAAGAAATGGAAGAAATAACTTCAGTTGGACAAAATGGAGAATTTTGTGATAATTCATCCTGAAATTGAATTATTATTATTAAACATGTGAAAAAAATCACATGTATTTGTTTTATATATCCAGAAAAATACTTTGTATCAAACTTTTCTGAATATTCAGTATCAAATGAAATCAAAACAAATTTTAAGTTAATGATCACAGACTAACGCATCAAATGTTTGGTTTTCTTCTGACTACAACAGATCATATAATCTCGACGCCATTTTGAACTGATCTTTAGATTCAGTTGAATCAGTAATCCTTAAACGAAAGAATACAGCTTATATCAACAATATGTTAATTTTAAACAATGAACCTACCAAAACATGTTGAACTAAGCAACACGATGTACATTGGTGGGTAGTTAAAGCTAGCATCCCTATCCTTTCGTATTATCTAAGCAAAAAAAAAATGTTGCTTTGAAGCGAATCATTGTGCAGTATAGAGAAGGCTCCGTTGTACTTCTTCAATTATTATCTAGGCTGGACCACGAGAAAAAGTATATACCTCAAGAAAGAATGTTTCTCCTCTTCCAGCTCTTTGTAATTTCTGAGTTCCACCCTCTTGCTTCAAGTTCTAAAATCATACGCTCTTCTTTGATGCATAATATATGATTATATATTGCTTGAAGCTTGAAAAATATGTTCTATCGATTTTGGAATAGAAACCTCTTGGATGGGCTTACAATAAATTAATATAGTTTAAAGATTATCATTCTTAGTTTGGCAGGGAGATCTGAGAAAAATAATTTAACCTTAGCTCTTATGAAGTGTATTAATACTGTTGTTGCATTTGAGTATCAACTGGTATATTAAAGTATTTTTATGTCGTTATATTAATACATTTTAATACCTGTTTAAGATTTACGAGATATTCAAATTAATGCTTTCACTTAAGTATCCATAATACACACTTATAACCTGTTTAAAAATCAAACACATGTTCCCAAATGTAAGATACAATCTGGTTCTGGTCAATGATTTGATGGCTGTATTAAGGTTCGAGTTAACTCGTCACATTTACGTTAGCGAAGCCTTTTATGTTATGTGTGTATTTTTGGTGTACTTCTCGGAACGCGCTCCACGTTATTTGCGTGTCGTGAAGAATTTACAGACCACTTAAAATTACGAGCCATCTTGCTACGTTAAATAACGATTCCAAATTTTATTATTCAGAGGTAGTTCGTCAGTTGTAATCGTACACTTGATAGATTTGATTGCCGATAATCTGAAATGTGATGTTTTGGATTTATGAAATTTTTTTGGGACATTTTTCGAAATTAGCCTAACCTTGGATCTATTTTAGTTGTGATAACTCATCTTGTAGAAATATTTGAATGAAAAAAAGAACAGTGTTCCTCTTATCCACGGATGAGACATGTTGATACGACCTTATCAGATTTCTCTATAAATATTGATTCTAACATCCTGACATTTTTCAAAGACGATTTAATTTATAGGAAACCGTTTTTCCTGATATAATAAAAGTCTATAATATATTTGTGAGGAAATAATAGAGGTTGCTGTGATTAAATATAGATGAGAACAGTAACTATAGAGCAAAATTTTCCCATACAATCCGAGTTATATTGTCGTATTCGTTGTCTGACATGCGTGGTACTCGCGTTTCACTTACAAGGTTACAGAATGGGATACGTAACAGCTAAATTACTGTAATTTGCCTCCTTCAATGACAAATTTATGTACATACATAATTACATCACGGAAGACACACAATTTCATTTTTTTCCTCAAATATACTCGGAGAAGAAAGATGTTATAAGAGGAAACGTTTTAAAGAAAAGATAATGTGCAAATTTTTTCATGGTCATTACTGCAATATCAGCAAATAATGTTGTATATTTAGAGCAAAATAATTTTTTGGTATGTTTGCCGCGGTTCTTCTCGTAATGATGTATGTGACCGATTATAAAAACTCATTTTTTGTGATCGACATGATCTACAAATTTTTGTTAATAAGTAAGGACGTTGCTTGAAATCAAATTCAAATGATTTACCATTCATTTTTATAGATGATTATCATTCATAGTAGTTGAATGTCCTATTGTAATTATTTGATGACGTACAAATATAAAAGAGTGACGTCAGCGTGAAGGAATTGATTTGCTCCGGTCTCCTACTTGTAGAAGACTGTCTTCAACAGTGAAATCATTGAATTACTTCTCCAATTGGCTGCTGGGTGATACATCTATCAATGATGTCAAGAAACTAACTTTACGAATTCGAGTTGAATTCCTCGAAAGGTGTTGTGAACAAAATTGTTATAATCATTGTGACTGATTCAGTGTCTACATTGAATTGTGATTTATATCAATTTATATGACTATTCCATTCGTAGTATTTATAACAAGGTTAACAATGCCAAATCGCCATAGAAACGGTGCATATCAGTGAGTATTTGGACATGTAGAAATACCATCGGGTATTACACTAGTGGTCAGAGTGAGTATTTTACTCAAAGATGTGGATACCTCCAATTTGTGCTTTCTTCGTATTTAATGGGATATTTTTCTGAATTTCTTCATCAATTTTATCTTCTAATCTATCAGTAAACCTTTCTGAACTAGATTCCATATCAAGATGCAATATATTTCTCTATTATTCGTCAAAGAAAATGCAAGAAATTACAATTTTTTCAGTTTGACAAAAGTTTGTTTACTCGTTCCTATGAAAGTTACGTGAGTTGTTACTAGATTCATGGAAAACTAATTTGAAAGAATCGTTTGACTCCTGGAATAGTCCTCTATATACCATTTGTAGTTAAAGTATTATAGACTATTTTTGTGGTGCAATCACTCATGTTTATTGCTGCACACTCGTGGTATTCAAACGCAAGCACAATAAACATTCGTGATAGCACCACAAAAATAATCGGTAATACTTCAACTACTTATGGTATAATAAATGAGTATTATTGTGATTATAAACTTCAGTCATTTTGATATATTCAATCTTATTGCTTAGTTGAAGCAGAAGCATGCTAAATAAATCAGTGTATGTTTAAAAATGGCAGGGTGACGTGCTTGTCTCACTTATCCGATAGTACAAGAGCTGATTAAATTTAATTCTTTATTCGAACTGATAATGATTGTGGATTTATCACGTTCAAAACCGATTTAACGTCTCAAAACAAAATCGCCGTTTATGATACGTGATTGCTCTTAATCTCAGGGAGATCGTAGGTTGAGTGAGACTTCATGAAACTAGGCTTCGGGCATACCCTGGGCGCCACAATATTGTCTTTTTGTCCGCAGGACACACAGCATTGAAAGTACCTGCAATAAAAGGTATTGGGTCGGACGGAACGGTGTGACCATACGATGGCCTTCAGCATTAACCAAGTGGTCGAGCTAGTAATTCACTTACCAAGTATTGCGCCTTCAAACAGAGCCAAGGGTAGCTAAATGCTCTGAAAGAGAACAGGTAGGGTTCCTCTTTCCACGAACATATAAAACAATCTACAATTTAATCTAAACAAATTGAATGACTTTAATAGCAAAAAAAAGGAATAATAAAGGTTAAACAAGATATGAGCAATAAACTGAATCTGAATTCACCAACAAAAAAATGAATAACTAATTAATAAGCAAATGAACTTAATATTGAATACAAAAAACAAGTACTAGCTGAAGGCTAAAATGCAAACAACGCACCTTGGCAGACAGCGCGCAATCCCAAAAAAAAACAACAACCGAAGAAAACGATGCCTATACGTCTAGTCCTACACTCGCCGAAGCTCACAGAAAACGTAATAAGGGGCTTAGCTCAATCGATTGCGCCTCACAAATTCGACATATAGCGCACGTACGAGCTACTGCGCCACAACTACTGTGTCCAAGAGGCGTTTGACAGTAACGTAAAAGAGTAAAACAAGAAAATATATATTGTGCTCGTAGCTGCCCTAGAAGCACCACAAATGAACAAAATAACAAAAAAAAGGACGGTTCACTTAGCTGTCACCACTAGGCCTCTGGAACAATGGCTTGACATCGACTGACCTTGGTGAAGGCGTCGGACCAAAGTCGGTCAAGGGATGGCGTCAAGTTTAAGGGTCCTGGGATGGTCTTCAGGATCCAGGAGTCGGTACTCACGTCACTGCGTGCCTGGCGGGCGACTAGGACCTCGCCTTGATAGACTTGGCGGTTCTCGCAACACGAGGTCGCGGCCGTAAGTTTAAGAAAAAGCCCCACAATGGGCTGCTCGATCGTGGACTGGTTCCACGACACTTCACGCGACCGGAGCAAACGCTGATTCAATTTTTAATCCCGCAAATGCGGCTTTGAACATTCAAAATCCTAAATAAAATCGGCACAATAAAAACTTTATGGCGCGACCTTCTGTTCTCTCGCACTTTTCTGCCTCGACTTAACTTAATTCATCTTTTCCGCCCAATCAAGAAAAAAAACCGTTTTTACTTAACTTCCAGTAATACTATTGGTTTCAGTTAATTGAGAGAAATAAAGAGAGAAGAGGGAATGGCGGGAAAAAGGATTATTAGGGTTAAGGAATTTTATTGTGAGTGTTATTTCATTCTAATGTTTCTATATTATGTGCTAAGTGTTGTTAAATATGATTTGGATGTAATTTTAACTTTTAAATAAAAATGCGTTTAATTATTTGACAATATCTGAATTCGCGCTGTCTGCTAGTGACCCCTACGGCAACTTTTTCAACTAAAATTCAAAAACTCTTGGACTTGTTCGAACGACAACTCAATTAAAAATTATTCATCGATCTATCAAACTACAATAACAAATGCTTTGTAAGTAAAATCTGATTCCATTTGAAATAACAATTATCAATATTTTCAAATTGTAACTGAATGAATGGATAGCAGTCTAGGATATGGAGAATGGAAAAATAGGAACAAGGTGCGAAATTGGAACGTAACAGATTTTTTCTGCAAACAGAGAAATATATATATCAATAAATTTTCTGTAGGAATTTGTTCATGGTCGTTCATTCAATTATATTAACGAGTACTTCGATCCCATCTTAACGTCAAATTCAAATTTAATTCATGTTCCGCGAATTGCTGCTTGAAGGCAGGAAGGCAGCACATTTCACACACATCAAATACAGTACCTAAACAAAAATAAATAAGAGCAACAAATGTATTTATATATTGCTTCAATACTGACAAGATGAAATCTTCAGAAGGTGCAAATATTTATGATAAGCGATTGATGGCTCAATTGTATGACAAAAAGTCGAATTACGATCAGAAGTCTTAAATTGTAGCCCCAAATTAGGCTTTAATTCAGTCTCAACGTGGATGAACTATGATTAGGATGTAATTGATACGATATTTTTTTGTTACAGGTTAGTATCCACTTTCATATCAACGCTTTGGATTTGCGAAAAGGATGAGAAATATCATATTCGCACAGTAAGTAACTTAAATGAGGATTGTTTTTACAATTTTTGTATAAAAATGAAATAAAACAGTAGATATATCCGAATGACCTTATTGTTTATTGCTGATGCATTTTTGCATTCACTTGCTGATACTGACAAAATTGCATGTATAAAAGTGTTGACTGCTTCTTCCGGCGACTGAAACCTTTGACCACGTAGTCCGTTACTGATGTTTGGAACAGTAAAAAAATCGTGGGACTTGGATCGAGACTGTAAGGAGCGTGCTCCGATAATTCGACGTTTTGCTACTCTAAAAATTTTTTGCGTACTTTCATTGTATTGATGGAGGATGGTTTTTTGAAGCCATATACCAATTGACAGTAACAGGTCTTCGATCTTGCAGAGGAATTGTTGTTATATGATCTGCTTTTGGGACCAGCATCATGACCATCTTTTTTGATACTCTTCGAGAACGGATGATTTCTGTTGGATTTTCTCCACCTTGGAATACCCAATTAGACGACTGGCATTTATTTTCAGGTTTATTTGAGTAAATCCACGATTCATCACCACTCACGATATTGTACACGTTTTAATAGTTGTCCGCGTTGAACATAATTCTCCACGCAAATTTTTTTGAATTGAGGTTTTTGATATCCCTCAATGATGCCTCAATTCCGCGATACGTCACATGTCGATCTTCGTAGATTGACGTTTTTCTGAGTGACTACCGTTTTTGAGGGATCTATTCTTGGCTCGTCGCTAAGACTAACTTGTTCATCTTTGAATTCTCCAAACTCTCGACTCAAATTTTTTATCGTGAGTGGAGATTAATGTGATAAAACTTTGTTCTATGAGGAGACTATTGAAAGCTAACTGCAGGAATGAGAAATTCACTTCTGCTGATTTTACTTCTGTAATATGATAGAGAAAACCAGGCCCTGAAGAAGAATTGATCTAGTCAATTTTCCCAAATTTTACATTATGCATTCAAAATTATCATGATATCTGAAATTTTTCATTAATTGCGGATGATTGATATCGTACAGTTAGTCAATTTTCAGGAAATTTAATTACGAAACATTTTTTTCCATGTGTAGTTTTTTGATAGAATAAATAGCTCTGGGGATATTCTTGATTTCTTGTCCGAAAAATCGAATATAACTATTATGCACTCTCCAAATTTTGGATGGAATGATGATACATTAATTTGTACTCTAAAAGCCAACTCTCTGTAAATAATATTGCTGACTTCTAGAGAAAAACCTTCTTTTTTTTGCTAATCTCTTGAGTACAATTGACACCTCCCTCAAATCTGCAGTAAAGTTGAAGGTCTGACGATTTTTAGGGGAGAGGTAATGAGTTTCGTAGGGTGGGCAATGCTCTCCTTGCCCCTCCTCGAAATATTAAGCATTGAAACACATAATTATTATTCGATTTTAATAAAATCAATATGTAACATGAATAGTCACATAATTCCGCTATTTTATGGCCAGTTGCACCGCTCTAGCTCAAATTTCAAGTTTCACTTAAACAAAAAATATCGAATCGGAATAATGACACCAATGTTCATGTCATATTCGACTTTCAAGTCTTGATACGATTTTATTCAATTAAGCGACACCTAAAATTCAAGGGACAGCGGTGCAACTGGCCATAAATGTGCAATTGAGTATTCAATAATTCGATCATTCACTTGAAATATTGCGCAAATCTGAAACAATATTCTTTCTCACACGTAGGAAATTCTGTTGAAATCTGGGTACACGTAGAAGTTTAAATTAATTCAATTTGTTTTCAAGTTGTAATTCTACTTTTTTAATTTTTTCTCGTTTTTTGTTACAAACATTCGTCGTGTTTTGCTTTAACTAAATCTTGTTTGCTCGCGAGGATTAAATTACAAATATAACAAAGTTGGACAAAGTTTTTTCGTGACAGAAAAAGTTTAATGTCTGATATTTTTACCGAAGATTCAAAAACGTTTAGAAAAATTCCAGTAAATTATCCGTGATTCAATCATCCACATTTTGGTTTGTCAATTTTATCTATTTACGTACCAATTCAATGATATTTGATGTTTAGAATAGTAGAGTATAGAATATTTAGAATCTGTATATCAGGGTTGGCCGGATACACTATCTTTGGAAATCATATTCCAGGAAGTAATATTTGAGAGAGCCATTTATTTGTTTTTGTCCAAACAAACAAATAATAAGGAAATGCAAAATCACAAAGTCAAGATCACCTGTGATGTGAAGTTGTCTATGAGGGATCCTTTTTGTTTTGGACCTTCAATAATTTTGTTGATAATGGTTTTTTACAAATGTTGTAGGAAGACATAACATATCATTATATAAAAAAAATATTGTTCTATATATCAAATTTTATATTATACATATGCAAAAATTACTTGAAGAGCTGATGATTGGGTCAGTAATGAACCCTGAAACGTCCTTATAGCAAACAAAAAATAATCAATATGGAAAATTGAATAATTCATGTACAAAACCTGGATCTCTCAAGGCCTTCTTCATTTCCAACAAATATCATCAACCGAATCCTCCAACTTCTACAAGTTTCAAAAAGGCTTGCAAAATATTGTCAGGAAAAAACTTTTTTCTTCAAATACGATCGGTATTCCCATTATGACCAGAAAGCGTGCATCTGTCGATGATTTTTTCATCTTTCCTATCATAGTATAAATTTTCAACTCTCAAAAAGACATGTGATATAAAATCGGAAAACTCCCACCTGTCACCAGCTCCCAGTCTATATTTATAAATTTATAATCAAAACGATTTTATGTAATACAACAAATGGAAATATTTCCATGATTTGATATTTATTTCATGTTAAAATACTGGTTATCTATTGCGAAATGTGTTAATAGGAACATTTTCCCCACGGATATTTCTAGAAATATATTTCCAATAGTTATGCAATACAGACAGTGTTTGTATATCTGCCTTTGGGTACATAACATCATGTCGAGTGAAAAGAAAATTGACGAGATTGAAAAATAATTATCTACTCGTTGTGAGATTTTGGGTGCCTATATATCTGCTCGGAGTGAATTTTTAGGTATAAATACTGAAGAAACTTGGCCGACACCGTATAGATAAACGGTTTAACGAGTTAGTATTCAAAGGTTTTGCTTATTCATTTTTACTTACTTGTACTAAGTACAAGGAAGTATTGTGAAACCGACAGAATTCACCTATCAAGATTTTGATGGAAATATCCGTTTTAAGCATCCCTGAATCCATTTTGACTATTTTTGGCTTGATGTCGGTACATATGTTTGTTCGTGCATGCGTAACTCGCAAATCTCGAAACTGGTTGAACGTATAATGTTGAAATTTTGTATTTAAGACTGGTATAGGGTCTAGTTGTGCACCTCGCATTATGATTCCAATCGTATGTACCGGAAGTGCATTTTATTTGAAACTTTTTTCGAATTTTTCTAATAAATCCAGAATGATCAACCGTAGGATGTTGAAATTCAGTATTTGAACTTGATGTTGTATCAGAATGGTTATCTGTTATTTTGTAAGAATCGGCCAGGCCAGAAGTGCACTTTACTTAAAACTTTTTTTCTAATTTTTTGCATAAATCTAGAATTATCTGCCATAGCATATTAAAATTCAGTGTTTGAACTTGTTGTAGCATCAAAGTAGTTATCTACTATTTTTGTATCAATCGGCCAAACCGGAAGTGCAGTTTATGAGTATAACAGACATTCAGAATTTGTCGTATAAAACAATCAGTTCAATTGAAATGATAAGGTAGGCAATGATAATCTGTTGTCAATTTTTTTAATTATGTTTGACATTTCATATATCAAAATATTTTTCTCTGAATTTCATTTCGTAAGCATGACAAAAGCGACAAAATTGGATCAGAACATGCTATTTCATACAAATTTGAAATTAATTTTCATTATGTTGATTACATGGTCCAGCTTTAATTTCATCATCATTGAACATCAAATATGATTACTTATCAAATCTCTTAAAGGCATGAAATCCACGACTATCTGACGGTCTAAAAGTACAAGGAAATATTGTGAAACCGACAAAATTAACATATCGAGATTTTGATGGATATATCCGTTTTGAGCATCCCTGAATCCATTTTGACTATTTTTGGTTTGATGTCGGTAGGTATGCACGTATGTATGTATGTATGTGCGTAACTCGCAAATCTCAGAATTCGTCAAACGTATAATGCTGAAATTTTGTATGCTATAGGATCTATCTTGATGTGCACCTCGCATTATAGCTGCAATCGTCTGTGCACTTTATCTGATACTTTTTTTGAATTTTCCGCATAAATCTAGAATGATTAGCCGTAGGATACTGGAATGCAGTATTTGAAATTGCTGTAGCATCCAAATGATCATCACTTATTTTCGTCCCAATCGACTAAGCCGAAAATGCACTTCAGATTACAGACTTTTCGATTTTTTCTCATAAACTTAAAATAATCAGTCGCAGAATATTGAGATTTCGTATCGAGCACTTTTATAGCATCTAGTTGTACACCTTGCATTATGATTGTGATCGGCTAAGCCGGGAGTGCAGTTTACTCGGAACATTTTTTAATTTTCCGCATAAATCCAAAACGATTGAACGTAGAATATTAGAATACAGTATTCAAGATGATAGTACTGTCTGAATGCTCATATCCTATTCTCATTGAGATCAACTGAGTCGAAAGTGCACTATACTTGACGATCTTGGAATTCAGAATTGTCAGCCGTAGAATTCTGTAAACCCAGTATTTAGGAATGTTGTAGTATAAGAATGATGACATACTGTTCCTCTAGCAACCGACTAGCCGTGGAATGATGAGATTTGTGTTTGATCATATATATCCAATGATGTACAAGTAAGTCACGTGATGTCCACGTCAGATTTTTTTAAATAAAATTCTTTGAACAAGGAGCGCTAGTTTGTGACATGCTCATCCATTGAAAGCTCCAAAATATTCATTTTTCTGCTATAATACAATTCTGGGAAAAAAATGTTTTCTTTATACAAAACAGTTGTTATTAAAATTGATATCACAAAATAATTGTGACAATAAATTTTATGCTGTGGAACATTTGATTATAAAATTTTTATACAGTTGTTATAAGTTAGCTTGGAGACAAGATTGAGTTGCATGAATCAATTCAAAATTGTCAAATATAATTGTATCATTGATCTTTAGATATCATCGGTTGTCCAATTTGTTATTGCAATTTCAATTTTCTAACTGCTTCACTTAAATTGACTCGTATATTGAAGAGTTGACTTAACTGGCGGTCAATTCCGAGGTTATCTTGTTTCATGCAATTAATATTTATTAGTATGCCAAACAGTGTTTATTGAGACTTGTAACATATTTTAGCACGATTGAGCGTTTTCATGTGTTTACCGGCCCTCTATTTGAGGTGGTATGCTAATTTTACCAGCAAACTGTTGTTACTATGGTTATGCTGACTTACCGCCCATGGGCAAAGGCGGTAAGTAAAAAATTGTGGATTTTCACAAAAAATATTCATTTACTCATCTTTATTTTCGTAATTGAATATTCGCAATAAAATGTCAAACTTGACAGCTGACAGCGAATAAACAATCATCAGTAGCAATTCAATTTGAGAAAGACGATTCACATCCATGTTTTGGGTAGATCTTCCAATCGTGCAAAAAATTTTGTAAGCATCACGGTCAATGAGTACAGTACCGATTTCGTATAATATTTGGAAACCTCGCCAAGGCTCGGCCTCCAAACTATTATTCTCAATCGGTAAACTGTACTTACTGACCTTAATACTCTAATAACTATTAGATTTGCAATACCCTAGATTTTTCATTTGTTTATTTAAGAATACCACGAAACATATGTGTCTTAGAGATATCTCTCAATACTTTTTCTGTAGCTTGGAACTGAAATGATTCATTATTTTCAACGAGTTTCTTTTAGCAATATGCTCCAAGACTTGTCTTCATGGGAAATCCAATCAATGTTGTATATATTGTAAAAATATCTCAGCTCTTACTAACTAAAAGTGAATACACCAACTGTACAAGGATGGTTTGAAAATTTTTCGGCCTTATAAAGGAAACGCAAGATTTCTTGACATTTTCCCCCTATTTTCCTACATAATCTTGCAATTTAATACATTCAGTCCAACGATGCTCTAACTTTTTAATATCATCAGAATAATAAGATGCGTCAAAGTGCGAAATGAGCGTTCGTTTCAGCCTCGACCTCTTCATTCGAAGCTATTCTTCAAATTGGGAGAAAAATCGCTGAAAGCCAAATCTGTCGAATACGGGACATGCAGAAGCACTTGAGAACAAAGTTCCTTGAATCTTTCCGCAACAATGCGAAGGTGCATTATCATGGAGAGATAGCAGCTATCTAGTAATAAAAAGTAGTAGGCCCAATGATAGTTCTGCCTTTTTCTAATTAGTCTATGACTCAGAAGACCTATGATTTTTCCGGCAAATAGAACTGTTCTGGCTTTTTCAGGCGCACTTTCCCCTACTTCAATTTATTGTTTGGACTACTACCTTGTCTCTAGCGTGTAGTAAATGATCCAAGAGTCATCTACATTGAAGAAACGTGGAAAAAACTTCAATTAGTCTAGACCAGTGATTCCCAAAGTGGTCCACGTGGAGCCCCTAGGGTCCACAGTATACTTGATGAGGGTCTACGTTGGCGAGAAAAAAAATTGAGGGTTCACAAATTGTAAGTGGGAATCCAAAAAAAGGGATTTGGGGTTCACCAAAACAAGCAAAATTTAGAAAGTGGTCTACGAGAAAAAAGCTCAGGAACCTCTGGTCTAGACACTTTTGTACCATGTTCAAATGAATAAGTTTTGATCTACTCTTGACAGTTTTCAGAGCTTTCGTAATAATTGGAACTATATGTTGACGTTCGTCTACCATAGAATTGTGGATCTGCTTATCGATCCTTGAGCGTCTCATGCGTCCATCATTCTAAATTGACGTACGTCCACGTTCTAATTCAGTCGCTCATTTTTCATCTATCGCAAATAGAGGAGCAGATTCTTCTGATGTATAATCTTATTGATTTTTCATCTCTGCCGGTCAAAACAAAGTGCTCAATTATAGTTTGAGTCTCAATCTCATCGATTTCATAAGGCAAACAGAATTTTTCTACTGATGGTCACTGCTAAAACAAATTTACTCAACACACAAGTCTAAAATTTCGCACAGCGTCATCTGATGGTTTTCACTTAATTATTATTTGAAGGTGGAAGAATAGTTTTTGACTGAACATTGCTCTTGAGTGTAACTCAATAAAGAAATTTATGATATAATAACAGTACGGTCATATTAACAATATCTATGCATTTTATTTCATCTTTGGGTTTTCAATTCACATTCTAAATTTGAACTAATCGAATTTTGAAGAAAAAAGTCGACCAGCTATATGTTTCTTTACAATTTATGATTGATTCGTTTACGTTTCAACGAGATTGAAAGAAAGTATTTCTTTCCCGAAGAAAATTTCGCATGGTATTAAAAACCAAATCCATTTATTTCAGTGCAGAGTACACGAAACGTCTACTGGAAAAGTTACAACTGGATATAGAAATATAGAGAGAAAGAAATTAGAAATAAAAGTTTTAATTCGTTTTTCTTGAAATACAGCAATATATTCATTGCGCAATTGTATAAATAGGTTTTTGTAACGATTTATTTCTATTTAGAATAAATTATCTAGCAGTGTAAAAATATACCAAAATAATGCCAGCAGTAGTAAGAAATCGCTTTGAAAAAGTTTTATTTGTTGTTGTTTTATTGTTAGTAAGAGTAATGTCTGAAATAAAGTTGCTTCTTTGATATCGGTTTCACTTTTTGAGTAACTGTATCTTTGAGCATTTTTTACTTTTTCCAAAAGCTAGTATACAATAGTTATTGTACAAATAGTAGGGGGTGCATCACTTTTCTTTATGAAAGCTTGATATTTGTATGGATATTTTAGCATCATGAAATTGAATAAGAAGAATCTCTCGACCTAGGTTCGAACCCGGTCCTTTAATTTCAACGTAGTTGTTCACGTACAATTTCATGTAATCTTAAGAGATATATGAATTACGCAGGTATCATTTCATACTTGGGGTTCACGATAATAGAAAATTTTTGTGAAATATTGTTTACATAAAGCAAATCGCGATAAAAACAAAAAAAAAATCTACTCTCATGTTCACCAATCGATATAGAATGAAGAATTATCAAATCAGTGGAGAGCTGCGATCTATAGCGTGTCTGACAGTCCAGCTGTCTACGTGACCTCAAGCGAATATAATTGGAAACGAAATATCATTTTTCAAAGCCACATTTAGAGCATATTGAATATTCGAGAGAAAATTCAAATGATAGCGTTATTCGGAGGGGAAATCTTCTCTACCCAAGAAGTTTTATTTGAAGTTAATTTCTTGTGGAATTACCGAAGTCATACTAATCTATTGTCAAAAGTTGGGGCTAGAGCACTAGTCGATAATAACATACCGGGGCGCGGCTTGCACTGTTCCAGAAAATAGAGATATTCTGATTGTTACTTATGTCTTCCAAACTCAGAAAGATCCAAAAAAATCAACTACGGACCATTGAATACTACACTTTATTTTGTGAAAAACAAGCACTACGTATTTTATGGACTCTAAAATGTGCTCATTTGTCGGTTGTTTAAGTGAGCTTCGGTCTTTTGATAAGTGCCTGTGGTTTTTGGAGCTAAAATAGGTAAATCGATGCAATTACATCCTGCCTGATGGGCCGCTACGAGAGAGTCCCCGGTTTCCCATTAGAACTTTTCAAATAATAATTAAGTTTTAACTTTGTAGTTTGTGAATTCTTTCATTAATTTTATTAATTTTAGCATTAATTAACACTAAACAGTTTCACTTTGTTAATAAAATTGCTTTAAAGTTTTACTAGAGACTATTAAATGTGCATTACATGAAGTTATTCCATCTCCTGTTTACATTAAATCACTGTGAATGAGGAAAATTACCACGATAAAAAAATACGTGGAATAAAAGAGAGCAGGGAGTACAGAATATTCAACAGGAACAATGGTGCTCCAATTATAAGAGTTATAAGAAAAACGCTATTGTCTTCAGAGTTTATACACTACAAATTAAATATTTCTATATCTTTTTCATCAACTAATTAGGAAAATTAATATTTTGAAAGTAAGTTTCAAGAAAATAAGCTTGTATTAGGGTTTGTACAAGTAAATAAAAATGGAAGGATATGAAAAGCTAGTGACGTAAATGGCAGCACCCGTGAAATTTAGTATGATGAAATCAGGTACGTCCCAAAAAAGACACTGAAATCACGTGAGTATCATTTAGTGGCGAAATAAGGAGGGAAGACGCTCATAGTTGAACAAATTTAATTCTCAAAAGTTTAGCAGGGCGCCAAAAAATGTGAAAATATTGAGTAGATGACACAATGTAACATAATTGCGGCTTATAATTGCTTTGATTTGAAAAAATAAAATTACAGGCGAAATATTAGAAATAGGTACAGACATTACAAACTGCAAACATACGTATAACCAATATGTGTTTTCTATATTATGATGACACTGTATACCACAGACGTATTTGCTAACCTAGAATGAGAGTCAATAAAACATTGGCATAGTAGGAACTGCAAAAAAATGTTTTTCAAAATTTCATATTACACATTCTAAATACCCTCACTCAAGGTTCTTTCTCCACGTTTGCGCCTATCTTTACCATTACCGCGCCTTTCTCTCTTTCACACTTAGAACAACCCAACACTTTATTAGTGTTGAACGGGATTCCCTGGGCTGTGCTTATATCTCTCTGCAGGCGGTAAACACCTCGGCTTACCTGTATATAATGCCGCACTACAGAACATAGCATAGCTTACAGCTACGTAAGGACACAAATAACGCGGACATAACACTCAGCTCACAGGACTAAACATGCATTTACATAAAGTTAACATACAAAATTGCAAGTAAAGGAAGCTGGACGGAATTTAATTAAACTGATTTTGTGATAGTGCAAGAGATGTATACTGAGACTAGAACCAACGATAACATCAAATTATAACAGGTGGAATTTATGTGAACAGGAGTTATTACAAGACAATCTTGTGAAGCAAATAACTCGGAAAATGTTCCGAGTTGATGTCACACTAAAAACAAGTATCCAATTTGTTCGAAACAATTACTGTACCTTCTGGTATGCTGTTACAAATTTGGGTCTTTGAATTTGCTACTTGTTTTTTTTTTTTTTTTTAATAAAAAATCCCATTCACTCTACCTACACTGTTGTATACATGGATCAGATGTTATTTCCAGTATTGCATAGTGTTCTAGCTGATTCCCACTATGCACTACAGTGATATAGATAGTTATTTATTTAGGTTGGGAAATAGCAGATTTACTGCCATGGTTGACTTTTCATTGCAGAAAAGACAGTAAATCTAATTTTATCATGTTGAACACATAATTTTCTTACTGATCTTGAGTATTATAACATCAACTTGTAATTTCACAAGCATCATACAGATCATATTGCTTATTGAATTTGTTTTCAAAAGCAAAGTCGCACAATTGTCATACTTGATGGTTTGAGAAGTTATTGCCTTCTAAATAAAATTGATGCACAACGAAAAATGAATCACCATTTAATCTATATTTCAATGAGTCAAAAATATGATACGAAATCATGAAACCATATTTGAACGTCAAAGTGAATTTGTTCCCAAAGCAACATTTTTCGTACAAAGGCGGAATAGTTATTTACGTATAGAGGGCTGAAAGATTAAGTTTACACCCGCGGACAAAGTTTGAGGTCCGAAGCGTAGCGAGGGCCTTAATTCGTCCAAGGGTGTAAATTGTCTTTCAGGCCGAGGCACGTACAACGTTTTACGCACAACTGTGATAAAATTTACTTGTGAATTTCTCGTAAGTAATTAGTTTTTGAGAACACGCAAAAATATTTATTACTTCAAAATTATAAGGTGGCGTATGGTAACAAAAAACATGTCATGTGTTAAACAATTGATTTTGTTTATATGTCAACAAAATTCTGTTGGTAGTTTTCTTATTTTAATAATAATACTGGTGGCCAATTCTCTAGTTTACAGCCCAACGGGCGGTAAATTTTTTTACCGCTCGACGGGCGTAAAGTAGAAGTTACCACCATGGTAACTAAGTTGTAAACAAACAATTTTGTATCAGTTGTGCGTAAAAAATATTATTGCGCTGACTGTGGACTGTCAGTAAAGCCCTAAAGTTCATGATGATCGACGGAGGATTTTTTTCTTCCAGCGTTGTTTGCTCTATGCTTCTGTTAACTATATAAAGAACAAGAAAATTTTGGCATAGTTATTGTACGTGCCCAATGATTCATATGTTACTTAATAAATCAAAGATGATAACATGCGACAACCATTTTCCAACTATTGACCTGAATAAAATGTCTTGAAAACTGGATGAATTTTTTTAATTTTTACTCAAGTCCCTGAAATACTCAATTTCTGCTTATTAGAGACTTATTTCAATTTTCCTTCCCGCCACCTAGAATGATTTTTCCGTCCAAATTTCAAAAGTTTTCTGGCTTATCGAATTTTTCAATTCTTTCTCAAAAATTTACTCTTCAGGATCTCTTAAAATCTATTTTTGGGATCACATTCTTTTTTGCAGTGGACAGCTGGATTCAAAATTACATGAGAGATCAGGTGAGACCTATCCAGGTTCATATTTCGAATACGTATAAATAATTTTGTATTTTCTGAACTGTTTTCTACCTACTTATACTACCAAGAAAGTATTGTAAAACCGACAAAATTCACCTATCGAAATTTTGATGGAAATATCCGTTTTGAGCATCCCTGAATCCATTTTGACTATTTTCGGCTTCATGTCGATACGTATGTGCGTGCGTTCGTTTGTTCGTAGCTCGCAAATCTCAAAACTGGTTGAACGTATAATGTTAATAGTTATTTGTGTATCAAGGCCGTAAAGGTTATCTTTTTTGGTCGAATCTGTTGTTTGCGGCCGAAGCGCAGCTGAGGCTGCAATTCAGGTGAGACCAAAAAAGAACTGTAGGCCGAGGTGCACACAACGTTTTTTAGGCGATCATCACGATATAATTCAAAACTACAAAATTTTATCTATTTATTTCTAAATCTTAGTTGCCGTTGAAATTGTTTTATTTTATTGTCTTCTATCAAAGTGACATTTGTAAAAAATGCGTATAAATTTCTTGAATTGCATGAACTATTAAGGTTGACGGAGGAATATAATATGTATTTCGGCAAAAACTGTATCTTAAAGAATTCATCAAGCAGCCCATATAGGTAAGTATGAAATGTTTATGGACTAGTTTTTGTCAGTTCAGTCCCAAAAAAGTAGTATTTGACAGATCAGTCCCAAAAAGTTAAATTTGACAGATGTGTACCAAAAAGTGAAACTTCACGGCCGCAAAAGGAGCCATAGAAATCCCTTTTTTGTTATGATCGCCTAAAAAATTTTGTATTTAAGACTGGTATAGGATCTAGTTGTGCACCTCGCATTATGGTTCCAATCGTCTGTACCAGAAGTGCACTTTACTTGAAACTTTCTTCGAATTTTTCTAATAAATCCAGAATGATCAACCGTAGGATGTTGGAATTCAGTATTTGAATTTGATGTATCAGAATGGTTATCTGCTATTTTTGTATGAATCGGCCAAGCCAGAAGTGCACTTTTGAAACTTTTTAAATTTTTTTGCATAAATCTAGAATGATCAGCTATAGCATATTGAAGTGCACTTTCAGAATTTGCCGTATAAAACAATCAGTTTAATTGGAAGGTAGGCAATGATAATCTGTTGTCAATTTTTTTCATTTTGTTCGAAATTGTACTTGTCAAAATATTATTAAAATTATATTAATTATAATCTGAAGTAGCAGAAAACTTCATTGAATGAATTTGTGTATACATTAAATAATGTACAAGTAAGTCACGTGATGCTCACGTCAGACTTTTTAGTTTTGTTAAATCAATAAGGAAAAAGGTAATTTTTAACATTCTTATGTAAAAAAGTAATTCAAAAACTCCAAAGTATAGAGAATTCAAGAGATATGTTATTTTTGAACAGTAAATAGACTATTTTATTAGGTAAATAAAAATAGGAATATTTAAAATAGTCTCGACACAAAACAAGGAGCTGTAAAAAGTTAATCTTTCAGAGTTCATTTTCCATTGAGCATTCACGGCAAAATGACTGAATTACATCTGTACAGTCCGACAAGCCTGGAGGCAGTTTTAAACGCTACGATAAATGCTAGCAATTGATCGTGGCAATTGAATTGTTACGATTTATAGCTGTGTGTGAACAGGACATTGTAGCGATTTATTGATATTGGAATCGCTACGATTTGACTCAGTTTTCATTGCTGGTCTAGAAATGATAGTTAAAAATTCCATGTTCTTAAAACTTCTTCCAGTGGCAAGGAATCATAATGTAGCTGAGTGTCTTCGTGCGGAGATATCGCTCTTCTCATAACAGTATCATTCTTCACATTAAACTCAAAATAAGTCTTTTCATCCGTTCTTAAATAGTTCCACCGGTTATTGGGTTTATTTTGCAATGCTTTTTATGGGAAAATACCTTTCTCATAATACCTGCATTGAAATAACGCGTTTCAACACCTGTTTTGTCAGTCGAAACAAAACAATTTCAGACAAATGCAAGTGAAGCCGGGCAGAAACAAACCTGTTTCTGCCCTAGGGAAGAAATAAGCTTGTTTCTGCCCGCTAAATTTGTTTCTTAAATCGTTTTATCTCTGGCAGAGTCACATTTGTTCATTGTCAATCTCTAAATGAAAATCATATAACCTCAGTTAATTTGACAGTTGTCGTATTCGCAATTGTGAATTAAATTGAGAAGACGATAGTTTCAAAGAGAAAATTATTAATACGACAATTTCAAGTGAGTATATTCTAACATCTTATTGATAAAGCACAAGCATTACTCTCGACTTGTTACCTGCAAATTAAAAAAAATATATTTACTTTGTTATGTCGAATTTGTAATATGGAAAGTTTCAATGCAGGTATTATGAAAAATACAGTGTGTGGCACGGGACAAAACATGATTTCAGCCGAGAGGGATGCCAGCCATCGCTTCGCTCGGGCGAGCAACACTCACCCTCAGCTGAAATCGTCTTGTTTCGTCTCTAGCCACACGATATACTATTTCTTCAGCAACCACTGGCGGCTCTACTTTCTTCTTGGTGTTCGCGTCTTAATTTACTTGTTTTTCATAAATATTTCTATCAGTGTCGTTTATTTGCCCCTCAATTTTTAGCGCATTTTTCCGAAAAAAGCGCTATTGTATTCACTTTGGCTGGCTGGCTGGCTGGCTGGCTGGCTGGCTGGCGTGACGCTGAGATCTCAGCAACTATACTATTTACAGACTTGAAACTGGTACTAAATAAAAGCTGCTGTTTCGTAGGCTTGCACAAATTGCTTTAATTCAAGCTCAGTGATTGTGGAAAATTGAATTATTCAATTACGTGTTTCAAGTGAAACAATGTCCATAGATATCTATGACATTAGGGATATGGCAACTAAAATTTATTAAAGTAGATAAAAACTCAGTTACAACTTTCGCCGCGGGTGTCACTATTATTATGTACAGTTGTCAAATCTGTCCGGGATTCATTCAATGACTTGTTTGACGCGAATTTGAAGCTTATTAGAATGAATTATTATTATTGGATGAAAATTTGTTCACTTTTGGTGTATTTTTTTTTATATAGCTTTGACCTCCTGTCAGTCAATAACTAAACAATGAAGATTAAGGTTGTTGAGAAGGAAATCAAAGTATATGAGAATTCATTCAAATTTTCACAGTACATTATTTGTTTAGTGAAGAATATTCTGGCAAAGTTTGAACTCAATCTTGTTTCTAGTTATCGAGATAAAAAATTTCAAAGTTGCTGTTCGGTGACATGTTATTACATTACGTTATTGCACGCGACGTGTTTCACATTGATTCATACGTCATTATCTCGACTATCTGAAATGACAATATTACAAAAAATCGTCAAAATATCTACGAAAGACTTATGAACATGTGTACCAAATTTTAAAGAAGTCTTGTTTCTAGTTTTAGAGAAAATTAAATTATTATTCAGAAAAATTGTACAAAAGCTACTGAAATTTAGCAAGTTATCATACGCTTGGCAACGTCGCCGCATGAGATGAAATGGGAAGAGTGTGTGTGATTAGAATAAACAAGATTTTTTATCATTTCCCTGACTTGACGGTACACTGATTGAGTAACCCATTTATTCTTCCATCGATATTATTTTTTTGATGTAGATTTATCATCAATAAGTTTGTTTGTTTATGAAACGCAATACCACTACTAAACGTCAGATGTCAAAAATATTTCTGAAAGTCTACAGCGTTGCGCGCTATACATATCATATTGTAGCTTTGTTAAAATATGAAAAAAGAATATTTCAACGGATGGAAGCTCTTTAAAAGAATAGAATAAGGAACCAATTATTCAAAATCCTGTATTTTCAACCGAAAACAAACATTTCCATTAGTTTTAATAATTGAAATTTTGTTTATTTGAAGTTGGCAATGAATGTTTATCCTATGTAGTTAGCATAGAGCAGGGTTGCCACCATAGCTTCACCCCACTCCTCTTCTTAACAACCTTAAAAGGTATTTTTGAGTTTGTACATGTATAAATTATGTACCTATCAAATAGTCAACTTGAAACTGGTACTAAATGGAAGCTGCTGTTTCGTAAGTTTGCCCAAACTGCTTGATTTCAAGCTCAATGATTGTGGGAGATGGTAATTTGCGAAATCTCTGAAGTAACAAGCATTCATGAGCTGTCAAAAATGCGCTTTCATCATCTAGATGATTCTTCATTTTTTTCGATGAATTGTATTTAGTTATTATTTTTTAACAGATTTTTATGGTGTTTTGTAAGATTTCTTTTCTTGTCTAGTTGCTTTCGATTTTTTGAATGATTGTGATGCTTAATTCTCTAACTTTGTGTAAGTTGTAGTTCATCTATTCTATTTATTTATTTAATTTGACTGTCTTTTTGTTTATACAACACAAGTCCCCTGATAAAGCCAAAAATTGTTGGTGAAACTTGGGTCATTGAAATAAATGAGAACATATACTGAATTAATAACCGAATCTGGATATATCAATAATATAAAACTCTTCAGTAAGCTACATTAAATCTAGTTCTAATATTCCCACTAAATACATCATATAGATATTACTTGTTCAATAATATCCATGGATATGATTTATTTGTTTGTGATTGGAACAGAACTTAGTAACGCAATAATAATACAATATGATACAGCTCATTTAAGAGGAATTAGCAATGTGATTGGTAAATTTTCGATTGACTCTGTAGTAATTTTCATTCAAATTTTATTCTTCCATACTGGGGAATATGTGTGTCCAATTGAATGAATGATGAATATAATATCTTATGTGGTGCTTATTCCCAAACAGAATGTTTGCTGAGCACTTTAATGTAAGTGAAGGTGATGAGAAATCGATTATTAACAATAATGCCAAGGTGAATACGTCAAAAAAAATGAAAATTGAACATATAATATTTTAACACATGGCTTATGGCTACGATGTTCGTAAATCATCTTTGTTTACCGGATGTTGTATATTATATTTAGCTGGATACAGATAATTTCAATATGAATTCTAGGAAATCGAGTGGTATATGCATGCTAATTGCGAGGGTCTAATAACTCTTTTGAGTGCGCAGTAAGCTAGTCAGGTGATTTATTCTCTCTTTATTTCATTATAAATTGAATAATATTCATGGATATTGAATATTGTAAAAAACTTATTCATACATATTACCATTCGATCCTCAAAATTATTATAAAATTGAAATTAAATATCACAGAATGGTCGAAGTTCATCGTCAAAATAATATAAAAGTGAAATATATTATTTTTCTGCCAACTGTCAAAAAACATGATATTTTTGTATTGTTATGGATACGTAAAGTTCGTGATTTTTTCACTAATGGAAAAATAAATTCTGTCTTCACACCTAATCTAATATAATTCCGTTTAGTGATGCTACAAGGATAGAAACAAACAGGTATTTAACAGAAAAGAAATATGAATTTGTACACAAAACTACTTATTTTTTAATATAAAAATTAATTGTTGACAGTTCTTTATTTATCAAACAACAATTGCGCATACTTTTGGTCACAATACCCAGGTGACTGCAAATTAATTATAGTTTGTACTTTTTCCTACATTTTACTGAATAAAACTATAATTATTGTTGATCTATTATTTTTTGACATTTGGCGAAAAAATATTGTTTGTATTTCGTGTGCGAAGTGATTGTATTTTGTTGCGCTTTCGAATGAATTTGTTACCTCGACCTTACGGTCTCGGTCAAAATTGACATTTTCACGCGCAACAAAAAAAAACAATCACTTCGCACACTTAATACAAAAATAACTATTTTATAAACGCGAGAGTGATGTGAGTTGGAATGATGCTCTATTGTAGGATTTAAAACAAATATTGATATAGTGTATTTCATGATATTTGCAAACATACCTGCATTCGTATTGAGGGACAAACCACAAACCAGCAAGGTAGTAATACTTTTATGAGTCAGGGGAGGATTAGATTGAAATATTTTTAATATTCACAATTCTGTTTTTCCTGTAATTCGAGTTAAACATTAAATCCTAAACAAATATTTTCTGTACCAAATTTTAAATATCTTGTTGCAAATCTGTTCTTTCACCCCTAAAGCCTGTTTAAGAAACCATCCGCTGCGTAAGTCGAAGCAGGTACGTTTGCACGGCGATTCCCAACTCGGCACATTTGCAGGTAGTCTCTGCTAATGACTCCCCAACTCGGCACATACGAATATCTCAGATACCTGCAGCAATACCCAACTCGGCACATGTGCAGGTAGTCTCTGATAATAATGAAATGACCTAGGTACCTGAAGAAAAGGAGGACTGGGTATTCTGATATTTTTAAATGAAATAAGATCTATTTTATAGTTCATTTGACAATAATACAAAATCATAGAATAAGTAGGTTGCATCATACAATAAAAATAATAGTTTCAACGTGATCGGGGATTAACCATTTTGTCGTTATTACTCGCTCATGGTATGGAAAAATGGTTTGCACTTCCGAATAACACACCACCACTTGACTTCACCAGATAAAAATTTTCGATTTGATTTACTGGATCAGTAGTATTTTACCACGTTGGCTAGTTATCTCGCGAATTGATACCTTTGATATGGTTGATTGAATTGTTAGATTGATAATAGATAGCTACTAGGCAAAACATTCTAATTTAAATTTTTCTTAAGTGTTAAGCCGATAATAGGGGTGGGTTCTTCTGCAAACACTTGTTTAAAATGTGCCGAGTTGGTCATAAGGATTACCACCAACCCTTGACTGATGTCCCATCGGGAGATTAAATGTGCCGAGTTAGGGTGTGCCCCGTTTGCAAATATCTTGAAATACAATTCAACGTATCAAATCATTTACTCAATATTCACATCATCAAGTATGGAATTGCAAAAAAACAATGACTATATTTGACTCAGCGAGGAAAGGACCTCCTTGAAAGTAGAATTTCCTTTTGAATTAAAGATAATTTTTTGTCTCTCCTGTACACTAAAGGAAGACGAACAGTATGTTGATGAAAATTCAAACATATACAACGATCGGCTCTTAGATAAAATTATACCACATTTGTTGTTATTTCGATCTTATTCTACAACAGAATTGAAATCCAGTCAGGCTGATCCAGTAATCATCATTCGGTATATTACCTATTTTTTGTTGCTGCCTTATAGTTAAGATTAAATACTTTTGATACAACATTGGGGTCTTGCTTTATTCCGTTATTATTTGACGATGGATTGTTCCTGGAGCAATAAAATAGAGAGTATTTTGAAATTCGGAACGGTGCATATTTTTGTTCATTGAAATTGATTACGATCACTAAATACTCTATTACTCATGATATTCCTACTTTTGTGCCGATGTTCTCCTAGATTAGGACTATTTCGCAATTGCAACATAAAAATAGTTCACGATATTTACTTTTTCAAAAAGTGAAAAAGTACTCCCTGATGACAGCAAACAGCGCACAGCACAAGTGCAGACATACGTACACAGAGCATGACTAATGCATTTGGTTATGCGATGCATATTTGATGATTATCGCATAGGTAAAACATCGTTACGTTCGACCGAGTAAAAGTTGCCGTGTCACATCTGAATATCGACCATGACACTCTGTTTGTGCTCTCTACAGGGAGGTACATAATGTACACACAGTTTTCGAACGAAAATAGAATCATAAATAAAAAAAGAAATGAATACATGTGATGGATGGATATGTTTTTTTGTTGAAAAGCTCTCCACTGACCACACGGAAGGATCGCATTATTTTGATCTACAATTTCAAACTGCGATTATTTTTCATCTAAAAGAAAGAATGTAGCCTGGAAGAAGAAAAATCGCTTTGATGATATGATGAACCTAATTTGATATGAATAAGAAAATAGAATAAGAACCAGGCCCATATATTCGCACATTAAATATAACATATTCATGGTTAAATCAGATAACACATCGAATATGTTGCCAAAAATATGAAGATGAAGAAATAACAGAGAATGTGGAAATATGTAATTTCATTTCTACACATAGTTTTTGGTAGGTACATGAATATTTTTGCTCATATAACTTTCTACGAGGGTATTTCGAAATACTTCGGCCTAATAAAGATTAGGCAAGATTTCCGGGCGGTTTCTTTCAAAAATTTTCACGTAATCTCCTTGCAATTCAATACTTATTTTGGTCCAACGATATTCTAACTTTTCAATAACATCAGAATAACTGGATGCGTCTCAACTTCGACCTCTTCATCCGAAGTTAATCTTCGTTTCCCTATCCATTTCTTCAAGTTGATGAAACAATCGCTGGGAGATAAATTTGGCGAAGCATTTGGACGTTTTTTGAGTTTTGTTTCAATAATGCAAGATTTGTGCGCATGTGGATAGCACCTTCTTGTTTGTTGTTTAATTTGAATTGAATCATTCAATTTGTCCAGTAATGAAGAGTAGTAGGTCCGAGTGATAGTTCTGCACTACACCATGAGAATCTCAGAAGACCGTTACTATAACTTTTCCGGCAAAAAGAACTGTTTTGGCTTTCAAGGTGCACTTTTCCCTGCTTCAATTCATTGTTTGGATTGCTGCTTTATCTCTGGCGTGTGGTGATGAATCTAAGAGTCATCTTCAGTGAAGAAACGTCGAAAAACTCAGTGGGGTTGCAGTCAAATAAGTCTTGACACTCTTGAGGAATATTCAACGAATGCGTATTCGATCAAACTTTGAAAGACGCGGCACTAAGCAAGCATTCAGTTTCCACATACACAAAACAAAACGTAGAATGTGGTGGACGTGGTCTATCGGAATAATCACAGCATCAGTAATTTTTCAATCCTTCAATCGACGATCGTTTAGTATGAAATTGTGGACTAACGTACTGCCACGTCTAAATTCAGACGTCGTATTTTTTAACCGCAGAAAATGAAGGATCAAATCTTTTCAATGTAGAATGCAGCACATTTCTTATCTCAGTCGGTTCTAAGCCTTTCAAAATTAAGTACTGAATTACAGCACGAGCTTTAATTATTCATGTCGTGAGACAGACAAAAATCGTTGACTTATTGTCTTGTATGTTTAGTAGATTTGTTGTATCAAAAACATATCTACTGAACACACAAGTCTAAAACTTTGCACAGCGCCATCTAAAGATTTTCACTTAATATTATACCACTATGATAATACTAGCGACATACATGCTTTGTCCTAAAACTTTTCGAACCATTCTCGTATTTATAGCCTTGTCCAGTTTACAACCAATTCATTATAATCAGATCCATCAATTTTATAATAACTAGTTCCCCCATAAGATCTTTTTATTTGATAGCAACTTAGGTACTCTGAAATTCCAAGAGTTTGGAATTGTATGGCTCTGACTATATATGAAAAAGAGAATTATTATTTGGATAAGAGAAGAAATAATGTTATTATGGTGAAATGTATGAATCTGTGAAGCTCTAAAAGTGGGGGTGTATGCTGCAGTTTATGCGTAGGTGGAAAAATCGACTTTTTCACTTCCGCGATCTATAATATAATAGGGGGAGTATTGTGATCGTGATCTTTTGACAGTTGAAAATTTTGATGAATCTTTAGGTTTTAGACCCCACTGAACCCACAAACTATAATTTTAGAGAAAATCAGTGTATCAGTCTGTCTGGGAGCACGATAACTTGAGAACGCGTACGAATTTTTGACTGTTTTTGAGTTTTTGATCAAAAAGCTAGGTTCAAGTTTGAAACTTAATCAATGGAACTTCCTAGTTTTTGCGTTTATTTTATAAACAGTAGTATTTATGATAGAATATGAAATAGCTAAAACTAATCTCTAAATTATTTGGCACAACATTTATAGGAAACATTTTCCAAAATTATCAGCGGTTAATTTGTTACTATCAAAATTTAAATTATCATTTAATTCGTTATATTTTTTGGATCAAAGAAATGATGAGAGTCATAACGTGGAGTTAAAATTATCATCACTCATATTTTGACATCACATGCAAACGTTCGTCAATTGTTCTATAAGATAAGTAATTTGGCTTTATCGTCTTTGGCATCAAATCAAAGCTATTGTGGAGATAATTCTAGTATAAGTGTCAAAGAGGATATTCAAACGATTGTCAATTGTTACTTTCACAAATCATTTAAATAATGTCCAGTTTTATATCAATTTTAAGCTCTCGGGGAGATGAGCTTAGTAGATATCAACAATAAATAATTAAGTGTACGCGTCAACATATAGTAGAACGGGACGAGCCTGACCAATAGGATTACTAACCGCACACAGCATGTTGTACGACCAGTTACCCGAAGGGCAGTATTAAAAATGTTTTTCGTCTTCTAAACCTGATCTGATTCTTGGAAAAAGCACGAATGAAAGGGATAAAAACTCCTAATATTTTCTGTTATCAAGCCCTAATTTTGTTTTTGGAAGAAGCACTCATTCAAAGATTCTTAAATTCCTAATCTTATGATTTTAAATAAGTAATATTATTGGAATTCTATATGAAAGATTGCTTTTAAAAATTATGTTAGTTGCATTTTGAATTTTAACTAGAAGAAGTGGAGAAGAAAAATGTTTAGACCGTGGGTTACAATATTATATGTTAATATGTTTGTAGTTTTCTTTGCAATATTTCAAGTAAATTTTATCATTCCATGATAAACCTACAATCTTATCCTGACTGCTACATTAAAATATTTGATTTTGCTTTTCTAAATTCTGCGTTTATCATATAATTATGAAAGATGAATATGAGATAAAAATCTATAAACATGAACTGTTTCTATATATTAGAAATATACAAAAAATGTAAAGTGCGGCTCTGAAAATTTAAAATTTACAACCTTCTTAAAGACTACCTGCTGTTAAAGCTAATCAAGACCGTTCTACTATATGTTGGCGCATACTATATCATCTTCAAATTACAATTCCGGCGATCAAATGTTGAAGCTGTATGTTCCAATGAATTAAGGTTGTTGAGAAGGAAATCAAAGTATATGAGAAATTTCACAAATTTCCACAGTATATTATTTGTTCAATGAAGAATATTCTGGCAAAGTTTGAGCTCAATCTTGTTTTTAGTTATCGAGATAAAAAATGTCAAAGTTGCTGTTCAGTGACATTATATTACATAGCGCTAAATGCACGCGACGTGTTTCACATTGATTTCTACGTTATTATCTCGACTATCTGAAATGACAGCATTACAAAAAATCGCCAAAATATCTATGAAAGTCTTATAAACATGTGTACCAAATTTCAAAAAAGTCTTGTTTATAGTTTCAGAGAAAATTGAATTATTATTCAAAAAAATTGTACAAAAGCTTCCAAAATTTAATAAATTATCATACGCTTGGCAACGTCGCCGCATGAGATAAAATGGGAAGAGTGTGTGCGATTAGAATTTTTTATTACTTTCCCAACTGGACGGTACACTGATTCAGTAACCCATTTATTCTTCCATCGATATTCTTTTTTTGATGTAGATTTTATCATCAATCAGTTTGTCTGGTTAAGAAACGCAATACCATCACACCATTACTAAACGTCAAATATCAAAAATATTTCCGAAAGTCCACAGCGTTGCGTACTATACTCATCATATAGTAGCTTTATTGAAATATAAAAAAAAAAAATTCAACGGATGAAAGCTCTTTAGAAGAATAGAATAAGGAATCATATTACTCAAAATCATGAATTTCCAACCGAAAACAAACATTTCCATTAGTTCTAATCATTGGAATTTTGTTTATTTGAAGTTGGCAATGAATGTATTGAGCATAGAGCAGGGTTCCCACCTCAACTTGACCTCACTCCTCTTCTTAACAACCTTAAAGATCCCGAAAGTCTGGAAAAGGACTCTTAATTTTTGAAAATACTTATTTTTGTGAGGATTAGAAAATAACCGTCATCTGTCACTTTTTCAATGACAGCTGTCACTTTGACAATGACAGATTTCATTTTAAAATCTGCAATTGATTGATGTGACATTCTTTTCTGGAACAGTGATGAAACTGGTCATGAAATTTATGGTCGGGGAAGTACTGTGTGGCCACAGCGGATTTTTTTACAGTTATGGGTGGAGTTGGTGTTAGACGTATTTCAGCTCCAAATTTAGTTAACGTTCATCCAACGTATGAACCATATGCTCGGTTATTTGTTGAATCTAAGTGTCAATTTGTGCTCTGAGCTTTTGTTGTCTGCTCAATAGTTCTGATTTTGTTCTCATCAACATGAGTTTCTGTAAACAAGTATTATAATATTTGAACAACAATACTTGGCCTCATGTCATAATACGTAAGATCACATTCTTGTTATTTGTTAAAATATTGATCATTTGTCAAACGTTTCCATGCTTGCCGATTATCAAACCTTGATCAAATATTTACAATATATTGTTCCCCATGTAAGAATAGTATATTGTGTGGCTAGGGACGAAACAAGACGATTTCAGTTGGAGGTGAGTGTTGTTTGCCCGAGCGAAGCGAGGGCCGGCACACCCTCGGCTGAAATCGTGTTTTGTCATGTGCCACACACTGTATTTTTCATAATACCTGCATTGACACTTTCCATATCACAAATTTGTCATAACAAAGTAAATATTTTTCTTTTCATTCTGCAGGTAACAAGTCGAGGGTAGCTGCTTATGCTTTATCAATAAGATGTTGTGGTGTACTTGAAATTATCGTATTAATACTTTTTTCTTGAAACTAGTCGTCTTTTCAATCTAATTTACAATTACGAATACAACAACTGTCAAATTGACTGAGGTCATATGATTCTTATTTAGAGATTGACAATGAACAAATTGCGACTCTGCCAGGGATAAAACGGTGTAAGAAACAAATTCAGCGGGCAGAAACAAACTTGTTTCTCCACTAGGGCAGAAAGAGGCTTATTCTTGCCCGGCTATACTTGCATTTGTCTGAAATTGTCTTGTTTCGACTGAAAAAACAGGCGTTGAAACGCATTGTTTCAATGCAGGTATTATAAAATAGTAATTAAGGTATCAAGGGTGTTAAAAGGACAATAATGCCTGAGGTCAACAGTGTACTTTCCGAGGGCCTCTGGCCCGAGGTGTGTACGTTGACCGTAGGCATTATTGTCTGTTCAGCTCCCGTGGTGTCTTCAATGTTTAATGTCCGACTTTTGTGTATTTCAATTAAAATTTTTAGCAATGTATGCCCTGTCATTATGATTTCTGTCAGAATAATTACTCTAGTTACTTGCTGTAACTAGGAAACTTGTTTGTTATTTCTCGAAATAATGCCCGAGGGCATTATTTTGAAACCTAATGCCCTCGGGTATTATTTGTTAAGTAATTATTCTGAAATCAGTGTTATTATGACAACAATAATAAACTAGTCGGACATTAAGAAAATTATTACTCCCATACCTATCGCAAAACAAGATTGGCCGATAGTTTCATGAATGTTTTTGATAGGGGTTCTAGCAGCAAAGGTCTGATTCCAACCTAAAGTGTGATAAGAATTACTATTCGCCCTATCTTTCCCAGTTTATCAGGGTGTCAGATGTCATTTGAAGGGGTGTTTAGGTTGTGACTAGAGTTTCAAATAATTCCAAGAACTGACGATATTTTTAAAATTATCTGGGGATTTCTAGAATAAAGTCGGATATTTTCAGTATTCTGAAACATTTTTGATTCTTCTATTTGTAAAATATGTGGTTTCCGATAGGAATGATATACAAGCTACGTGTGGCATAGGCTGTTTATTAATTCAGTGTAATCGATCTCACATAATATTCATAACTTCAAAGTTTGGAAGGCATGAATGTAATAACAAAATATGTATACCTAATTTCATTATGGATCAGTTTTGTGCATTTTTATGCCTAGTGTCAATTTGGGGATGTCCAACGTTTTTCGTTCATGTATACTAGGTTTCAACATTTTCCTATAGCAGCTCTAGTGTGATATTGATATTATGCTAAAATTTCATTCAATTCACTTGATTACATCATCTGAAAGAACTTGGAAATTATCATTTCTCAATCAGAAATACTATGAGGCTGTATATACCCAGCATTTTCACTGACGTAACAAAGTTTCAAGATACCGATGCCAGACTGATAAAATAATTCCTCAATTTTTTTTCCCGATTTGGTTGTAGTGAGTATCTTTGTTATTTAAGGCCCGGTTGCACAGATTTTGGTTCATCCTAAGTGTAGCTCAATTACCTTAGTAAAAATTATTTCATCAATCATTACCTAGTCAATTGAGCTACACTTAGAATAAACCAAAGCCTCAGAATATAACACTACTCCAAATGTTCTTTGGATATGAACAAAACTAGTTCAGTATCAGATGATTTTATAATTGAATGGGGGGTCGCCCAAATATGAAAATATTACATCAATCTATTTAAATCTTCGCCTAACTTCACCAAAAACTAAGATCTCAACTGATGTCAACTGAATTGACTGCATATCATCTTCAAAGAGGGAACTGCGTTCCTCAGTTTGTCTCAGTTGCGCTATGACAAATCAATGGTTTACTTGAGCTTAGATAAGATCAAATATGACTTGATGCTTAAAAATCAATATTATTATCTTCAAATTTGGATTTTATATCCTGGCCAATTGTATTGTACACCCATTCATCCACAAGGTTTGACTTTTGAAATCAGAAAACAAGTGCTTTTCACGATACACGTTTCTCAGTATTTTACTAGCTCGAGGGTTGTCAAGAACCTTCTGAAATTGAAAAATCAATTCATCAATGAACATTCATGAAATAAATTCTACCTATTGTTTCTTGAGGGTACAATGAATAAGACGACATTCAATTTTTTGTTAATCTTTATTTCACGAGCTTTGTGTTCCAAGTGTGACATATTGCCATAATAGCAAACAGCGAATCAACTTGAAATTGCTATCTTTTCCAAGATTGATACATTCCTGTACTCGTGCAAATCTGCAAATTAATTTTAGATGAGATAATCAAAATGCTATATCCAAGACATCAACTGCTTCTTCTGGCGCCTGGAATTGTTAACCACGCAACACGCAACTCGTTTTTAATTCTTGAGACCATAAGAAAAGCGATGGGATCTGGGTTGAGACTGCATGAAGGATTATCCAATAATTCAATGCTTTGTTGCATCAAGAATTAAATTGTCTTTCTAAGAGTGTGTGAAATTGTCTGGGTGGAGGTTGATTCATTGTTCCGGGTTCGTTTTTCGTAACACGGCGATTACTTTCAGCAAATAAACTGTCGTATATCAATTGGCATTACCCATTGATCTTGTAGAGGAACTATAATTACTTGACCTCATTTTGGAATAAACGTTGCTTCCTCGGTTGCTCCTATCTTTTTCACATAATTCGGGAATAAAAATTTTTGATTCTCTTCATCGTGGAATACGTTTATTTAGAATCCATAAATCGTCACCACGTCATTATGTTGTAGAAATTTCTCGAGCTTGCTTTATCGAATAGATTCACCATTTTGCCACCAAATAACGTGAGCTGCCTTTCGTTGCTTAGTTGAAAGATACATCATCCATTGGTAAAGAAGTTTTCCCACTCCCAATTGATCTTGTAGGATGCTCAAGGATAACTCACTTGCGCGATATGTTGAATTTAGATGGTGTTTTATCACTAAAAACTTCTGAACATCCACCGTCAGTGAATAGCTTGTTTCAATGGACACTCAATGTGAATTGATCTAGAACATGCGTTATCTATAGAAATGCATGCTTTGCTCACCGGCTCTTCGATGGCATACGTTACTTGCTGTATCTTGATGAAATTTCTGATGTAAATTAACTGAAGATCATAATAATTTTTGACTGATGCTCATCATACAATACTGAAAAATAAGTCTCGTATTCACATAAATAATGTGATAGTGTCGCGAAGGTAGGTTCTGTAATGGCAAATTTTCATGGGAAATTGGAAAACTGCACCTATTTCAGCAGAGAATTGCATACGGTTCCTGATTTGCCTAGTCCTGGCCCTTGTACTAGATTGATATCAGATGTTACGTTATAAATTATATCAGTATAAACCTTGATGCTGCAAGTATACCCAATTTTTGAATGCACTGGGAAAGTGCCAGTGGGTACCAAAAACTACAGTTTTCAGTTGCGTGTTCCATGGCAAGGACTGCACTCAACGAATGAAATGTCTAATGAATTTGAATATGATTTGAAACGATTTGTATGACTGGAACACACCGTGTACGCAACCAGATTCACAAGAACTTGGTTGGAACACTCTGTACACAAGATTCTAGCTATCCGAAGACATTTTAGTTGTATTGGAAAAAATGTTGGAGTGGTCTCATTGAGATTTTTTTCTCTTCAAATCAGTAATCGATTTCCAGAGCTGTGTCTCTACTCTCAAGATCATTATATATATTTGGGATTTCTGAGTCTTAAGTTTGCTGACTGAAACCGCTATTTTAATGGATATACATATAACACATCTATGAAACTAGGCACAAATTATTTTGATGTGTTGAGATGCATTGTTTTGTGACGAGTTGTGAAAACATTTATTGCTCTGATGTTTTCATGTTTTCATAATTCGATACTTTTTGTACTTAACTTGTAGTGAATATTGTACTAGATTCAAGTTCGTCGTGATAATTTTAATTGGATATAAAGAAATGTACTGCTGTAGTTATTAGCTGTACATCATTGCCCCAAACGATGTAAATTTGGGTAATGTTGAAGAAGCGACAGATTGCTTGATTTTTATATATGGTGTTATATTCTCATTTCACTTTGTAACTCACTCATCAAAATTTCATTTGGTCTTAATCAAACTAGATCTCTGGAATTCTACACACGCGTATAAATTATGCAATATAGTGCATATCAAATCACTCTAAATTCAATATGGCAGACGTTTCAATTTGACGAACTATCTCTATCCGGTACAAATGCCAATAAAGATTCCTACTAGTTGTAATCCAGATGAAGTTTTCAAATTTTATATACAAAAAAAATCGTTTTGAATCTGATATGGTGGACGCGGAATGGAATGAAAGGGTTTGACTAGTGAAATAATATAAATCAGATACACTTTCCCTATTAGTACTATAGCGCCCGGATTTGAACACCAGATCTTGCGGTATTTTTCGGCCACTTCTACTGAAGTATGATCTCTATTCATTGGCAAGTTTTGCGAGCACTGGTATCCATACACAAAATTTTCCCTCTCCGTCCTTTACTGGATTACCCAAAACATTCATCCCGATCCTCCGGTCTCCACTCCATTATTAACTTACGTTTAATTCGAAAAACGCGAACTCAGGTATGAATAGAACGCGAATTGAATTCAGCTCATCTCGACACACACTGCTGCCTGTTGTTATTGCCGGTTCGGAATATTTCGATGGAACTCGGACTGCAAGAGTATGACAAAATATGATGGAAGATGACATGAATCTCAAATAAATTGCAGCATGCATCAGGAACTGATTCACTTAATATTGAAATAAAATTACTTATTATGTTTTCTATTCAATTTAACCGAATATAAAATATTTTGTGGAAGTTGATGATACGAATTCTACGTGAAATATTGCAAACATGGTAAAATTCTGGAAATGCTCCAATTAGAACATGATTTCATTAAAATTTTTTGAATTGAACAGTGGGGTAACTTGTTCACTCAGGTATGTTACAGGCAACTGACTTGTACAGCGCTATGCGTTGACTTCTGTATATTGTGTTCCTTTTCTATTGCATGGCGTAAAAATCTATGAATGTGAAACAAGAAATGAAGTGTTGAAATATCTATGAGAATAGAAAAATGTAATAGCCTAAAACCATCCTCAAACGATTTCACATCGAATGGCCAAAGTGTCATACCAATACGTTCAGCCTGTATATATTTGAGGATAATATGTTGGATTGTTGGGTACTCCGGCAGCAGATCGAATAATCTAAGCTTAGTAGAAAAGATAGAGAAAAATAACGATGGCAACAGTTAAGCGATTGTAGGGTGGATACGTAGAAGAATATATCAAGTTTCATCCAATTCGCATAGTACAGTGAACATCAATATCAATACCTATTTTTGCTGAATACTTGTTTGTTTTCTCATTGATATACATTTCAAAGGCTGACAGGTGTCGCGATAACGTTATTTTTGACCACTGTACGGCGCTTTCATTTTCAATTTGAGGTACGCAATACGCATTTAACTCAACAATTCGGCGTTGATCGATACGTAGCAGCCACAATATTTGTTGTGATTGATATTGAAATACTCAAATTCAAACTTATTCATAATCTTGAATGAGAATTTTTTATTTATAGAGCGTCGAATACTAAGTAAATTTTACCTGAAATCCCCGGGGATAGAAGGTTACATTCAATAACGTTCAAATTTAGCAATATTATCAGTAATAGTCGAATTCCGACCACTGGGCGACCACTAGTTATAATTATTACATCCAAATCAAGTTGAAATTCATGATGACTCTAAATAATTAATGATAAGAAGGGAAATCAGGAAAATTATTGACTAACATGCTGTGATTCATTTGTTAATCATCCCGATCTATACTTGTGCTACATTCATATATAATTTTCTCACTTCAGATCTTAATGCTTAACAGATTTTGATTTCTATATTCTTGCACCAAAATATGCAGGAAAGCCAATTTCCGCACAAATTTAACATCTTATGTTAGACTCCCATGTTTCGCGTTTCTATTTCTCGGCAGATATCTACGTACAAAATAGTACGATATTCTTGAATCTGAATGAAAATTTTCGAGGCTCAAAGGAAAGATACTATCAGGATCATGTAGTCAAACGTAAGATTCAGGAATTTCTGATCAAGATTGATAAGAATAAATGAACACTTTATATGTATATCACTCTGAATTAAAAATTCTGAATTACTTTCGATCAAATCCAATTCCAGTTACAACATCCACCATATTTCAGATGACCACATACATTTTTAACTGCAGACAATTCGAATAAAGACTTTTCAGTGAAAATTGTGTTTCAAAATCATCATTTACAGATTGAAAACACTATTTTTATTGAAAATGGTTGTATTGGAAACAACTATTTGTTAGGTAAAGAAGTCGTCCAAAATCAATATTCTCTTTGCAAATAAAAGTACATTCCAACTTTTCTTGCAAGTCTTTTTCCTCGTATGTAAATTTGGGGTGGTGATATGTCTTGTCAGCAGAAGGCATAGATAACATCGTGTTCAAGTCTGACCTCTAACCTTGCTCCAGGTCCTAGCTTGGTATTGCTTCTGGTAATACACGAATTATTGTCTTCCTTCTGCGAATGTTGGACCGGCTCCAACATTAAGGTTATTTATGTAAGCGTTGCCATAAGAAGAAAGTTACATGAATGAGATTGCATCTTCAGGAGTAAAGTTGCCCTAAATTCCAGAGGATATTTAGTAGACAAGTGAGGAAAGTATTTCGCTTTTTTGTATTTCAGATGATATGTCAAACATTTTTAAAATAAATATTTTTGTCAATAAATAGTTCATTACTGTAATTATGTCTTCTTCTCACCTAGGGCTTATCTCATCGATGTTATCATATCCATCCTATGGATGATCACCATAGTTATTGACTTAACGAATAATTAAAATCAACTCCCGTAGTAATGCGAGTGTGGCTTGATGAATTATAAATGAGATGTAAGAATGAGGAACTGGTATGCGTAAGAAAAACAGAGTTGGAAATGTTACATGCTATTCATAATTCTTTGTTGAGTAACAGATTTGAAATGGAATCATAAACTCTTGAATTGCTAGAAACAAGAGATATAATTATTTCATTGTGGAGCAATTTCCACAAATTGTACTAGAGCTACATAATTGGTGAAATATAATGACAGTTGCTCCATACGTTGTCACTTCATATACTTTCACGAAATTGTAATATGAAGCTCCGTTAACAGGATACAAACTGTAAACTGAAAATCTAGAATTTCGATTCAAATTCATGCTTGAAAAATGAATTTTGAAATAAATGAAAAAATTTGAAAGAGAAAGTTGCCCATTTTTATTTTTCTTGATCACTAGAGCTGGAAACTCTTTTTGTTAAGTACCGTTTACGAGCTGGAAATATTTGCTCTTGAATCTTGTGAGCTATGATGTGGTACATGGTCTGCAAACTTAGTGGATGTAGTTAAGGTAGTACGAACATTACAGCAAGGTGGATATGGAAAGCTGTTATTTTTTTGTATATTTTATTCGAATAGAATACATCTAATCTAATATTTTGAAAAAGATCTGTCGTATAGTTTTTGTGTAATCAATTTTTTCAAGCTGTGTATTTAACATGTATTCAATGAAGACTCATCTCTTATGCTCTGTGAAACGCACATTTTTCATTTTATTTAACCACAATTTTGGATAGAGAAATATAAAAAACCGTTTTTTATATTTGCCAATTCCCGTAGACCATCTCAAAACTATAACGAGAAATTCTGACGTGCAGTTTTGTAGATATTTTAATCTGAATGATCTGAGATTCACAAAAATATTTGTCAGCTAAATTGAACTGGAAGCTTGGCGACGTCGGATAAAAAACGCGCGAGTATTCAAATCCTATTGTTTTTGCTTATTTTAACGAGTTCAATTTTTCTTAGTTGAATACTTAAATTTATTATGCGCACAAAAATGTGATCTGTTTATAAGACGATTTTGTAGGTAATGAAAAACAATTGAATGCATTAAATACTTAAGATCTGTTTTTATTCAATAAATTAAGTATTGTCATGAAAAATAGAATAAAAAGAATAATAACAATAATAATATTTTGTTTGTGCATGTGGGAAAATAATATAAAATCTGTAAAAGAGAACAAACAATACTTTAAAAATAATTATTTATTTTGTATCGGAGTTCCCACATTTTGAATATTTTTTCGTATATAATATCACAAGGGACTGTAATTTTATCAATAAATTTTTCTTGAAAACATTGATTACCTAGCAACATCATGAGAGTCATCTGTCCGATTAAATCACGAGAGAGTAGATGGAGGGATTTCATCTGAGCAGATGACTCGAAAGATGTTGCTTAAAGGTAATCAATGTTTAAAAGAAAAATTTATGATAAAATTAAAGTCGCGAGTGGTATTTGTGGAGAATATTTCTCGAATGAAATTGCTACTATAAGTACCTATTAAATAATGTTACTTGCAGCTACTAACCTTTTTTATTGAAAAATGCACTAAATTGTCTCCATATACCTTTGTATTTTTAGACTTTTTGTTTTCAATTTCATTACTTTCGGCGAAAAATGCAATTCGAAAACGATTGAATTTTGACATTTCCGAGAACTGATTGTTTGTTTATATTAGAACTGTGTATTGTTTCTTCATGATAAAGGCAATTTATCGCGATGAATCGCTTTCCAACGGGAATTTACCGAGATAACGGGAATTTATCGTGGTAAATTCCCGTTGGCAAGGAATTTGTTATTATAATTGTCATTGTAACTATGCAAAATTTGTCGGTATAATTGACATGAGTGAAATAATCTTCATAAAATCACTCGTACTTTTCTTCCATGTTATAATTTTTTCTATTGCGAGTCTTTCGTTATGTCCAAATTGTTATGTTTTATTATTCTTTTCTTCAACTTATGAATGACAGTTAAAAGAACACTTTAAATGACAAAAAACATGTGCTTGGGTTGGCTGCACTGTTACACCATACAGTACTTCTTCGACCAAAAAATCTCATGGCCAGTTTCATCGTTGATTCAGAAATTTAGAGTATCGCATCAATTAATTGCATATTTCAAACTGACAATTTTCATTGTCAAAGTGACAACTGACATTGTCAAAGTGACAACTGGCATTGTCAAAGTGACAACTGTCATTGTCAAAGTGATAGCTGCCACTGTTAAAATGACAGATAGCGTTCATTTTTTAGTCCTTACATAAAATTAGTATATAATGGAGAGTCCTTTTTTAGATTTTCGGGTTCTCTAATTCATTGGAGTATACAGTTTCAACATTTGATCGCAATAAGTGTAATTTAAAGATGGTAACATGGTATTTATTGTTGATATCTACTAAGCTCATCTCCCCGAGAGCTTGAAATTGATATCAAACTGGACATTATTTAAATGATTTGTGAAAGTAACAATTGACAATTACTCGAATATCCTCTTTGACACTTCTACTAGAATTATCTTCACAAAAGCTTTGATTTGATACCAAACACGATTAAGCCAAATTACTTATTTTGAAAAAACAATTTACTAACGTTTGCATGTGATGTCAAAATTTGCGTGACAATAATTCCAACTCCACGTTATGATTCCCATTATTTTTTGGTTCAGAAAAATTCAACTCATTTTATAATAATTCTAATTTTGATAATAACAAATGAACCGCTGATCATTTTGAGAAATGTTGCTTGTCATTCAAGAATTAGTTTTTGTATTTTCATATTTTACAATAAATGCTACCGTTTATAAAATAAACGCAAAAAACTAAAAAGGTTTCATCAATAGCGTTTTGATATCACTGGTATAGAAAAGCTCATCTACGATCTTGAGCCTAGCTTTCTGATGAACAACTTAAATATGAAATTCCAGTCGAAAATTCGTACGCGTTCTCAAGTTATCGTGCTTTTCGAGTTTATTCGGGTCCAAAATCATCAAAATCTCGAGCTGTCAAAAAATCACGATTACAATACTTCTCCTATTATATTATATAAAAAGTAAAGCGAAGGATCCGTTGATGATTATTGGGAATAGGACAAGGCCTTTCAAAATCCAGTTTTTGTGTATCATAACTAGTTTATATTGGCCTTTCGGGTCCAATTGACTCATCATCAGCTATTAAAAGTAAGTTGAATAAATACAATGAAATAACAAATTAAAAATAACCCTTACCAGTATAACAACAGGTGGAACTTACGTAAGTAAATTTAGAATTACAAAAGTAAAGTCATAAATAAAACGAAAAATGCAGAAAAAAATTAAACACAACAGCTGGAGAGACCAACCTCCCTGTAGCAGAAGTAGCAAAAAACTGACCAACCAGTGGCAAAAATAACAACACAAGAAAATCAAAAATAAATATAAAAAATGCAAAGAAGAAACAACAGACAACCTTCAAGTTGGCAATATGAAAGTATCCAAAAAATTATCTTACTGACTTGATTCTTCAGAAATTAGAAAATAGTATTATATCTGATCCACAACTGGGCATTATTTATTATCGGCGCTATGTAGGTGACTGTTTAATTTTGGCTCCTTCGGATAAGGTGGATTTGATCCTTAATAAATTTAATTCTTTCCATTCCAGGTTACAATTTACCATAGAATTAGAACACAATAATTCATTAAATTTTCTTGATGTCACATTAATTAGAATAGATGGTAAAATTATTATGAACTGGTACTGAAAACCTACGGCGTCAGGTAGATACTTAAATTTTGCTTCTGTAACTAATCCTTCCTATAAAACAAGCTTTGGTTGATCGTGCATTCTTATTGTCTCACCCTTTTTTCCATACTGCGAATTTCAAGTTTATTATTGATATTTTACTCAAAAATGGATACCTAAAGCAATTTGTGTGTAACAAACTCAAAAAACGTCTTGTTATTCTGGAGCAACGTATGAACTGCAGCCCACAAATTACTGCTAGCGGGAGCATCTCCACTATTTACACGGTCATTCCGTACATCCACGGCCTACAACAAGCATGTAGCAAAATTTTAAACGGCAGCAACATTAAAATTGCAAATAGTAACAATATTACCACTAAAAAATTACATTCTGACCTTAAAGATAGGGAGGCACTTTTAGACAACCAAGATGTCATTTATGAGGTAAAATGTGTATCTTGTCAGAGTACATACATTGGTGGAATATCACAACCTTTAAAAAAGTGATTATACCAACACGAATATAATATTAAATGTAAGAATGTTTACCATAGTGCACTGTGCAAGCATTCGTTGGAAACTGATCACCGTTTTGACTTTAAAAGTGCTGAAATCATTGACAGGGTCTCTAATAAGCAACAAAGATTATTGTATGAAACCCTTTATATGAACTTATACCAATAAACAAAATATCAATACACGAACGGATTACAAAAATAACATGAAATATGCCAATATTTTTTTTGGATACTTTCATATTGTCAACTTGAAGGTTGCCTGTTGTTTCTTCTTTACATTTTTTATATTTATTTTTGATTTTCTTGTGTTGTTGTTTTTGCCACTGGTTGGTCGGTTTTTTACTACTTCTGCTACAGGGAGGTTGGTCTTTCCAGCTGTAGTGTTTAAATTTTTTCTGCATTTTTCGTTTTATTTATGACTTTACTTTTGTAATTCTGAATTTACTTACGTAAGTTCCACCTGTTGTTATACTGGTAAGGATTATTTTTAATTTGTTATTTCATTGTATTTCATCATTACTTTTAATAGCTGATGATGGGTCAATTGGACCCGAAACGTTCATAATAAACTAATTATGATACACAAAAACTGGATTTCGAAAGGCCTTGTCCTATTCCTATTATTATATTATAGGTCAGGGGAGTAAAATGGAACTGAGTTCTTATAACGGCGGGATACGAGCGCTATTTAAGAGTCTTTATAGCTTCTATTTATAAGACTTCAAGTTATATGGTAGGTATTCCATCTTGACAAAACTTAAGGGTAGCAGTAAGTTCTGACCGGTAGTATTCAAATGAATGACATGTTCTGGCAATAATAATGTGATGTTTCCAGAGTTCGCAATAGAACACAAACACTTTTATTCAGAAATAAATGAGAATTGAGGTTTATTGAATAAATAAAGGTATTAACAATATACTGATAGCTATAAATATTTCACACTGAACAATAATATTGCAATTCTTATTCATGCCTAGAAATTTCTTTTTCAAACGATATTTATTTTGATCTGATTTGTTCACTCTCCGACCGTTCGAGTTACTCTGAGATCTCTTAACTAAATGACGCAGCTCCTTATGTCGGCGATTCCCAACTCGGCACATTTACAGGTACAAAACATTTTTTTTTATTTTTTTTTTTATTTAGGAATATTTGCGGGTGTTTCGATAACTATGATCACTAACACCCCGGTACAATTATTTCACATGTTTGTAGAGAATCATGGTACTCTATTTTACATTATATTTTGTTTATTGAACCTATGTCTTTTAAGTATTTGATTATGTTATTTGTTGTTGTTCGATTATTGGCTAGTATGTGTGGTAGTGTATTTGGTAGGCTGTATTTTGATCGTTGTGTAGTGTATTTAGTGCATTGAGTCAGGATGTGTTCGACTGTGATGGGTGTGTTGCAGGTATCGCATTGGTTTGGCTCTGTTCGTTTCATAAGGTGTTCGTGGGTGTATCGTGTGTGACCTATTCGTAGTCTGATTATGATCACTTGGTTTTTTCGGCTTTCATTTGTTGGCCAGTTCGATGGGTCTTCTTTTACTTGTCGAAGTTTGTTGTTAGTAGTTCTTTTTCACTGAGTCTTCCACTCTTCTTTGATGTTGTGTTTGAGTTTTTGTTTCATGTCTTCTGCCTGAGTGTCCATAGTTATTGGATTTTGTTCTAGACATGCTTCTTTTGCGGCTGAGTCTGCATGTTCGTTACCTTTTATCCCTATGTGGGATGGAATCCATATTAACCTTATTTCTTTACTTTGTTTTGTTGCGATGGTTATATTGTGTTGAATGGTTTGTATAATGTTGTTAGTACTGTGGGAATTTTGAATACTTTGAAGCACACTTAGGGAGTCTGAACATATGATATATTTGTCAAATTGTTTGTCCATTATATATTCTGTAGCTTTTTGGATAGCTAATGCCTCAGCTGTCGTGTTGGTTGTGTCGTCTGGTAATCTTAATTTATTTGTTGTTTCCATCGTGACTATGCTGGCTCCGGTCTTGTGATCTTGCTGCGAACCGTCTGTGTATATAAATTCGTGTTCTGGCTGTTCATTTTGGATTTCTCTAAATCTGCTGTGATAGAGCTCTTTGGGTGTACTGGATTTTGGGAGCTGGGACATTACTAGGTTTGTTACAGGGTTTGTGTTTAACCAAGGAGGAGTTTTATGGTATTTTCTGTGTGAAATTTGGTTATGAGACAGGTTGATATCTTGGAATAATGTATTAGTGATTTTTTGAAGAGGGATCTCGTTTAGGACAGTTGTTCCGTAATTTTTTATTTTGAAAAAGTGACTAAATATAAGATTTGTCGGTTGACTTGCAATTTTTGTGATATATGATGCCATAAGTTGCTTTCGGCGCGTATCTAGGGAGGGTTCACCTGCTTCATAGATGATACTTGCAACTGGGCTTGTTCTATAGGCTCCAGAGGCTATGCGTATTGCTGCATTATGTATAGGATCCAGTATTTTCAGGTTTCTTGGGTGTGCAGTTTGGTAGGCATTGCTGCCGAAGTCGATCTTGGAACATTTTAATTTAATTTTTTTTAGGTGTTACCTCGAATGTTTCGGACGATAATTACGGAACACACAACTTTCTGCTTACTCAACAAGATTATAGAAATTGCATCTACGTATCATAAAAGAAGAGAGAAAAAATCACGCCTTCAATCCATGTCTGGGTTTGGTACACAAAAGTCATGCTACAGGTATCCATGAATCTTAGTGGAGGTTACACCACTAGAGCAATTTTTAAGCTATGAGAACTGGCTGCTACTTTTTGACCTAACCTTGTTTACTTAACGCTCTTAGCTATTGCGCTCATGTGTTTTTCATAAATTTCTCATACCTATCAGAGTGACTTGATCAAGCCGAGTGGCAATACTAAATGGAGTCAAATCATTGCTACAAATAATCAAGATATGTTAAAACAAATTGAACTAAAATTGAAATCATGATATATAGTACAAATATAATATATTTATCTATTCCGTAGAATATTGAAAAGCTTGAAAATCAGTTGTGATAAAAGGAACAATATAAAATTGCTTGCAGTGTTTACCTTCTACAGTCTCGGACAAATAGATATACGAAAGTCGAAGAATAAATTTTCGTTGGAAATCCATTTGATCATGAGCAGTATATGAAATAGATAGTTCCATTCAAAAAGATATGGACAAGACTTGTCCATTAGAAAAGCAATGGCTGCGCAGATTTCCTACGAAATGCGAGTTTTACTATGCTTTAGAACGTTGCACGCTATTGGGATATTGATTTATTGAGCATTTTTGCTATCGTTCGTGCATAGCATTCTGGGAATTCAAGAATTATATCTGGTGATGTTTTTCTCCTGTTTCATGGATACTTAAACATATCTACGCAAATAATCAGAGTTATTCTCAGAAATAAATCAATTCTGCATAAGGATAAGTTATATTTTATTTTTGATTTATTTGAACTATGAGTAACATGCAGTACATAATAGTTGCATTTCAGATAGTGCAGATTCAAATCTTTTTTTGTACTGTTATGAATGCTTTACGAAATATCCTGAACAATACAAAATGAAATTGTTCAAATATCATGATTCGGTTTCATGAACTGTTCCTTATAACTTGATGAAGGTAATTCATAGATAGTTCTTATTGTATCCTGATGAATATCAGAGGTTTTTCTTTCAAATCGATATAATAATAATAATAATAACAAAACATTCATCTTATATATCAAATTAGAGAATATAGAGAATTAAATGAATTGAGTGTATTGGATCACAAAAGACTTCGGACTAGCAAAGAGGTGAGTCTCTAGAACCCTATAATATTTTGTTGTATCTTCTACCTCGTTTCCGTTAATTTTATGAATGAATCTTTCAATAAATAATAATGACTCAGTCATACAAAAAGAAATACAATATGCAGTTTTTTTTGAGAAAAAAGCTCTTAATCCTTCGTTTCATATACATTTTCTCATAATTCTTTTATACATTCCATACTACGTTTACACCTACCGCAACATGGCGAGCCTTTCTCGTATTACCTTATCTGCAACATGTCAACAACACGCATGTAAACAACAAAACACGACAAGTTTTACACGACACCGGTGCGGCGGCATGCTGCACAAGCACCCAGTATATGCTATGCAAGTATACCGTGACAAATTCATTAATAACTTGTCAGCGGAGACTTAATTTAAAAATCGTGCCGCGGAGTGTAAAGAGGCAGATTGCATGTAATTATGCAGTGATATGCGACAAAACATTGTTTGCACTTCATAAATACTTCAAAGCTCATAAAATAAAGGATTATTTTGTAGAAGAGGGAAATCATGATGTGATAAGAGCTGTTGTTTATAACATTTTAGAAACGATGAGGAAAATCACAATGTAGTAGAGGTTGTTCATAACATTTTGGAAATATTCATATGAATATTAAAATATTTCTGTAAACTGACCATTTGATTTTCGTCGGGTAAAATAATTGTTTTAATTTCTGCTGGTGATCTCTTCCATAAAAGAATGAATGTTCAGTATAGCATTGTATTATTTTATGAGCTTATTTTCATTGGATCGGTGTGTTTCTTATGAGGCCTTAATTCAAGAGGTATCCATATCTTGGAATATTCGATTATGTGTTGGAATATCATTTCGATGAATGGAGTATCAAATGTAATTAAATTAAATTTTCATATGATGCTGCAGTCAATAATTACTATATCTCTAAGAGAAAGTCAAATGAATCAAGTAATCCTAAAATGAAACAACAGGACATATCGATACTACAGGGATACCACGTGCAGAACCCACGATTTTTTTGGATGCTGCACAAACTATATGAAAAAGTTTAAATTCGCAATGCCTATTCTTTCGAATATATTGTTTTTCAGAGAAGTTCAAGTTTTTATTTGCAACAAAATTTGGACAAATACTATGATTTCCTGAGAAGTCCCTCGTAAGCTGCTTAACTGGGTGGTGTTAGCTTAACTCGTGCTAACTTTGTCCAAGGTCTAAATTATGCTAATTTTGGCAAAACCATCTGTGCCCGTACTAATGAATACAGATTCATCCCAAATTTCTAGCCTGGACTCACTAGATTCATAAAGCATATTATTATATATCATAACAGTGAAAAATGGAAAATTGTTTTTCCTGTACCTTTCTTAGTTTGGAATGGCATTATCAAATTCACTCCTGCAGTTAATTTTTGATTATGATTGAATTTTACTGTGAAATTCTGATTAAATTATGCATAATGGCATGTATTCATGTAATTATTTAATTTAGTATATTATAGTCTTTCTTTGTTAAATCCAGATTATATTTTCTCACTGAATGATATATAAAGTGACACCATATTATGCTTTCAAAATAATTCTCAAAAACGTCCAGACCAGATTTGAATCTGCACTAATTTGCAAGGGACACAGGTAGTTTCTCCGGGCTGACACGGTTCAGACCTTTGGCACAATTAACACGGGATGAATTAGGAATAAACCACCAAAGTTCCTATTTTAGTGGTCTGAATCAATCGTCCAAGTTTATCCTGTAGACTGAACTGTTGTTACATGTAACTGAAAACTGCAAGTGGTATTGGGAGTCACAGAAATCGTTGGCGGCGTTGTTGACATAAACAATATGCGGTTGCCAGTAGGTAGAGTTCAACATTGCACGAAATAGACACGACGCATTATTTTTAATACAATGTTGCAATTTGCGAAATATTATCATAGATAAACAGCTAATAACCGCGAAATTAGTGATTATATGCGGCAAAACTAAGCTGCCAATAAATGATGCAAAAATTCATGCTGTGGTTCTAAGAAAAAGCTGAATCATATTTGAGACTCATCGTGGTGAATTTAAGTTTTAAGTAATTATATACCTATTAGATTAATGAATTGCATTTGCTCCATTGGTGCAAGTTGCAGTAAGATATCCGAGCAAACTGTGATACAAGTAGATAAACTATAAATTCTGTATAAATTGGATTGATTGATATTTCAACACTTCGACAAGATTATTCCGATAGATGAATCTCAAGATGCAGAATATTTTTTCTAATAAATAAACGGCAATTCTACATTCATTGATTGGTAATTCAAGTTCTTGTCAGAATTTTGTCAATAAATGAATTGTAAGATGCAGAATTATTTTTGAAACTGCCCTAACCTGAAAAAATGTGTATAACTAGTTAAGAATTTAAAGAAATGTTAATGCTTTCTTGAGTAGAATAATCAAAAAGATACTCCTATATTTATTCACAAAGGTTGCAAACTTATTATTTTACATAAAACTCAACATGATATTCAAGGTAATCTAACTTGAAAACTCACAAGGACAGTATAATTTCAAATTTCAATAAGCTTATTGAAATAACATTATAACTTTAAATTTACGTGTTCAGGGTTCGAGTATGAGAATGGTTCAAATGAATCTGTCATTATGAAATTGAATCTAAAATCGTTCATATATGTGTTTGGAACAAACCTTATCATCAATGGCTTATCACCGTTCACCTTCATTTTGAGGTGACTGAGTCGCAGTTTACATCTATCAATTCGTTTAATATTTTGTCGTTGCACAAAAGTCAAGTTCTCTTTCGTAACCTTGTGGAGCACGATATCAAGATTTCCCCCTTATGGCACGTAAGTGACACACTGACACAGCATCTAATTTTATTCAAGTGCTCTATTCTCAACTCTAATTTTCACGGAATTCAAGTTTCTTTTATCAATTGACTACCGATATCTTTATTTTTTCTCTTTAAATCTTTACAGAGCTCTGAAATTTCTAAAAACTGGACGCTATTGTCACAAATTTTATTGTGGATAGTTTATTAACACAGGTTACAGTGCCAGTATTTATTTTATATACTCGTATGTTCCCAATCTCACTCACTGTTACTCTTTTGAATCACTGAATCACTGAATGAATTCCTTTCCTAGCTCACGCTCTTATATACCTAAGCCGACAATGGGTCAACATTCAATTGTCTAACAGTTGCTGCCTGGCAACCACCGAACCAACCAAATCACTTTTTGAGTTGCATCGGAATTTGCGGCTTTGTCGACCTATCTATCACTTCGCTGATGAATTTGTGGAGCCAATTTGCACATTTTCTTCAGAGATGATTCCTCTGCGTTCCTTTATTCAATATCAATGGTGAGGTTTTTGCCTGAACGATCGCAAGTGCTCTTGAATACTAAGAGAAATCTATATTATACTGTCAATTGATTGGTCGTTATACATATATAAGAAAATAATAATTTGTAACCATGAGAGATCTTTTTTTTGACAACCCTATTCATTCTTAAATAGTTCATTCTGATAATTTCTTTGGAGAAGCAAGTAAATCAAAGGAAATGTTTAATACCTGTTTCGATCATTCTGTTGATTGATTGTTCAACTTATGAGTAATCTGGTTCTATTTGACGTATAGAATTTGATACGTAGCTTCAAATTGTCTCTATTCGTATCTGCTAATTAACATGCGATACATCTGAATCATCGATTTATTTTTTTGCCCTACTAACTCCGAAATCACTTATTCAATATACCTCCACATACGGACATTTCGTATGCGTGCGATTGCTTCAATTGTTCCCAGTTAATATGACATAATGACTCGTCACATATGCGATGCGGACGCCACATACAAATACATATATTATACATACATTATTCATTGTCACATATACACACACAGGCCAATTCCCGATAGTATTCCTTCCTATCTCGCTTCCTACCTGGTTATACTACTTGGCTACATTCGTGTGAGTGTCGTCTATAAATGTGTGGGTAAATGATGAATGTGATTATATGTATGTTCGTGTGTGTGACACGCACATGGGACACGTGAGGTACAAGCACACGTGCTTGGTGATTAATTTGAGAGATGTCTGTACTTGAAAGTAAAATTATTGGTGGACAAGATGTAAAATAAGTTATAATGGAGATTTAATTTGATGAAAATTTCTTCCTACATGATGTGATTTATACTTCCTTGATGTATACGCTAGCCCAACAACGTGCGAGTTGACACCACTCGATGAGAAGCGTGAACCATAAGTGGTATATTTTGACAGGTTATACTAGATAATAGCGGTATTGGTACCATATCACCGATAAAATGAGTTCTACATTTTACAGGTGTTGTTAGCTCTACGAGCTTACATTTTAAAATTCATAGTGTTCAATTAAAAGTTTCACTTCAATAATATAGAACAAAGACTGAGTAATTTCATTATTCATGCAATTTCTACATCTGTGGAATAAAACTTGCTCTACACGAAAACTCCTACTCTATATTGGAAAAACTGGGAGATGGGAAACATTGGGCTACTTCTATATACCAATATTTGCTCCAGTGAGCGGTGCTGCCAGAATCGAGTTTTGAGTACTAGCAATGAATTCATAATAATGAAGTTCCTTGCTCACATGTTAAACTATGTCTTGTATCGCCATCTACAATATCTTGAATAACATTGATGTTTGAAACTATTTTGAATAATCTTGTTTCTATTGGGATTTGGTTTGCTAAGACATGATGGTATAACCAACTCTAGTCGCTAAGTTGAACACACTTGTGGTGATTAAGTGAACGTAAGACTTTAGTTAACTGAAAATATTTTGTCTGTGGGAACTTGAGGAAATGGGAAACTGTGATATGGTAGTAGTTCCAACTCAAAGGTGCAAGTTTTGCATCTTCAAGCTAACCTATTCTTACAAATCTATCAGATCTAGTTTTATCCAACTGTAAACTACTTTTTCTTTGTGCAGGGTGAAGTTATGACATATAAGAAGGTTCGGCAGAAACTCCTTGAAATGGAAGTTTCAATACATCACCTTTTTTGCGTATCACTGATAATAAAAATTATAGAATAGGGATTCAGTTATCACTCAGTATTAATAGAAACTTTTGCTTCGTTCTTCTTGTTTTAGTGCTTTCAAACAGTCTATCTCAAAAAGAATGAAGCGGACACTTCCTTTATTGACTGTATTTTGAATGCTTCAGTACTCATGTCACCAATTTCGTGAGAAACTACCTATAAACATTACAGATATAGGGACTTTGCGTTACTAATTCACGTTCAATTTGTTGAAAATAAGTTCAACACGACAAACACCAAGACTGTATAGTATCTTCGTGCTTTTGGGACTCATAAAAATATATTTGAAAATGCATGAGACTCGAATTCACAGACGAATTTTGCAATAGCAAACAAACCTGAAATGTTGTGAGTGAAAAACAATTGCTAGCAACCAACTGCATGAAAATTAAATTTTAAATAGGTGAAGACAAGAAAGAATCTACTTGTGTTCGCTAATATTGCACGGATCTCATTTGAACAAAACATAACCATGAATTTGAATTGCAACGTTTTGAGAGGAGATAAAATCGGCAGCGTACACCGAGCTCAAAGCAACCAATTTTTACTTATACTAAGTACAAGAGAGTATTGTTAAACCGACAAAATTCACCAATCGAGATTTTGATGGAAATATCTGTTTTGAGCATCCCTGAATCCATTTTGACTATTTTGGTTTGATGTCGGTACGTATGTTCGTGCGTGCTTTCGTGCGTGCGTGCGTAGCTCGCGAATCTCAAAACTGGTTGAACTTATGATGTTGAAATTTTGTATTTGAAATGGTATAGGGTCTAGTTGTGCACCTCGCATAATAGTTCTAATCGTCTGTACCGGAAGTGCACTTTACTTGAAACTTTTTTCGAATTTTTCTAATAAATCCAGAATGATCAACCATGAGATGTTGAAATTCAGTATTTGAACTTAATGTTGTATCAGAATAGTTATCTGATATTTTTGTATGAATCGACCAAGCCAGAAGTGCACTTTACATAAAACTTTTTTTAAGTTTTTTCCATAAATCTAGAATCATCAGCCCTAGCATATTGAAATTTAGTATTTGAACTTGTTGTAGCATCAAAATAGTTATCTACTATTTTTATATCAATCTGCCAAGCCGGAAGTGCAGTTTATGAGTATAACAGACATTCAGAATTTGCCGTATAAAACAATCAGTTTAATTGAAATGATAAGATAGGCAATGATAATCTGTTGTCAATTTTTTTATTTTGTTTTACATTTTACATGTCAATACATTTTTCCCTAAATTTCATTTCGTGCACATGACAAAAGCGGCAAATTTGGATCAGAACATGATTTTTCATACAAATTTAAAATTAATTTTCATTATGTTGGTCACACGGTCCAGCTTTAATTTCAGCATTATTGAACTCCAAATATACATACTTATCAAACCTCTTGAAGGCATGGGAAACAGAATGAGGCACTAAAATCTACGACTATTTGACGGTCTAAAAGTACAAGGAAATATTGTGAAACCGACAAAATTCACCTATCGAGATTTTGATGGATATATCCGTTTTGAGCATCCCTGAATCCATTTTGACTATTTTTGGCTTGATGTCGGTACGTTTGTACGTATGTATGTGTGTATATGCGTAACTCGCAAATCTCAGAATCCGTCAAACGTATAATGCTGAAATTTTGTGCAAAAGACTGGTATAGGATCTAGGATCTTGATGTGTACCTCGCATCGTCTGTACTGGAAGTGCACTTCACCTGATACTTTTTTTGAATTTTCCGCATATATCTTGAATGATAAGCCATAGGATACTAGCATTCAGTTGTTGAAATCGCTGTAGCATCCAAATGATCATCTCTTATTTTCGTCGCAATCGAGTAAGCCGGAAGTGCACTTCATATTACAGACTTTTCGAATTTTTCTCATAAATTTAAAATAATCAGTCGCAGAATATTGAGATCACGTATTAAGCACTTTTATAGCATCCAGTTGTACAGCTTACATTATGATTGTGATCGGCTAAGCCAGGAGTGCAGTCTACTTGAAACATTTTTTAATTTTCCGCATAAATCCGAAACGATTGAACGTAGAACATTAAAATACAGTATTCAAGATTATAGTACTGTCTAGATGCTCATATCCTACTTTTATTGGGATCGAACGAGTCGAAAATGCACTATACTTGACGATCTTGGAATTTTGCGCATAAATTCAGAACTGTTAGCCGTAGAATCCTGGAAATCAGTATTTAAGAATGTTGTAGCATAAGAATGATGACAGACTGTTTCTATAGCAGCCGACTAGCCGTGGAATGATGTGATGTTGTGTTTGATTATATATATCCAATGATGTACAAGTAGGTCACGTGATGTCCACGTCAGTTTTTTTTTTTTTTGAAAAAGTTTGTAAAATGTAGTTTTGACTTATATATTATAGATTTCACATCACATCCACACAAATTATATCATTGAACATTGGAGAGATTGGAGGCAATTTTTTAGGATGTACGAAGTATTTCAATATTCCTAATTATTCCTTTGAAAACAGAGAATTGGTACAAAAGTTGTTCATATAATTTGCTAAGCTTCTTTTGCCAAGAAGGCAATATCAAAAACAAAGTTATAATATAGTTTCAGACAGATCTTGTACATGATGATTAATGAAAACAGAAATTATGTAATGAAATATATATTATCTCCGATATCACATCCACGAATTTATTGGTTTTTAGTCCTCTCCGCAACTCAAGTCACACTCTGTCGCATTTTTTGAGCGATTTTCCCTCTCTCTCACGTGACGTCATATTTTTTCACATATATATTCAGATTGTGGAGAGTATGCGACTTGAGAAAATCTTCAGATACGCATAGAGTAACATTCACTTTTGTCCTACAGGCGAATATAAAATTTTGAAGAATATGTTAGAAACGTTGGAAACTGTAGGTAGAATAGTATGCAACAAGTAAAATAAAACTTATTCAGCATGAGTTGGTAGCACGAGCCGTAGGCGAGTGTGACGAATTTACGCGTGCTGAATAGCCATTCCAAACATGTGCCAGACTTTACTTCTTCTAAGACCATAAATTCGGCAATTCACAGAGAAACAAAAAATTACAAACTCTGAAACAGAGATATAACAAAAACTCCAGAAATTAAAATTTAATTTGAGTTGATTTGACATTCTTACTTATTGTTATAATCAATGAATAGATGAAACTCGATAAAATATCGGATATAAAATAAAATATAAGTCAACAATGACATAATCTCAATATTATTTGAAAACTGTATTACCGACATGTCAGGCTTATTTTTATTTCAAAATCAAATTTTTGGCATTTTTATCACAATTTTTAATATTTCAAACAGGGAATCAATAATAAATATTGGATGGGAATCATTGAAGTGATATATTACTCTACGACCATTATAGAACATCAACATTCTAATATTGATTTTACGGAATTATTGGATTTTATCATACTGTGTTAGAATAATCATTCCAATACAAGTGATGGAATGAGCACAACTAGCGACATCTCTTACACATCTATGGTATTGATAAAATACAGAAAAATGCTATCGTTTTAATTCATATTTATTCTAATAACTGATATCTTTGCTATAATTCAGTTTGAGTCGACATTGACATACTCTCATCGCACCTTGAGCTCGCAATTCTTGTCATCATTATCTAGATCTTATTTTTATAGAAGAATCACCTGATCTAATCCCTGTCATGTTCCTATGATAAATACTAATCGGAAACATCTTCAAGATGCATGGTAAATTGACAATAATTATCAAGTCAATGTCAATTTTAGGTCGTTGCAGTTCCACCACTGACTTCAGTTATAACTGATATTATCGATGAACTCGACAGCCACACCTTTTTGTGTAATTCTATGAGCAAAATCGCAATGAATTTGTAATTTTCATGAAAAAATTAAGATAGATTGGTAAAAGATGACACCTTTCTATCAATTCCTCACATGTTCACTCATAAATCTGTAAAATCTATAAATTCGCACTGAATTGCAGTATAAGTCGATAATATCAGATATGGAATTTCATTTGAATCCCGAGGAATTTATGAAACTTCTTGTTAATGGGATGAAGCCTATGTATATTGGCCTGACTGATATCAGCTATAGTTCTGCATTTCACTGCTCAGTTTTATGATAACATCTATAGTGAACCCGTTAAAAATAAACTTCCGGTTGTTACAAGCAATCTATTTTGCAATTTGTTGTAGTAAACTCGCTAGTAATGTGCTTTTCGATAAATTGACCAAATATTTCTTAGAAACACACGCGCTATTTTCTATCAACTTGCTAGCTATATATAACACGCTTCCATATATTTCAGCAGTTAATTCTTAGTCATTACTCAATTATACACTATAATGAATGTCCCTTTTTATCATTGCATAGCAGTTCACATAAATGTTTCATATTTATCATATTGTTGTCAATATTGATTTTAAAAAGACATATCGGCATGAGGGTTCCAATAAAATGGCCATGTAGGTCAAAGTGTATTCACATTTGTTACATTGGATGAAATTATCATCGCCCGATTTCATAAGTTTATCAGTCTCTTATTTCAATCAGTTATGTAATCGCTCATAACTGGATGATAAGTCTTTAGTCACTCTGGCAGTTTAGTTTTATCATGCAGGTAGTAAAAATGTGGATATTACACAGTTTGTGAAGTGATAGTACCAGTTCAAGGTGAGCTGAGTTACTGTGTGTGTGAGTTGAGTCACTTGGTGCATGTGTAAGAGTGAAGCGTTTATGATAGGGCTTGGGGAGTGCGAGTATGGAATGTCTATAGTACAGCTACAGCTTGACGCCGGGTAAGTGTGATGCGACTGTGGTTGGTTGCAGACGGCTCAGCGAGCAGAATTCGGGCTGTAGCGTGCTGTGGCTGGCCGCCAACGAAGCAGCAAACAGTTTTAGGCTGTAATGATCCTTACCAGGTTACCAACGGCTGGGATTGAGCAGTGGAGCTGTAGCAATTCTGACCAGGTTACCAACGAGGGGAGATTATGTGTCTGTGAGAGTGGTATGCTTATGATACAATTTGGAGCCGGGTGTATGTGACGCAACTATGGTTGCCAACAGTTCAGGGAGGGGCTTTGGGCCCAATAAGGAGAACGTATGTGTGTGTGAGAATGAAGTACTCATGGTGTGACTTGGACCCGGGCATGTGTGATGCGACTGTGGTTGGTTGCCGACGGCTCAGCGAGCAGCATTGGGCTGTAGTTACCCTTGCCAGGTTAACAACGGCTGGGATTAAGCAGTGGAACTGTAGCAGCCCTGACCTGGTTGTCAAGAAGAAAAAAGTGTGTGTATGCGTATGATGTGTGTTGGAACTGTTGACATTGGTAATTTCTTACTTTCATCAGATTCAAGAGTACTGAGGACTCACCTGGTCGCTATACCGCAGTTATGTTTGACATTATGATTATTACTGGGAATCAATATAATATATTGGATGGGAATCATATTGATTTTACGGAATTATTGAATTCTATCATACTGTGTTAGAATAATCATTCCAATACAAGTGATGGAATGAGCACAACTAGCGACATCTCTTACACATCTATAGTATTGATAAAATACAAAAAAATGCTGTCGTATTAATTCATATTTATCAACGTGGTACCAGGGCAGCCTGACTGTGTAAAAAATGCTATTCGTAGTACAATTCTTGATTGAGTTACTGACTTTATGGAGTTAATGCTTCAAACTTATACCAAATTGGAGGTTCTCAAAGGGACAACTGAAATGTATGAGATGATCTGACGAAATCTTGATTCTCCCTGAAGGTAGTAGGTACCACGAAATGAAGATTAATTTGCCGGTATTTTAGGTTCTTCCTACCATTCTTTATGTATCAAAATAATATATTTTGCAGTCTGTAGGCTTTGACTAATGTTTCCCATATTGTTTTATCGATTCACTGAGTAACAAGTAAATATTTGTATTTTTGTTCAATTTGGAAATGTTTTATATGAAACAAGATAAAATGGTCAGGAAACCGACTGCATCTTATCTTCTCTGGTTTGACTTACAGCCAAATCATACATGAATCGATCGGAAATATAAACGTCAATAGGGTGTTGGACTTATAAATCTAGGATCCGGTACTAAATGTCGAAGAAAAGGATATTTCTGGTCAATTTTTCCAGAATCAACTTGTCTGATATAACTTATGATTGAAACAATCGACAGCGAAAAGGAAGAGTGGCAGCCATTCCTAAGTGTAACTGATTTCCGTATCCAACTCTCCTGATCAAACTTACTGTTGTTGTTATTTTTTTTTTGTTTCGGACAGTACTGGAGGTGGCACTTTGGTTTTATCATAAAGTATTTGAGCTTCGCTATTGATTGGTCTATCAAGCAAGTTAATCCCGAGAAAATCTATCGGAAAGGTCTTTTCTTCGATATTTGGGTAAGGTTCCTGGATTTATAAAGTCTGGCACCCTAATGCGCACTATATTCCCGATCGATTCATATACAATTTGGCCGTAAGACCGATCAGGAAAGATGAAGTGCGGTCGGTTCCTGGACTGAAAGTAATATTAGTGAATAAAACAAATACTTAACCCTAAGCACTACCTAAATATTCAATAAAAAAAAATCCAGGTGTATATTTTACTTCTTTAAGAAAATGTTAACGGACGTTTCGGATGTGCAGTACCATCCATCTTTAGCGTAACTATAATATCATATAATCAAGGTTATGAGGACCTAGAATTTTTTTTATTGAATCTTTTCCTGGGTCCTTCCAACTGCATCAAAATACTACCTAAATATAATAACATTTTAAAATGATGTCCATCTCTTGACACTGTTTCTCAATAAGGTCAAATCTTTAGATTTTTTCGAAATCAATTGTTATTTCAAGAAATGGACCAACTATCTTGAAAATTACATGCGTAGGTTCAAGGATTTATAAAATTCTTCAAAATTGGCGTTTTCAAAGCAGTACCAACTTGATAATTTTGATTCGAAGAATGCAGGTGTTTTGAAAGTATATTATTATATAATTGTTTCTAGAACTTCCTCGATATCTTAAGTGACGACAAGATAACAGAATATGTTTCATAGTGAATTTTTATTTAACTATTCTTTGTTTAACCTAGTTTTCATCAAAAAACTACAAGATATGTTGGAAATGTCCACATTCATCATAAATGCATTATTTCCTTCAAACAATCAAATATTAACTATCGGTAAAATGGTGTTGATTAGAAATCCAACCGAATTCCATTAATGGGAATTTCATTTATTAGTTACTTATTACATGTATCTATATCAAGTGATTTCTGTTAATAATTCACTATAAATCCAATTAATTGATTCTATTTTTCTCTTTGTTTCAGGTGGGTTTCGAAGACAGACGCTCAGCATTATGGACAAAATAAAACAGTTAGAGAAATGCTAGGAGAAATGGGAAATTTTATAGAACAATGTTGTAGGCATTAATGTCATGAAATCAATGAAATATAGCCCATTACGTATACAACCACTTTTATCCGCTTGATTGAGCAGTCTCCTCCATACAAGAATATATTTCAAATATCTTAATCAAAGAATCGCATCATATAAAAAACAGTAGTGTACGAGACTTTGGCTTCACGCTTCATCAGTCAGTCAACTGGAGTATATCAAGCTCATACGTTTCTTACGAAATAATGACAAGATTTTGATTTGATTCTCTTATATCATTTTAGAGAAAAAAATATATCATGATGATGAGATCTTGCCTAGTCAATAAGCGCAATATAGACTAATTACAGTTACTTGTGATATGTATATATATTTTTTTTGAATCTCTTATTTGAAGCACCTCTCATATTTTTCACAATAGTAATAATAATAATAGTGTTATTGAAAAACTGTAGATAGAAATACATTACTCGAAAGATTCTCACGCAATATGTTGTACTGATGCCTTGTAATAATCACAATGTCAAACATAACTGCGGTATAGCGTCCAGGTCCTCTTGAACCTGGTGGTTAGCTCGAAGCCTTGAAAGTGTTGGAATATCTAAGTACAAGGCTCAGTGAAAAATTATCGGTGTCAACACATCATACACTTGCACACACTTTTCCCCCGTCGGCAACCAGGACAGGTTTTGAATTATTTCGTGATGATCGCCTGAAAAACGTTGTGTGCATCTCGACCTACAGTTCTTTTTTGGTTTCACCTGAATTGCAGCCTCAGCTGCGCTTCGGCCGCAAACAACAGACTCAACCAAAAAAGATAACCTCTACGGCCTTGATACACAAATAACTATTCTGCTTACTGTTTAGTGATCTATGTTGAAGTTTTATGTAGAGGGGTACTGTGCTTATTTCATCAACAGTTGACATTGCCATTCGACAACATAGAGCTCAGAAATTCCATGGGAATATGTCTATCTTTTCCACACTGTACCTGAAGTATGTATGGACTACAGTTGTATTTTTGTGTCTGTTCTTTCAACTCTATCTACTTAGAAGATGAATTGTATTGAAAAAAACAGATAATACTATACAAAAATTCGCTAGTGAAAAGCAAACTGACTTACAAATTAACATATTTTTTGAATTTGCATATGAACGCGTGCATTCTCCCCAAGATCTTCTGCGGTATAAAGCCGACTCTTTACTGCTTTTTTATTAGAAAATTTTTGTTCCGTAGATTGGAAAAGTGTAGAGAAAAATGCGTGCCGCAGAACGATAACGGCAAAATTGAAAATCCGCCATTCGGAAGCGTTAATAGAGTCGAAGATTCTGCAGTTAAAATAAAAAGAATGTTGTGACTGGAAAGAAGCGAACTAGTAAAAGTAACGAATGGAGTTGAGGACGATAGCGAGGAATAACAAGTAGGAAAAGTTTTTTCATCATATTTCACCGTAAATGCAATGACTTTATTCCTAGAAGATGAGTAGGTTTGTACTGTGCTTATACGATCAGCTTCATATTATTAAGTTTTGAATTTCGATAGACAATCTTATAATCTACCGCAAAATAATGATGCTGCATTTTATTGAGCATTCGAATGTCATGAGTAATATAATAAATTTATCATCAAATATAATCAAAGTTCTGGTTCAAACTATCGGAGGCCAAATGCGCACTACTCTTTCTTGATCCAATTCTTACCCTTGTCAATAGAAACGAACGAGGATCAATGTATTATAAGTGACACGTCTAGTAGAAAATATACTTTCCGCTTTCCAGGAACGAAAGCTTGAAATCTGGAAATATAATACTGGGAGCGCTGCCGTTCTCCGTCCAGCATTGAATGACCGATTGTTGATTGCCGATTGAGTAGAGTTCTGCTTTACATTTCAAAGTCACTTACTATTCAGGAAAAGGACAGCATGAAGTTAGTCCTCGGATTTCAAGTTATAGAAACAGTGCGGGCATAAAGTTCATGAATAGTATAATCTTGCAAATAAGTTTCTCATGAAATCTTCCTACAATTAACGGATATAGAGAATATGCAGAACAGAATATATGCCGACTGTTCTAATGACAATGGTTTCCACAAATTTTCAAATTCACATCTAATATCATCCATCTCTGTGAAACATAAATTTGTTCAATATTTGATGAGACAAAAAATCGGGACAATCGGAAATCCGTTAATTTCATATAAAGGATGCTGTCTCGTAGAAATTCATGTCAAAAATGCAAAAGCAATATTTGCTTGTTTCTCTATGCTGCTTCTATTTATCCAAGCTATTTCTCCATGATTTATAGGAACAAGTCTACAACTTCGAATCATATCATTTGAATATTTCGTTTTTCCATGTTCCAAAATTTCTTCGTTTTCCTCATTTTCTTATGCATTTTTCTACAACTACTCGATGAGAGTTGGAAATTCCAACGATTTACATTCGTGTTTGTTCCGAGATCCTATGGTATACTTGCAGTTCGATTCTAAACACAAGCTAAGTATCAAAACTAATAATAATAAAATATCTGTTTGTATTATAAATCGTCCTGGCTTATACCCAAACGTTCGTTATCAATTTTTAAGTTTCTCTAAATTCTAGAGCACTAAACTGGGTTAGACAGCACAATAACAAATACAGTGCAATGATTGCGTCACTTTCTCCTATTTTAATTGAATTATTTTGTAAACAGTTGCATGGAACCTTGATTGGTAATAACTTGGATCTCACAATTCTTGTATAAATGTGATGGCCTAGAAGTAAAATGTTATGATATCTAACAAAACCAAGTCCACTGATTGTATATATATTTATTTTATAGCGCTCAATTAAAATAAGTTTTTCTCATTTCACTGGTAGGCATAGACCTCCTTTAGATTGCATTTTAGAACATAAGGTTGCAGGCTCTCAAAGTTTTGTTTCCAAAATATTTTGAGATAAAAAAAAAGTTTAAGCAAAATCACATTCAAATCAATAAAAAATCTTCTGGGGCCATATAGTACTTTTCCCGACCATAAATTTCATGACCAATTTCATCGCTGTCTCAAAAATTTAAAGTATCGCATCAATTAATTGCATATTTCAAAGTGACAGCTGTCATTGTCAAAGTGTTAAAGTAGCGGATGGTGGTTATTTTTTAGTCATTACATAAAATAAGTATTCCTGAAAGAGAAGAGTCCTTTTCTAGATTTTCGGAGTCTTCAATTCATTAAAACATACAGTCTCGACATTTGATTGTTGAAGGTGTGATTCAAACATGGTAACGTGGATTTTATCGATTATTTATTTTTGATATCCACTGAGCTTATCTCTTCGAGAGCTTTCAATTGATACCAAACTAAATATCATTTGAATAATTTGCTTGAGAAACAATTGTCAATAGTTTTAATATTATCTTTGACAGTTGTACTAGAATCATCACTGCAAGAGCAAGAAGTCTAGAATATAGGAGATATAACTGATAGTGATGGGGGTGAGGCATGAAAGAGGTGCAGCAAATCGTTCGACCTGCTGGCTTCCCCGCGCAGCCAAGCAGCGTTTCTCTAGCGCTTGTATTGGTAACTAAAATTAAGCGGTTATAAGCGAAACCATATTGTAAAATGGATTCAATCCTAATTTCCATATAATCGTATGTTATGTTGCTGGTTTTGTTAGCAGTATTAAGTGGCTTTTTTGAGATTGTTCATATGAAATTTTATACTACCATAGTTCTTAATGGATTTGTTCAAGTTAATTCAGTGAAAAATACTTGGCTTTCGACTTTATTGTAACATTATATGACTTCAAAATTAATCTTTCTCAAGACTATACTCTTCAAAATACGGAATTTAGAAGAAGAATTGGTGTTAAAAATTGTTGTGTTTATGGATGTCATTCCAAATTTAATCGAAATGTGGATTTGAGTTTCCATAATTTTCCTAAAATTGGGGAAAGTGTCTGTGGTAAATAAAGTTGGCAACTACGAATTAGTTGATAAACGAGCTGTGTGGATTGAAAAAACTCGTACAAGAAAAGCTAAGAGCTAGAAAATGTACAATACAAAAATGTCATCAATACTTTTCTGTAATATTTTTTTTTTTTTTGGCTATGAATTTTATAACCTCACGCAGTCTTCCAGTTACAACTAAAAACCGTATATAAATAAGATGATTTTGAAAGAAAAAACTGTATATTATAAAAGAAGAAAGTCAATACTTTCTCCCACAATTTGAATTGAATTATATCATTTAATGAAATATGAATATTTCTTTGGTGAATATCAACGTATTTACATTGCAAATAGACTACAAACTTCCCATAAGTCACTTTTGATCCGCCATTTTGTAAACACAGTGCTGCCGCCAACGGTAATTTCAGTTGTCAATATCTATTGGCGCTCTGACGTAACGTGTGCGAGTGAGAAACAATGATAATTGCGAGTGGTGGGAGGCGCTACGTCCATCCATATTTTGCCTGAACTCGATATACGATGCAGCATGAGGCATTGGGTCTCCTGTATTCTAGACTTCTTGCGCAATAGTTTCAATTAGATACTATACACCATAGAGCTGAATTATTCATTTAAAAAAAAAAACAATGGACGAATGTTTGCATATGATGTCCAAATATGAGTGATAATGATTTTTATTTCACATCATGATTCTCATTATTTCTTCGTATCAAAAAAATATAACAAATTTTATAATAATTCATATTTCAAGAACAAATGAACCGCTGATAATTTCAAACAGAATATTGTGCCAAATTATTTGGGGATCAATTTTAGTTGTTTAATATTTTATGAAACGAACGCAAGAAACTAAAAAGTTCCATCAATAAATTTTGGTTCCTCTGACTAAAAAAAGCTTATCTACGAACTGGTACCTAGGCTTTTTATGAATACCTTGAGTATATAATCGCAGTCAAAAAGTCGTACGCGATCTCAAGTTATCGTGCTTTCAGACAGACTGACTTTTTCTAAAATAATATTTTTCAGGCGATCATAACAAAAAAGGAGTTCCTATGGCTCCTTTTGCGGCCGTGAAGTTTTACTTTTTGGTACACATCTGTCAAATTTCACTTTTTGGGACTGATCTGTCAAACACTACTTTTTTTAGGACTGAACTGTCAAAAACTAGTTCATAAACATTCCATACTTACCTATATGGGCTGCTTGATGAACTCTCGAAGATACAGTTTTTGCCGTAATACGTATTATATTCCTCCGTCAACCTTAATAGTTCGTGCAATTCAAGAAATTGATACGCATTTTCTACAAATGTCACTTTGATAAAAGACAATAAAATAAAACAATTTCAACGGCAACTAAGATTTACAATTGCAATGTTTTAGAAATAAATAGATAAAATGTTGTGATTTTGAATTATTTTGTGAGATCGCCTAAAAAATGTTGTGTGCACCTCGATCTACAGTTCTTTTTTGATCTCACCTGAATTGCAGTCTCAGCTGCGCTGCGGCCGCAAACAACAGATTAGATCAAAAAAGATAACATTTACGGCCTTGATACACAAATAACTATTTGGGTTCAGTAGGGTCTGAAACGTGAAGATCCATCAAAGTCTCGAACTGTAAAAAAATCACGGCTACATTACTCTTCCTATTATATTGTTCGAGAAAGTAAAAATTGGACGCAAGAAAAATATTTTTACTGATTTCTTAAAGATAATCGCTCTTCATTTATGATATTGTGAAAATCGTGTCGCAATGAAATGTATTGAAGTTGAAAGAGTCGAAAATGGGACAAGCAATGATTTTAAATCAGTTTGAATACTACCATAGGACACCACTGACGATTCGATATATTTTATATTATTATCAAAGTACGTATAAGTATCCATAGAATTAGGAAGAGTAAAATCCAATTACTAGAAATATTTTCACGAAATCCCTACAATTAACAAAGCATGTTACTAGAAATGAACATATTTTTGCTTTTCCAACAACTCCTTTAACCAATGATTTAGAAAAAAATCAAATCACGAGTTTTCCACTCCTGTAGTCAAGGTATATTGTATCCAATCTAAATTTAAGTTTAAGGTATTCATAACCAGTATAATCAAATGATTACACTCTCAAATAATATTCTTTAATATAATTCCTCCATATTTTTGAGCTGTCACTTCATCTAGAAACGGTAACTACAGTAAAATAGCTCATGCCTAAAATTCTCAACTGTCAAAAAACTGGCTGCGAAGACAAATGATCCATTTTATGTTAAACAAAATCACATCATAGTAGATTCCTGTTCATGAATTATAGAGTATCAGCTGAAATCAGCATACATGTACCTTCCAATTTTTTCAATGGTATCTTTATTAGACTCATCAATTCTTGAGGGTAATGAGGTCTTTCGAAAAAGAAAAATTCCATTTATCTCCTATAATTATGATAAATTTTGTAATTTGGAACATCATCATACAGAAAAAATTTGAATACATGACACTTTTCATTCATAATTTTGATAAAAACTATTCGCGGTATCCAAAGTGACGACACAGATGCTAGGATTGTGTATAGTAACACCAAGCGAATATGAACAATCTTTTATAGGCCGTCAGATAGTCGTAGATTTGAGTGTCCCATTTTGTTTTCTCTGCCTTGAAGAGTTTTGATAAGTATGTATGTTTGGAGTATAATAATGCCAAAATTAAAGCTGAACCGTGTGGCCAACATAATAAAAATTGATTTTGAATTTTTATGAAAAAACATGTTCTGATCCAATTTTCTCGTTTCTGCCATGCTTATGAAATGAAATTTAGGGAGAAAAGAGTCAGCGAAGTGATCCACTTGGCCAAGGGTTTGGAATAAGGGCTCGATTGTGCAAAAAAATTATATCAATTGTTCACGTTCTTCTCGCTTCTGCCGTTTGGCCGTATGAAAGTTGATATCATGAGTATCTCGTAGAAACGAATGGCATAAGTTTTTCGAATGACCAAGTCAAGATATGTACGAAAACATCTTGTGAAAATTTAAATGTTTTCGTGCATATCTTGACTTGGTCATTCAAAAAACTTATGACATTCGTTTCTGCAGATACTCATGATATCAACTTTCATATGGCCAAACGGCAGAAATGAGAGGAACGTAAACAATTGATATAATTTTTTGCACAATCGAGTCCTTATTCTAAACCCTGGACCAATCATTTTTGTTTATCGTTCCCCGCTGACTCTTTTTTCCCTGAATTTCATTTCGTAGGCATATCAGAAGCGAGAAAATTGGATCAAAACATGTTTCTCCATGAAAATTTAAAATAAATTTTTATTATGTTGGCCACACGGTCCAGCTTTAATTTTAGTATTATTATACTCCAAATATACATACTTATCAGAACTCTTGGAGGCAGTGAAAACAAAATAGGGCACTCAAATATACGACTATCTGACGGTCTATTATGAAAATGTTGGTAATAATCCGAAAAATAATTATTGGAATATTTTGAATATGCTTATTTAAATAGATAAACGGACGTTTCGGCGCCAAGAAAAGGGTTTATGAATGTTATGTATCTATTTTGGTACCTTCATTTGTTTTGAAATACATTTGGATGTCAAAGTAGGATGGGATCTTTGATGAGTTTGACAAACTTGAAAGTTTGGATCCAACATTCAGAAAAAAAAAAACAGTGAAAGACCTGACTGAGAATTTAGATCCATTCCTATCTATGTTCATTTAATTTCATGATAAATTTGGTAAGATATAGTATTTTTCTACAATCACTATGGAATGATACCCATTCCACACGCTGTAGCGTGCGGAATAGGAGTCATTCCGCACGCTCAGAAGTTCCCAAGAAAACCGCGTGGCGTCGCGAAAAAACTGTTTCATTACTGTCATAATTTTGATTCTCCTTGATTTTCTTTTCATTCCTCTTCAAAATGGAATCAGTATGAGTAATTTTATCAACATTTGATGAATTGGAATGAGATCAATGAAGCAAATTCTCTCTCAGAAAACGGTATATTTTGAATATTCACGCGGACACCTTTGACTATAGATAAAATAACTGTCACTCGTGCGAATCGATCATACCATGCTCATGTAAATTTTGCCACTCGACTTCGTCTCGTGGCTGAATTATTCACATTCGCATGGAATGATCTCCATTCCGCACTTGTATCGGAATGTACTATTCTCTCAAAACATGGATACATGAGAAAATCATAATGATAGATATTCAGATTCAAGAATGAAATTTTTGTCCTTGATATCCCTCATTCTCATGGGCGTAGCCAGGGAGAAGCAGGATGGGCACTGTTCACCCTACAAAACATATTGCCCACTCTAGAAATTCAGCTCCATCATCATTATATTCGCATTATCACGCATATGAAAATCTAATAAAAATCAATTATATTTTATTAACTATGCATTTTATCAGCGAACATGTTCCTACAGGGACTTTCCATCAAATTTAATTTTCTGCACCGTTTTTGTCCATCAGCAATAAATGCAAATGCGCATAGATCGAAGCATCATATCGCACTAGGATTTTTGGATACAATGAATTTTTCATGAATTGCGAAAAAACAGACCAATTGGCATCGTACAATTAATCTTTTTTTGGAAAACTAGTTTTCGGAATACTTTGGATCTTTTGTCAAAAAACACAATAAATCGCATGAAAACACGAATATAACCATGATACATTCCTTCAATTTTGGCTGGAATATTGATAGCTTAATTAGTATCCAAAAGCTATTCCTCTGCAGAAAAACTTGCTACTTTTGGAAAAAAGCCTTTTTCTGCCGATTCTCCAGAGGAGGGACTGAATTTCATAATTTCAATACATCACGTATGTATTTCTCATCAAATTGCCTCGTAACTTCCAAAATTGGTTGATTCTACTAAGAAGTTTGTTGGAATTATTGAAATTGGAACCTTGAGGTGGCTGATCAGCTGGCCGGTTGCCTCCCTTAGAAAAACTTTCAGCTACGCCAATGCGTATGATCTTTAGATAACTTCGAATATTGCATTTTAGTAAGAATATGCAAAATTTGGGTATTTTGTTTGTGTGAGGTGAGGGAATCGGATAATGATTCAGCCCGATTTTGGTTTAAAATATTTTGACAGTAGCAAAGAGTAAAAGAGATCACACGCCCATGATATAAAGATGGTATCAAACGTTCCTTCCGGTTGCTCAAACAGTCAAACCTTCTTTCCGCAGATTAAATGCCGCGTCGAGTTGTAGACGTCCGCAGGAGATTAGTTTGACATGTACCTACTGATTCGGTTAACTTCTCAGCAAACGATTATATGCTACACTTGGGGCACCGGACAGCGTGTCTTTCAGTATCTATTATACCATAAAGGAGTGTATTTATTTATTTGTTCTTGTAATTTTTATCGCGTCTTGAACTCCAAGACGTGAAGTAACATTTATTGTTTTTTATTATCAATATGCGTTTTTATCACTTTCCTATGGATGTATAGATCTGTAAGGCTGAACAGTTTGCAGATACTTGCAACATTGATCTGTTTTTATTTTGCTACCATTTGTATATATTGAAATATTTGAGGCAGATGAATGTCATGCTTCAATATGAATATGAAGATATTCAGCCACAAACTTGGTATTTTTATAGTTGATAGTTACCATACATGATGATCGCAGGAAAATTTGTATACATATTTATTTCATAATTCTTGTGCGATATTGTGATCATCAATTCTTAATTTTTATTAACATTTTCCTCATTTATGTTCCTATTCCAACTTTCATAATGACTAGCAATTTTGATAATAAGCTAATAACAATGCAATGATGAGAACTTTGATTAATAAACAAAAGTTTCCCTTGCTATCATCTCTGCTCAGGGCAGACCTTGCGCTTACAATGGAGGATAACAACAATTACTTTCCTTAAAGGCGGATGAGCTTGAAGAAAAGATGAATAACGCCACCTGCACCTTCCTCTCCCACTAAATACTTTACAGGAGATTCACTCGGATTCGCGCAGGACAATAACGGAATTATAAAATCATTATTAAGGCAGTGAATGTTGCAGGATGATAACGATTTGAATTATTGGTAAATGTTGGAAGTATTATAATCCGGAATCAGGCGAAAACTCAAAATATCAATACTATAACTATGCTAAAATTGTTAGGTGTAGAATATGAAATACGATGTATTGAATTTATGTGAGGGATATATCAATTATTATCGTTACACCTATAATTATTTATTGATTTTAACGAATTATTCTCTGATACTTTTTTTCTATGTGTCAAATACGAAGAAATTACAATTTGGCCTTGTGATGAACAAAGGCAGGGAGCTAGATCTCTTAGCTCTTTGGAGATTTTGTTAGCCTTTGAACGCTAACCTATTTATTTTATTCTCAACGTTCATTCGATAGCAACTATAGGATTGATATCATATCCACGTATATTGCACTGTCTTTCATATGAAGACGATTCTACATATATTTCCATTTGAAAATGAATTATTTTTCTCTTCTATTGCTTGAATAAGATACCACATTGTAACACTGCGCTGAAGACAAAATGCATATGACCAGTATGACATTTAAGTTTTGACACTTGTCACTTCAATAATTTGAGGTTAGTATAATGTTTTAATTTGAATAGTTATGGACAGTTGCCCCACCGTCACTTATCTTTGTGGAGTTTGATATCTAAGGTAGATTTGTATGCTCAACTTTCACCACGGTTATTATTTCTGCCTTAAAGTTAAGGGACGGTAGTGCAGATGGCCATCAATGAATAAATGTCCCAATTATATTGAATCAAAAATGAAATTACAAATCAATTTTATTCAGGTTTCATGTCACTACAGTTTTTCAAGAATTCGCGTCGTACAGCAGACTTTCTTACTCACCCCAAAATCTAGCATTTTTTGTACTTGTTAAACAAATAACTATTTTCTGTGAAAGTTCATATCTTACAAGAACACTTGCTCCTCCAACTTGTCATTGCTCAATATCCACATGACATTTATAAAAAGACAACAACGAATCGTTCGTCCAACACTTCGTGTACGGTATACCTTGTTGACATATATGTCATTACGAAGGTGCAAACTACATGGAATACAACAATGTTGATGTTCATTGAGTACAAGAGTGAACTTTAACTGTCTACCACTTCAGATACATGTTTTCCAGGGCCGTATCTGAAACAGACAATACATTTTACCATAATAGAACTTCATATTGTGAATCTTTCACTCTATCCATATAAACACAAACCAGTGATAGTACCACATCGAATCCACATTGACATAATCCCATTCTTGTCATTTTGATCCATATCTTATTCTATAGAGATATTGAGAACTGCCGACAGGAGTGAAAACTCACAACTATGAAATAACAATGGTATTTTTTATTTTTGGATATTCAAATTAATTGTATCAGAAACTTAAATTTAATAAAAACGACTTTTGATTTCAAATTCTGTATATTTATGGGAAACTTTGACGTTTCGATCCTTTAAACAAGGATCTTTTTCAGAAAACAATGATACAAAATAAAACAAGGCAAGTAACTAGATACTAAAAATATACAGAATACTAGATGTGATTATGTGGATATCACACCTAAACAAAAAAAATAAAATCTTCCGGCATTCACCCACAGCTTGAGGAAAACCACGTTAAAACCCCAAACAGAGGAATATATTCTACTTGGTACAGCTCCGCACATATCCCAGATCAAAAAATACACGACATTTCAACAAGACAACGTAGCGCTACTCTTTGCTATTGGTTTGGCTCACAACTGCAGTGTCAAATAGTCTTTAGTGTTCTTTATGATCCAAAATATACACAGAACTACACCAACCAAAACATATTCATTATATATGAGTGTTATTGATTACAAAAAGCCAAACATTTGATAATTCAAAACCATCAGTATGGTTGAAGTTATTTGGATGTTTAAGTATCTCGATTGCTTCTTTGACCAATCTACTATGAATCGATGAGTATCTTGCGACTATGCATGTTTCTTCAAAATTGATGTCATGCAAATACTCGATGGCATGATCAGCTACAGGAGATTTATTTGGATGGCTTAATCTTATGCATCTTCTATGTTCAGCAATGCGAGTGTTCACAGTCCGGCCCGTCTGTCCAACATAGACTTTCCCACAAGGGATCTTATAGGCTATGTGCAAGGGGGCAGAGTTTGAACAGATATCGAAGCGAGCGCTCATGGTGAGCACAATTTTAAACATCGAACTCCATTTCTCAGAATACGTCATTGAGCTGTCATTGAACATTGTAGTTTAAAAGTGAAAATAATTGCATATAAAACATGGGAAAACGTTTGTTTTGTTTCAGGCTGTTGTGTTAAGGATAATTCAAGTGAAATATAGTTTCAAAGATTTCATGTACCCAGTTATAACATAAAAAAACGAGTGAAGTGAATCAAAGCAGTAAATAGAGTATTGTCTGTCTTGCATTACTAATCTATATAACAAATATGTCTGTAATTCAATTGTGAAATTAGAAATATTTATCATCGATTTGAGATTCATGAATTTACCTCCATCTCTAATTTGTAAGATGTTTCAGTGATAGAAGTTTGTCAGATGCACTTCGCAATAATTTTGTTGTTAATATTGTCAGCAACATATTCTTCAACATGTTCAATATGGCAAAACTTATTTCACGCTCTCCTTCAATGCTTCCTCGGTAAAAGGGATACAGTGTTTGATAAATACAAACCTAATCTGCAAGATCATCGACTTCATAATTTGAGGTTATCCTGTCAATTTTGACGAATTAAGACGTTTTCTCTATAATAGGTACGTTATAATTGAAGAAAAAAATACTCAAAATAAATAATTTCAAGGTATCTTTTATGCTATGCAAGCTATATTATACGCACACAGCTGAATTGAATAATATTAGTACATTTAAAAAATTATAGGTATGGAATAATGATAAAATGGAGTTCAATCGTTCTCAATTTCCCGCTGGAGGCGCTAGTAGACTTCATGCACGTAGCTTATGAATGCCTGAAGATTTTACGGGAATCACGTCCTTTACAAGTCTCATGAACTGCTTGATTTTCATAACCAGACCGAAGGAAACTTTGAAATTATATCTTGACAAGATCCTCGCGATCCTCTCTGAAATATTGCTCACATAAGGTGAAGAAACATAATTTTCACTCAGGCTAGTATCCACGTTATCACATCTAGTATTCTGTTTATTTTTAGTATCTAGTTACTTGCTTTGTTTTATTTTGTATCATTGTTTTCTGAAGAAGATCCTTGGTCAAAGGATCGAAACGTCAAAGTTTTCTATAAATATACGAATTCTGAAAAATGGATAGATTATTAAAAATTTAAATTTAATAATTTGTAAATTAAAATCATCAACATTTGTTTGGTTTTCACATTCATCGGCACTCTGAGCAACAACTACATACATGCGCAAGCCAAGTACAAGTTATAAGTACAACTTAATTGACATAATTATTAATATACATTTATATTATTAACGTATAGTATTTGTATCCAATTGAATTTTAATGAACCTAATTTTCAACATTAATTCAGTTGTTTGCATCATTATTATCATTCACTTCAACAATATTTGAGTTATTCGTACTATCAATGATGTCATTATTATATTGTAAAAAGGTTACAATAGACTTATGGTAACTGAAGTAAGAAACAAAGAATTGTTGGTCGTCATAGGACACCCGGCAGATGTGAAACATTTCAGTGAATATTGTATTGATATCGTCTAAAAATGGTATACTATTGTCTTTTTCTATCTCCGCAGTAAATTGGATGGAAGGTTTGTAACTACTGAATATTTCCAAATTAGAGTCAATCTGGTCGCAAGCAATGACAGTCAGAATATCGTCCACGTAAAGATATAAGAAAATTACATTGAAAGGCAATTTATTCAAAGCGTTATTCAATTGAACAGAGTCATCCCCATATTGGCAAAAATCGGGGAGGCAGGATTCTCCATCGCACAATGGTAAATTTTACAGCCAAATTGAATTTGTTAGTTTGTTCACAAAATGCATCACAATTAACTTGTTCACTTATATGATACACTAAGGGCCAGTTCCACCAAAACCAGTCAAATTCATCCAGAGGTTATTTTATACGAAAACTATTGTTGATACAATTGTAACTATAGTTACTAACTCAAAATAACCTCTAGATAAATTTAACTGACTTTGGTGAAACTGGTCCCTAAACTATTAAAATTCTCGTAGATGCAATATATTGAATAGAATAAGAACCAATAAGAGAAGATTCTCACTATGTGAAGGTGCGAGAGAGTCATGCCGTTTATCGTCAAGGCATACAGTTCGATTTTACTGCCAAGGTGCGTCTATAGATGTTTAACATCAAAATATTCGATTAGAATTTATTTTAGTTACATGTAAGAATTGCATCGATTGTCGGTTTTTATTTCGTAGTGCTGAGTTCTCGATTATTAGACGTGAAACCACTGATCTGAATATAACACTGGATTGGGTTTAGGTCGCTGGAATGCGGCCCCAATTGAATGTCGCCATCTTGGCAAAAATGAGGTTCTGTGTTCAATTGGTGACATATGTTGGTGACAGTTCAGTATGGTGTTGGGACGCAATTTTTAAATCATGGTGTTCAAATGCATGTTCTGCTGAAATAAAGCCGATTCATTAAGAAATTTGACGCTGCATAAGTAAGTTATGATAACAAATTTGAGTAATATATCAAATTTAATATAAAATATCTTGCTCACAGAAATAATAGCTGGACTGCAAATTTGTGCTTACTTACGAACAATACAATTTGGTTATTAAATGTATTATTATTCTCCTATCATGTGTAGTAGATATTTAAAATTATTAGTTTTGAATAGGCAATATTATCGTATATAATATCACAAGGGACTGTAATTTTATCAATAATTTTTTCTTGAAAACATTGATTACCTAGCAACATCGTGAGAGTCATCTGTCCGATTAAATCACGAGAGCGTAGCTCGAGGGATTTCATCTGAGCAGATGACTCGAAGGATGTTGCTTGAAGGTAATCAATGTTTGAAAGAAAAAATTATGATAAAATTAAAGTCGCGAGTGTTATTTGTGGAGAATATTTCTCGAATGAAATTGTCACTATAAGTATCTATTAAATAATGTTAGTTGCAACTACTAACCTTTTTCATTGAAAAATGCACTAAATTGCCTCCATATATTCTTGTATTCTTTAACTATTTGTTTTCAATTTCAATATTTTCGGCGAAAAATGCATTTCCAATACGATTAAATTTTGACATTTCCGAGAACTGATTGTTTGTTTATATTAGAACTGTGTATTGTTTCTCCATGACAAAGACATTTATCGCAATAAATCGCTTGCCAACGGGAATTTACCGAGGTAACGGGAATTTTCAGAGGTAAATTCCCGTTGGCAAGGAATTTATTATTATAATTGTCATTGTAACTATGCAAAATTTGTCAGTATAATTGACATGAGTGAAATAATCGCAGAAATGCACTTCATTTATTCATATAGGTAAATTCATAGTTTTAAATTTTAGGTTACAAAAATTTATAAAACTATTGAACGGATTAAATAATACTAAACTACAATGTTTGAAAAATAGTTAAAACACTGACACTAAAAAGTTCACAAATATTTTTAACTATTAATAAATATTTCAACTATTATAACAATTTTTAACTTTAGTTGATTATTAATGTATGTATTTTAATATATATTGAGAATAATTTCTTCATCTTACTTGCATTATACTTTGGATTTCATCGAGTGTCTTCTATAAGTGTTTTGAATTTGCCGCCGAATAGGAACACAAAGCCTCAATTTTACTGTCAAGGCCGCCGTTCAATCGGGGCCGCTTTCAGATGCCAGAATACGGTCTAAACCCAATCCAGTGTTATATAGAGATCAGTGCGTGAAACCTATTAATGCATCTGAAATTTTTATTATTGGTAGATTTTTATCATCGGTAGATTTTTATCATCTTCAAAGTTGATATTGAAGTCTTCACTTTATACCATAGATACATCAAAAATATTTAATCTTTCAAAATACCTTACAATTGATTGAAATGCATCACTAACCTTTTGCTCCTGAATATAATACACTAAACTATTGCTCGAATTCACGTACATTGACCACATTTCATAAATTCAACAAGAATATTCTAGATCTTGAGACTGAACTGTCAATACAATGATATTATACAGAAAGTGTTCTTTGAAACATAAGAATAAAAGATACGGCCTCGTTGATTAACGCACGCACCAGTAGCATCATAAAATTGCCTAACGTGCCTATAGAAGTTTTCACTTCAAAAATAGTCTGCTTTGGTCTCTTTCAAGTCCCTATGATGAATTTTTCGCACTCCCGAGAGTGAAAGTCAAATTTAAACCCTCATTTCAGAGATTTAAGTTTGGGTTTAGTTTCTAGGGATCTGAAATGATCAGAAATCTCAAGGGACTGAAGTAAAATAAACAAATTTTCCTATGGCAACTAATAATTAAAATTGAACTTTTTTATTAGAATGCAAATCTTTATTATTGATGATTTATATTAGCATTATCGCAATTAACACAATTTTATAAATGCATTGTATTATTGTCAGTAAATTTTCTAGATTTTTAGAAAAACTTTACATTCTCTTCTTCCTTAGCCTCATTTATATCGAATTTCTCTCATCTTTCCAACAAAAGCTTATTTATTCAACAACTGTTGTAGCCAGCCTTGTTACCATGGTGAAATCACCTCTTGAAAGTATGCTACTTCAGCAAAAATTTTAATAAAAAGAGATAGCTCTATATAATAGAACATGATATGGTAGGGGAATGTGTATAAATTTTTAGGAAGTAGTGCGATTTTAAGAGGTGAGACTAAGGAAATGAAATACCTGTTGGATCATATTATTTGCTGTATTTAGACTGATATGTTTAATATGAAATTATTGTGAATTATTCGTATATTATCATTCATATTTTCTTAGCAATATATAATCGTACTTGAAAAAAGGATATCTGGTTCAAACTTTCCCATGACAACTTTGCGATTGATATATAACACCGCTATCCTATAAAGAAATAGACTAGAACCCCAAACTCTTTTCTTGGCTATATTAACAGTGTTATTTTAACGAATGTTTCAAGGCAATATTACTGTACCATGTACCAAACTATTTTAATGGAGAATGCTCAGATAAATGTATTTTCTGTAATTTGTATTTGAAGATTGTTTTCTTAAGTATTTAGAGAGATTCTAATTGCGTTGAAACACTTCTTGACACAACGTTCCTAGTACAGCCAAAAACAGAGCTCTTGGTATCAGCCATAGTTTTTATTGCAAAATGACAGTTTCCAGTTTAACTGATAGATTATAGATAACTGAATGAATTAATTGCAGTTTTGTGTTGAATTCTGAGGTTATAATATATTTGCGCGTGCGTAAGAGAGCCGCATCATTATAGTGATTAGAGCCAACTACTCCGTACAAGTGATCAGCAAATTGTGAAACTCAAAGATAGGAAAGATCTGCATATTCGTGATGCTAATGTTATCAAAATATTCATTGTCATTTTTGACGTGGGGAATACAAATTCACAAGACATTCTATGAATTCATTTGTGGTATACTGAATACATATTGGAAATCAATGATTTTCGTGAGTTGTTTGTGGAGGCAAGAGATATTTTAGTTCGTTAGATTGATATGTCTCTTGCCGTGGAGTGCAGTTACCAGCCGAAATGTGGAAGTCATATCTTATATATTTCAGCATAATCTGAAACCCTGCGAATAATTCTATTCTTCATATTGAATTCATATCGATTACAGTGACCTTATTTTTTAGGTATATCATGTATATTTATTTCTAATACATGTCAATTCATGCGAATTCCATATATTTTAAAATGTTTTTGTATATAATCTTCTCTTTTTTTCTTATGAAAGCATTAGATCCGGATCTGTTTGTTCCTATTGTCGAACAAACAATGTACAAATTGAAGTATTGATAGTGTCTATGAATAGTAATGATTTATTTACAAATAAAGTACATACTTTTTTCTGTTAAGGTGGAAGACACACATGCTTGTGACCTAAAAATGCTGTATTATTTTATTTGTTACTAAATAATAATAATTTACACTGATATAATCGTTCATCATTTCAAAATTATTATGTATTATGTATTCAATAAACTTATTCATTTATCGAAACTTGAGACTGATGTTGTTAGTTTATAATTTGTGGTATAGTTGAAAGGTTATATGAGTTACGAGAATGATATTAGTACCATGTTTTCTTCACATTAGTACTATTACTAAAGGTGCTTCAAAGAGTTAGTCAAACTTTTTTTGGAACTTATGCTGCTGTGTAACAGTGTGTGAGCAAGATTAAAAGCGATTAGGTAAATCAAACACATGTAACTAGGGTTCCTTCTTAGTCATAAATTGGAAGTCTTCAATACGTAGTTTTTTACATAAATCAAATTCGCTTCTGAGTGATACACTTTCTCTAGTGATATTATTTGAATAACTTTTGTGTCGAATAATATGAGATCAAGCACAAATCGTATGATAGTTATACCACATAAAGTACTAAATGATCAATAATATTAGATTCAATATTGCAGAATAAAATATTTGCAAAATGTACCGATCTTTTTTTCAATTGACAAGTACTTCTCTTGCTTAGTACGAGCGTAAAATGGACAGTAAAAAAGACGAATCCCTGATTTTATCACATTAATAAATAAAAATTCCATCACCACGTACACACGATTTATTCCCCGATTTATCTGAAATTGTCGAATGGTGCGTCGGACATAAACGAAAAATAATAAAATGGAATCTTTTTTCCACTCATTCGTGGCTCTGACAGTAACAAACGACAACGACAGAACGCTATAAAATTTCCATAATCCAAAATGGTCATCATTTCAACGAGCGACGCTGCGTTGGGTTGGCGGAAGAGTTAGCGCTCCTTGAAGAAGCGGCTAAAGATTCTAATCGTAAACTGGAGCTCTAAGCTAAAGAAAATGGAATAATCTTTTTTTCATTTTGTGATTCTAGTTTTTCTCTGTAGGTCACTGGTGGAACATGAAAATTCAGAACGAATAAGTTCATAACCTACCGTCTTCTTTCATAAAATTGAACGATATGAATAGATTCATCATGTTATTCATCAATTCATTTTTTTTATCTACATATGGATTATCACACCGACTTGCAACCACACCTTCAAACAAAAATATTTACAATCAAGAGTTGGATATCATTCATCGAAACGCGACTAACGACTGATATTCCAAATCTAATAATACAGTGATTCAAATTTATGAACGAATAAAACTAAAACTTTATCACAAATGTCCAATGAAACTTGGATTGAATTCACATGAATCGATAAGAGAACACATGCAATAACTCAATTATTGTAGAATAAAAATATAGAATTAACCCACAGATCCGGTGATAATTTCAAAAAACAAAATAAACTCCAGTATTGAAAATGATCACGAGTACAATAAAAGCAAGAATTATTAGCTAAGTTACCGGACAAAGCAATGTGCGCAAAAATTCAAGACATCATGTCAATGTGTTAACATCAAAGCGAAAGTCGTGATCATCACGTGATTCACTTGTACATCATAGAATATATTCTTTGCATATAATTATACGATAATCAAACACAAAATCGCATCTCTCCATGGCTAATTGTTTTGGATTTATCCAAAAAACTGTAAAAATCTATTATGTCATTCTTATGCTACAACCTTCCTGTATACTGATCTCCAAGATTCTACGGCTAGCAGATCTGAATTTATGCCCGTAATTAAAAAAATAATTCAACTGAAGTGCATTTCCGGTACAGTCCATTGCTATGAAAATAGTAGGCAATGATTTAGATGCTACAACAGACTGAAATACTCTATTCCAATAATTTAAGGCTGATCGTTTCGAATTTATGCGAAAAATTAATGACAGAGGTAAGATTTTTCAGATTCATTATAGTCCAAGAATCCGCTCAGAAATGCTACCTTGAACCGTAAGACGATTCTTACGTATTCTGAACGATTCGTCAAAGATACATCATCCTAAGAAGTCAATGGTGCCATTTCTAATTCTGTCAGGAAGCATTTGATATCAATTATGTACAAAGAAGAGGTAGAAAGAAGCAAAAATAGGAATTTAAATACGACAAATGTAGAAAATGAGAATGAGTGTCGAAGAATACCACACACTCTTCACGTTGCTGTTAATGAGAATGTAGTCATTTAAAAGCATTTGGAGAATATTTTGACGTGACTTTTCCCGGCCTTGACGTTCCATATAGTGTAAATCGACTTCCGTTCTTCTCCTGTCACAGAGTTATTGTCAAATTTTCTAAACCTCGAAGACAGAGAAATCGCATTACGTCCATCCGAATCTGCAGCAAATTATTCCATTCATGGATATATGTTAATTTGAATTAGACTGAAAATAGGCCCACGCGAGCGCCGATGTTATCCATGGTGCCAAGGACTTCTGGCAACATGAGAGTTTACACCGTTGGCTTTTCGAATTCGTCAGGTTTTCGGCTACAATTTTTGTTTAGGACATTTTCGTCTAATAGAAAAAGATACCTTATCGATACTTCCAGCCGCTTTGAAGTCACGGTGTCGGGGATTGTGGGAAAGTGGAACTCGGCACCGTGAGTTTCCTTCTTTAATCCATTAAAATAGACGTTCCAGAGTAATTTCCAAGTGTCTAAGATAAGAAAGTTGTTCAAGTGCTCAATTCTCATGATGAATAATTGATATAAATTGCTTCTGCCAGAATTAGAAATGGCACCGTTGACTTTTAAGGATAATGTTCATACGACGAATCGTTCAGAATACGTAAGAATCGTCTAACGATTCAAGGTAGCATTTTTGAGATGGCTCTTGGACTAGTATTCTATCTGCAGTAAATTTTGACAATATTATGGCAATCATCATTGGTGAACAAAGTAAATATTAAAATTTGAGGAGTTAGCTAGCTTCTGTAAAAACCGATTATACAATCCTACAATGATCCACCTACATTTCAGTTGAAGGGTTCATTTACTATGGTGACAATTGTTGCAATTATATTGTTACCATAACAGATAAACTGAATGCAGCTCTACTATAGATAAGCTTGTACTGCACAATCAAACTTAAGGCTTCAATCATATTTCGTTAATCATTCATCTTTTGTAACACCTTGTACGAATAATATAAAGTTTTAAGAGTTGTACTTACCGCTGTTCTAATGATCAAAATGAAATACATATTGTACACCTCGCGTCTCTGTAGGTATGCTATTATCAAATAGCGCTCCAACTTCGAGTTTTAACGAGATAAGTGATTATAGCTTGGGTAATTTCACAAGTAATTAACATTTAATATACCTCTTTGAAAAGTAATCTACCTGTAAACAATGATACTATTTTGATATTTTTTCATTTATTTACTGTGACATAAAGTTTTCTTTGAAAGTTTACATGCACTTATGTCCTTGATTCTCTTTGTATGAGGACACGCTATTATTCACTGATATTGGTGAATCTTTATTATATCATAATAGAATCCTGACGATTCTTATTACGTTTGGGTAAATATTTTAATGTCCGACTAGTTTAATATTGCTGTCATAATAACACTGATTTCAGGATAATTACGTAACAAATAATGCCCGAGGGCATTATTTTGAAAAATAATAAACAAGTTTCCTAGTAACAGCAAGAAACTAGAGTAATTTCTCTGACAGAAGTCACATTACTGAAAATTTTGATTGAGATACAACAAAAGTCGGACATTAAACATTGAAGGCACCACGGGAGTTGAACATACAATGATGCCTACGGTCAACGTACACACCTCGGGCCAAAGGCCCTCAAAAAGTACACTGTTGACCTCAGGCATTATTGTCCTTTTAACACCCTTGATGCATTAATTACTATAATCTCTCATAAAAATTTTGTAACAACGTACGCCGTAAATAAGAGACGATACCTGCGCAACTCATATACTTATCTGTTAAAATAACATAAAACTGTTTTTGGTGACATGGAGCAATGTATAATGTTTTGGACTAACGCGCTGAAGTGTCGAGCTTGGATCCAGGTCGAGAGACTCTTTTCGATCAAATTATATGATTTCAAACTACTCATATATCATGACTTGATATTACATCTTACCTTTTTAATTTTCATAATCAGCTATTGAATAGTCTTATTCCTGAGAACAATAAATTATTGCATGATCAACTAATTTGAGACTAGCACTTATCACTTAGATATTTAGATAGGAAACACGCAAGTACACACATAGTTTTACCAAATATTTAACATCATAATATATACAGATGAATAAAATTGAAGTGTGTGTCTGTAATATACATGCAAAAATTCAAGTGAGAATTGCTATTTGAACAATGTCCAATCATAAATGATCGTTTTGAGAAAATTTACGTCTTTTTGTTGGTCTAGAAGTTAGTCTCGATTGAGCTTCGAAACGGATCAACAGATTTTGAGAGATCAAAACCAGAGTTTCAACTTGAATTTCAGTTCCATTCTGGCATCTTGTAGGGTACAGAAGATATGCATATGAATATCTAAAATATGCATATGATCTCTGAAACGGTCAAATCGTTGAAAATCTCTACATTTGTTGTTGTCACTTTCATAAAAATACCAGACATAGTATTATCAACGCATCACTCATATTTGTTTGTTCGCGCATCGTTCATTCGATTTGATGATGACACCTGCTCAAAGATTTCTGACAGTAAAATCAACGGACAATAAGTGGCGTACGAGTCGGTTCGTATAGCTGTTTGTTCGCGCATCGTTCATCCGATGTTGTTGACGTTTGCGTGAAAAGTCTTGACTTAGTATCATCCGGTATCATCAAAGTACGACTCGCACTGCGGTGTGAATTTTCCTACCGACCAATATCATAATGAGTAGTTAAGAAAGTTCATTGTTCATTTTTTCATGTCTTTATGTAGCTATGACGTCATAGTAATGTAACAACCACTATCTCGCTTATGAAAGATCTATAGATTTCATTTGAGAATTATCCAAAAAATAGCAAGATGAGTCGATATGACCATGTAATCTCTATATTCGAGTTTTCACCAATTTAAGTTCCTCTCCTTTAAAATTAGTGCATGATCCTTTCGAAATCCTGTAACTTCTCATCTGGTCTAAACTTTTGATTACGGTAGCTTCAAAATTTGAAAGTTTGTTGAAAAACCAAGTAAAATACGATAGAACATCCTGTATTATATTGTGCCAATTGTGGTATTTTGAAATTAGAATATGCAGCACCCACCACAGACACAGGATGAAAAGAGTGCTTTATGTGATTCATATTATGCTATTTCTCTTCGCAGAGGACAAGAGGTAAGGGATTAATATTTTCAAGTAAAAAGTCGGATTAACAAAAGAATAATAATGTCTTGTACAGCTTTGTTTTACATAGTCAATTCTCTTTGAATAGTCCTTTGTCGCACTGTATTAAAATCCTTCATTTCTGATTAAATGAAAAATGAGATAAACATTTTTTGAGTCACAGAATGTTATTCTTTTACCTGGCACTTTTTGAATATTCATGCAAATTCGAGTTCAATCAGATGTATTTCTAAAGATCAAGCTTCGTTCTTTGGTGCTTTTAGTTTTAATAATGCTTTTGTCGCGCTTTCACCGTTAAGTATACACTGGCAGAATATGCTTCTCAAAGCCAATCAGATAGGCTGGGAAAGCGTCTTTTATGTGCTAATTTCTGACCATTTTTCATGCCTCCGTAACTTAATTACAATCTAGTTGATACATTTTATTTTAAAAGGGAGAAATAAAGCATATGATTAATAGTTTGGATGTTTGATTGTAATTAGTAAACAGTACATCGATTTTCTTGGAAACGTTGGGTAAAAGAATATCTTATTATTTGATCGTTGATGGCCATGATCTTTATAACTTTTCCATTAAATAAGTACATTGCATGATCCTTAGCAGAATTTTTTTTCTATCAGCGATATCTTTATAGCATTTTTCTCTTCAAATTTTGGCATTTATATCTCTAATAATAATTTTGATGAACCTAGTATCGCGGATGCCCCAAGATGGAGAAGCACAATTTACTTCATAGCCATCTTCAAGTGGCGGGGGAAAAATTCTGGAAAATTAGGGAAGTCAGGAAAAAGTCAGGGAAGCTTAAGGTAAACAGAGAGAGGCTCTCTGGAGAGTCGGAGAGAAATTATATTTTATACCGATGATTGAAAAAGGGGCAGAACTTCTATACTCTCTGTGCTTCTCACAATTTTCAAGTGATTTAGTACAATTAATGAGCTCAGAAATCTTTCTGGTTTAATTAAAATTTGGGTATAGGAAGTTGATAGTACGTACAATATCATGTCATATTAAATTTAAGGCATATTTGGGAAATAAAGAAACAACCTTTAGAAATCAGTTTTTCACAAATAACTTAATCGGTCGGTGTAAAAATTTCGGGGGCAATACTATGAGTGCTCAAGAATTACCGATAATTCTAATGAAATGTTCATAATTTGTACAACAAGCTTGCATGGAAATTATCTGGTTCATTCTCAAGCACTAATGGTATTTAGGAAGAATATTTCTCGAATGTCATAAAATAAAATTCAAATTTATTAAAATGATATAATCTGCCTCCAAACACTGTTTTAGGATTAAACTACATTTATTGATTCAGTTCTCATCATATTTTCGTCGATTTCATCTTCTTTAATTGCACCAAAACGATTTATTTCCACGAATTTTGACAAATATTTAGAAAAAATTGGAGTTGCTACTGACTTCGTCATTTCTAATTTACAACCAAACAAAACATATTCTTTATGTTTGTGTTGTCAAAACAGTTTGTTATTTGCAATCTCGCGTTGTCCAGATAACGTAAAATTCCTCCTGTAATTTCTTGTTAATTTCACTTGTCTTATGGGAGAACTTATACATGAGTGGAGTATTTTTTTTTATATATATATATATATATATATATATATATATATATATATATATATATATATATATATATATATATATATATATATATATATAAAAGTAAATTAATTTTTTTAAAAGTCTTGTACAGCGCCGGGATTCGAACCCGAGATCTCATGATTTCCGGTCATGCGTGATAACCACTACACCACGCTGAGACAACTGAGTAAGTCTCCCAACACTGTACAAGATTCTTTGCATTTTTGTCAAGTTTGCTGTACGCTCCAAAGACGACACATTTTTGTGTCTTTGACAATGGAGGACAACGGCTGACATTCGTGAGTAATTAACTCTCATGTAGATATTCTGAATGTAAATCTAGTTGGCGAATCCGTAATAAGCCAGACGGTTGAATGAAAGTAAATTAATTTTTTAAAAAGTCTTGTACAGCGCCGGGATTCGAACCCGAGATCTCATGATTTCCGGTCATGCGTGATAACCACTACACCACGCTGAGACAACTGAGTAAGTCTCCCAACACTGTACAAGATTCTTTGCATTTTTGTCAAGTTTGCTGTACGCTCCAAAGACGACACATTTTTGTGTCTTTGACAATGGAGGACAACGGCTGACATTCGTGAGTAATTAACTCTCATGTAGATATTCTGAATGTAAATCTAGTTGGCGAATCCGTAATAAGCCAGACGGTTGAATGAAAGTAAATTAATTTTTTAAAAAGTCTTGTACAGCGCCGGGATTCGAACCCGAGATCTCATGATTTCCGGTCATGCGTGATAACCACTACACCACGCTGAGACAACTGAGTAAGTCTCCCAACACTGTACAAGATTCTTTGCATTTTTGTCAAGTTTGCTGTACGCTCCAAAGACGACACATTTTTGTGTCTTTGACAATGGAGGACAACGGCTGACATTCGTGAGTAATTAACTCTCATGTAGATATTCTGAATGTAAATCTAGTTGGCGAATCCGTAATAAGCCAGACGGTTGAATGAAAGTAAATTAATTTTTTAAAAAGTCTTGTACAGCGCCGGGATTCGAACCCGAGATCTCATGATTTCCGGTCATGCGTGATAACCACTACACCACGCTGAGACAACTGAGTAAGTCTCCCAGCACTGTACAAGATTCTTTGCATTTTTGTCAAGTTTGCTGTACGCTCCAAAGACGACACATTTTTGTGTCTTTGACAATGGAGGACAACGGCTGACATTCGTGAGTAATTAACTCTCATGTAGATATTCTGAATGTAAATCTAGTTGGCGAATCCGTAATAAGCCAGACGGTTGAATGAAAGTAAATTAATTTTTTAAAAAGTCTTGTACAGCGCCGGGATTCGAACCCGAGATCTCATGATTTCCGGTCATGCGTGATAACCACTACACCACGCTGAGACAACTGAGTAAGTCTCCCAACACTGTACAAGATTCTTTGCATTTTTGTCAAGTTTGCTGTACGCTCCAAAGACGACACATTTTTGTGTCTTTGACAATGGAGGACAACGGCTGACATTCGTGAGTAATTAACTCTCATGTAGATATTCTGAATGTAAATCTAGTTGGCGAATCCGTAATAAGCCAGACGGTTGAATGAAAGTAAATTAATTTTTTAAAAAGTCTTGTACAGCGCCGGGATTCGAACCCGAGATCTCATGATTTCCGGTCATGCGTGATAACCACTACACCACGCTGAGACAACTGAGTAAGTCTCCCAACACTGTACAAGATTCTTTGCATTTTTGTCAAGTTTGCATGACCGGAAATCATGAGATCTCGGGTTCGAATCCCGGCGCTGTACAAGACTTTTTAAAAAATTAATTTACTTTCATTCAACCGTCTGGCTTATTACGGATTCGCCAACTAGATTTACATTCAGAATATCTACATGAGAGTTAATTACTCACGAATGTCAGCCGTTGTCCTCCATTGTCAAAGACACAAAAATGTGTCGTCTTTGGAGCGTACAGCAAACTTGACAAAAATGCAAAGAATCTTGTACAGTGTTGGGAGACTTACTCAGTTGTCTCAGCGTGGTGTAGTGGTTATCACGCATGACCGGAAATCATGAGATCTCGGGTTCGAATCCCGGCGCTGTACAAGACTTTTAAAAAAATTAATTTACTTTCATTCAACCGTCTGGCTTATTACGGATTCGCCAACTAGATTTACATCCAGAATATCTACATGAGAGTTAATTACTCACGAATGTCAGCCGTTGTCCTCCATTGTCAAAGACACAAAAATGTGTCGTCTTTGGAGCGTACAGCAAACTTGACAAAAATGCAAAGAATCTTGTACAGTGTTGGGAGACTTACTCAGTTGTCTCAGCGTGGTGTAGTGGTTATCACGCATGACCGGAAATCATGAGATCTCGGGTTCGAATCCCGGCGCTGTACAAGACTTTTTAAAAAATTAATTTACTTTCATTCAACCGTCTGGCTTATTACGGATTCGCCAACTAGATTTACATTCAGAATATCTACATGAGAGTTAATTACTCACGAATGTCAGCCGTTGTCCTCCATTGTCAAAGACACAAAAATGTGTCGTCTTTGGAGCGTACAGCAAACTTGACAAAAATGCAAAGAATCTTGTACAGTGTTGGGAGACTTACTCAGTTGTCTCAGCGTGGTGTAGTGGTTATCACGCATGACCGGAAATCATGAGATCTCGGGTTCGAATCCCGGCGCTGTACAAGACTTTTTAAAAAATTAATTTACTTTCATTCAACCGTCTGGCTTATTACGGATTCGCCAACTAGATTTACATTCAGAATATCTACATGAGAGTTAATTACTCACGAATGTCAGCCGTTGTCCTCCATTGTCAAAGACACAAAAATGTGTCGTCTTTGGAGCGTACAGCAAACTTGACAAAAATGCAAAGAATCTTGTACAGTGTTGGGAGACTTACTCAGTTGTCTCAGCGTGGTGTAGTGGTTATCACGCATGACCGGAAATCATGAGATCTCGGGTTCGAATCCCGGCGCTGTACAAGACTTTTAAAAAAATTAATTTACTTTCATTCAACCGTCTGGCTTATTACGGATTCGCCAACTAGATTTACATTCAGTATATATATATATATATATATATATATATATATATATATATATATATATATATATATATATATATATATATATATATATATATATATATATATATATATATCTTTGATTTGTAAAATAGACTCAATATGTTTTGGAAACTCACAATGTTTCCACTACTGAAAATGGTAAAGACCCTTGATTGAATTTTTATAATTCAGTACCCACATTTCAGTAACCAGTCAGAAACAACAGTAATTTTCATCCACATTATACAATTATCAATTGTACCACTATACCATAAATCTAATAAATAGTAAGCTAATATTGAAAAGTAAAATGACAACAGTGCCAAAATGAATACGAAACAATGTAATTACCAAAATAACAAATATTCAATACACACAGATTCTCATTGTTCGTTATTTCTCGAAGAAAACTTGAAAAAAAAAATATTTTGAATGAACATGGTTGGTAAAATGCTCAAGAAAAGTATGGGAGAAGTAAGCAAACTCATTTTGGCATTTGGAATGGACACTTTAAATAGGTAACAAATTAAAGAGTTTCACGGATCTAATACGATAAGCTACGTGGATGTAAAGTAATTTTGAACTCGGAGTTTTGTGAACACGCTTTATTGAATACACTGGGGAAACTGAATAATAAGGACAGAAATTCAAGTGGTACTGATAGCAATTCTAGTGCTATCCCTAATAACTTTGGGTAGAAAGATCGATGTGATGACAAGTGGTGAAATCTTACAACTTCAGTGGTGAATTTTTCTAATCAGTACCATTTGCAGTCGTGAAACAAATAAGACGTCAAACGTCAGTTTTGACGTTAGGAATTATATTTTTGTCTCTGTCAAACTATATTAGTTTGTCCAAATTTGTATAGGTGAGATATAATGAAGATGTTGAAGGCCTTAGAGATTCAGTGATTTTTACGAAGATATGTATTTTTTCATAATTGATATTGTCTTTTTATTTGGACGTTTCGAGGTCCAACTGATCCCATCAACAGCTACATAAAAAAAAAATCTATTACAATAATTTAACAATTTAAAATTGACAAAACAAAGTATTATAGGGAAAATAGTTTTGGAAATGATAGTCTATCGACAACACGGGTAGCTTACTTTTGTCAACATGAGATCTACTTTTTAACTTCAAAATATGTCACGATCGACTTATAATTCCGGTTCTTACTACTTGGGTCCCACCATTCAAGTTGTACTACTTAAATAAGTGGTGATACTTCACCACTTATACTTTTAATCACTCAAGCTCCCTCAGTTTAGTGCACTAAAAGTTGATAATAAAATCATAGTATAAAAAACTTGGGCCACGTTCTTATTTAAAAATTGATAATACTGTTTGAACCATACATTTTTTATGATTGCTTAATGGTAACACTTATATCAATGTGCTTGACGCTTCCTTCATTTGAGAATCTCAAATTCAATAAAATAGTATAGGAATATGCAGAAACCTCACTCAAAAACCTTCTACGTTTTTGTGCATGTAGCTAATTAGTAGCTATAAAAAAATGTGTGATTTGAAGTATAAGGCGTCCAATTATTATCCGTTTCAATTTTAATTGTGTTATTAATTTGTCAATAGAAGCGCTCCAATTGATTATTCAGCTACAATTTTATCGACTATATAATTAACATCAAGATGTCATTTCTATTTTAATTAGACTTAGAGGTCGATATTTCAGTACCAGATTCATGTTAAGCTGAAGCATTATATACATAGTAAGGGTTGTTGAAACAATAGTTACTAAAGTAAACTGTAACTGTGAACTAGGAGACAATTTCCATATTTTGGCAGATAAGCTCCAAAATTTGATCTTTTCAACGAAGCAGCAACTGCTTGTTTAATTTTATATGTGTGAATGTCTACAAAAAACTATACTCTATGTCGACGTCTTCATTCTACAGAACTCCGTTTTTCTTCTTGCTAATAATGAAATCTTTTTGAAGGCTGAATCAAGAATCTTCAAATGCTTTTCAAATGAATACTTACAATATAAATGATTATTGATCGATAGCAGCTCACATATAATTCTCTTTTAAATGTAACGTCAGCCAATACAGACTCTTACGACAATCGTCAGATTATCGCTTCTAGTAGCTATTCTTTGTAGAGACACACAAAATATCTGATCTTTTCATCAGAAAATGAGTTCTCACATTAGGTCGTGCACAATAAATTTTGTCATTCATAACTTCGAATTGCTCGGGAAATGACAGTTGGTCGCTGTAAATTCTTCAAAATTATTGATCTGCAGGAGAATTTCTGCAAGAAACTATGTGATAGACTATTTCTTATCGCAAGATGGAAGCTCCATTGTGGTGTAAAAATCATGAGTACTAGATGACGTCACGGAAGCGTCAAACAAGCTACTGAAAGTGATCTATTCTTACATTTATATATTACACACACACTCAAAAAAAAAACTTTCTTCTTCATACTTCATGACGGCACAGCGAAGCACCACTATATCATAAAAATCGGGTTCATCAACAGAATAAATCAGTAAAAATCCAAGTTTCACAATAAAAAAGGATACAACAAGTTTTTAGAGAGTTTCGGTTTTCATATCACATATCGTTCTCTTTTTTTACATATTCGTTATTCAATTCTGTTGGGAAACACCATTCATCTCCGTCAGTGTAATTGACAGAAGTTTTGATAATAAAGATACGGATGATTCCCCATTCACAAACCGTCTGTTAAACCCAGCTATTGATTTTGCGGGATTCACTTAATATTTCATGCGGGTAGAGATTATCTTACATAGGTACACATAATCTCATATACCGGCAAGAGATTGTGTTACAAATTAATCCGTTGTTTATTTTGATAATTATTATATAAAATGTGAAACTTGACGAAGATGGGGAGTATAATAGTCGAAAATGTGGTAAAAATAATGGTAAGTATTAGGTTGCATACAGATGGATGAGAAAATAATGAATGCGGTTAGCCAATACTCTTCATGAATTCCTAAATTTTATGAATAGTATTAATGTTCGACTTACTCAAACACATAACTTTTGACAGTTTTTAGCGTTCAAAAACAGTTAATTTTTATGCTTGGTACTTTTTTTTCTTGAGGTAATCATAGAGACAAAGCAAATTAAAGACTTGGGAAAGATCAATCATCTACTAATGTGCACTGAAATAGTATTCATCACACCCATTCGGGATTCAGCTTATTCGATAGATTTGTCAAAAATCTTATAGTGAAACCCATTTGAGAAAATATTTATAAACAGGCTATAACAGATCACCTAGGTTGCAACCGGCCTCTTTTTTATCGCTCTATACCGCCCAGTATTACTTCCTATCCCTTATAAAAAACACTGGGCGTCCTGCAGCAGAAAATAGTGGGAAATTAGAACCCAGGTGGTTTCCTACGATTTTTCATAATTTCGATAACAAATTAGCGTCCGGTTGACATTTAAGGTTGTCACTTGTAAAAGTTCGAGTATTATTTCAACAAGATCTCGTGCTCTCACTCTACTCTGTTTTGTCGATTATTAATACATGCTTCAATCATAAAGCTTTCATCCTTTTTTCGGAAAATAATACGTCTCAAGTTTGGAAGCCACTGGTCTAGTGTTAATAAAATAGTGATTTTTCAGAGTGCTTGAATCATCACCTTTGTACTTTCCCTAAAATTGCATTCCCATTTTCCTTTCTATCTTGTTTCGCAATCGGCGCGGCTATGCAGTCGGTAAGCTCGCGAATATCTGGGCAGAAGGCCAAGTAAATAAAATTAACTGTCGCCATAACTTTCCGTTTGCACCGGTTGTGTATCCTTCCTCGAGTTACAAATTATTTAAATGTTTTCTTCCTACTTCAGCGAATTCTTTTGTTACAGAAAGGTGAACGCAGATTTATTATGGATAGAAATAACCAAATCAACACTTTAAGAGGCTGAGGAAAATCTCAAACTTTATTGGACGGTTTGATCAGAGCAAACTGATATAGCTGTAGTACTATCACACAATTTCTTTTGAGTAATTGATGAAAGGATCGGAATGACAAGGATGTCAATGTGTATTTCAAAATATCTATGAATTGCGAAAAAGTTATCTCTGCTGTGCATGGAGCATGGAATAATATGTTTGAAATATTAAATCACATTTCAAAATAAAATACAAAATTATATATAGATACTATAAAGTAACAAACAATTCAATGTGGAAACATATTGAAGACAATTTAGATCCAGGTTACCCCTGGAAAACAAATATATTATGTCGTTCAACTGTTTCGCGTTAACCTAAATCTCCTTTTACTGTGGACTTACACGTGTTGGTAACTTATGATTATTGCTATCTTTGTCTTCACTTCATAAGGTTGCTATGCTCGCCGATTCGCAATTGTCAACTCACTCGCGTGCGACGTGAAAATTTACAGTTCTTCTTTTCTTTTCAAACAAATGCACATCATAACAACTGAATTTTGTATTTCGACGCGGATTTCTTCCACATTTCTTCCTAGATAAATCTTCAAGATTTAGTCACAATTTCATGTCCCATTATTCTCTTTTTCAGGTAGTAACATTTTTGTATTTTAAAGTTTTAAAAGTTTGCGAGTGATTTGTATCGATGAAACTAGAGGTAGATATATTTTCTAGTATTTTTAATTCTGTGCTTAAGATTTCTCGGAGAATACTATCTTATATTATATACACTCAGACTTAAGAATACTTTCCTAAAGTTTTTGAAATATGTACAAAGTTTTATCAAATCTATGTTCTCTACATCTTGAAGGTTAGCTATATGAATTATTTTTTTGTTGTGAACTGAAATATGTTCTGAAATCTTTAGTCGAAAACCACTTGAGAAAATGATTTGGAATAATTAGATTCTGATTTTCCAATAATACTTGATAAGCTATCGATGACCATAGTTTCAAAATATATTCTCATATTCGTTCACTTATTTGTCTGGATTAACTTGAACCTTTAGTACAGTGTATTGAAGCAACGCTCAAGTATCCTTCACTGTTAAGCATTTGAGTCGAGACATTGTGTGTTTGTAATCGTCTGGTACAGAAAATGTGGTAGTACTAACGGTGGACGGATCAGAGCAAGAAATTATAGTTTTTGACTGATTATTATCACACGAACTGATTTTTATTAGAAGAGATCACATAATTGGCTGATACCAATTTCAAGATTACGAGTTCAATTATTCTGTATTATTACATTATTTATTGTTTGATTCTACTTGTTATTCCAACCTAAGATTCAACTAAAAACTCATAAAATCGCCGAGAAGAAGAAAAATAGATCGGAGGGAAAAAAGTTGAAAACTTATGCTTAATACTTCAGATAATCCGAACTAGGCCGCAAATGTCTATAATTTTGTTTGACCACCCAAGAAACTTTGAGAAGAAAATTATTTTTCCTCAATGAGGGAATAATGAGTGCAACTGTGAAATAAGCTTCCATTCCAATCAGGAGAAGTCTTCTTCACGGTAAGGCAAAAGCTTTCTGAACATTCGACAATGTGTACCTTGAAATATTTTCATTAATAATTCAAATTTTGTAAATGCTTCGTTAGTAAATATTGACTGTAATTAGATCAAATTTGGATTTTTCATATTTCCAACCAAAGCTTTCTATTTTTCATGCTACACTGATTCTAATTCTGAGCATTAAACCGACAAGTCGGTTATTCTTTGTCATCCTGGTTATGAAACAATCAGTAGTCGTATCACGTACCATTCTTACTTGTTCTAATGATACCTTCTTCCTACAGTGTCTGGATGTCCGCGACAAAAAAATGTATCAGCCATTACGTATATCCCTCAAGACAGAAGTGCAGAAAAAGACTAAAAAAATGTTGTTGGGCTATTAGCGGTAATTTAGCTAGTTTCAGTATTTATTGAGATGAATTGCTTTCTGTTATCTTGAGACAAAAAAAGGAATAACATTAGTTGAATTAATCAGAATCAGGTACGAAGACTTGAGCGAATATCTTGTTACTAAAATTTAAATGTATGCGTACAGAAACATAACATAACATCACAAAAATTGAACTGAGGAGCTAGGTCGCAATTTGACAAATTTAGAGGAGAATATCTCTGCTGTGTACAACGGCAAAAGTTTATGAAGCCATACTACAAAATGTTATCAGACAATTACCAAAAGTAACATTAGAGAAACTACAAATCGGGCTCAGAAGCGGACACTCGCCGCAAGACTATATATATTGACGCTCAGACGAATGACAGAAATTACGATATGATAAGATAACAAACTATATGTAACATTCATAAATATTGAAAAGTCATTTGATAGGGTACAGAGTAAGAAAATGTGAAAAACTTTTATAGGAGACCAACAATCTACATAATAACGGGAAATTAAGTTACAGACGAATTCACGACCACCTGAGGATAAAGACAAGGGGGAGCCTTGAGTCCGATATTGTTTATTTATATACCTAGACAATAATATGAAGAATACGAAAAACATAACAAAGACAATCTGGATATTATAAATTAAAAAGAACTACGTTGATAGAATGTGCATTTGCAGATTTCCTGGCAATTTTCGCAAAAATTGAAGAAGCTATGCAACACAACTTAATTGTATGGAACAAAGAACTGCATAAATATAACATGATTATCAACATACAACAACTATTATTGGGAATCTTCTCCCATTGAGTGATCAAATTCCCTGAATTAAATAAGAATAAAATTAAAAATAAAATAGATAAAAAAATTGAAGAGTCATCTAGATGACGACAGCATTTTTGACAGCTCATGAATGCTTGTTATTTCAGAGATTTCGCAAATTACCATCTCCCACAATTACTGAGCTTGAAATCAAGCAGTTTGGGCAAACTTACGAAACAGCAGATTCCATTTAGTACTAGTTTCAAGTTGACTATTTGTTAGGTACATAATTTATGCTTGTAAAAATTCAAAAGTACCTTTTAATCATCATTGTTTAGTTATTGACTGACGGGAGATCATGTGCTGTACCTTGAAATAATAATCTGATCTTAATCAAAACTACATGAAAAAATTTGATGAGGGAAATAAAACTATGCTGGGAGCTCATTTGGGAATGAGAAATTGTTATTGAAGTAGTATATGGAACATTTGAGGTCTTATCGTGAATTTGCCATGAACTTGCACGATAGCCTCATCTGGAAATAATATGTATCAAAGCTGACACAGGCTCTTCTATCCACTCTATCGACTTCCATTAATAACGGTCACAAATAGGTGATTTGAAATTTTTGCGAATAATTTTTTCAGCTAGGTAGCTAAATAGTTTATTTTTCCCAAGATCAGAACATAAATTCTGTACGAGTAGCACAATCCATTATCACTAACGTAATCAATGACATAATCCCAGTTTACATAACCAAGGTTTGAATTATTAAAATCTAATACATATTAATTCTGCAATTGCTGCATTCAAACTTCTGAGCCTCATTAAAAATGAGTAAGTTTAATTCAATGGGTCACTTACTTGTATTGGTGTCTCTTGGTGAGCCAAATATTGCAAACTACGGCTTATGCTGGATCTTAGAATTATTAAGCTCACTGCTCGATTTACAGACAAGAAAATACACCAAAAGTGAACAAATTTTCACCCAATAATAATAATCCATTCTAATAAGCTTAAAATTCGCGTCAAACAAGTCATTGAGTTAATCCCGGACAGACTTGACAAATGTACATAATAGTAGTGACACGCACGGCTGAAGTTGTAACTTAATTTTTATCCACTTGAATAAACTTTAGTTGCCATATCCTTAATGTCATATATATCTATGGGCACTGTTTCGCCTGAAACAAGTAATTGAATAATTGAATCTTCCACAATCACTGAGCTTGAATTAGAGCAATTTGTGCAAAACTACGAAACAGCAGCTATTATTTAGTACCAGTTTCAAGTCTTAAATAGTATAGTTGCTGAGAACTCAGCGTCACGCCAGCCAGGCAGCCAGACAGCCACAGTGAATATAATAGCGCTTTTTTACAAAATATTGAAGAATCATCTAGATGATGGAAGCGAATTTTTGACAGATGTTGAATGCTTGTTACTTCAGAGATTTCGCAAATTACCATCTCCCACAATTGGGTTGTGTCATGAAAATGAGGTTGTGATTTTATATTATTTTTTCAATAGATAATGTCAAACTATAAGTGTAAAAATTATTCTCATCATTTATGAATGGGTATATTAATTATAATTTATATTCAAGATTTAATAAATTTTGAATAAATGAAAGAAGCGTTAAAACGCTTTCTAATTGGTCAGACATTTACGTGACGTCACTTCGCTAGTAAGAAATCCAGCAGTTATATACTTAACTGAAGATTCGTTGTATATCGTCAATTTTTTATTGGAAGAACTATTTTAATACAAGCAATAAGTCTCAAAGATAATTTTCCAAAAGCTAATTCAAGTAATATACCAGAAGTTATTCCATTTATGATTTATGAATACATAGTGGTGTATGAAAAATTCAATACTTTAGAAGTGCGAGGTATTTAGTTATCAATGTGAGCAGTTTTTTGGAATTATTTTCTCAATATGCAAATGCTGTCACATCTTTTTGTACAAATCCAGTCGAGAATCATTTTGTGATAATGCTATAGGTTCACTGATCTCTATATAACACTGGATTGGATTTAGGCCGCTGGAATGCGGCTTCAATTGAGCGTCGCCATCTTGGCAAAAACTGAGGTTTTGTGTCAGATCAATACCGCGTTGTGCCGCGATATTTAAAATTTAGCTGTTTGTTTTGCCGGGATTTTATTTATCAAACATGATGATAGAGTGCATGTTTTGCGGCAAGAAGCCCGATTCATCGAGAAATTTGACACTGCACAAGTCAGTACAACAAATGAACCTGAAGTAACTGTCGTGATGACTAAAATAAGTAAACATTATTGCTATGCTATGATGTGAATATTTTCAAGATTTCCATCCGATGAACAATCGTTCTAAAAATGACTCGAACAAATGGGTTTGCCAAACTTAGAAATAGCCAAAAACATGAGGTTATGTTCTCAAAATTTTGTTGCGTCCGCGAAAAGATACACGACTCTGGAAAATGATGTTGTTCCGACTATTTTCAACAAACTATACAAAAACTATAGCGTTAACTGCAAAACCAAAAAAAAATTTTCAAATAGTCACACAATTCTCAATACGATTTATTTATTGTTCAGATTTATAACAAAAATCGTAAAACTATTCAATGAATTTGATAATTCAGAGCTAAAATGTTTAAAAAATAGTTAAAATACTGATACTGGAAAGTTAACAAATATTTTGAGCCATTAATGAATATTTTTGAATATTTTAACTATTATAACAATTTTTAAATACTTTTAACTATTATTGATTATTAACGTGTGCATATTGACGTATATTGAGAATAATTTCATCATCTAACTTGCATTATACTTTGAATTTCATCGAGTGTCTTTTATAAGTGTTTTGAATTTGCCGCCGAATAGTGACACAAAACCTCAGTTTTACTGTCAAGGCCGCCGTTCAACCGGGGCCGCTTTCAGATGCCAGAATACGGTCTAAACCCAATCCAGTGTTATATTAGAGATCAGTGTATAGGTTATGTGTGTATTTAACAGACAAGAAAATACACCAAAAGTAAGCAAATTTTCATCCAATAATAATAATTCATTCTAATGAGCTCCAAATTTGCGTCAAACAAGTCATTGAATGAATCCTTTACAGACTTGACAACTGTACATGATAGTAGTGACACGTACGGCTAAAGTGGTAACTAAATTTTTATCCATTTGAATAAACTTCAGTTGCCATATCCCTAATGTCATGTACATCTATGGGCACTGTTCCGCCTGAAACAAATAATAGAATAATTAAATCTTCAACAATCACTTGAATTAAAGCAATTTGTGCAAACCTACCAGTTTCAAGTCTGTAAATAGTATAGTTGCTGAGAACCCCGCGTCACGCCAGCCAGCCAGACAGCCAAAGTGAAAATAATAGCGCTTTTTTTACAAAAAATGCGCTGAAAAGAGCATCTCAATAACAAAAAAAAACATATAACAACCAGTCTAACACTAAATGGAAATGAAAAAGAGCAAGTTGATACGTTTACATACCTAGCAGCGACAATAAATAATAAAGGAAGTATGGAACCTGAAATAAATGAAAGAATCCAGACGGCGATCAGAAACTATCATGCTATGAACACAATCATTTTAAATAACAAAAGAATTATCCAAAATCACAAAAATGGCCATCTATGAAACCATACACAGACCAACCTTAATATACGAAAGTGAAACTTGGGCTCTGTATCAAAGAAGTAGGAGTAAAGTACAGTCGACTGAAATGAGATTTATGAGAAAAATAGAGAGAGTACGAAGAATAGACAAGATAAGAAACGAAGAAATAAGAGGAAACCTACAGACTTAAAGTATACAAATTACAATAGATAGAGGACATCTAGCATGGTACGGATGTTTAATAAGAATGCCAGAAAATAGACAAACCAAACTGTGTGAAATGCAAGAGGTACAAAGAAAAAAAGAAGAAGTAGACAAAGGAAAATTTGGGCATGTTATGTGGAAAAAATATTGAAAAGGAATAGCATAAATATGCAATCACTTACAAGCTTCAAACTTGTAGTATACTACTTCTGGATCGTTATGTCATAGGAAAATAGAGAAATTCCAATATTCTTTAAGCAACATGAAAAAATATATATTTTTTTATTATTATTGTGAAAATCCATTTGGAACGTGATTATCGAATTGACACATCTCCAATATCAATTAATTCACTTTATTTTACTATTTGATAAAACTTTCTGCGAATCAATCATTCAATTCATAACTTTATCCTAGTTATACTGTCAAGTTTTATTGAAAATGATTTGCTTTAAAAACAAACTTGTTCGCACTAAATATTGAATTAATTTCGACGAATGAACAGACAAATCATGCTTTGTTTACCTTGAAAGTCGGTAAATATTTTCAATTAAACGAATCAATATACCCGGCGTTGTTCATAAATAATTTTATTTGTGATTTGTATTGGTGCATTATCAAAAATTGTAGCTATTTTGAAGTTGAATTCTTTGGATTGTTTCATGATGTGGCACTCATTGGTTTCAGGTATCACTTTAATTGGTGATATTTTTGATTCAAATAAACTGGAGCTCTGAGTGCTCCGTTGTACATACAAAAGATGAATTTTCTCATACAATAATTTGCAATTCTCAACTTAATATCTCATGGAAATTTTCAGCCTACATAGTATCTTAATAAAATTCTTGACTTCATTTCAATAGCATTTTCAACCCTGAATTCTACTTTCACCTCAGAATATTCAAGAATATTCTATGCGAGTCTTCATCTAAAGGATCTAGGTCAATGGCTGCCTAAAATATTAACTGAAAACAAAAGTTGCTGTGAGTTAAACATTTACCGTCCTGGCATGCTGGGCACGTTCCCAGGGTCTCCAAATGAGAATTAAAATCTTGTCAAAAGTTAACAGGAATATTAGCATCAAAGTTGGCGATGTGTTGTATTTCTAAGCGCAAATTACCATTAGAGCACGATTGAGATGTTAAAGATTGAACATGGTATGATCAATAAGTACAGTGGATAAAAAAGTATAAAAATTGTCCTTATTATAGTAATATCAATTGCAATATTAATCACGGAGCTTTGTATTTTCAATCATGTGGAATGTAGGTACTTTACAAAGAACTTTGAGTTGTGACGAAACTGGCTCTTATGTAGATTTTCAAGTTAAATTACAATAATAAAAGAAAAATCCTAATTAATTTCTGTTCCAAAGATTCTTTCTCAATTTTGAAGCAAGATTATATATTTAGCCTTGTCAATAGAGTCCAGAATATTTATTCTGCAAGAAACTCCAATCCAGCTGCATTTTCGCATACTTCTTTGTTATGATATAAGACGCCTATTATACTTTCTGAATTTACCACTCTCATAGACAGAAGACCTGTCTGTCTAACGAAGTCCAGGATCCTTAAGTCTTGGAGTAGAGTTTCTTCTCTCCTAGAAGACCATATCAAAGATCTCATCTTCTTCTGCATATTCCTGCGAAATGATTCTTATTATAGTCCTAATATATGCAAATGTTTATTTATTGAACAATGTTCTCATGAACTCTTGAGGAGTAATCTAACTATTCTTCTCCTTGTTGTCTCATCCAGGAGGAGCCTCGTTGTCTCTGATCTAGGAATCGATCTAGTAAATGGTATTTGAATTTCAACTGGATGGTTCTCTTAAATCTCTGACTATCCAAGTATCCATTTCAACTTTAATTCATTCCTTGATCCTAGAGTGTTGAGGCTTTGAATTGCTGTTTAAAACTAGTCCAGTTGTGGTATCACATCGCGAATAGCTCTATTTCGTTTCAAATCACCTTATTTGGTCCTTATAATGAACTCTAATCGAAAACATGTCTAAATTCCATTGTAAATTACAGAAGATTCTTATACATCCAAAACGGCGTTATTATCTGTAGCTATGGAGATCCTCCTACTTCTATAGTTATAATAGTAGCTTGAAATACTGTCGCATTTGTTCCAAGTGGTCCCAAGTGGTCGTGTCCCAGTCCTTCTGCTACATGTATTCCTACCCTGATTCCATTGATGGTTTCGGAACGGTCTGTGTATATAACCATGTAATTTTTGTCTACCGAATTATTTATTTGTTCTTAATCGTCTCTTACAGTAATTTCTATCCTGTAGACTCTATCAATGGTGAGTTTAATATTAATTTTGCTTTTTATTCCAACTGACATGCATTTCATGCCACCGAAGCGTGACGTTCTTATGGTGAAGCTTATCTATATCACCAGATTCCTCCACATTGTATGTTTGTGAGAATTCACCAATAATTGCATGATACCAGTTTATTGAGCAAACTGTGCTATTTAGCCAAAGATCAAGATCGATATCTACTCTCAGAGTAGAGGAAGAAATTCTAACACATCTGCAAAGAATATCAACCGATGTGGGAATTATTGCTGCTCTTGTTTTGGGACTCCCTCACAAGCAGCTGCTTCATCTGTACCATGTACAACAAGTTTATACCTTGAATCCACTTGATTATTGAGCACGTTTGGTTTTTGCTGGTGGCTTCTATGCAATGATGCTAAAAATTTCCGTTTTCTTGCCACTATTCTATTTATTGATGAGGCCGGATTCATACGAAATGAAATTATTGATTTTTACAACACGCATATTTTGGTTCAGGAGAATTCCCATGCTCTAATGGAATCTGGTCATCAGACACGTTTCTCATCAAACATCTAAATGAGTGTTGCAGGCGACAGATTTTTAGGTTCTGTTGTTCAACCAAACCGATCAACAGGTGCTGTTTACCTAAACTATCTGCAGAACACAATATGTGATCTCTTGGTCGACATTCCTCTGGATTAAAGGATACAAATGTGGTGCCAGCATGATGGTGCTCAAGCTCATTTTTTGATAAGTATGGGAGAGCATTTTCATCAATCTTTTCCACGTAGATCGGTAGGAAGGAACAGACTTGTATAATGGCCTATAAGATCGCCAATAAGAGGATCTTAGAAGGAGCTCGGATGTCCTTCAGACAAAAATATCTTGCTTGCTTGGAGTTGGAACAAGGACACTTTGAACATCTAATGCAACTCTGTTTTTTGTTATTGCAAGAAACTCCCTTTGTCTATACATAATAAATGAATAATAATAAAATAATTGCGGATAAATGCTTCAAAAAAGAATAGCCTTCTATGTCTCCAGAATCGTTATTCTGCGAATCTATGTTCATTGGAACTTCTCTGCTTATTTTAGTCCATACTATTACCTCTTTCAATATTTTACACTTTTTTTCAACATCTATTTTATTGGCTGCCAAATGGCATCCCTTTCATAGTCATCGTCATAGTCAGTATTATCCCTTTCATAGTCATAGTCAGTGTTACTGTGATTTCTGAACAGGCTATCCTCGCACCTTTCTTAGTTCGAAGTGCTTCATCAAATTTTTTTGCTACTCGGCCATACTGGCGTATTCTATATGTTTGACTATTACTGAGTAAGTCACTGGTGTCGATAGATCCCAGTTTTGTCACAAACATATGTTTACAGGCTCATAAATTTCTTATAGCTTTCTTTGTAACTTTTCCGAGTATGGTTTCAATGTAACCTTTTTATCGGAGATGATTCCTAGATATCTGACATCTTGATAAAAGGTTAATTCTAAGATTAATACTGTATATTTGTTGTTTTGTCCTTGATAGGACTCAACAGTACAGTATAGCAGAACCTAGAATTAGTTTTGGGCCTGGCTATACTGACGAGTACTAATGAGGATAGAGCACGTATTTACAGTTGCTCTCCAATCTAACCTACTCTTTGATTTGAATGTTTAAGGGACGAAAATGTTTCTGAATTTTCATCAAAATGTGCCGTAGCTCAACACAAATGTAATTATTTCCAATCGCTAGAAGATACAGAATAAGTTGTTATTTTGGTATAGTGCATAATAACATACGTTCATATATTATTATATTATTCGATTAATCGATCCCAAGAAACCAATACCTCTGAATAAGTACCATGATCCATTCTACCAGATACTTTTATTTGGAATTATTGTGATTGAACTCAAAATTCAGTAGTTCTGATTTGTTGAGCATGATGAAACCAATTCATAGCTCCACTTAGTTTTATAGCTTCAACTCAATTTGTAATTCATTCAGTCAAATAAATCTCTATATACTTCTCCGTAACACTGAATTAGCAGCTTTGTTATATTTCTTGTTACTATCACGTTAAGTTACGTGTTATATTATATGAAGCTTTGTTGAAGAAGAGTGCACAATTCTGGAGCATCTTGTAAGTTTTGTCACGAATACAAGAAGATCGTGAATCGTGACATGCACACGTGTTTTTATAAATGTGTGTGTCTCTGGGTCTGTATATAATGTGAAGAAAATGCATGTGATATAAACGAGTTTTTTTTTATCAATTCTGGAAAAATATTGTGTCACTGACCGTAATTTATCAATATATCTCTAACAAGACAATTTTTTTGATGAAACCGTATTGTACGCACGTATCATATTTCAAATCGTCTTTCATTTATTTTGCTGCAAATAAATTGAGGTTTCGGAAATTTATTGGACGGTACAGATAGTTTAAAATTAGAATTTTTGCGAAAAGAGTGGGAATAATGTCGCAAAAAGTATTGGTGGAAGAAAGGTCTAGTGGAAAAATAGTGTGAAATGAATAGTTTGGTTTTTTCATAGTGAGAACAGTTTTCGAGAACAACAAGAGATACATCGTTGGTTAAACAGGATAGAAGTTGCGTTATACAATGCTGACTTATCAATCAACGATAAAATAGAGAGCATTAAGCGCTTGATTTCTTTCCTAGCGACTCCTGAAATACAGTGTATGATTTCATATAAGGTCAAACGTCGCAATAAATTTTCAGTAAAAACAATCCCTCTTGTAGTGTACCTAACTCTCACATCCATAGATTTCTACTGGATCGCGCAGTATTGTGCGTTTGTGCTATACTCAAAAATAGATGGAAGATGTAATTGATATTTATTATTCAAATTACAATCTGAAGCTATGTTCACAAGGTAACAATGAAAGACGAAATCGATGATTCGAATATTTATTCATAATTTGGAGGGAAGTTTTTGGATGAATGTTGCTCAGTTTAATGGACACGGACGTGTGGTAAAATTGTTCATGATTCCAAGTTATTTTTACCTATGAATCTACTTGCAAGAGCTACTTCAACACCACCTCCTGAAGATCTATGGATGGTTCAGTTATGTGCCAAACCAAAAAGAGTAGAGCCAAATTGACCTAGAACCACAAGGAATTGATTATTATCTCCTGTAGACCCATTGACATTGTATTATATGCTAAATCACAGGCAGAGCTCTACGATCCTAGTAGTTATTATTTGATCTAGTCTTCTTTTGTATTTAAGTTGTCTTGACAATTTTTGTCTATTCATTTATTTTATTTTTACGCTTGAGAAAGGCAGCACTTTGCTGTTGAAACGTTGTGTTTCTAATCATTTTTATATACAGAGCTTCACTAAATAAAACATATTTATTAAAAATGAGTTCTGAAAAGTTTTTTCCTTCATTTCAAATAAATTTGTTTTCCGGATAAAATAAATTTAGATGGTAGCACTGATAGTATCTTCAAGGCAATCAATCAGATCGTAAGGTAAAGTGAGAACAAGATATGGATACTCTAATGAGTATGAAGAGCACGAACATTGTTTACTATTGTCAGTCTAGTTTCATAACAGTTGTTGCTTGATGTGGGAGTAATTTTTTAGCATTTTTATGCCGCAAAAACATCGTTTGTCCATACCACCAATTTCAGCGAACAAAAGCACGAGTTTGAAGATTGCATGCAATCCAGTGATGCACGTAAACGAATTAAATATTATGATGCAGCGGCAGAGTATGAAGTCACGCGGGAGACAAGCTACCATAAATATTTTAAGGGTTGCATGTGTCGTCATCGGTTAACTTTATTTATCGATTGATATTTATAGTAATAATAGATGTAACATTTGTAACATCCAACAGATAAAACTCAAACAATCTACTCCGAGTATAATCGCTATTCTAACTTGATTTTGACGACAAAGAGTGCGATAGTAACAATCGAATACTTGTTTCGGCTAACAAACTGACCTTACATTAGAGACTCATAGAATTCAATTTTTTCATAACTCAAATTAAGTCGACTATGTGATACTGAGCACTTCTGCAAATTAATTATTCTATTAACTATCCGATGTCGGCTATCAAGCCAAGCTTAGTTTTGAAACTTGACGTTTACGTTCCGTTGCCCTAGCAATAGAATTTTTGCAATACTGTTTTATTCCTTAATTCATTCAGCAGAATTCATAAATTTACAGTTTCACTTTGGATCTTGTCTATTGATAGCTCATAAAGGCGTTTGACATGAGGAGAATGGTCTGAATTCTACTTATGCCCACTTATTAATAATAATGCAAGCCTAAAAGGACTCTAAAAATACATCTGTTTATTCGGAAAGGCAAATTAAAGACAAATAAACATAGAAAAGAGTATGAAATCTCATGACAGATATCAGTGCCAGTGAAATTTATATGCATCCGGACGATAACGTCCTGTTTATAAATAGAGCCTTACAATGCATTGTCTTAGAGCCATATACCTGCCGTAAGCTTGAGGACTGCCTGTGATGTGAAGTCGTTATATTCACACATGCCTCAAGTCCCAAACTTTATACATTAAATTTTCAATTCACTTCAGAGTTAGCTGAATTATTTGAGAATTTATCGAGGTTACACGTCCATAAACAGCCATTATCTTGGGAAGAAGAAAGAATTTTCGTAATATTTATACGAAATATCGTACTTTCATGGACTGGTAAAAGAGTTATGGGTTCGAGATGAGGCCCAAAATAGGTTTTGAGACAAATATTTTGTTACATATAACAAACCATAACATTGAAACAATCACGATATTTATCACAATATTGACCACAACGCGTGTCGATTTTGATCATCATCAGTCTATATGAGTGTAAATTTTACTATCATATTTTTTCCATAGAACGAAAGTGGACTATCAGTTACTATTTCTTGTCCAATCAGCAAAATGTGAGTTGATATGTACAAAATGGTGAACCCAAACTTTTGTTCTTCCACAAATAACAAAACTCCAATAAATTTTCGCGGTAAATTTTCCTCTCACTTCATATAAAATCGCTGAACGGCGTCCAAACCATCTGACAATCGAAGTGTTAAACAAGTCAGCTTGGCCGACCACGATCCATATTTCACAATTAATTCTTTTCTTAGAAGTGCGCGAACTGAGCATTGGGCGTAGCGTATTGCTTCGAACATGTTGTAAATTTCTACGCTAACTGCAACTTCTTGTTCGTGTTCGACTTACTATAAATCGATAGTTTATAGAGAAGAACTCCAGAACTACTTTGCCGAGTGGAATTTAGAGTTTAATATATGCTCACGACTAATGGAGCTTTTTGGAAACGTATAAAAATGCAGTCATTACGAGCTTTTAAGCAGATTATCACAGTCTTGTGAGTGCATCTAACTTTTCTCACGATTAGTTACAAAAATTGAAGTTTTAGAATCAATAATTTGAATGATAAGATTGTAAATGCGGAGTTTCTTGTCACGTTTTTTATTTAAAATATCGTAAGATATCTGACGGACAGAGAAATAATTTCATCAGATAACTATTTTTTGCATACTTATGGAAAGAGTACATTTTGCGTAGTTGTAATGAAAATTATAATCATTCAGCAATTTTTTCGCACATTTTTTCCACATTTTTATATTTTTCCATTCACAATTTTCAATACACATTTTTATTTCTTATGGCATTTGTTCTCAAATCTCAATCAACTCTTATTTCATTGGTGTGCTCCAGCTTCGCTGTCTCGTATCCAATTTCAATCTCATTGAAATAAATTTTGCTTCTATCATTAATTGCACAAACAACTATTACAATATACTGATAATAAAAATCTCATTGTGAACTCTGAATTCTGATCAACACAACTGGTCAGAGCCAATTTGTATCACACAGAATGACAACCAAATCTCTGGTATGATTATTGCATATTAAATACGGATATTCCTGACGAAATATACATATACAAAGGAAAATGTTCTAACACTGTATTTGTTTTGTGAAGATGAAAAATGCTGCAGTCTCTATTCAACGTTTGTATGTTTATGCAAATAATTCATGTTGTAATCCAATACCAACCTATGGAGTGTATACTGAATTTCGTCACGAATTTGTTCTGTTCATTAGAGAATTGTACCTCTGTAGTGTTGGTTCGATGCTTATAGCAGTTGCCATCAAATCGGGCTTTATAGTGGTCACATATTTTTTTGCCTTTCTGTTCAAGGTTTTTTCCGGAGCTCTATTCCCCGTCATATTTTGGTCGTAATCACAGCGGTAAATATTCCTTCCCTATTGTTTATTTATGTATGCAACTCCATTTGGATTTACTTCTCAATTCACTGACAAGAGAGTCAAAAAGAAATGGCCACTATTGCAAATCATAATGATAATAGAAGAAGCTCTAAGTCGACGGAAGCAAAACTACATGATCCAGTCTATTATGAAATCATATGCTAGCTATTTTTCAGTTCGAAATTTAGCCCAACACTTCCTGGAATTTATACTAAAACAAATAATCTGTTTGTCAGGCAATAACTCCCGCAAACTTAAACTCAACAGCAAACCACAACCGTTTAACCGTTAACCATAGTCAGTGAATAACCATCCTGCTGTCTGTTCCGTTGCAGGAGATTACCGAAAGATATGTTTAATAACAGCACGTTCAACATACACACTGCTCGAGTATATTTGAGTGCGAGTATATGTGTGAGGGTAATATTCAGCATGAAAGGAAGGCAATTTGAACACGAAAGTTTTGTATATACTGCGAGGACTCGAGGTTTATATTCTGGTTCAAATTACGTTGAAGTGACGTTATTCAAGATCGTAAAAATAGTTCCCTTCATCTTAGAAGGTTCACTTCTGGAATTATACGAATATGATAAATATGATTGTAAACACATTAAGGATTATTCAAATACATTTATATCATGAATTTACCAAAATTTCACATAATAGGCGATCACGAAGCTTAAGTATGCTCAACTTCATGTTAGCTATTTCCTCTTAAAACTATTATGTATATACATCCGTTTCGAATCTGAAACTTTGTAAAAGGTCGATATTCACCAATTTTGGATATTTAACGAATTGGAGAAGAAACGTCTTTAAATTTATCCCTAACATATTGAATCATTTGAATTAGAAATTATGATGTTTCCTAATTCCACTTGTCATCATTGAATATCAAGAACGATGAGAGCCACTAATCCGATTTAATAAGAGAAAACTTTGTGCAAACTCAGAAACCATCTCAGAGGTGCTAATTTTTTCAATACTCTTCGTTTCAAGAAACTGATTCATTTTTAATCTCCTTATCTCACAAATAATGCTTGTCTTGTCAACTTTAGGCAAGTCCACTAGAGGGTAACATACGCCAAAGATCCATTTTCGAGAACAGGCAAAGATCTTCTCCATCGAATAAATATTATATTTGATTTCATCCCTCTGATAATTTTTCCTATCCATGCATATATCAAAGTACGTGACTAAATTTTTCGATAACTTCTTCCAGATCTTGATCAAAAATGTTTATTCATTCTTAATTTTTGAGAGGATAATGAGTTGCTTGGTATATGCACCGAGGATAAGCAGTGCTATTATCTAGAGGTGTGGAGTAAACCTAACGCTGAGTCAATAATATAATATGTTGCCTATAAAGAATATAATATTGTAACGTTATTTATTCTTAATTTAGGGAGCAAAAGTCAATAAACACTACTATTTATTTTTATGATTCATTAAAATAATAAATCAGATAACTAAGACTATTTTTAATAACTGATTCTAATTTGAACTAAAGATTATTATACACTACACTATAACTTAACTTCAATTATTTATGTCAGTGTTGATTTATTTTAAATAACACAATTTATTTTCACTACTAGCAATCCATAGTATAAGGTCACTGAGCCAAAAATCAATCATGTTTCTCGCTGAGTCACTCACATATATATATACCTCGGGTCTCCCCCCAGTACGTTTTTCCCGCAAACCTCCAGACGTTTCTAGAAAAACGCTAGAAGGTACTAGTCCGTGAGACAGCGCATGAATTTTTCGTTGTTTACCGCTCACTTGAAACTTCGTGAGTGACTCCATTGTGATGAGTTCGACAACTTTCACATTTGACGAAATTCTTGATTTGGGGCGTTTTTCGGCGAGAGCTAAATGAACATGTCAATTTCATGAAGTCTTGAAAATGTATTACCGTCATATTGATGTATATACTAATCAAAAGATATTTTGATCATAAAATGAGAAATAATATTGTTCGACATGAATATTGGGGGCCAGTGGTGAGTCCGACAAGCCGCACTTGTCAAAAGTATGTTGGTATGAAAACGAATTACCGCTAGTCTGAGACTTTGAGGACGTGTTCAGTTATTTTTTTTCTGAGATTTGGTCATTTTGTCCTACAACTTTTCGGGAGCGTTTTCTCAGTCCGACACTGAGAACGTGTCAGGATTATAACAGATCCTTTACCAATGACCGCTCATACCTATGTTTTTTATTTTCCATTATAATAGTGACTAGACACTACTGTATACATGTCCGACAATTTAAGTGGGCAATACTCCAGAAAAAGCAAAAATATGTGGTATGAATGCGGTATATCAAGTCAGTATGATTATTGATTATGAATAATCAAAAAATGGCTTGTGTACCAATATATTAATATTATTTTGGAATCAAATGTGTGATATAAAGTCAGTATACTGAGCTAATCACCTCAAATATCATTCAAATTTACCTTCAACTGTGATATCTATATATTAGTACGTCAAGAGCAAACTTTCGACCTCTTTTTAAGCATATTGCATGCACGGAGGAGTGTGAGATTTGGCATACTCAAAATTTATATGGGGAAGATATGCAGAGAGCGAAAATTATATACAGGTGTCCCATTTGAATCTATGTATTAATACGAGAAGAGGAAGCTTTGTATCCTTTTCAAGCATATTGCACACACGAAAAAATTTGATATTTGGCATACTTGAAGTTTATATGATCGAGTGCAGAAAGCTGAAAGTATATACAGGTGTCTCATTTTAATTTTACGACGTGAAGAGAAAACTTTGTACCGCGCACACGAGGTGATGTGAAACTTGGCTCAGTTGAAGTCTGTGTGGAGAATGTGAGATATGGCATATTTGAAGTATATCTGGAGAAATATGCACCGGATGGGGAAATATTTATATATATATATATATAACAACCGACTAGTTGAAAGATAAAAATTGCAAAAATTGCAGTTTAACGGTGTGCCCAATCACAACCGTTGCACCGTTAAACTGCAATTTTTGCAATTTTTATCTATATATATATATATATATATATATATATATATATATATATATATATATATATATATATATATATATATATATATATATATATATATATATATATATATATATATATAATTATAGTAAAACCGCCTGACTTCCTCATCAATGGGTTTGACCAGGCTCAGCATAGGATTTGCCACCGTTCTGGAAAGGTAGCTTTTCCTTGAAATGTAAGATGTAATACCTTCAAATAACTATTTTTAATCAGTTTGAACGGAATGAAAACTCAAATATATAGACCTTATATATCAGAAATTTCAAAAAGTTTTAAGGGTCGTCGAACAACAATCAACAACCTACCTCTAAAAATAAGGCAGGTAAAAAACTAAGTATTTATATCTATTATTTCCATTATATTTAATTCATATATACATAGTAGTAGTGAAATTTTTCGAGAGTGATACATGTTTTTTGGTGCAGCCGATATAAAATTCGATCTTTCGGAACATATCGCTTTGCCGGAAAGCAAATTAATACTTTTGGGTAAATAAGGAACGTGCGGTGCAGTGAAAGTGGAGTGAGACCTATCCAAGTGATAATAATCATAAGAATAGATAAACAAAAGTTACGGTCATAGTAATATTTGACAGCAAGTTGAGTGACAGTTCTCCAAGGTAGCAGCGCGTTGAGCAAGTGCGATACAGGTGGGAGGAACGTTGAACCAAGGACTAAGTGTTGCCAACTATAGCAAAAATAAAATTGTCACCGGAACGAAGATAAAGGGAAGAAGAAGAAAGAACTAAAATAGAAACTATTGAAGAGGTGTAAGTAGACAAACAAAATATGGAGGAATTAAAACAGATGATGCAAACTATAATGGCAAAAATGGAACAAAACACAAATGATTTAAAGCAGGAGATACGAGATATAAAATCAGAAATGAAGAGGAAAGAAGCTGTATGGGAAAAAGAAAAGAAAACTTTGGTAGATAGAATCGAAAGTCTAGAGACCAAATGTGAATTAGAAGAAAGGCGGAAGAAGAAAAATAATCTAGTCATAAAAGGATTAAGACCAACGCACAATCTGAAAGAGGAAGTAAAAAAACTACTCTCTGAACAGTTGCAAACTCAAGCAGAAACTAGAAACGTATATATGCGGAATGAAGGAAATAAAAATGAAATTATAATAGTAGAAATGGCAAATTGGGAACAAAAGCAAAAAATCATGGCAGTAAAAAATAAATTACAAGGAACAAAAATAAACATCGAAAACGACTTAACATGGGAAGAAAGAAAAATTCAATGGGAAATAAGAAGTATCGCCAGAGAAATGAAGGCGACCGGAAAAAAAGTCAAAATTGGATACCAAAAATTAACAAGTGATGGAGAAGTATTCAAATGGGCAAAAAACGAGAGAGGACTTGTACGAAAAGGGAGAGAAATAATATCAAAAAACGGTTAAAAAATGAGAAAACAGAAAAATGCAACACGGAGACGAACAAGCAAACAAAACGGACTATACGACTAGGAACATGGAATATTAGAAGCATAAATGGAAAGGAAATAGAATTAGTAGATGAATTTGAAAAAGCGAAATTAGATATACTAGCCATCACCGAAACGAAAAAGAAAGATAAAGGAATAACAAAATTGAAGAATGATCACATACTAATATATAGCGGAGTGGAAAACATGGATAGAGCTAGAGCGGGAGTTGGATGTATAATAAATAAAAAACTGGAACAATCAATAACAAACTGGAAATGCGTGAACGAAAGATTACTAATAATTCAAGTAGAAGACAAAACAAATTTAAAGGCAAATATAATGATAGTGTATGCAATAAATGAGGATGAAAATAAAGAAAAAAAAGATGAGTTTTGGGACAAAATGCAAACCGAATACGAAAAACTGAAAGAACCAATATATGTTGTGGGAGATTTCAACGCAAGAGTGGGAAATAAAAATAAGGGTGTTGAAGAAATAATGGGAAGACATGGGGAGCCGACTATAAATAACAATGGAAAGAGGCTCATCGATTTTTGTATCATAAATGGATTAATTATATTAAACACTTTATTTGAGCATAAAGAAATCCACAAATATACTAGGGAAGAAAAAAGCAGAGAAGAAAAGTCAATAATAGACTATTTCTTAACTAATACGCAACAAAGAAAAAAAGTGAAGGATGTAAGAGTGAAACGGGGTAGTGAAATTGGTAGCGACCATTACCTGGTAATAGCGGTAGTCATAGCGTTAGGGAACGAGACAAAACATAATCAAGAGATCAATTCTAACAAAAAACAAACAGTAAAATTTAGAGTAGAAAAACTGAAAGATGGACAGATAAAAGCAGAATATCAAAATTGCATTAACGAATTAATAAAAGATACACCCAAGCCAGATTTAAACAATATAGAAGAAATGTGGAGTACATTCAAACACATACTAACAGAAGCAACAAAAAGATCATGCGGAATAGTCAAAAATTCACACAAGAGGAGACAAACACACTGGTGGAATGAAAAAATAAAAGAAGTAGTCAAGAAAAAAAAACAAAAATGGAAAAAATATATCAATACTAAAAAAGAGGAGGATTATGAAGATTATAAAAGACAAAGGAAGATAACGAAGACAGAGATAAAAAAATCAAAAGAAAGAACCTGGGAAGAATTTGGAAACAAAATTGAGGAAAACTTTAAGGAGAATCAAAAATTATTCTACAGAACAATTAAGAACTGCAAGAAAGAAAAACACATAACATTGAAACAGATAGTAAACCAGCAAGGAGTCATAATAAAAGAAGACAAAGAAATCATGGAAAGATGGAAAGAACATTTTGAAGAATTATTGGAAGAAATACACATTAACAATGTCAGTAGAGAAGAAGAAAGTACAGATCTGGAAAACACAGAAATAGTGAATCAAGAAAATATTACAGAGGAAGAAATGAAGACAGTAATAAAAAAATTAAAAATCGGCAAAGCACCAGGTCATGACGGAATAAGAGCGGAACAATTAAAATATATGGGAGAGGAAGGAGAACAAATATTATTAATAATGCTGAATAAAATATGGGAAATAGGGCAAATACCAAAAGACTGGGAAATGGCAGTGATATTCCCAATACACAAGAAAGGAGACAGTAGAATATGCAGTAATTACCGAGGAATATCACTGCTATGTACAGCTGCAAAAATTTATGAGGCAATATTAGAAAATAAATTAAGAAAATTAATAGAGATAAAGATTGAGAAAGCACAAAGTGGTTTCAGAAAAGGACACTCGACACAGGATCACATTTTTACCATAAGAAAACTAACAGAAAAAACCATAAGAGAAGACAGTAAACTGTACATAGCATTTCTGGATTTGGAAAAAGCTTTTGACAGGGTGCCGAGGGAAAAGATGTGGGAAATCTTAAAAATAAGACAGATTGACAAACAGCTAACGCAAGCAATAAAAAGTATCTATAAAAAGACATCCAACTATGTTAGAACAGGAAATGAAATTTCAAAGGAATTCATCACAACACAGGGTCTAAGGCAAGGAGGAGCATTAAGCCCACTGTTATTCATTATATACCTGGACAACATCTTAAAAAATATAAAAGACAAAACTAAAAAAATTGAAGTAGGACACCATAACTTAAAAAGGATTATGATAGCGGAGTGCGCCTTTGCAGATGACATTGCAATACTCGCAAAAAGTGAAAAAGACTTACAACATAACATTAACTTGTGGAATGAGGAATTAAAAAAGCACAATATGACCATAAACATAGACAAAACAAAAATAATGGTAATAGCGAAAGAAGAAATAGCAACGGAGATAAAAATAAATCACAGAGAAATCGAACAGGTAGAAACATTCACATATTTAGGACACACATTGAACAACAAAGGTAACTTGGAGCAAGAAATAAACAACAGAATTTTGACAGCAAACAAAAGCTACTACGCAATGAACAAAATTATCCTAAGCAATAAACAAGTTAAGAAAAAGACAAAAATGACACTATTCAAAATATTATACAGACCAATACTGTTATATGGAAGTGAAACATGGACGACGAATCAGAGAGCAAAGAGTAGAATACAAGCTGCGGAAATGAGATACCTGAGAAAAGTAGAAGGGGTAACAAGACTAGATAGAATAAGAAACGAAGATATACGAAAAAGGTTACAAATAGAGAGTATACATACTACCATGGAGAAAAAACAACTTGCTTGGTACGGCCATCTTATAAGAATGCCAGATGATAGCCAAACAAAAATGGTATGGAAGGCTAAGACGACAAAAAAGAAGAGTAGAGGAAGACCACAGAAGACATGGGAAAATAATATAGAAGACATACTGAAAAAGAACAATATCAGCTGTCAAGAAGCAAAAAGAAAAGCATCAAACAGGAAGGAATGGAAAGATTTCACAAATAACATAGAATAACAAAGGATAGAAAAACTAATCTCGACACCCGAAAGGGTAAAATGAGATTTAAATAGATTATATATATATATAATATACATATATTTACATTCATTTATTCATTTCTAAATAATGTTAATCTATTGAATTTTCTTCTTTGTGTAACTCTATTTCTAATATTCTGATGAGCCAAAAATTTTAATTTTGTATCTAAATATACATTTAAAACTGTATCAATCTCAATCAATTGATTATATTGTACAACTAACTATACACACGTAATACACAATATCCCAAATAGATGTAAATATAAATCCTTCCACGCACAACACTTACAACAGCCAAACGAAAACAACATGCTTGTGAAATGAGAACAAAAAACAACCTTTCAAGGACACTTTCTTCTTCCACAAATATTCGAATTTTCAATAAGAAGAAGTACTGCTACCACACGGTGCAGAAAATCTATTGTTCTACTATTGTTGTCTCTTTCCCTTGCCCTGGACACACTGTCTGCAATGTTAAAGTCTTGTGATGCCACATCTCCTCCCTTAAACGTCCTTGCATATATACACCTCTCGCAAAAAGATAGTAAAACGAACCACGGGCCGGGCACACACCACATCATTAGTACAGGATTATCCCAATATGAAATAGGTAAGAAAACAGAGACGTATCGGAATATTCTATTAAAACTATGTGTATTTTTAAAAATGTAGGATAAAAAAATTAAATTCGAAAGTTTTTTCATATATTTATTAGCATATAAGGTCTATATATTTGAGTTTTCATTCCGTTCAAACTGATTAAAAATAGTTATTTGAAGGTATTACATCTTACATTTCAAGGAAAAGCTACCTTTCCAGAACGAGGGCAAATCCTATGCTGAGCCTGGTCAAACCCATTGATGAGGAAGTCAGGCGGCTTTACTATAATTATATATATATATATATATATATATATATATATATATATATATATATATAAATCCTCCTATCAATTTGACGTCCTTACAAAGATGTTCATTTTGGCGTCTACTGAAAGGAACGCGTATACTTGAGATCTGATCGAAGTATATTACATAATTTCTCATGGGCTCTTCAGATTTCACACAGAAATTCCATTTCACGCAATATTCACAGAGTTCCCATTGCCTATACAATATGACTTCCTTTCATCATAACATCAATGTGGCGTCAATAATATACGTTACATATTGCGTTTATAGTGGCGTCCTATCTATATATATGCTTTCACTTCATGTTTGAAGTGGCGTCCCCCTTGTTGCCAGATTTAGTTTTTAAAGTCCGATAAGCACGTCTCTTGCGTGAAATGTTCTATCGATGACACATGTGAAGCGATATATTCAAAGGTTTGCGTAGAATTACATTATTCAAGTTTTGAAATGGGTTGATACTCAAGACATCTTCATAGAGTAGTAATATGTTATTGATTGATAGAGAACCCATAGTTAATTGGAAGATTTTGCGAAAAAATATGAATTTTTGATCGATAATTGCTATTTTAGAGTTCTGAAGTAAAATGTATTTGCCATGTCCGTGAACTGTTGGTAGACTCCATTAATGGAAGTATGTGAAGGAAAATTTATCAGGAAGGACTTACAAATGTCATATAAATTGTGATAATAATTGCTCTATGGAAATGTGACAAAATTTTGGACTAAACTTGCATTTTGCTCAAGATTTTTCTATAAATATGTGATGAGGGTCAGTGTGAATATAAATCTTAATTCTGGGAGTTGGAAACTTCCCCTCATTAGGTTATCATATTGTAAAAAAAGGACAGCTTATTTTTGCAATATCCTAAGAGCCGTAAGGCACACAAAAAAATCTAATAACTTCTTGGAAGAGTATTGAATTCTACACAATCTTAGTTCAGGTACTTTTCACTGAGAAACTATCATGTCTACATCCTCTCTTAATCAACACAAATGCCGGATCTAGACTCATTGAAGCTCATTGGTCGTAATTCAATGAGATCCATGAGCTGGTGACTCAAATGCTAGTGAAATCCCCAAAGTTAAGGCCTCCCTAAGCCAACGTCCGTGAACTCGTGCCTATCGGGCTTTATGCATAATCTGGCTCTGGTAAGGGATACTTCCTACTCACCTTATCAAATACCCTATACTACTTGGCACATGTCTTAGAGTTCTTCCCTTGGATTCAGCTCTAGCGCATGAAATATTTGTCTACAATTATTATCATATTACCGACATTCCTCTCAACATTCAAAATATTTAAACTAGTGTTGCTACCCTAATTCAAGTATGCGTTATCAGTTCAATCAATAATCGTCAATTTGAATTATTGAAATGCTGAGAAATCTTCCCTACATAAACTTTTGGTTAGGAATGAAATTTGGATAGTAACAGTAATGGAGTTTCAGGCAACTAAATTAAACTTTATCTGTGCACTGAGTTATTATTTGTTGCTTTCATAAGATGCCTCATCTTGGTACTCTTATGATAAATACCAGTCTATCGAGTAGTCTTCATACATATCCCTATGAATACCTAAGAGAAAACTCACTCCACCATTATGAATCGATCCTGTTACGTGGAAGATACAAAAAAGGAATTAGTGTATTAAGACCATGGAGGTGATCTTTTTTGGTCGAACTTGTGGTTCACGGCCGGAACGCCAGCTGAGACCAGAAGAGAGTATCAGAATATTCCGTTTTTTTAGGCGATCATCACGAAAGAATTCAAAATCACTAAATTTTATTCATTCGTTTCTGAAACATTGCTAATGTTTATCTTAGTTTCCATTGAAATTGTCTTATTTTATTGTCTGAAAATGCGTATCTACTTCTCTAATTGCAAGATCTCTAGAGATTGACAGAAGGATATGATAAATATTTTGGCAAAAATTGTTTCTAAGACTTCATCAAACTGCCCATAGAGGTGAGTGTGGAGTGTTAATCAAGTAGTTTTCATAGATCAGTCCCAAAGAAGTAATATTGGACAGATCAGTCCCAAAATAGTTATTCAATTATTAAGGTTAGTAGGTACGGTTTTCCGATTGAGAATAATTGTTTGGAGGCCGAGCCTTGGCGAGGTTTGCAAATACTGAGCGAAATCGGTCCTGTAATTATTGACAGTGATGCTTAAAAAATTTTTTGCACGATTGGAAGACCTACCCCAAATATGAATCCTAATATTCTCTTTCAAATTGAGTTACCACTCATAGCTCACTCGCTGTCAGCTGTCAAGTTTGACATTTTATCGTGAATATTCAATCATGAATAACGATAAATAAATTAATACTTTCTGTGGAAGTCCACAATTTTTAACTTACCGCTTTTGCTCATAGGCGGTAAGTCAGCATAACCATAGTAATCACAGTTTGCCGGTAAAATCAACATACCACCTTGAAAGGAGAGCCGGTAAACATATGAATACGCCCAGCCGTGCAAATAGTGAATGAAGTCCTTCAAAGTTGCTGGGAGCATATCGTTTATCAGTATTCATTCTTCTTATCTTATATATCAATCTTAAGGCAAAAAGTTCAAGCGTTGAGAATGGATTTTGTTGAACTATGTACAACTACATTCTCTGATTAGTTTTTCCACAATGCAAATTGGTAAACGTATAATTTTGAAAGTCGGGAGTCTTCCATATCGTATATCCCTAAGAATTTCCTTCGCTGTTCGTGTTGCAATATGATGCACAAAGTCAGATACTACTTATAATATGAAATAATGAACATGCAATAAGTATCGAAGTAATCCAAGTGAATTTCTTTTAACTCACTTGTACAAAGTATGAATAAGTAGTATTGTTGAACCGCCAGAATCATATTTCGAGATTTTGATAGAAATTCTCGTTTTGAGCACCCCTAAATGCATTTTGACTATTTTCGGCTTGACTTCGGTACGTACGTATGAATGTATAAGTATCTATATAGTTGAATTTTGTATTTGAGACTGGTCCAAAGTCTAGTTTTGCAGCCCCTATTATGATTGCAATCGTCTGTACCGCAAATGCACTTTTTTTGAATTTCCCTGAGGCATCTTAATGGTTATTTTCTATTTTAATACTAATTGGCTGTGCTGAAATTGCACAGTCTATTCGAGTTTCTTGTATTAATTCAAAACAATCAGGTGTGGAGTATTGAAATTTCGTATCAAACACTTCTATAAAACCTAATTGTACACCTTGCATTATGACTGCAGTCGGATTAAACAGGAGTGCAGTTTACTAAGCACGTTTTCGAATTTTCATATCAATCCAGAACAATCAACCGTAGAATCTTGAAATTTTGTATCTAGAGAAATTGTAGCATTCGAATAATAACTTAATATTTTCGAAACAATCTATTAGCTGGAAGTAAGCTTTGTCTGATAATCTTTCTCAAGTTTTCGCATAAATTCGAGACTTAGGCCGTGGAATGATGAAATTTGGTATTTGAGACTGCTTAAGCGTTCCATGGCCAGTTGCACCGCTGTCACTTAAATTTTAGGTGCCACTTAACTCAACAATATCGTATCAAAATTTGAAAATTGGATGTGGCATGAACATTGCTGTCCTTATTTCGATTCGACATTTTTTGTATAAGTGAAGTTTGAAATTTGAGTTAGAGCGGTACAACTGACCATTAATGAACTGTAGCATCTGAATGATTGAATTATCATCTCAAATTTTGGTTGGAGTCGATCTTGCCTAGAGTCAATATTAGTATCAACTGTTAATTATTGAGTCAAAAGATGTACAAGTAAGACATGTGGTGTTCACATTAGATTTTTTTCATGTTTTCGAGCAAAACGGTGATATATCTTTCATCAAAGATTAAATATGGGATGCAAAATTGTTCAAAATGCTACCAACATAATTTTGCCACCACATAATATTATCCTTGTCTATTCTTCTCCTTTCCCTTCCGAACGGAGCAGGAGGTAGCACCTTGGTTTTTTCCTAAGGCATTCGACCTTCACTATCAATTGGTACTAGTTTCAATCATAAGATCTAACAGAGAAGTTGATCCTAACAAAAATGAAAAATAGTAATCTCTTTTTGACACTTGAAGTAGGATTCTAGATTTATAAAGTCTGTCACCTCATTGACCACAATATTCTTGATTGATTCATATCATACAATTTGACCATAAGTTCGATCAGGGAGCTTGAGGTGCGGCCGGCTCCCCGACTTCAAGAAATGTTTTCACACAGTTGCGACAACAGAGTCAATGTTCATCTATCCACAAACTGAATGAGAGAAGCGATGATATGATAACTCGCACAAATTGGAATATAAGATAGTATCTATGGATGTTATATGGAATCAGTTTGAGCATATCATTTCCAAACTACAGTTATTGTTGAATACATTCAATATATAGCCCTTTGCAAAAACCGGGCACTTGAATAGTTAAAGCTCTCATTTGAGAAAAATTCAACTTGTACCTTGAACCAAATTGTGGCTTTTCACAGTAACCCAAATTATTTTCTGGTGTACTCTGTTACCGACAGATTCAAGAAAAATAAAGCAACATTTTCGTTTCTTACACAAAATTTTCCTAGTCTTATGTTGCCAGTGAATTCTAAATCGAACAAAAATAAAAACTCGAATAATGTTTCCGCCAAGTCCCAACTTATATGTATGTTGTATACCAGCTCTTTACATTTTTCAGCCATGATGAATGTGATATCCTGTAATAGATTATATTATTAGGAGCAAAAATTAGTTTTCATTCCCTTGTATATCACAAACTTATATTAATCTTATAATGTATTACAGGAGATATGTAATGATGATAATTCATCCATCCATTCTAACTTTCTTTCGATCACACTAAGAGTGCAACTTTGTGACCATCAGGGACTTCAAAAACATGAATAATTTGAGATTCATCAATTTGGTCCTAGTGAAAGCAATGATGAACTTGCAACAAAAATGTTCCACTTGCTTTGTGCAAACGATATAATTTGTTTTTCTACAACAATTATAAGACCACATCACGGATGAAATAGCGAGCTCTCACATTCTATAGTGATCCTATAGTTGGGGAGCCGACTGCACCTCATGTTCCCTAATGGAACTTACGGTCAAATTTTACATAAATCAATCAAAAATTTAGTGGTCAATTGGGTAACAGACTCTTTAAATCTGGAATCTTGTCCTAAGCGTCAGAAAAAGGCTACTTACGGTCAATTGTCGTCAGAGTCAACTTCTCTGATAGAACTTATAATTAAAACTGGTACTTGTTAGTAGCAAAGGTCGGATACTCCAAAAAAAAAACCAAGATATCACCCTCTGGTCTGTCGTTCAGAACTTTCCTTATGATTGTTGTGCTTTTTCCTGTGTTTTGAATAGAACAGAGGTACTATCCTGATTTTGTCCAAAAGTACTTGACCTCTGCAATCGATTGATACTAGTTTCAGATTAACCACGAACTTATTGACCGGATATGGCCTTTATTTGATCCTTAGGACTAGATCCTGGATTTATAAAGGTGACATCCTAATGACTACTATATCTTCGATCAATTCATATACAATTCGGCCCTAAATCTGACTAGGAACGTTAAGGTGCGGTCGGCTTTTGAACTATTAGAAAGAGATACATGAATTTGCTCACTTACTCCTCATACTTGAGTCAGTACTCAACTGTTTTTTCCTAATATTTAAAATTGACTGCTCAAATTTTAAGTTGATAAAGAATTATTTCTAAGCAAGAATAATTTCTGACATCAAGTAACTGTACTATAATACTTCAGTCTGCAATAAAATATTGGTAGAAATATTATGTTATGACATACATAAAAAATGCAATTCCAAATTCAAGCCATACTCCCAACAAATTCCATGTCAGAAGCACAAGCATCTGTTTCATTATCGATCGATGTTCTGCGACAGTGTTGTCAAGTTTCTGGACGCCAGTATGATAGCGAAATATATGAAGTGAGAATATACACGTATATTTTTGACGCCACTAAAAATTGGAGCGGAATTTTTCGGAACTAAAAATATACGGAAATTTACATTTCCCTATCATTTTGGCGTCAAAATGAAATTTTGAATTTAGCCTCTAGAGGTCGGGAACAAGCCAGGAGAAAATTTTGAGGCAATTCTAAAGTGGCGTCCGATATACGGACTCCAATTTACAATGGACGCCAGATTAAATGCAAACGCGCAATATTAGGACGCCAAAATGATATGAGGATTTATATATATATATATATATATATATATATATATATATATATATATATATATATATATATATATATATATATATATAATTATAGTAAAACCGCCTGACTTCCTCATCAATGGGTTTGACCAGGCTCAGCATAGGATTTGCCACCGTTCTGGAAAGGTAGCTTTTCCTTGAAATGTAAGATGTAATACCTTCAAATAACTATTTTTAATCAGTTTGAACGGAATGAAAACTCAAATATATAGACCTTATATGCTAATAAATATATGAAAACACTTTCGAATTTAATTTTTTTATCCTACATTTTTAAAAATACACATAGTTTTAATAGAATATTCCGATACGTCTCTGTTTTCTTACCTATTTCATATTGGGATAATCCTGTACTAATGATGTGGTGTGTGCCCGGCCCGTGGTTCGTTTTACTATCTTTTTGCGAGAGGTGTATATATGCAAGGACGTTTAAGGGAGGAGATGTGGCATCACAAGACTTTAACATTGCAGACAGTGTGTCCAGGGCAAGGGAAAGAGACAACAATAGTAGAACAATAGATTTTCTGCACCGTGTGGTAGCAGTACTTCTTCTTATTGAAAATTCGAATATTTGTGGAAGAAGAAAGTGTCCTTGAAAGGTTGTTTTTTGTTCTCATTTCACAAGCATGTTGTTTTCGTTTGGCTGTTGTAAGTGTTGTGCGTGGAAGGATTTATATTTACATCTATTTGGGATATTGTGTATTACGTGTGTATAGTTAGTTGTACAATATAATCAATTGATTGAGATTGATACAGTTTTAAATGTATATTTAGATACAAAATTAAAATTTTTGGCTCATCAGAATATTAGAAATAGAGTTACACAAAGAAGAAAATTCAATAGATTAACATTATTTAGAAATGAATAAATGAATGTAAATATATGTATATTATATATATATATATAATCTATTTAAATCTCATTTTACCCTTTCGGGTGTCGAGATTAGTTTTTCTATCCTTTGTTATTCTATGTTATTTGTGAAATCTTTCCATTCCTTCCTGTTTGATGCTTTTCTTTTTGCTTCTTGACAGCTGATATTGTTCTTTTTCAGTATGTCTTCTATATTATTTTCCCATGTCTTCTGTGGTCTTCCTCTACTCTTCTTTTTTGTCGTCTTAGCCTTCCATACCATTTTTGTTTGGCTATCATCTGGCATTCTTATAAGATGGCCGTACCAAGCAAGTTGTTTTTTCTCCATGGTAGTATGTATACTCTCTATTTGTAACCTTTTTCGTATATCTTCGTTTCTTATTCTATCTAGTCTTGTTACCCCTTCTACTTTTCTCAGGTATCTCATTTCCGCAGCTTGTATTCTACTCTTTGCTCTCTGATTCGTCGTCCATGTTTCACTTCCATATAACAGTATTGGTCTGTATAATACTTTGAATAGTGTCATTTTTGTCTTTTTCTTAACTTGTTTATTGCTTAGGATAATTTTGTTCATTGCGTAGTAGCTTTTGTTTGCTGTCAAAATTCTGTTGTTTATTTCTTGCTCCAAGTTACCTTTGTTGTTCAATGTGTGTCCTAAATATGTGAATGTTTCTACCTGTTCGATTTCTCTGTGATTTATTTTTATCTCCGTTGCTATTTCTTCTTTCGCTATTACCATTATTTTTGTTTTGTCTATGTTTATGGTCATATTGTGCTTTTTTAATTCCTCATTCCACAAGTTAATGTTATGTTGTAAGTCTTTTTCACTTTTTGCGAGTATTGCAATGTCATCTGCAAAGGCGCACTCCGCTATCATAATCCTTTTTAAGTTATGGTGTCCTACTTCAATTTTTTTAGTTTTGTCTTTTATATTTTTTAAGATGTTGTCCAGGTATATAATGAATAACAGTGGGCTTAATGCTCCTCCTTGCCTTAGACCCTGTGTTGTGATGAATTCCTTTGAAATTTCATTTCCTGTTCTAACATAGTTGGATGTCTTTTTATAGATACTTTTTATTGCTTGCGTTAGCTGTTTGTCAATCTGTCTTATTTTTAAGATTTCCCACATCTTTTCCCTCGGCACCCTGTCAAAAGCTTTTTCCAAATCCAGAAATGCTATGTACAGTTTACTGTCTTCTCTTATGGTTTTTTCTGTTAGTTTTCTTATGGTAAAAATGTGATCCTGTGTCGAGTGTCCTTTTCTGAAACCACTTTGTGCTTTCTCAATCTTTATCTCTATTAATTTTCTTAATTTATTTTCTAATATTGCCTCATAAATTTTTGCAGCTGTACATAGCAGTGATATTCCTCGGTAATTACTGCATATTCTACTGTCTCCTTTCTTGTGTATTGGGAATATCACTGCCATTTCCCAGTCTTTTGGTATTTGCCCTATTTCCCATATTTTATTCAGCATTATTAATAATATTTGTTCTCCTTCCTCTCCCATATATTTTAATTGTTCCGCTCTTATTCCGTCATGACCTGGTGCTTTGCCGATTTTTAATTTTTTTATTACTGTCTTCATTTCTTCCTCTGTAATATTTTCTTGATTCACTATTTCTGTGTTTTCCAGATCTGTACTTTCTTCTTCTCTACTGACATTGTTAATGTGTATTTCTTCCAATAATTCTTCAAAATGTTCTTTCCATCTTTCCATGATTTCTTTGTCTTCTTTTATTATGACTCCTTGCTGGTTTACTATCTGTTTCAATGTTATGTGTTTTTCTTTCTTGCAGTTCTTAATTGTTCTGTAGAATAATTTTTGATTCTCCTTAAAGTTTTCCTCAATTTTGTTTCCAAATTCTTCCCAGGTTCTTTCTTTTGATTTTTTTATCTCTGTCTTCGTTATCTTCCTTTGTCTTTTATAATCTTCATAATCCTCCTCTTTTTTAGTATTGATATATTTTTTCCATTTTTGTTTTTTTTTCTTGACTACTTCTTTTATTTTTTCATTCCACCAGTGTGTTTGTCTCCTCTTGTGTGAATTTTTGACTATTCCGCATGATCTTTTTGTTGCTTCTGTTAGTATGTGTTTGAATGTACTCCACATTTCTTCTATATTGTTTAAATCTGGCTTGGGTGTATCTTTTATTAATTCGTTAATGCAATTTTGATATTCTGCTTTTATCTGTCCATCTTTCAGTTTTTCTACTCTAAATTTTACTGTTTGTTTTTTGTTAGAATTGATCTCTTGATTATGTTTTGTCTCGTTCCCTAACGCTATGACTACCGCTATTACCAGGTAATGGTCGCTACCAATTTCACTACCCCGTTTCACTCTTACATCCTTCACTTTTTTTCTTTGTTGCGTATTAGTTAAGAAATAGTCTATTATTGACTTTTCTTCTCTGCTTTTTTCTTCCCTAGTATATTTGTGGATTTCTTTATGCTCAAATAAAGTGTTTAATATAATTAATCCATTTATGATACAAAAATCGATGAGCCTCTTTCCATTGTTATTTATAGTCGGCTCCCCATGTCTTCCCATTATTTCTTCAACACCCTTATTTTTATTTCCCACTCTTGCGTTGAAATCTCCCACAACATATATTGGTTCTTTCAGTTTTTCGTATTCGGTTTGCATTTTGTCCCAAAACTCATCTTTTTTTTCTTTATTTTCATCCTCATTTATTGCATACACTATCATTATATTTGCCTTTAAATTTGTTTTGTCTTCTACTTGAATTATTAGTAATCTTTCGTTCACGCATTTCCAGTTTGTTATTGATTGTTCCAGTTTTTTATTTATTATACATCCAACTCCCGCTCTAGCTCTATCCATGTTTTCCACTCCGCTATATATTAGTATGTGATCATTCTTCAATTTTGTTATTCCTTTATCTTTCTTTTTCGTTTCGGTGATGGCTAGTATATCTAATTTCGCTTTTTCAAATTCATCTACTAATTCTATTTCCTTTCCATTTATGCTTCTAATATTCCATGTTCCTAGTCGTATAGTCCGTTTTGTTTGCTTGTTCGTCTCCGTGTTGCATTTTTCTGTTTTCTCATTTTTTAACCGTTTTTTGATATTATTTCTCTCCCTTTTCGTACAAGTCCTCTCTCGTTTTTTGCCCATTTGAATACTTCTCCATCACTTGTTAATTTTTGGTATCCAATTTTGACTTTTTTTCCGGTCGCCTTCATTTCTCTGGCGATACTTCTTATTTCCCATTGAATTTTTCTTTCTTCCCATGTTAAGTCGTTTTCGATGTTTATTTTTGTTCCTTGTAATTTATTTTTTACTGCCATGATTTTTTGCTTTTGTTCCCAATTTGCCATTTCTACTATTATAATTTCATTTTTATTTCCTTCATTCCGCATATATACGTTTCTAGTTTCTGCTTGAGTTTGCAACTGTTCAGAGAGTAGTTTTTTTACTTCCTCTTTCAGATTGTGCGTTGGTCTTAATCCTTTTATGACTAGATTATTTTTCTTCTTCCGCCTTTCTTCTAATTCACATTTGGTCTCTAGACTTTCGATTCTATCTACCAAAGTTTTCTTTTCTTTTTCCCATACAGCTTCTTTCCTCTTCATTTCTGATTTTATATCTCGTATCTCCTGCTTTAAATCATTTGTGTTTTGTTCCATTTTTGCCATTATAGTTTGCATCATCTGTTTTAATTCCTCCATATTTTGTTTGTCTACTTACACCTCTTCAATAGTTTCTATTTTAGTTCTTTCTTCTTCTTCCCTTTATCTTCGTTCCGGTGACAATTTTATTTTTGCTATAGTTGGCAACACTTAGTCCTTGGTTCAACGTTCCTCCCACCTGTATCGCACTTGCTCAACGCGCTGCTACCTTGGAGAACTGTCACTCAACTTGCTGTCAAATATTACTATGACCGTAACTTTTGTTTATCTATTCTTATGATTATTATCACTTGGATAGGTCTCACTCCACTTTCACTGCACCGCACGTTCCTTATTTACCCAAAAGTATTAATTTGCTTTCCGGCAAAGCGATATGTTCCGAAAGATCGAATTTTATATCGGCTGCACCAAAAAACATGTATCACTCTCGAAAAATTTCACTACTACTATGTATATATGAATTAAATATAATGGAAATAATAGATATAAATACTTAGTTTTTTACCTGCCTTATTTTTAGAGGTAGGTTGTTGATTGTTGTTCGACGACCCTTAAAACTTTTTGAAATTTCTGATGCATATGAAAGATAAAGTGAATCAAAATGAATGGAAAGAAGTATTAGCATCTCTGAAATTATTAAATTATTTCCTAACCAATTTCTGTTATTAATTTATTGCATAATATGAAATCTAAATTAATTTCTGAGCTTATTTTACATGCGCAATAATGGCTACCATACGGTGCAGAAAATCTATTTCTGTCTCTGTTACTTACCCTGGCCTCACTTATTCGACACTATTTACACATCCCCTCCCTTAAACGTCCTTGTATATATGGGCATAGCGGAGTTGCTCCACCAGACCTTAGGTAGCTTCAATCCCATAGCTGAGTTGCTCCACCACCAATAACCGCAGGGATTAAAACAATACTGGGAACTTGAAGGGAATGTCCAGGGTACCTATTCCAATTCAATTTACCAGCTTGATAACTTAACAAGGTCTTGATAATTCTGTATGAACTAGTGAGTTATCAAGACCTTGTTAAGTTTATCAAGTCGATAAGTTGAATTAAAAAAGGTACCCAGGTCATAAGTGATAACGCATTATTTAAATATCATTCTGTACAGGGATATTTTATTTACAATGTACTTTGGTTACGAAACATTAGATACGAGTTTGTTGTTCTGTACATAGAACCATCAGCACAAGTTCATATTTCAGGAGGAAATCGAGCTTCTTCACTGATATAACTTAATCACAAAATTGTATTATTTTGGAATCATTCAAAGGAATATTGCCAAATATTTCCGATACAAAGAAATCACCCACTTTCTTTGGGCTTAAAAACTGGATCCAAAAAAATTGTTCTAAATATTGGCAGCCAAAATAATTACGTTCTTTGTACACTTGACTTAAACCTAATGCTTGAATTTTATGGAGCCATCTTGTCAAGAATGAAATCTGCGCCCAACGATTTCAACATTCGGCCATACATTGCGATCAGCATTATGAATTGCACTTTCAAAATCAATAATTATTTGCTGTGGATCAAATAACGATAATGATGACAGCGACAGTGAAAATGAGACTTATAGTGAGCTTTCAGAATCTTCTTCCGATGATTCTGATGAAGATTAAAATCTAAATAAATGAAAATCAATATATTTCTTTTTCTATTTTCTACTTTACTTTTTTTAAATTATTTTGTCAATGAATTATTCATTACTAGCTTCTAAGCAACGTCCATTACTTATCTCTTGATATTGAATACGTCAAAATTTGAGTTATATATGTGCGAGCGTTTTCTTGTCGGACTGACAATAAGAACCAATATTTCTGTCGGAAAATATGTTTTTGGACAGATAATATGTTTTTGAATCATGACTGTTTTGGTCCGACAAGCGGTCATTGATGAAGGAACTGTTATAATCCTTACACTTGTTCAGTGTCGGACTGAGAGAACGCCCCTGAAAATTTGTCGGACGAAATGACCAAATCTTAGAAAAAAAATTACTGAACACGTCTTCAAAGTCTCAGACTAGCGGTAATCCGTTTCCATACCAACGTACTTTTGACAAGTGCGGCTTGTCGGACCACCAACTGGCCCCCAATATTCATGTCGGACAATATTATTTTTCATTTTAAAATCAAAATATCTTTTGATTAGTGTATACATCAGTATGACGGTAATACATTTTCAAGACTTCATGAAATTGACATGTTCATTTAGCTCTCGCCGAAAAACGCCCCCAAATCAAGAATTTTGTCAAATGTGAAAGCTGTCGAACTCATCACAATGAAGTCACTCACGAAGTTTCGAGTGAGCGGTAATCAACGAAAAATGTATGCGCTGTCTCACGGACTATACCAGCAATTTTCTAGAAAACAAATATATTCGCTTCTATTTCTTGATGTAAAATATTCCCACAATAATTCTAAGCACCAGTTAAGCCGAAATGACTAATTTATAGATCTAAATTTGCTACAATATTATCTATCATTCAAGATTCTGTCAGATCGTCAAGGTTTGAATCAACCAAAATTTAATTCGGTTCATATGTAGATTTATTTCAATCAAAATTGAAGATGATGCAATCTGTGATATTTATTTATCTTATCAAGCCGGTTCTACACGCTGCTACGAACGCTCACTTCAAAATTTGACCGAACGTTCGAGACAAGTAGGTTCGACAGTTGCTGCAGCGAATGCTCCTGCTACACGGTGAATCAAATATTTGATCCAATACATAAATGAAAATAGCTTGTCCAGTTCCAACAATAGACGCGGATGACAAATATGTTACTATTGCTGGTGCTGGTGTTGCTCTCCTGCAAGGTACTATTTGAAGACAGGAGGTGTGAAAGACGTACTAGGATGTGGTGGATGTTATCTTTGAATAAAAGCAGAGAACAGTAAGTTAGTTGAAGTATCAGGATATGGTTATCAATAAAAATGAAGTTTATATGTCCAAAATATTAGATGGTAATATGAAATATGAATTAGACTTATACCTATGGAAGTAAATGGATAATATCACAAAATAAAAACCAAACAAGATGTGTTTTGACTCGAGAATTCTTGTTCCTACCCACTTCTCTCCCTTGATACGAACGACTCGTGTAGCCGTGAAGTCGGACCATCGAAAATTTTCCTTCAAACTTTGGAGACATCTCTTTGACTCGGTGCAAGAATACCGACATCGGCCGGAAAATGACCAAATGCGAGCGTTCGACAATCATCATTGAACACTCGTAGGTTTCAGTAACGGAAACGCAATGGAGCAAACCATCAAACGTCCAACGTTGGAGGGTATTTGTAGCATTGTGCAGAATCGGCTTTAAATTCATATCCTGGACTAGTACTACGAAATATCGATATTGGAGAAAGATATTCGACCTCTGCAGTGGTTTTGATCTCATATTACATCTGTATTTGTTATGTTTTCTCGTGCATATACAAGGGTAGCTCAAGAAGTTTCCGGTCTGATGAAGATAGCTCAAGATTTCTCATTTATTTTCACATTATCTCGTAATTCAATACATTTAGTCGAACGATGTTTCAACTTTTCAATACCATGAGAATAATAAAATGCATCGAAGTCTGCTGAATAAGCGTTTGTCACAGTTTCGAGTTCACAACTCGAAGTGAATCTTTGTCTTTCACCTATAGCAATGTCTTCAAGTTGGGGTAAAAGAAAGATCGATGGGAATTGAATCTGGCGGATACGAATCATGAGGAAGCACTTGAAGTCGAAGTTCCTCGAGTCTTGCCACAAAAATGCGAGACTTGTGGATTAGTGTATCATTATGGTGAAATAGCACCTTTTTGCCAGATATGGGCGTTTAACTTCGATTGCATCATTAATTTTGTCCAGTAATGAAGAGTAGTACGACCCATTGATAGTGCTCTTCTTCAAAGTAATCTTTGGCACTACACCATGAGAATCCCAATAGACCATTGCCATGATTTTTCCGGCAGATGGAACTATTTTGGCTTTTTAAGCGCATTTTTTGGGACTACTTCTTTATTTCTGGCATGTAGTGATACATTCAAGATTCATCTACAGTGACAAAACGTTGAAAAACCCAATGACATAGAGACATAAAGATAACCATTCTTGCTTGACCATCCAAAATAATCCCATAGAAAAAGAAAACTAATTAGAGTTCTTAGGTATTCTTTATGACCATAAATTGACATGGAAAACACAGATATTAGAAGTTAAGGCCGAATGTTTTGAAAGACTGAATTAAGTTGAAGCATTGACACATTACAACTGAGGAGCGGACAGAGACACATTACTCACCATATCATCATCATCATCACTGGCGCAACAGCCCTTGTAAGGGCCTAGGCCTTTCTAATCGGTATCACCGAGCCGCGGTATAACACCACCGTACTGCCGATCAGAATTTCGTGTCATTGCTACATATTTTAAGGTGTATAGGCTGGCAACCTGTAGAACCCGAGTGTGATGATGCAAGTAGCTGCATTTTTTTTTTATTTTTACGACAAATCACACATTGTCGGTGAGTGGATTTGAGCCTGCGACCACTTGGTTGAGTGACGTCATAGCATGTATAGGTAAACAAACACGCTCGGTCATCCGCACTCACATTACTCACCATATATAGAGCAATAATACGAGCGAAGCTAGACTATGGGTGCTTTATCTATGGAAATGCAAAAAACTAGATTTTAAAACTCCTAGATCCAATACACAACGCGACAAGAAGAATAATAATAGGAGCATATCGTATCTGAAGAAAAACAGAGAGAATTATATCATCCTTACAGACTCCATAAACTCCATAAAATATATCTTGAACTCCTACCACAAATGTCCTATTATCGAATCAGAGAACTACTCCACCAACTAAAAACTCACAATACACAAATAATATTTGTTTGGATACCATCTCACAAGGGAATTTAAGAGAGCGAAAGAGCTGGCGAATAGGCGAGAGATGCAATGAACCTGGGATCGACCAACAACCTACATATCCCTGAAGATGACATGAAATAAACTTTAGAAAAACAATATAAAGAAATTAGATAACAAGCATGGACTGAAACAGAAAACAACAATCTGAGAGAAATAAAAGAATCTATCAAACCATGGAAAATGGAAAACAACAGACGAAACCAAATAACCTACACAATACTTTGATCAGGACACACAAAAATAACCCACAAACATCTATTTGATAGAGTTCCCTCACCAGATTGCGATGTATGCAACACGAAAATAACAGTCAAACACATTATCATAGACTGCCTTAAATACTCGCAACAAAGGATAGCATACAAAATTCCAAAATTCATAAAACACATGAACCTATACTAATACATATGAAAATAAAACATTCATACAATATGTAGCTATAAATTAATGGATCTGTAATAATCACACTATTATAACAAGCGCCATAACCTTTGTTGTTAAAGCGCTCCAAATGAATGAGTAAGAAAAAAATTATTTGGACACTCTTGAGAAATATTTGAACAAATGTATTTTTGATCGACTGTTGAAATAGACACGGTACTCAGTGGGCAGTCGGCTTCGGCTTACCCAAATCAATACGTAAAATTTCTTAATTCAATCTGTCAGCTGAAATTTCTGTTATATATCTAAGATACTATTCTCTTGCAAAAATTGGATTTGAGTGATCAAAATTTATTTCTATTGTGAAAACGTAATGTTATATGCTTTGATGGTACTGTAATTATTCGCTACGGCGTATTATAATATTTTAATTTGAAAACAGAGAAGCTTATTTTCTTTCTTGGGGTGTGAAATCGTAGCCTCTAGATATTTACACAAAGAGGAAAATACATTGTTCGTGAAATAGATCTTGATTTCATGCTGAAGATAAACATTCATATTAATAATGTATGAGCAGAGTGTGAATTATGATATTATAGCTGTCTTGTTTTAGTTTTGAATATTAATGTCTGAGTTTCCTAGGATCACTTGTGAAAAGTACATAGGTATTCCGCTCGAGGAAAATAAGCCTCTGCTGAAAAGGAAATATTACCAATGTTTCGTTATTGATATGTTTGATAATTTTTATTTCATTTTGTTACAGGTAAGGCACCACCTTTGACTTTTATCAATTTGATCAAGTGAGTAAATATGACATACCTAACCTATTGAAGTTCTTATAATAGAGAGTAGTGAGAATCACTTGTTCCAAAGGACTTATAGATTTGATAAATTTTTCAACATAATTGGATCATACGAAGCTAATACGCAGAATATATACTTAAAAATATTATTTCAGTGATGAGCTATTTGAGTTTCAAATTTCCGCGCTGAGTTTATGAAAGGAAAAAGTCATAGGTACTAATGAGATTCTAGTATATCAGCTATCATTTTTGTGGATGGACGTGCAACTAATAAGTATAAATCTGCTGCACTTATGTATGAACTTGTAATCAAGCTGGAACAATGCGTGCTAGTGATCTTGGATGTGATGAAATAAGCATTGTGAAATATGCAAATTTGTAGACCTACATTTGAATGATATTGCAGAGCCCACAGGTCCCCATAATATCATTCAAAATATGTTGGCTTAGAGCGGTCAAATTAACAAGGGTTTATAGTTATTGCTTATCCCATAAGTTCAGAACTAAGGGAGTGTAAAAAATTGAGTTATAAACTAATCTGACAACTTCGTAACATTAGACTTTGACATCATACTGCATGCCTTTGTAACGTGGAATAGTTAATGATGATTTAAAACCTAGTACTGAATGGTGAGAAATTCACAACAGCACAAAAGGCTTTTTGATTGATGTCGACATCGTTGGAGCCACAGAAACCGAGATATTTGCAAAAAACCGATTTTTACGACCTTTAACCTTGAATAACTCAAGACGCAGGCACGAGATTTCATGAGACTCTTGAGACAACTTTCAGAATGCCAAAATGAAGGCTTGTTCAAGATTACAGCTTATTATATATTATTCCGAAGTAAAATCCTAATTTGATTGGGCTAATAATTGAAATTTGCACTTTGACTGGCAAGTGTGCATCGATAAGCTTTTCATATTTCTTATCCAAAGATAAATTATCAATACTCAAAAAGTCATGCTTTATGAACCGAAGAGTCCCAAATGTTACTAGCTTCCAGTCTACTGGGTTAAACCGGTATTTTTCTAAAAGTACCAAAATTATGTCGTCGTTATCAACAAGCCAAAAATACTCTAGTTGATAACTATATGCGAACCAGGTTGGAATGCTAGTATCTGAAAATTTTGATTGATTGATCGATGTAGTATTTTTTGATTAGTGTCGAAACTTTTTTTCCCTCCAAATCAATGATATGAACGCTCCCTATTCGAATATTCCAGTGAAATATTTATTGCTTGTTTACTCCCAGTCAAATAATCTGGTAGATTGATATTTCCAGTATTCTCATTTCAAGTACGATTTCGGTACACAATATAGTAAAACTCCTGCAAATGTGGAACATTTCATCCTTTTTCAGTACATATTGAGAGAAATTCTTCACTTCCAAGCTCAGAAAATCTTTTAATATCTTGAACCGCTGCGACTTTGGTTGCGCTTGATTGCTTTTTAGACTTGAATATAACGCATACTAAATTCACTTGTGGGAAATTTAAACTTTACTACGTGTATGGAAGTTTATATGCAGTGGCAGCTTGAAACTTGAATTAGTGAAGGTGCTGCTCCAGAAAATTTTCAGCCTTTTGTTTTAAAATTGTGTAAAAGAAAACAAACATGTATAAGAAGAAAACTTGATAAAATTCTTAAAGAACAAAATCAAATATGTTTTACTTAGTTTAGCATAAGTTGTTGTAGTTCAAGCCTGATTTGTCAATTAAAAAATGGATTAGTACAAGGGTAGTGTCAGTGCTCTCTCCCCCTTACAACCTCAAACTGTACTTGACTACCAGAAACATTTTTTTGTTATGGGGTGGATCAAGGCGAATAGTTTCATTTCAGTTTTAAGGGTTGAAGAATAATATATTCTAATACAAATATTGAAATAGCCTATATTCCTAATCATAGAAAAGTTTGAAATGCGATCTGAAGACGAGGATTTCGGTTCGCGAGTGTGGAATACGTCATTCCAGATATATTGTGTAAGACTACACTTTTTCTAACAAGATTTTGGAAACTCACGAAAAAACCTTAACAATTTTGAAACATCAAACGCAATGAATATCTGAATTGTTAATACGTAACCATAGTTGCCAAATTATTAGCTTCTGATTCATCGTATAATTCAAAACGATACCCGGAATGATTTTGAACGATCTGTTGGAATGTTACGTGTCCCAAGATAGTTTTGAGTTGTGGAGTGTGTATATTTCGGAACAGAGTTAGAGAATAGTATATTCTACAAGTATTGGAATGGTCCTCATTCTAAACGAAAGAAACATCCCAAATATATTTTATGTTCGATCGCCTCGAGAATACATAATTTTTGACAGTGTTTAGCGTTCGAAAACACCTACTTTTTTGACCAAGTACTTTTTACTTTATGAGTAGTCATAGCAACAAATTCAAAACAAACTGACAGTATTTATTAAATTTGAAATTGACACCACAATGCATTATTTAAGGCTAATCATTATTATAATTGATATTAATTACACAATTATGATTATTTGTTACAACAAGTCCAATGTTTTTAGCATCACTTTGTACATCACTTAGAATATTCACATTTCTTGGAGAACTATGCATTACTTGTTGTTCTGGTGCTTCTCGCCCAAAAACTTGTGAAGCAACATTTTTCTTCACAAATTCTAATTCATCTACGTAGCCCTCAGCTACAGCCGAAGAACACCATCCGCTATGTCTCTTTATACCATCCATTGTTAATCCTGCGTTGGCCAAAAGACTTGCTGATGTGCGTCTGAAGCAATGTCCCGTATAAAGGTTGTGATTTTCTAAATTGAGGAATTTTGCAACTTTGGATGGTACTGATGCAATTTTGTGCACACGCACTGGTTGTTCAGTACATTTTCTTTTAATAAAATTGACAAAAAATCTGTTATAAGTAACTTTTTGAGGTCGAAGCGATACATATTTTCTGATAGTTTCAATTAAATATAAGTTTGCAAATTTGCCAGGTAATATGAAAAAAATGTCTATCAGTCTTTGTTTTAATATCGACAAGTTTCACTAGGAAATGTTTTTGCAATCTTCAACATTTTCTATTAATGGAGAAGCAAGTTCCTGACGCCGACATGCTCCTGCAACTCCAAATATAAATACAACCTAAAAACTTAAATTATTTAGCATAGGTACTAAATACAAAATTAGGTAATATGTATACCTTATTGAGTAAATGATGCTCATCATCGGCTCTGTTCAGAGAATCTTCGACATTTTTTTTTGATAGTGACAAAGACTTTTTGGATTTGTATCCGTCTCCATTCCGTTTCAAAAAAGCAATGACACTAGGAAAAGTACTTATGTCTACACCCCACTGATCTCTATAATAACACTGGATAGGATTTAGGCCCCTGAGATGCGTCCCAAATTGAGCGTCGCCATCTTGGCAAAAATTGAGGTTTTGTGGCAGATCAATACCGTGTTGGGCCGCGATATTTGAAATTTAGCTGTTTGGTTTGACGGTATTTTACGTATTTTATTTATCAAACATGATGATCGAGTGCATGTTTTGCGGAAAGAAATCCGATTCATCGAGAAATTCAACACTGCACAAGTAAGTACAACGAAATAACCTGAAGTAACTGTCGTTATGACTGAAATAAGTAAACATTACTTATTCTTATTGCTATGCTATGATGTAAATATTTTCAAGATTTCCATCTGATGAACAATCGTTCTAAAAATGGCTCGAACAAATGGGTTTGCCAAACTTAGAAATAGAAAAGATACACGACTCTGGAAAATGATGTTGTTCCGACTATTTTCAACGAACTATACAAAAACTATAGCGTTAACTGCAAAACCAAAAAAAAATGTTCAATTAGTCACACAATTCTCAATACGATTTATTTATTGCTTAGATTTATAACAAAAATCGTAAAACTATTCAATGAATTTAATAATTCAGAGCTAAAATGCTTAAAAAATAGTTTGAATACTGATACTAAGAAGTTAACAAATATTTTGAGCTATTGATGAATATTTTCAAATACTTTAACTATTATAACAATTTTTAAATACTTTTAACTATTATTGATTATTAATGTGTGCATATTGACGTATATTGAGAACAATTTCATCATCTAACTTGTATTACGCTTAGAATCTCATCGAGTATCTTCTTTAAGTATTTTGAATTTGCCGCTGAATCGTGTCACAAAACCTCAGTTTTACTGTCAAGGTCGCCGTTCAACCGGGGCCGCTTTCAGATGCCAGAATACGGCCTAAACCCAATCCAGTGTTATATAGAGATCAGTGCTACACCCTCTTTCAATTTTATTGTGGATCGCAGCATTGAATATTTAGTCCAAAGAGTGGAGCTTTTAAAATTGAACAATTCAGTATTGAAGTTCGCTAAGACCCAGTATTTCAGGTTCCGTTCAATCTATAGATTACTTAAACTAAGCTCAATTACTATGGTAACAATTGTTTTTACAATCGTTGATACGAAAATTAATTCACAGCTTTCGTAATCCGAACACTGAAATACTGGCCCTAAGATAGCATCTTTGCAAGATTCCACAATCTTCATCTTCTTGCACCATTTTTTATATGAATCATATGATACAAATTTTCCGATTTCTCGGGCAAAAGAGATTCTTTTGCTTTTGCTGCAATTTCTTTAATGCTTTTCGATACTTCCATATTCAACAAATATTGAATTCATCTGGCAAATATCTTATGAAATTGATAAATAATAATAATAGTAACCACAGCAACAAAAATGAATGTTATTCACACACTACAATTCTTCTATTCATGTGTTAAATATAATTGTCATTCTAAGAACAATAAAAATCTACAATGCAGTCGAACATAAAATTTTGTATGCAATTCGTACATAATCGGACTTTATTGACTTGTCCGTGAAAGTCTGGAGTTATGTACTTGTAACATAAACTACTTTTGGACTATTCTTTCTCTAACGAGATTTTGGAAGCTCACCAATATTCCAGAAGAAACTTTAAAAACTATGAAACGTCAAACATAAATCCAAAAATAAATATCTAATAGTTAGGACGTCCACACACGAAGCTACTGAAACGGAACTAAACTGGTTGGTAATTTGGATCACTAACCAGTTACGACCACATTGGTGACCAGGCTCCACACACGAAGCTACTCATCGCCAATTGAAACCTGCAATTTGTTCAGTTTCGTCATGAATGCAAAACTGTCAACAAGTGTTGCTTTGTCGACTTCAGAAGACAATTTCAGCAACGATGAAATCATCATGACGTATTATTATATTAGAAGAAGATTGAACAAGAGATAGCTCTGGGTTCATTCATGCCTTGAGAGGAATTTTCACCGCCATTTTTTTGTTGCTGCAAAGAATTTTGGAGTTTCAGGGGCTAAATTTGTATAGCATTTTATGGAATGTCCGTAGAAAGTTATTGGAAATTGGAAGAATTATATGAAATTGGACGTTGTTCCACTTCCATTACGAGCAAAAGTTTGAGTTGTTGGTTTAATCCTGCCGAATTACTTGTAAACTGGCTAATCAAATCACTAGGCGACTCGACAAGCGAGTCGCTTGGTGACTGGTTACAAACTGGTTTCCGTGAATTAGTGACAAGTCCGCTATCAGTAGCGTTGTATGCGGCGTCCCATTTGATTACAATGGAAGTGATTCAAAGTAGACTGGTCAGTGATTCGCGTCACTAATCAGTTTCTTTTCAGTAGCTCTGTGTGCAGAGGACCTTACTGATTCTAAACAGCTTACGAATTTATTCTTAACGATGGACGTACTGGAATGTTACTTATTCCAACATAATTTTTGGTCATGGAATATGCGAATTCCAAAATAGTGTTCGGGAATTTTTATTTTTTTATGAATACCATCTGATATTTGACATTTGATTTAATAATTATTCAGCTATATAATGAATAGATGAAAACTCCAATCGAAAGAGAGATATTTAATTTATTCGCTAAAAATAAGAGAACAGCAAATATCTCATTCGCTCCAAATTATGAGGCCAATCAGATTTTTTCCAAAGCTCCGATCAAATTTTTCTTGATAACATGTTCAGAATCATAAATAAACCTTAGCAACATATTTGTAATGGAAAATATCATCATGATTGACATATAAATCACAGGATTCACGTTTGTTTCTCTTCTCCTTGAAATGTGTTTCTCGGAACAAAAGTTGAAATCTTTATCCAAGCTGTACTCCATTCTTTTTCTTAATGTTGATACTTGCTGCCTTTTTTTGTATTAGGCCTGAAGGAGTGATCCAATTCGCTACTAAAGGAGTGGTATTCCCGCACAGACCTGTGAGTCACATTCCTAGGTGCGCGCGGTACAAAGTTTTCTCTTAACGTATTTATATATAGAAGATTTATGGAATAAAACGGAAGTAGATTTCAGAAGTAAGTGATGATTATCATTCGTCATCGTGTTGAGTTTCCATTCTGGAGGACAATAGTTGGAGGATATTGAGTTTATAGTAAAACTGACCGTTACTCAGGTTGTAGTGACTCAAGTGTATCAATGTTTAATCGCCTATATTTGCACTAATTTCCGTCTGGATAACTCTTGCAATAAGTATTACTATAACTATCAGGATGCCAAATTGTGTTCACAGGATTGAATGGAAGACGAAAACTAGAGAGCTCGAATAATACTTTTAATAAAATATGGAAAAAGTATTTCTGAATAACGGATTGAGATGCATCAAAAAGTCCTGCTTCCATCCCACTTCAGTATATTCAAAGAAAATTACCTTCTGTGCAGTTCTTTTCTCAGAATATCTCCTTTCTTCGGAAAAATGAAATACTTCTTTCAAATAAATTCATAAAATCAAGTGATCCATGTCCCAGTGCGCTATGCGCCATGCGGACATGGGACATATGAAAGGCGAGATGACATGCGATGGAGAACGGACGTAGAGCGAGACAGAAAATAGGAAGTGAAGTACAGTGCCTTAGATGACAAGTCCGAGGCGATGTAAACATATTCCTAACAACTCCCTGTAGCACTTGTTTGTGTGTATATGTGCAATCGGTTGCCATGGAAGCAAACAGGGTAGAATTGGGAATACTTTTGGAAAAAATCAACCAATCCTTCTGGATAACGTCAGTTTATTTATTTTTTACTGTTACATGATGTATCTATTGATGAACCCATAAAGAACATTTTCTTAGTGAACAAAGAGCAGTAAACGAATGTCCTCACTCATGACTGTCCAAGAAAAAATACTATTATTTTATATAGATCTCTGTTGACGTGCTACAAAATTAACAATCTTTTTACAGAGTTTAATCTGTATAATCAGAATATCAAGAAATCACATCAAATTTGCCGATAGTTTTCTAGCAATGAATTATGTGAACAATCTAAGAGGTGTTAGATTCCTTGAAAATTACTTAGAAATTGATCTGATTCATCTGAGGATACATACTCAGCTATAGACCAAATTTGAAGGAACACCAAGGTTCAAAGTTCAAGAACTGTATTATATTGAAAATAGTTTAGTTACGTATGTCATCTCTTGAATTCGACCGTCCATATTCTAAATCTCAATTTGAATAGAGGCTTTAGTCCTTGAGTAATTCACATTTCAATATGGAGTTTTTGTGTCAGCTCAATATCCTGATGAAAGTTTCAAAATTATAATTAAATCGATAAATAGTATCAAAAATTATATTTCTTAAAATTTTATTAACAAAAGTTGGAGTGAATAAGAGGTCAATATTTTAGATTGGTTCAAATAGATACGAATATCTGGAGGGCCTATTTTAATTAATAATACAAATATAACAGTTCGGAGCGAAAGTTTATTCATATAAATAAGGAATAAAAAATTTTCAGACATATCTTATTTGGAAGTTTTGAAGTAAGTTGAAGAAATTTGTAAGCCTTGGTCCACCTCCTGGCAATGACGCAGGGGACAGGAACGGACCTACCTTCGGGAATCATCCCTCAAGTTCTAGAGAAACCCCAGCAAAACTTGAACAAGAGAAGCGGTCTCTTCGCTGCTGTATCTCTGACGAGAAATAGAATATTACAATCAAATCCAAATCTTTGGAGGACTTTCGAAGATATTATAAAGCTGAATAAATAAGAATCTCACTTAAGCTTAAGCAGCCAGCGAAAGAGATTTAACAGATTCTTTTGAGTATCTTTTCCGAAGTTCTCTGGAATCTTGTAAATGCTGGATCTGCAGGCTGTCATCTCCGTTGAACAGGAGATCTAAAACTTTTTCGAATAATAAATACAAATACTAGATAAAATAATTTTATATCAGTCTGGGAACACTTGTGCCAATATGATTTACAATATTATATTACCTAGCTGATGTGGTCATGTGACCATAATCCACACAACCGACGACTTGAAACAGAAGCCTAAAGCTCAATTTTGGTAAATTACATTCGACGAAACAAATTGACAGTTGATTCCATCTTTTGGCTGCTGTGCTGATCCCCAGCAACTTCTACGATGGCCATTTCCTGATCACTGCCTTCCTTTGGGAACTCATCTCCTTCAACAGCTGGGCTCATTCTTATAGTTCGATTCTGCCAGAAGCAATTTATATTGATTATTTATCATGAAAATTGAACGTACAGACAACTTTTTTATCTTAGACACTTGGAAATTACATTGGGACGTGTATTTTCATGGGTAATACAAGTGAAACACACAGTGCCGAGTCCCAATTTACCTCAATCCCCGGCACCGTGGCCTCTAAGCGGTTGGAAAGAGTTATCTTTTCCTATTAGACGAGAAAGTCATACACAAAAATTTAAGCTAGAGACCTGACGGTTTCAAAGAACAAACGGTGCCGATTCTTATGTTGCCAGAACTCCTTGGTACCTGAAAAACAAAGTTTTCTAGTCAACAAGCTGAAAAAGCATTCTTTATTGGTCACAATCATTCAAAAATCGCTCAGCATGCCATCCCACGGTTTTTTATTTCGCGCCTTTTCGAGCGATCCTCCATTTTACCTCATTCAAAAAACTAAGCACGCAAAGTTTGATTGCTGCCTTACATGATGTTACTACAAAGGTACGCAATTTATTTTGTTAGTGATTTTTATTCAATCTTCGAGTACCTAAGCGCTCAGGTACTCATATCACCGATGTTCTCGTTTTAGCAGAAATATTGTTAAATTTGTGACCAATGCATATTCCAAGGCAGAGAAAAACTGCAGATTTCATTTATTAATAATGTTGTTTCTAATTCAAATGATAATCTAAATATATCAGGTCAACCTATCAGTACCTAAGCGCTCAGGTACTCATATCACCGATGTTCTTGTTCTAGCAAAAATATTGTTAGATTCGTGCCGAACGCATAATCCGAAACGGAGAGAAACAGCAGATTTCATTCATTAATAATATTGTATATAATTCAAATGATAATCTAAATATATTGGGTCAATTAAAATTTCATGGCGAGCCATGCGCAATCCGTATAGTATCACTTTCCCATATGATTTCTGCAGAACAAATTATTATGCGAATTCTCCTATTTATGCAATATGTGGAACTGTTAACAATGTCTCACACATGATTGACTTATTTAAGAATTTATTGGCTCTGAAATCAAAATTATTCCGAATTACTTATCGATTTACTTTAATATATCAGGACATATTACGTGCTATAATATTCATCCTTACATTAGAATACTTGTTTCATATTTTCTTTTCTATATTTGGTTTCTGATATTTATTCATTATATATATATATGATTTATTGAGTACCTATATTTCTCTTCTGTAAATTCACTGTTGTAAAATATTTATTATTATTATTATTATCAATCTTTCAAATCTGCTCTATAATCTTACGGGTGACGCGAATAGAACAAGTTTAGTTCAGATTACTCATCAATTCTCTCTCTGTTTTGTTTTCTGTTTTTCTTCTAGACAGCTGGTACTGTTTCTCCTTGAAATCTGTTCTTCATTGTTCTTCCATGTTTTTCCAGGTCTTACTCTCTTTTTTTTTCTTTGTGCTCCATACTTATTTTGTTAGTCGCTCTTCTGGCATTATTCTTACTGATCGTACCATGCCACTTGCTTCTTATCTATAGTTTTATATATGCTTTCTATTTCCAAGTTTTTCCTTATCTGATCATTTCTTATCCTATCTATCCTTGTCACTCTTTCTATACTCGTCTTAAGTATCTTATTTCCGCTGCTTGGATTTTACCTATCAGTTGTTAACGTCTCACTTCCATATATTAAATGTGGACTATATGTTGTTCTATAAATTATCACTCTAATATTCATTGACACTTGTTTCTTAATTGATATTGTTTTATTTATTGCATGCAAATTTTTATTCTCTGCTCATATTCTTTTGTTGATTACTTGATCTGTTTCCTTTGTTGTTAATTATTATTCCCATATATTATGTGAATGTATCTACTCGTTCTATTTCCTTTTCATTTATTTTCATGTTAGCTAGTTTATCTTCTTTAGCTGACACCATTTTTTTTTTTTTACATTTATAATTATATCATGCGTCTTTAGTTTATCGTTCCATATATTTAGATGGCGTTGCATATCTTTCTCGTTCTTAGCTAGAATTGCTAGATTATCTGCAGAAGCACATTCACTTATTGTTGTTATTGTCAACCGATGGTAACCAATATCGACTTTTCTTGTTTTGTCCTCCATCTTCTTGATAATACTATCCAAAAATATTATAAATAACAATGGACTTGATGCACCTCTTAGTCCCTGTGATGTTCCAGTTCCAGTTCTTATGTAATTTCACGTTTTTCTGTACAGATTTTGTATTGCTTCCATGTTTACTTCTGTGATACTCTGTCAATTGTTCTTACCAGATCAATAAATGTTATATATAGTTTGCTATCCTGGTTCACAGTTTTTTCTTTGAACTTTCTGATTATGTATATGTGATCTGGCGTAGAGTGTTCTCTACTAAACCCACTTTGCGCTCTTACCATTGCTGAATTCACTTCTTGTCTTAGCTTGTTTTCTAACAGTGATATCCCTCTGTAACTGTCACATTTCTTACTGTCTTCTTTTCTATGAATGGAAAATATCATCGTCTTCTTCCAATCTTTGGAGATTTTTCCAGTTTTACAAATCTTATTTAGCATCTCAAGCAGCATCTGTTTTCCTTTTGTTCCCAAATATTTGAGTTGCTCTGGTCGTATCATATGAAGTCCCGGCTCCTAAATAAATAAATTGTTGCTTTTGCCAGTCAAAATTAATGAGAATGTGATTTTAGGTTAAATAAAATATTGGACAATTGCCAAATTCAGCGTCTACTCTTGCAGACACTTTGCAGACTCATGTTTTACACTGCGTCTTACAAAATTGGTTGGGTGAATATTGAAAAATACACAACTCAAAAATTATAAAATATAAAACATGAATGAATAAATAAACTTTGGTAGTAACTCGTTCGGCGTAACCCAAAAATTAGGAGTTCCCAGTCAGTTTCTGCATTTTCAGACTCATTATGCACTGTTAAAACTCTATTACTCTTCATATCACTACTCGTTCTCCATAAGACTTATTGCACTTCCAGACTGTACTGTGAACAGAAAGAAGCATCTAGAACAGACACATGAGTGTGTATCAAATCTCACGATAGTCCTATTATAGCAAATTTCTTCAAAAAAAAACTAGACTTTGATGTAGTTTTTGATAAAAAAAAAGGAAACTTTCCCGAAAAGTGAGACAATGATAATTTCTAAACTCAACATTTAATCACACGTCATTCTTGAGCTCAGAATAGCGTTTGTTTACACAATATTAAAACGACCCCTGATTGTATTGAATTAGCAGCTGTACTAGAATATCTTGTGAGAAACGAAATAGACATGCATTATCTGCCGTTGGGCCCGTGCGAGATGTGTCCATGGAGAAAAGCGTGCCGTTGGTGCCAATCACTCTATTTCTATTTTCAGTAAGGTAACAGTGGGCCTTACATTGTAATCGACGACAAGCTGAGAGTTCATCAAATTTTTACTTCCTCGGCCTATATATACAAGAAATATTGTGATCGGGCTTTCTGACAGTTTGAGATTTTGATGAATCTTATAATCTAGATTAGTGACCCCCAAAGAGGTCCAGGTGATGCCCTGGTGACCACAGGAGACTCGACGTGGATCTACGTTTCGGGAAAAAAAATGGTCGCTCAAGTTGTAAGTGGTGGTTCACGAAAAGGAATTTGGAGTTCACCGGAAACAGGGAGATTTTGAAAGTGTCTACGAGGAAAAAAAATTTGGGAGCCTCTGATCTAGACTCTTCTAAGCCCAATGAGCTTGATTTGGAGAGAGGTCTGAAAGCACGGTAAATGCAGAGCGCGTACGAATATTTGACTGAAATTACATATTCAAGCTTTTTATCAAAAAGTTAATTTTAAATTCGTAAATGAGTTTATTTGAACTAGTGGTACCAAAACTTTTTTGATGGAACTATTCAGCTTTTTGCGTCCATTTTACGAGTAATAGTATTCATCATAAAATATAAAATAACTGGATTTGATCCTTGAATAATTAGGAACAGAATTCACCTAAGACATTCTTTAATATTGAGAGCGGTTTATTGTTATCATTAAAATTTGGACTATCATAAATTTATAATTGAAAGAGGGGAAACGCCCAAGTGTAGAAATAAATGAAGGATGGTAAGATTTTCAACAAAAAATTGAAAAAGTCTTGTCTACACTGTTCTATTTTAGCTTAAATTGCTGACCGGTTTCGATTCTTCAAAGAATCATCATCAGAGCCGGTTAGACTACAAAGAAACGAAAAACGACCACATACATTTTTTTTGTAAATCTACAGCAATGCACAAAAATCACATAAAATAATAATAAAATATTCAAAAAATACTTACACTATACAACTACAGAAGAAAAACTACGTCGACTAGACATATAGAAGAAAAAACAATTATGTAAAAATTGTATTAAAATGTCGCAGCGCCAGAATTTAATAAAATTTCCAGAAGCGCGCTATTTTTCAAATTCAACTGGTCATTCAAATTTAGCGCTCTGTTTGCTGCAATAGATCTTTTTATTTCTAAGTTTTCTAAAAAGTCAAGTGCTTTTCCATTGTTCTTAATGTGTAATATTTCTACGTTGTTATCAATGTTAAAATCATGTCCTGTATCTAATATATGTTCTGCAAAACTAAATTGGTTGTTATTATTTTTGATACAGCGCACATGTTCCTTTACCCTAGTGACAAATTGCCGCCCAGTCTTCCCAACATAATTGCTGCCGCATGCGCAACTCAACCGATAGACTCCCGATTTCTCAAGCTGTGGCGTCCTGTCAATTTTTGTACACAACTCTCTGCAAAGGCATGTCATCGATTTGAACACAAGGTCAATATTATATTGTTGGAATATTTTTCTTATTTTATAATTTATATTCCCTAAAAAGGGTAAGCTAATACGCAAAGGTGGGTTTGTTTCAATGTTTAAACCGTTGTAAGCTGTTTTTAAGAGAATGTTTTGTTTCTCTTTGTGTATTAGGTTATCAACAATCTTTGGATGAAAATTATTTGCTATAGCCATTTGTTTCAGAATTTTAGTTTCATTCTCGATATCTAAGACATTTAAGTCGTATGACAACATTTTATGAATGTGTGACTTAAAAACTGCCAACTTGTGTTCTTTACAATGATTGGAATTATTGTTAATTGAGTCTATAATTTGAGTTGGCTTGCGGTAGATATAAAAATTGAAACCATGCTTTGGCTCAACATTGGACAGGCACTATGGAAGAACTAGAAAAATCTCATACAGCATCAGATCTCTTACATAACAACATATCTTTTACCTTAGAGACAGAGGTAAATGAACAAATAAACTTTTTAGATCTTAGAATTATCAGATCACAACATGGTTTCAATTCTAATATCTACCGCAAGTCAACTCAAACCATAGACTCAATTAACAATACTTCCAATCATTGCAAAGAACACAAGCTGGCAGTTTTCAAGTCACACATTCATAGAATGTTGTCATATGACTTAAATGTCTCAGATATCTAGAATGAAACTAAAATTCTGAAACAAATGGCCATAGCAAATAATTTTCATCCAAAGATTGTTGATAACCTAATACACAAAAAGAAACAAAACATTCTCTTAAAAACAGCTTACAACGGTTTAAACATTGAAACAAACCCACCTTTGCGTATTAGCTTACCCTTTTTAGGGAATATAAATTATAAAATAAGAAAAATATTCCAACAATATAATATTGACCTTGTGTTCAAATCGATGACATGCCTTTGCAGAGAGTTGTGTACAAAAATTGACAGGACGCCACAGCTTGAGAAGTCGGGGGTCTATCGGTTGAGTTGCGCATGCGGCAGCAATTATGTTGGGAAGACTGGGCGGCAATTTGTCACTAGGGTAAAGAAACATGTGCGCTGTATAAAAAATAATAACAACCGATATAGTTTTGCAGAACATATGTTAGATACAGGACATGATTTTAACATTGATAATAACGTGGAAATATTACACATTGAGAACAATGGAAAAGCACTTGACTTTTTAGAAAACTTAGAGGTAAAAAGATCTATTGCAAAAAACAGAGCGCTAAATTTGAATTTCCAGTTGAATTTGAAAAATAATGCGCTTCTGGAGATTTTATTGAATTTTTGCTCTGCGACAGGATTTCCCCGTCTTCCTCTAGTATAATCGTGTTTTTCAAGAATTTTTTTGCACAGCCGTGCGTATTCAAGGCTCAGATCAAGATATAAATTTTTTTTCATACATTATGAAACATATTTTAATACATTTTTACATAGTTGTTTTTTCATATATATGTCTAGTCGACGTAGTTTTTCTTCTGTAGTTGTATAGTGTAAGTATTTTTTGAATATTATATCATTATTTTATGTGATTTTTGTGCATTGCTGTAGATTCAAAAAAAATTTGTATGTGATCGTTTTCCGTTTCTTTGTAGTCTAACCGGCTCTGATGATGATTCTTTAAAGAATCGAAACCGGTCAGCAATTCAAGCCCAAATAGAACAGTGTAGACAAGACTTTTTCACTTTTTTATTGAAAACCTTACCATCCTTTATCATAAATTTGGCTATATTTTACTGAAACAGGCGAAGAAAAGTAATATTAAAAATCACAATGTGAAATTAGAATTGTCATTACTCATATTTAGACATCATATGCAACGTTCGTCAATTGTTTTTTTAAAATAATTATTCTGGTTCTATCGTGTTTGGCATCAAATAAATGCTCCTGCAGGTATAGTTTTAATAAAACTGTAAGAAAATTATATTCAAACGATTGTCAATTGTTTTCTCACAATCTATTTGAACGATTTCTAGTTTGGTATCAATTGGAAGCTCTCGAGAAGATGAGCTTTGTAGATATTTAAAATAAATAATTCATGAAACAGCACTGAAATTTATGGTCGGTAAAATATAATTATGTCCACATCAGATTCTTTTCTTTGGTGTACATAGTGGATTTTTCTTATATGTTTACGATATTACGATATATCATCATATTAGATACAACTTTTTGTAAGATCACTTAGTTATATTGGGACTTTTTTGACGCTAGCTAGAAAAATATTTCTCTGTTCACAATCGTTCCCAGATCAATATATAATATTATTCGAGCAGGCATCAATCTCATATACCTTGTCATATACTACTGTGTAAGTAAAATTTGCTGCTACAGCTTTATCATAGCAAAAAAGTTCTGATAATTTTGTTCAATAATTGTCACATATTGTGACACATCTGAAGAATCTAAATACTGATAGTCATTCTAAAACAACTAATTTGACTAATATTTATAATGTTGCTAATCTTTTTTTAATATTCCAAACGCATGAGGTTACGTTTACACGCTTTATACACCTGACTAACAAAAAGGCGAATTTGTGGCTCGAAGATAGTAACCATTAAAACCAATTCCGAAGCCCAGAGGATTACAATTCAAATTCACTAATCTATATTCTACGAAAATGGCAGCTACAACAATACTAGCACAATTTTGGATAAACAACTCGCGAATAAAATCACATTGGCTTGCTGTGGTTATATTATACAAAGCTCATTTGTTTGTAGCACCACAAACGCGGCGAGCAAAGCGTGCAATGTAAATAAAAGTGATTCGCTCTAACTGGGAACATATGTTCTTGTGTTCTGTATATTTCACGCAATGTCATACAATGAACTTTACTGTCTTCTCTCACGATTTCTGCATATTTTAAATGTGGAAATGTAATGCAATGCATGCGTGATAGGAAGGCAGATATTACTCGGAATAAATTCCAGTTGAATGTGGAGCATTATGAAATAACTGCATTGCTGTGAGCTATTCATTCTTCAATAAGATTATATATTTCTCACAACTTTGAGGTAGAGAATGAACAGATTTTCTTTCATTCGACCAGGCTAATGCTTTCGGCCAAAGATTAGATATACTCTCCGAATGTCACCACAGGTTTAGAAAACTATTCTGTTATGATTGCAAACAATAAAATTTAATTTAAATATAATTTTGGGATTTTGTGTTTTCAGGTTCTGTGCGTTAGTATTATCATTCGATGATACTTATAAGTATTCGAGTATTACATTACTGCAGTGAAAATATTATTGTATAGCTCTTGAAACTGAAATAATTTTGTACGAATGATTATAAAGCGTTATGACTAATAAGATCTTTATTATTGACTTAGTGTCAAGACATTCAAGGCAACAGAGTATATGATTGATTAGTGATTCTTAGGACTATAAAGTTTTTCCTACCTGACTTCTCTATCATGTCATGAATGACGTTCAATAACATACCTACCATCATTATGCTAGCTGATATTCTCCAAAAGAAATTGATGAACTTGATGTCATTGGTTAGTGCTTCTTAGAATACGTTCCACTAGGCGATCCCAAAGATTAGTTCACTTCTCCAAGCTTTGCCATTTGCACTAACATTTGATTGCTGTAGTTGGTGCTGCAAGGGAACGATGCGAGTATCTGCTGAATTTCAAGAAACTTTACAATTCGTGGTTAAGATTGAAGAGTAAATCATCAATAAGAGTGAATAAATCTGTCGGTAAATAAGTATATGTAAATAGAATGAATCCAAAACGCCTGTGTAAACTATACTCTTATGAATAATAATAACGAAAGACCAAGAAATCATGTGTCCTACTGACAAATACAGAATCTTCGATTCGATCGACATGATTTGGAATCGGGATTACAAATTGGCATGACACCTTTACAGTTATTCCAAATTTATTTGCGATTTCTACAAAAATGAACGCATCGACCTCTTCGACCTACCTTTCAATCGCGGGCGTTGTACACTTGAAGCAGTCGCGATCAATGAAATCATCTATGGCGTATTAATCTTGAACGACAAGACCGTGATCGCCTTGTGGAACAATTATTGAGGCGACATGAGCGTTGCGGTCGCCCAGAGGGCCGTGTCCTTATTGTTTCTAAATTTTTCACCAAAATGACATAATAACATCACAAATAACGTTCAATCACTTTCCTGCTAGCTTTACGCTGAAAGATGACACTTTTCAACAGAAATTATTGAGCTTGCTGTCAATGGCTAGTGTTCTATTACTTCTTATTTTTACTCCATGTGTCATGATGACATTACAAAAAGTGTTCAATTTTTCTAAATGTAATGTGACATAGGATATTAAGCACTAACGGAACAAATTATAATTCATCCAAGGTAATGGTGCAAAGGCTCT